>JAZHRO010000036.1:56560000-57160000 GCA_037157565.1 Thalassia testudinum | reverse complement strand
CAATTCAAATACCTAACGAAAAATCTAGTCACCTAATCTATAAGGACCATTTGATTGATAGGGCCTTAGCCTTGTCTTGCGTGGCTACACCAACCCAGGGGTTGGGCGGTGTATGCACGGAAGGAGGTCACTTCGACCTCACTTGGTTGGACCTTGGGAGCCACTCCCAAGGAGGCGAGTCACCTCGCCTGGACCATCTTCTCGCCCCATTTCTTCTATCTGCTGAGCCGCAATGACTAACATTGGATTTGGACCTAATCAGGATTCAGAAGAGCTGGACCCACGAGCTTATCTGAGAGCTCGGGTCACTGAATCAGCCCAACCTTGGGATCAGAACCCAAGGCGGCGAAGATGACTTTTTGCTTCGCCTGATCCTTCTCCTTGGGTTATCGAAATGGTTAACCATATCCTAACCCTGGATATTTTGACCCATACCAGTTGGTCCCTCAAAGGATCGCATCTTATAACCTAGGATATGGATTTCATACTCCTGCTTCTCACTCATGGAACATGGGTAGACCTGATTCACCCCTTGGAACCCCTGAAGAGCTACCGATGCATATGCGGCCACATTATAGAATACAGAGAGCTATAGCGAGTGCTAAGGAAAAGGTTGCATCCTATCTACGCAAAATCCAGGCTATCATTGAGCCGAACCAAAGACAAAGCCGGATTCCGCATCAACAAGCCGTGATGGAGCTCCTTCAGGAAACAGCAGAGATAACAAGGTGAATTGGACAAAATCGGGAAACTCAAGAACTATTGCTTTTGAGATATCAAGTGGAAAATAGCATTGAAGACCTTGAAGAATCTGAAACAACTACGCCGGAAGAACACACAGAAGACTCTCGGGAGTAGATACCCGAAGATCACTCAGTGGAAAAAGAATCTAGCATGGATATGAGACAGGAGTAGGAAGTATGCCGAATGGGTTCATCTGAAATTGAGGAGGAAAGGACTGATATCTCCAGGACTGAGCCGCAATCAGATTATCCTGAATCCTGGGATACACCTTTTGGGACAGATGACCCAATCGAGACAAGGGAAGTAGATCCAATTAAGGATATGGATCCTAAGGCAGACATTACATGCGACACTACTGATCAATCTAGACCACTTCCCATTTTAGGTGAACCTGTACTAGAGCCAACATCTTCTGTTTTGCACTCTTCTTCTTTCACCTACATCCCTAATTCAGATATTAGAGATTCTAAGATGACACTTTCTATCCTTGATCCTAATGATAACACCACGCAAGGGGGTAGTAATTAGGTTGAATATGGCCCATCTTTAGAATAAAAGGCACAACATAAAGTAGAATAGGAGCATTGCATGCATCAAGTACCAAGATTGCTTATAAACTACATTAATGGCCATTTGTGTAAAGCATGTGTCAAAGCAGGCCCCAGATGAGCAATCGGACCGCACGGATGGATTCAGAACGATGAATGGAGTCCAACGGACTCAAGATCGGCCAAATCCGACATCCGGAGCTCCCACAATGGGCCCAAGAAATTATGACCGTTGATCTGGAGATCAACGGCCTAGAAAGTGCCACGTCGCCCTGCCCCCACCGCTCGCACGCCCTCAAGCCAGCCAAGGACGAATCTCGGCTGTTGATCTTCGATCGAACGACTGAGATCTGTGCGCTCGCCCGCGGTCGCCCGACAAAGCGCAGGCGTGGCGCAACGGCTAGCGCGCACACCCGCATCGCAGCGACGCGCATTCGAATTGCGCGGAGCAGAAATCAAGCGCGAGCGAAGGGCGCGGAAAAATTAGGTCGCCCGATCAGCAGCAGGCGGCCAGGATCGCTCCGCGCGGCGCGATGACATCTCCCGAGTGCCCACGCTCACGCCGGGCGGAAACGCGCGCGCGCACGCACGCCTGAGGCACGATCTCAGCGCGGGCGCAAGAGGATCTCAGCTGTCCGATCTTCGATCGGACGGCTCTCGTTCAACGTCCATGGATCGCACATGGAGAGAGAGCGGGGCGGGCAGCTGACCGGCGGCAGGAGGGCTTCACCGACGTATCTGGAAGCGGTTTTAGCGACGTTCTGGATGTCGCTAAAGCACATTCTTCTTTTAGGAAGCCCTTAACTCTATTTAAACCCCCTTCTACCACCATTCAATGCATCCTCTCCCACTTGAAACTACTCCACTCCTCTCTTAGCTAGCTTTAGGCACTTTTGTAATCACTGGAGACAACGAGCCGCCGACGGAGCCTCCTCCACCACCGTGGCTGCCTCGTCGCTCTCCACACACTCTCTCTACCTCTCTCTCTCTCTCTTTTAAGCTTTCATTTACTTTTGTTAAAGCATGTATTTAATGTTGTAAACCATGAACTATGAATGCATGTTTAATGAAAATATTTTCCGTTTAGTCGCTATTTTAATTTCTGTTTAAAGTGCATGATTAAAACCAAGAGCTTTCTAACCCTAAACTCTCTCTCTCTATCTCTCGCTTTTCAAAATCGTCTCTTTCGCAAGCAAAACTCCGCCTTTTTCGTGACAACAAGTGGTAAACAAAATCCGATTTCCATGCCTCCTTGAGACCGACACTCGGACTCACCTCCGTTTGCTTCTTTTAAAACTGATGTATCAAGTGCAACTATAACGACACCTCTTAACACACATGCACTACGGCACGTCAGTTTTTGGCGTCGTTGTCGGGGAGGCAACGGATTTGTTTTATCACCTCCATTCCACACTCATTCTCACATCGTCTAATGCCCTATTTTCCTTTTTACTTGACGGTTGCAGGAATTTGACGCATGCACGGTGAAGCGATCCATTCCACGACGGTAGCAAGGGAGTAGGCACCTCGAGGACCGATAGTGAGCAATCTCTCTCTCATTGTTTGCTTGCGTGAAAAAGTTAAAAAAAAAAATCATAAAAACTGAGAAAAATTGGCATGGTGAATGATTGCTTGACCCACATTCTTAACACATCACCCTACAAAAAATGTACACTCTAATATGCTGAATAAATTCTTGGAGTGTTCTTTTCTTTCTTGAGTGGTGTTTGTGAAGCCACCATGAGTTGACCTGGGCTGCACCACTCAACCCTAAAAACTGACTCATCTAATAGAAGCTGCACGATCTTTAGGATGAGCACACTACGATTTTAGAGCCTCTACAAAATAAAAAGGAAATCTACTTTCACCAAGTTGTGTGTAGAACTTCACGTGCCCACTGAAACTTTGTTGAAAACATCAAGACACGTCAACCCTAAAAAGCACTAAAAGTAAGGATGAAACACTAAAAGACACCACATCTTAACAAATCCTTGCTTGAAAACCATGTTTTGCTAGAAGCACACACTTTGAAAGTGGAAAATTAAGAGGCACCACCCCAATCAACGCCTCATCACAGCACCCTAAGCACAAGCACTATCCTAACCCCTTAAAACTGAGTAGAAGTGCCCTAGGTAGGACAGAGTTAAGTCTCAAAAGGCAAGGTTTTGTTCGCTAAGCACTTGGCTTTCAATCCCTCGGTAGAATCTGGTGACTAGGCTGCGGTGCAGTGTCAAACGATCGCGGTTGTGGGGTCTATGGAACCGGAGGCGCAAGCCAAAGGAAGAACCTTCCCTGCAATCCCCTCGTAATCAGCCTGGCCATATTAGCCTTGGGAAGGGGAGTCCAGTGTTTACGGACTTAATCACCCTTTACGAGATTTCTAGGTCTCCTAAGGAATACACCATAAGGACTAGGCTTGTGTGCTTGATTGAAACACTTTTTCTCTCATCTGTCGCCCTCCGCATCCCCTCCTGTTCTTCTCTAGCGTATGCATGGGAGACACTCACTGCATCCCGAGTTGTGCGTTTTGGGGCAGGAATCTAGGCGACGCAATTCTGTTAACATGGCTGAACCTAGGGTAGATGAGGTCGAAGATCAACCCCCACCTGATGCTATGGCCATCATCCAAGCTCAAATCAATGCTAACCATCGGCTGCAGCAACAACAAATCCAAACCATCATGCAAGCCATACAACGGTTACAGAACCCACCAGAACAACCACCTTTCCAAAACATGCCACGGAAACCACCACTTGATTTACCGCCATTTCAGGACCAGCCAAGACCCCTCCGTGATTTCTATAACCCTTCTGCCATTAGAGTCGAGCCACACCTTAGGATCCCCGAAGGGGGAGATGATTTTGAGCTAAAACCTAATGTATTAAGTCTAATCCAGAGCCACTTTCATGGAAGCTCAAATGAAGACCCCTTTCAGCACCTAGAAGATCTCGACCGCATAGCAAGAATAATAAAACCTAGGAACATTAGCCTTGACATTGTTCTAATCAAGATGTTCCCTTTCTCATTTAGAGACAAGGCTTCTCATTGGCTTAGAACCCTAGGTAGACCCATCACCACCTGGGAAGAACTGAGGCATGCATTTTTAAAGAAATTCTTCCCCATAGGAAAGACCAATGCCCTCAGAAGAGCTATCACAACCTTCACACTCCAGGGTGGGGAACAATTTCATGAGGTGTGGGAAAGATTCAATGAACTTTTGAGGAAATGCCCACACCACGAAGTTCCAAGGTGGCAATTGGCCCAGATCTTCTACCACGGTCTGGACAGCAACCTATGGAACTTCGTCGATGCCTCATGCAGGGGAAACTTCCTAAATAAAGACGAGGAGAGCGCATTTGAGCTCTTTGAGTCTATGAGCGAGAATTCGCTCAACAATGCCTCCATGAACCAGTTTAACAGGTCCAGTCAACCCCGTGGGGGATTTATGTGGTGCAAGAAAATTCTAGAATGGTTGACATGGACATCATTGCCAAAAAGTTGGATCGAGTGGAATTGGTGGACAAAAAGATTGATGAGCTTCTAAACCAGACCAGGAACCCCTTGCAGACTTTCTCCCTAGCAAAGGCAGCACATAATGTCGACCTAGTCCAACCCTTCACCCAATTAAACATGGAACAACCCCTGACCACGTTCCAGGGAGGGACCTTTGCTCCCTCGACCCTTGATTACTCCCTTCCTTCTTCATCAACTTCGGCTATCTTAGAAGATGTGCAAGCCATCCAAGGTTATGCGAAACCTGACCCTTTCTCCAACACTTACAACACCGACTGGCGTAATCACCCCAACTTTGGTTGGACAAACCAGAAACCACCGCAATTCCAAAACCAGCCCAGGCCAAACCAGCAGCCACACTTGCCCCCTTATCAGCAAGGACCACCAGTTAGACCCCAATATAACCAGAATAGGGCGGCCCCTCCCCCACAAAACCAAATGGATACCTTAATAAAGATGATGGCTGACATGAACCAGAAACATCAGGAAGAAATGGCCTTGGTAAAGGGACAGTTAAGCCAACTCTTGGACTGTAAACAGCAAGGATCTCTACCTTCCCAACCACAACCAAACCTGCGAAACATAATTAACAGAGGCCCCAATTCGCAAGGGTTCCAAGGCAATCTCGGGCAGGCTCACATGGTCCAGCCAGCCCCACAAACACCTCCTGGGTTTGGCGCTTCTTCATCCTCGTCTTCTCAAGGATCACCCCATGGCCCCAATGCCTCTGCAAATGTTGTGACCTTGAGAAGCGGCACCAAAACCCAGGATCCCAAATGGCCGACTCTCCCCGAGCCTTTACCTATTGAAATACCCGACTCAGAAGAGGCACCAACCAAGGACCCAGACATGGAACCAGTCCACATTCAGACACCCTACCCTGAGGCCTTGGAAACAGTTAAGAAAAAGAAGAATGTTGTGGAAACTGAGCTGTTGGAGATTTTTAAGCAAGTACAGATTAATATTCCGCTCCTAGAAGCCATCAAACACATCCCCGCTTACGCCAAGTTCTTAAAGGATGCCTGTACACCCAAGCGTAAGCCGAGACCTCAAGCACCTAGGAAGGTTGTACTCTCTGAACAAGCGAGTTCTGTGATATCAATCAACCTTCCACTCAAACGAACTGACCCAGGAGCACCCCTGATTTCCTACAATATCGGGGACATGACATTTGATAGAGCACTCCTGGACCTAGGTGCTTCTATCAATCTAATTCCAACAACCCTGTACCACCAATTTGATTTTGGGGAGCTGGCACCAACCCCTGTCACCATCCAACTGGCAGATAGATCAGTGAAAACCCCGAAGGGGGTTGTCGAGGACGTAATTGTATCGGTCAAGGACTTCTATTTCCCAGTCGACTTTTTGGTGCTCGACATGGTGGTCCCTGAAAAATTACAGAATGCACACATAATCTTAGGCAGACCTTTCTTAGCTACGGCTAAAGCAAACATCGACTGCGACATGGGATGTATGGAAATCGCCTTCGGAGAAAGGAAAATGCAATTGGATATCTTCTGGGCGACAAAGTCTTTTGATTGTGATTACATTGAGGAACATGATCCCGTGGAAACTTTAATCGAGGAATGCCTTACCCTCAGTTCTGTCTCAGACCACCAAACCCGTAGTTCTAACCCGTCACCATCATTACCTGTAGACCTCTGTAAGGTTGAGTATCATCACATGACACCATTTGAAGAGATCGATGTTGATCAACTACTGCCCTTTCCATTCCCATCGACTGTGGTCCCACCTGCACCTGAACTTAAACCATTGCCCGAGAATCTCAAGTACGTCTTCTTGGGACCTGACCAGACCTTCCCAGTGATTATTAATTCCCATCTAACCAAGGATCAGGAACTAAGGTTGACTGCAACTCTTTCAGAACATCGGGCCGCCATTGGTTGGACCATCTCGGATCTAAGAGGAATTAGCCCCACCTATTGCACCCACAAGATTTACCTGGAAGACGGGGCCTGACCTTCCCGCCAGATGTAGAGACGGTTAAACCCTAACATGCGTGAGGTCGTTAAAAAAGAAATTATCAAGTGGCTTGACGCCGATATCATCTACCCTATCTCTGATAGCCCCTGGGTGACCCCCACTCAAGTGGTTCCAAAGAAGGTTGGGCTCACCATTGTCACTAATGATCATGGCGAATCCATCCCCACCCGCGCCACCATCACATGGTGGGTATGTATTGATTATAGGAAGCTTAATGAAGCCACTAAGAAGGACCACTTCCCCTTGCCATTCATTGACCAAATCCTTGAAAGATTGGCACGGCAGAAGTATTTTTGCTTCCTGGATGGATATTCAGGATATAACCAAGTCGCAATTGCTCCAGAAGATCAGGAAAAGACCACATTCACTTGCCCGTATGGCACGTTTGCATTCCGTCGAATGCCGTTTGGGTTATGCAACGCACCCACGACCTTCTAGCGTTGCATGCTAGCCATTTTTTCAGAAATGGTGGGTGAATACTTGGAGGTCTTTATGGATGATTTCTCTGTATTCGGGAATTCATTCGACCATTGTTTCAGAAACTTGGAGAAAATCCTGAAATGATGTATCAAGGTTAACTTGGTGTTAAGTTGGGAAAAGAGCCATTTTATGGTTCAAGAAGGAATTGTCCTCGGACACATCGTTTCGCATAGGGGCATTGAGGTAGATCGAGCTAAGGTTGATTTAATTTCCAAACTTCCTCCACCTAGTTCGGTTCGGCAGATTCGCTCTTTCGTAGGACATGTTGGCTTCTACCGAAGGTTCATCAAAGACTTTTCCAAACTTTCCAAACCCTTGACCGACCTTCTAGCCAACGACGCCACTTTCCACATGTCTCCCGATTGCATCCAGGCTTATCATACCCTCTGGGACTTAGTCTCCACCGCATCTGCACTTCAACCCCCAGACTGGTCCCAAGATTTTGAGATTATGTGTGACACATCTGATTTTGCCATAGGCGCTGTCCTGGGACAAAGGCAAGACAAGAAGCCCGTGGTGATCTACTACGCGAGCAAAACGTTGGACGAGGCCCAACGTAATTATATGGTCACAGAAAAAGAGTTGCTCGTTGTAGTCTTTGGACTGAAAAAATTCCGATCATACTTACTGGGATCCCACGTGACTATCTACACCGACCATTCAGCCATCCGGCACCTATTGGCCAAAAAGGATGCAAAACCCAGGCTCATCAGATGGATCCTGCTTTTACAGGAATTTGACCTGGAAATCCGAGACAAGGCCGGATCGAAAAATGTGGTGGCTGACCACCTGTCAAGACTTCATCCAGACCACATTGGACCCTCCCTACCTCTATCTGATACCTTCCCTGATGAACACATCCTAGCCGTGCAAGACAAGAAAATGCCATGGTATGCTGACTATGTCAACTACCTGGTTATAGGACAAACCCCGCACAGCTGGTCCAGACAGCAACGGGACAGGTTCTTGGCTGAGGCCAAGCACTATTTCTGGGATGATCCCATGCATGCTGTTTCACCTCTGTGTCGATCAGATCATCAGGAGGTGCCTCCCCGAAGAAGAAGTTCAGAGTGTGCTTTCCTTTTGTCATGACCAAGAGTGTGGCGGCCATTTCTCTGGCAAGAAAACAGCTGCAAAAGTTTTGCAGTCTGGATTTTATTGGCCGTCCCTATTCAAGGATGCACACATCTTTGCCAAGACTTGCTCACGATGCCAAACACTAGGGTCCATGACCAAAAAAGATATGATGCCCCTTCAACCCATTTTGATTGTCGAAATTTTCGACATTTGGGGTATCGATTTTATGGGCCCCTTTCCACCATCCAACGGCTTCGAGTACATCCTGGTCTCAGTAGAATATGTTTCCAAATGGATTGAAAGCCGTCGCCACCCGACGATGCAATCACAAGACGGTCATGGACTTTGTGAAGAACATCTTTTCCTGGTTTGGAATACCCAAGGTCATGATCAGTGATGGTGGAAGCCATTTTATCCATTCCCAGTTCCGTGCCCTACTTAGAAAATACGGGGTAAACCACCGCATTGCCACCCCGTATCATCCACAAACAAATGGGCAGATTGAGGTCTCAAGTAGACAAATCAAGAACATTTTACAGAAGACTGTGAGACCTGACAGGAAAGACTGGTCCACACGACTTGATGATGCCCTGTGGGCATACATGACCACTTTTAAGACCCCGATAGGCATGTCACCTTACCGCTTGGTATTTGGCAAAGCTTGCCATCTCCATGTCGAATTGGAACACCGGGCTTACTGTGCTGTTAAGCAATGTAACATGGATCCCCATTTAGTTGGTGTGCAAAGGACTCTTCAATTATCTGAGCTTGAAGAAATTCGTCGGGACGCCTTTGACAATAGTCGGCTATATAAGGAGAAAATGAAAGCCGTCCACAACCGACTCATTCATAGGAAAACCTTTGAGCCAAACTAACAAGTCTGGCTATTTGATGCACGCCTGAAACTCTTCCCAAGGAAACTTAGGTCCAAATGGACAGGACCTTTTTGGGTGGTCAAACCCTATTCCAATGGGGCAGTCGAAATTGCCGATCTTAATACCAGGCACACCTTTACAGTCAATGGTCAAAGATTGAAGCATTTCCTGGCCCAGGTACCCCCCAAGGAAAGTGTCACCCTTGTTGAGGGTTGACACCAAGCACCGCCCAGCTGGAGGCGTTAAACTCAGCGCTTCCTGGGAGGCAACCCAGCGGATTCAGACTGATCTAGTAGTTTACGTCACTCAGGTACTATCTTTTTGAACCCTTCTGCATCCATGCATCTGCCAATGAGGACATTATCCAACTTAAGCATGGGGGGGATGGTAAATTGCATAATCCTGAGCTTAATTAATCAGTCTGAATGAATAAATTAATTGATTAAAAAAAAAAATTTGAATTTAGGAAGAAAAACTTAGGCATTAGAAACTTGTCAATAGTGGGAAATAATACAAAAAGAACTTAAACACTTAGAATTTTCAGGCTTTCAGGCTTAATCAGTGCTGGTGTTCGTTAAAATATGGATTTAGCGGTGAATCCTTGCAACTTTAAGCTATTCTAATCCACCTAATAAATAAGGTAATAAGTATACGACTTATCAACTCGCCCTCTAACTCAGGAAAACTTTGAGTCTAAGCATCTACCCACATTTTTGCACAGACTCACTTCTCGGAGATTTTGACAGAAATTGGGTAGCTAATGAACTCTCTAGGGTGGTATGGCTGGCAAGTTGTCGTGGGTAACAACCCATTGGTAGGTTGTCTAGAACCCAGCCACAGGCCATTTCTTTTTCGCTGCCTCTAGGTACATTTGAGATTAGGGAAGCCACCTACGAAAAAAAAAAAAGAAGAAAAGAAAATAAACCACACTTCACCGCACAGGTATGGCTGGCAAGTGATCGTGGGTAACAGCCCATTGGTCGATTGTCCAGAGCCCAGCTCAATAATGGCACAAAAAGACCAAAACACCTAAGGACGAAGCGGGGAAGTAGTACAAGCCGGGGAGATATACACTGGAAAATCCTTGTGTTGATCGCAAGTAAAATGAACGTAGGGAGAAAGCTACCAATCGAACAAATACACCTTCAGGAAAAAATTTATTTTCTTTTCCGGTCACCTAGAGATGTAGAAACTCGAAGTCTGTCTCAATTACCGTTAAGTGAGTCTATCACAACATTCACACTAAGATGCTTAGCACTTAGGGTTTTGACCGAGTTTTGGGTGGGTTGGGTAGCCGTAAAAAGTTACCAACCCACACTAAATTCCGAAAATTCTAAAAAGACATATATCGATATATACATATACATATGTATAGTTATATATACAAAGCAAGGATTCAGGCGATTCGTACTTTGGCAGACACTCAGGCGCTGCTTAGTCTTTGTAGATTAAGATCTTCGTATATTTCCTCTTATTGACAAGTAACGAAGTGCCTAAGCAATTACTTCTTGAATTCTCCAAAGAAATAAAGGCTAGAATAAACCTTGCAAGGGACTATCAAGGAGTAAGCATGGGGGTATGATAACACCACGCATGGGGGTATTAATTATGTTGAATATGGCCCATCTTTAGAATAAAAGGCACAACATAAAGTAGAATAGGAGCATTGCATGCATCAAGTACCAAGATTGCTTATAAACTGCATTAATGGCCATTTGTGTAAAGCATGTGTCAAAGCAGGCCCAGATGAGCAATCGGACCGCACGGATGGATTCAGAACGACGAACGGAGTCCAACAGACTCAAGATCGGCCAAATCCGACATCCGGAGCTCCCACAATGGGCCCAAGAAATTCTGACCGTTGATTTGGAGATCAACGGCCCAGAAAGTGCCACGTCGCCCCGCCCCCACCGCTCGCACGCCCTCAAGCCAGCCAAGGACGAATCTCGGCCATTGATCTTCGATCGAACGGCTGAGATCCGCACGCTCGCCCGCGGTCGCCGCGACAAAGCGCAGGCGTAGCGCAACGGCTAGTGCGCACGCCCGCATCGCAGCGACGCACGTTCGGATCGCGTGGAGTAGAAATCAAGCGTGAGCGAAGGGCGCGGCAAAATTGGGTCGCCCGATCAGCAGCGGGCGGCCAGGATCGCGCCACGCGACGCGATGACAGCTCCCGAGTGCCCACACGTGCGCACACGCCGACGGAAAAGCGCGCGCGCACGCGCGCCTGATGCGTGATCTAAGCACAGGCGCAGGAGGATCTCAGCCGTCCGATCTTCGATCGGACGGCTCTCGTTCAACGTCCGCAGATCGCACATGGAGAGAGAGCGGGGCGGGCAGCTGACCAGCGGCAGGAGGACTTCACCGACGTATCTGGAAGCGATTTTAGCGACGTTCTGGATGTCGCTAAAGCACATTCTTCTTTTAGGAAGCCCTTAACTCTATTTAAACCCCCTTCTACCACCATTCAATGCATCCTCTCCCACTTGCAACTACTCCACTCCTCTCTTAGCTAGCTTTAGGCACTTTTGTAATCACCGGAGACAACGAGCCGCCGACGGAGCCTCCCCCACCGCCGTGGCTGCCTCGTCGCTCTCCACACTCTCTCTCTACCTCTCTCTCTCTTTTAAGCTTTCATTTACTTTTGTTAAAGCATGTATTTAATGTTGTAAACCATGAACTATGAATGCATGTTTAATGAAAATATTTTCCGTTTAGTCGCTATTTTAATTTCTGTTTAAAGTGCATGATTAAAACCAAGAGCTTTCTAACCCTAAACTCTCTCTCTCTATCTCTCGCTTTTCAAAATCGTCTCTTTCGCAAGCAAAACTCCGCCTTTTTCGTGACAACAAGTGGTAAACAAAATCCGATTTCCATGCCTCCTTGAGACCGACACTCGGACTCACCTCCATTTACTTCTTTTAAAATCGACGTATCAAGTGCAACTATAACAACACCTCTTAACACACACGCACTACGACACGTCACTTAACATCCGAAAACCAGAAGTAGCTATGGATAACTCGAACAAAGAAATAAATATGCTACCTGAGGTAGGAATTACTGAGGAGCCCAATGCATATGAGGGTGAAGCTTCGAGCAGAATGAGCTGGGGACGCACCTACCATCCTAGTCAATGGCTCGACCTCGAGCCTGTAGAGACAACCTCTGATGAATCAGAGATGAGTACTGATGAGGATGAAGTAATTTCTGACGAGGATTTCAGTGACCTCCCCACAGATCTTTTACTTTCACGGATACCCCCATATGACCCAGAGCCTGGAGAGGGCATGATCTTTGATGTCAATTATCATTATGAGGATCCCTATGACTCAAATTTTGATTCTGAGATACATGTTGATCTACTCCCTCAGCAACTTCCTACTGAATTGTGGGACATGATAAATTAGCTGAATCAACATCATGATCCTCCCTCTGATTATCCTCTATTTTCCACCACCACTCCACACTTTCTTATAGCTAGACTTTTTGGAGTAGGGGTGCACAATCAGCTGGTCCGCATCTCTGGACCACTGATTCTAGGAGCATACGAGCACATCTTTCTCTTAATTTTGACCGACTCCTATGAAAGAATTGATACATCTCATTGAGCTTTCGCCCAGCTAGAGGCGTTAAACTCAGCACATATAGATACCATTCGCCCCACATTCCACCATCATTTTTATACAAAGCATAGTTTTGTTTTAGCATATTTCCCTTTTATATTGCATATTAACAGGTTGGCCGGTGCTGAATATAATTTCAGGAGCAATTCCAGGTGACTTCTACCCACTCATCCTCTGTCGAATTTATTTTATTTTATATTCATGCATGAGGACATGCAAGAACTTAGGCATGGGGGGGTAGATATAGAAAAACTGAAAAAAAAATTTTGCCAACACTTAGGAAAACATCGGAGCTGCATGCAAAACGTACTTTAGGACCTTAAATAAAAGAACAACCAACTCCACCTCTAATGCTCTCATTGGAGCTAGAAATCATTCACAAAAACCAATTCTGACTCACCCGCTCACCTTTTGTTCTAAATTTAGGGTCAAGCTGATTGTAACCCGATACGGGAAATTCACAAAGTACAAATTATATGAGGTTACATGTTTATAGCATATATAGATATTGCATTCATGAATAAGATTATTTTATTAAGAGAATGCATTAGGGATTTTATCCTTTAGTTGATTCCTATAATCTGGAATCTAGTACAACCTTTCACACACACGTATAATTTGCAATGGATTCACGGTGAAGGTTGATAAACGTCTTCAGTCTATCGAGAAGAAGTAGTGCTTCTTTTCCTGAACCCTTGGACAGTGTTTTGGGAGTCAGACTGATTTTCTTCCAAAAATCCACCAAATAGTGTGAGATGAGAGTAGAGTGTACTGGTGCTCTAAGATTAGTGCGAGGAATTTGGAATCCTAGATAATTAGGTAATGATACTCTGAGATTAGACATAGTTTTTGCTCTCGATTCCCGCGTATACATTTTTGTGCGAAATTATGAGAGCCACCGAATAAGGCAAATACCCGGAGAGCGAGTTTAAATAAAACTAGGGCTAAAGTGGATGGTTATGACCATTCTTTACAGAATCCTCAACTGAAGGAGGGTATTGATGTCAAGGTCAGAAATACACCGTCCTATCCGTCTCTCCCGGTGCCGTGAGTAGGCACTTCCACCAAATAAGCCAACCAATGTCTCTTGAGTACCACCAATCCCTAATAATGCCTCCTCAATAAAGTTCATGGATGTATGCTAGTTGTGCTATGCTGAAAAAAAAATTAATTAAAAAAAAAAGAGAGAAAAAGAAAAAGAAAAAGAAAAAGAATGATGAAAAGAAAGAAAAACTGAAAAAAAATATACAAATATATATAGAAAAAGAAGAAAAAGCAAAGAAAAGAATAAATATTTAGTGTTTATTTCATTAAGGCAATACCACCAAATATGGCCTTAACCTATTTTTCTTGTGTTTCTGACCGCCTGAATAGTGGCTAAGGAATACTGACTTAGTGTTAGGGTTATGGGAACTGGCAAACGGCAGCGACAACTAGCTTTTGTTAAGTCGTTGTAGTACAGATAGTTATTGCCATTATTTACTAATATTTGTTACTCGGAAAATAAAGTTCTCCCGAGGTCGAACTCAGGGAGCAAGTCGTATTCTAGGGGTACAAATTCATATTACAAAAATAAAGAGAGAGAGAGATGAAAGTTTGGCTTCTTCTTCTTCTCTTCTTTCTTCCTCTTTATCTTTTGTTCTTCCTCTATTTCTTGGTTGGACGATCCTATCTTTTTCTTCTTTTTATTTTCTTTGTTTCTTCTTTTCTTGCTTCAAATCTTCCTCCCATGCTCTTCTTCTTCTTTTCTTCTTGCTTCTTGCTTCTCTTCTTCTTCTGCTTTCTGTTTCTTCACTTGGCTGCTCCTTCTCTCTTCTTTTCTTCTTCTTCTTTGTCTTCTGATCTCTGCAGAGTCTTCACTTGGCCTCTCTGTGTTCCTCTCTTTCCTCTGCCTCGCCTTCCTTCTTCTTCTTTTCCTTCAGGACGTCGTCTGATTGGAAAATCAGATGACTTAAACCGCTTGTTGCTACAGTGTCTCCCTCAGCTTCCTTCTTCACCTGTGCCTGCACGCTCAAGAGTTCAGAGTCAGAGGGCAAAACCTAGTCTACCCCCCCCCCCCCGCATGTCTCTCTCTCTCAGTATTCACTCTTCGGAAGGCTCTCCCAGAGCAACCGGGTAATCGGGTACGAGTCGCACCCTGGTCCAGGCCCACCGGTGTGCGGTGGTGGGCGAGGAGTGCCAGTCAAGTCGGGTCGGGTCGGCCGAATCCGCATGATGAGCTTGCGGACGGGCCGGGTGAAGCAGTGTGAGAGGGACCTCACCCCGTGTGCTGAGGCGATAAGCCTACAACACTTTTTCAACTTATATCGACGCTTCTCTTCAAAGCCTTCTGAGGTGGGACTAAATGTACCACCCCAATGTGAGCACCTGCGCAGAAGAAGCAGAGGCAGCCGAACTTCGCGCGAGGGCTTCGGGCGAGGGCTTCGCCCGAACTGCAGCCTGACACTTCGCGAAGCTACCCCGCGAAGCCTGGGAGTCTGACCTGGGCGTGGTGTTGCCTGGAGCAGCAGGTCGAAGGAGCTTCGCTGCTCAGCAATGGCGATGGCGGGCGCAACACCTGTTCACAGAAGCACGGCCTCTCGGCCTAATTAGATATGCGGAGAACCTTCGCCGTGGCACGGTGAAGGTGGTCGGAGGGTCTGCAGTGGGCGAGGTGGAGCAAAAGGGTCGCCCTAGGTCAAACTGCGGGCGGAGAAGTGGGTGTGTTCGATGGATCTACAGAGGGCGTTTGGAAGGAAGTGGAGGGGCGGAAGAGGATCAGGGTGAGGAGGCGGAGGTTATGCACAGGTCGGCGAGCCGTGTGTGGTGCTGGAGCGATGGGAGCGGTTCGCCGGAGTTTGGTCGGAGGTGGAGAAGGTGAGGGTGATCGGTGGGAAATCAGTGGCGACAGTAAGAGCTTTCAGTATGGAAAAGAAAGAGGGGAGGAAGAGGAGAAGTTTACCTACTAAGCTGGACGAAGAGGGGTTGGCACAGGCGACAGTCGTATCGACTGTCGCCGGAGAAGAAATTGCCCAGAGGAAGGGGTGGCGGTGAGGAGAGGGCTGGAGAGGCGTCCGCTGGGTGCGGCGTGGCGCGGGAAGATCGAGGGATGGTAACCCTGCTGCTGGTAGTGCGGCAGGGCGACGAGGAGGAGGAGGAGAGATCGCCAGAGCAAGGGGGCGTCTGTCGGAGTGGGAAGGGAGGAATTGAGGGGGTGTCTCCATCAGATCCGAGCTAGGAAGAACGGCGGAGCGACGGGGGTATTTATAGGGGCAGAATTAGAGAGGTGGACGGAGGGAGACGACGTGTCTCCCTCGCCGGAGGACGTCGGAGGAATGAGACCCATACCGTCCATGCGTTCGCACGGGCAGTATGGGCAGTCGCAGCACTCAGGGGGGTGTCCCTGCAGTGGCTGACGACGTAGGGTACCCCCCATTGACTTGCCAGGGCCCCTCCCTCACCCTGCGCAGCGCCATGCTCCGCGCAAGGTCGCCGGAGCATGGTGCTGCTCATGTTTTGCAGGAGGGACCTAAACGCAAAGAACGAAGGAGAGTTAGGGGCCAAAATATGAGGGTTCAAAAGTTGAGGGCCAAAAAGTAAATATATGACGACCAAAGTGTAAAGTTGGTCAAGAAGGTTTCTTCTTAGGCCCAAGTTTTTATACATAACTAATTAGGACCTAAGGATTCTGATGGTGAATTTTGTTTCTAGATTAAACCTTGTTTGACTGGTCAATTTACGCAAAAACCCAAATTAAGTTGTTAATTGGGCATGGTTCTCAATGTAGGTCAAAATGGGTTCCTAAGGCAAAATTGAAAGTCCTAAACCCTAGATATTATTTTTTTATGAATTTTAGAGGATTTATTTGATTTTTACCTTACCTCGAACCACGTGAATTGAAGTGGGTTTGTTTTTAGTGTTACAGGCTGTCATTTAATTCCTTGGAGTTAAATGTAGCCCTTATTGAGTCATCTCATCCCACTTTTCTGCTTATTAGGTTGTTTTGACCTATGTTTGGACCCTGAGTTACCCTATTTTCAAATCGGATTGGTGAAATTGCATTTTTACCCCTTAGTTTATGCTTTCTTTGCAAACTCAGAATCTCTCTGAGCCAAGCCTTTCTAAGGTTATGTAGGAGCTTTTATTCTCTGTATTAGGTCAAAATGAGCTAGTTATGGCTCATGATGAGGTTCTCATCATACCCCCATGCCTAGCTTTTGCTAGTCCCTTAGCAAAAACTTAAGGTTTTAACCCTTGTTCTAGACCTTGATATTCTTAACAACTTCAGGTAAGTGCCTTTTCGTTTGAACCTAGATTAGGTTAGAATGCTGACCATAGGCTTAAAAGGTACTCTAGTACCAATCAAGATCGAAATCTGTCTAGCCTCAGCCTTAGTCCTTACCAAAGATTTTTAAGACCCACAAGAACTAACCTAAGGTTTATTGGACTTTGTAGTTAAAGCACCCCGTGCTTGAAATTTTTTAGCTCTAGTTCAGTTCGCAGTGCGTTTTATAAGAGAGAGATAGAAAGTTTTTCTGTTTCGAGAGTTTTCTCTCTCTTTTTCTTTTTAGTTCTAGCCTAGGATTGGCTTTTCAACACGGTCTGTATCAGATTCATTGCTCCCATCATCAATCCTCAAGGGTTCCTGGCGATCGATGCTTCGAGATAGCAACGCCCATGGCAACCCCGAGAACCCTGGCTATTGAGATTTCAAGATAATCCCATCCATGGTGTTCCGTGGCCGCGTTCAGACCCTGGCAGTTGACATTTCGTGATAATGCCATCCATGGAATCTGAACCAGCAGGGTGCTTACATGCCCCCAGTAGGATATGTGAATATCCTAGGAGACAAGCACCGAGGAGATGATATTTTGTTACGCATCTTTGAGGGGATTTCCCGCCTCTCTGCACTGGGAACTCGTCCAAATCAACTTGTGTTGATCGGCCGCTCCTATTCTAGGTGTACTTTTCAGAATGATGCTTCTGCGTGATTTTGATTTTTTTATGCTTACTGAACCAGGCAGTGTGCGGGGTTGGGGTGCTTAGGTTACTGAGTCCCGTAAACCAGAAGTTAGTTAGCGAGGTCAAATACTCCCTAAGCCTTGGACCTAGTACTTAAGCTTTTCATTTTCCTCAACCTCTTGAGGATTGTCTAGATCTTAATGGGTACTAAGAGTCTATCAAGAATGCCTAAGGTTTACGTTCTTACTAATCTTTTTGTGCACTTTTCAAAAAATTTTTTTTTTATGAGTGAGGTCTAGAACTTAGGTCAATTCCTTAGTTCCTTACTAATGACTGTCACTTTTTCTTTCATATTTGTGCTCCTTTTATCCTTTTGTTTCTTTTCTCCTCCCACATCCCAAAATTTCCTTTCTCCTCTTATTCTTTTATTTTTTTCGAAAAAATTTTAATTTTTATGGTGTTTTTGGCATATGTGAATTTTTTGTTTAAAACCCTTTTTTTTTCTACAAGTTTTGCACTTATACCCCCCCATGCCTAAAACTTGCAATGTCCTCATTGTGATTTAGGGGTTTTTATTTACTTAATTTATTCCTTAAGACAGATATTTTTGTGAGTGAATGGGTCGGGATGAATTCTGCGGATGATTTCTAATCTCAGATGCAAACATCTGAGGTGGAGTCAGCTGTCTTAAAGGGTGAACCTTAAGTGCACAATGGTGTTAGAAAAAAAAGGTTTTAGATTTTCAAGAAATGACGAGCTGCCTCCCGTTAAGCGCTGAGTTTTACGCCATCGGCCGGGCACAGTAAGTTCAAGGGGAATGGAGGATGAGGGATGATTCAGCCGAATCAGTAGAAGTCACATCAATGAACGGTTTGAGTCTCTGACCGTTCACGATGAAAGGTTCGGAATCATGGCTGAGTGGACTGATTTCAATTGCTCCATTTCCAAAAACCTGTCGGACTAAATACGGTTTGACCCACTTGGACCTCAGTTTCCCTGGGAAAAGTTTGAGTCGGGCATCAAAGAGTAGGACCTTTTGACCAGGATGAAAGATCTTTCTCGAGATGTGCTTGTCGTGGAAGGCTTTAACCCGCTCCTTGTAGATTCGCGAGTTCTCGTACGCCTCTAGGCGTAATTCATTGATCTCGCTGATTTGGAGTTTTCTGTGGGTTCCAGCCTTGGAAAGATCTAGATTACAGTTCTGTACTGCCCAATAGGCTTTATGCTCCAGTTCTACGAGAAGGTGACATGCCTTTTCGTACACCAGTCTAAAGGGAGACATGCCCAATTGGGTCTTGTGGGCGGTCCTACAGGCCCAAAATGCTTCCGGAAGTCGGGATGACTAGTCCTTCCTGTCAGGCCGAACAGTGACTTGTAGGATTTTCTTGATCTCCTGATTTGACAGCTCAGCTAGGCCATTTGTTTGGGGGTGGTAAGGAGTAGAGATTCGATGAGACACCCCATATTTGGCCATCAGTAACCTAAACTGAGCATTTGTAAAATGGGTCCCCCCATCAGAGATTATAGCACGGGGAATCCTGAACCTTGAGAAAATGTTTTGATGTATGAACTTAAGAACAATCTTGTGATTGCAAGTTCGGGTCGGTATGGCTTCGATCCATTTGGACACGTAGTCCACCGCAAGCAGAATGTACTCGAAACCATCCGAAACAGGAAAGGGGCCCATAAAATCAATCCCCCAAACATTGAAGATTTTGCATACGAGAATCGGCTGCAAAGGCATCATGTCGCGATGGTTCATGTTGCCCAAAGTCTGGCAACGACTGCATGCCTTGCAGTGACTCTATGCGTCCTTGAAAAGTGTAGGCCAGTAGAAGCCACACTGGAGGACTTTGGATGCGATTTTATGTCCTGAGAAATGGCCACCGCATGCCTGGTCATGGTAGAAAGATAGGATATTGCTGATTTCCTCTTCCGGGATGCATCTCCGAATAATTTGATCAGCACCTATGCGGAAAAGGTACGGGTCTTCCTAAATGTAATACTTGGAATCAGAACATAATTTGTCTTTCTTGGCCCTCAACCAATCAGACGGTGTCTGATGAGATGCCAAGTAGTTTACTATATCAGCAAACCATGGAAGTCTCATACCAACAAAAAGCAGGTGCTCATCAGGAAAATGTTCCGTGATAGGTCTGGAAGGGTCAATGATCTCAGAAGGAAGACGGGACAGATGGTCGGCTACCACATTCTGCCTTCCCGCCTTGTCGCGAATCTCAAGATCGAATTCTTGCAACAGCAAGATCCAACGGATTAGTCGGGGCTTCGCGTCCTTCTTGGCAAGGAGATGCCTTACAGCCGTGTGATCCGAGTAAATGATGACATGGGAACCCAGAAGATACGATCGGAATTTTTCAAGGGCAAATACTATGGCTAGCAGCTCTTTCTCCGTAACCGTATAGTTACGCTGAGCCTCGTCAAGTGTCTTGCTAGCGTAGTAGATGACCACGGGTTTCTCGTCAGCTTTTTGTCCCAGGACCACTCCTACAGCGAAGTCAGACGCATCACACATGATCTCAAAGGGTTGAGACCAGTCAGGGGATTGTAGGATAGGTGCTTGGGTGACTTGGTCACGTAGGTTTTCAAAGGCTAGCATGCATTCCTTGGAGATTTCAAAAGGTACATCCTTAGGGAGAAGAGAAGTCAAGGGGTGCGTGATTTTCGAGAAATCTGGAATGAAACGGCGGTAAAAACCGACGTGCCCTAAAAAGGATCGGATGTCCCTGATCGAGCTAGGTACGGGAAGGCGAGAAATTAGATCAACCTTAGCTCGATCCACCTGGATGCCTTTTTCCGAAATTGAGTGTCCCAGGACAATTCCCTCAGGCACCATGAAATGGCTCTTTTCCCAGGAAAGAACCAAGTTCACCTCAATGCATCGCCTGAGTATTTGGACCAAGTGTTGGAGGCAATCATCAAAAGATTCTCCAAAGACTGAAAACTCATCCATGAAGACTTCCAGAAAATCACCTACCATATCGGAAAATATGGCAAGCATGCACCGCTGAAAAGTAGCGGGTGCATTGCAAAGATCGAAAGGCATCCTTCGGAAAGCATACGTTCCGAAGGGGCTGGTGAATGTGGTCTTTTCTTGGTCCTCAGGATGGATTGCCACCTGGTTATAGCCGGAGTACCCGTCAAGAAAGCAGAAGAACCTATTTCCCGCTAGTTTCTCAATAATTTGATCAATGAAGGGTAGTGGGAAATGATCCTTCTTCATGGAGGAATTGAGTCGGCGGTAATCTATACAGACTCTCCACGCATTGGCTACTTGGCTAGGAATGATTTCTCCAGTTTCAGTCGTTATGGTGGTGAGTCCTGCCTTCTTAGGCACAACCTGAATTGGGCTCACCCAACGACTATCGGAGATCGGGTAGATGATTCCGGCATCTAACCACTTGATGATCTCCTTTTTCACGACCTCCTGCAGATTAGGGTTTAAACGTCTCTGCATTTCACGAGAAGGTCGTGCGCCCTCTTCTGAATAGATATGATGAGTACAATAAGAGGGGCTTATTCCAGTCAAATCATCGAGAGTCCACCCGATGGCTCTGCAATGTTGCTGGAGGACAGCAATCAGATGGGATTCCTGTTCGGGATTGAGGTTGGAATTGATAATCACAGGGAGGGTCTGATTGGAACCCAAAAAGATGTATTTCAAGTGAGTAGGAAGAGGCTTTAACTCGAGGATAGGATTATCAGCAGCAGCTGGTGGTTCAGTGTAGATGTGAGGTTCAAGGGTAGGAGTTATTGGGTTGTTTATGTCTGGATTCGACTCCTCTATTTGCGGGTCAAGATCCTTTTGTGGTTGATGAGGCATAATCGAGTCATTCTTGAAGTGTGATTCATCAACCAAAGTCCTGACGTCACAAATCTGTTCGATGACACCGCAATTGATTCCTTGTTGGTCCTAAATATATCGATTTTTAGGGTTTGATCTCCAAACTTGAGTTCTATTTGGCCCTCCTCACAGCTGATGTTGGCTCTAGCAGTAGCCAAGAAAGGTCTCCCTAGAATGATTGGTGTATCCCTAGGGTTTTTAGGCACATCCATATCTAAGACTATAAAGTCCATTGGGAAATAGAAATCCCGCACTCTTACGATAACATCCTCGAGAATCCCTTTTGGTGACTTTATAGATCGATCTGCTAATTGTAATGTCACCTCGGTTGGTTTTAGCTCAGATTCTTCTAGATGGTCAAGTAAGGATGTGGGTATCAGGTTTATGGATGCACCTAAGTCTAGCAAAGCTCTATCAAATTGGGTATCACCTATCTTGCAGGAAATCAGGGGGGTACCAGGATCTTTTGCCTTGGGTGGGAGCCTACTGAGGATTACAGAGCTGCCTTGCTCTGATAGAACAATTGGGCTCCCACCCTTGGTTCGCGGCTTACGCTGGGGTGTACACACATTCTTTAGAAATCGTGCGTAAGCTGGTACGTGGTGGATTGCATCCATCAAGGGGATGTTTATGTGGACTTGCTCAAAGAGCTTGACCAGGTCCTCCTCAGGTGCCACGGGCTTGGTGGTCTTCTTTCCCTTGGTCAAGGCCTCGGGAAACGGGATCTTGGGTGGTTCTTCTAGGATAGGTCCAGGTTGTGGATCTGGGATAGGGGTGGGGACATCCTGGATTACTATCCTAGGCTTAGGATCACTACCAGGCTTGGAGTGGTTCGGATGAGGTGGGTCTTGGGTTTCCTTACCACTACGGGTTTTTACGGAATTAAGTCCTGCCTGGTTTTGGTTGGGATTGGGTAAGATAGCTTGCTGTTGGTAACCTGCAAAGGAAGTGGAGGCCTCTATCCCATCTGGTGAAGGAACAGAGGGGGCCTGATAAATTATATGGGCATGGCCCGGGTTTGGGTTCATAACGTGCCACTGGGTTGGCACGTTATTAGGATTAGGCAGAGGTTGGGAAGGAAGAGTACCTGGCTGGCAAGAGTTTGCCAACTGGGTCAATTGGTTTCGGACCTCTGTAAGTTCGTCCTTGTGTTGTTTTTGGATAGCCGCATTCGTTCTTTGAATGTCAGCCAGGGTCTGAAGGATAAGGGACATTTGATCTTGATTTGGCCCAGATGGGTAAGTAGGGTTGGGCCGAGGCTGAGGCGGCTGGTAAGGACGAAGAGGTTGTGGGCAGGGTTGGAAGGATGGTCTGTGGGTTTGGGAATTTCCCACCCACTGAAAGTTAGGATGGTTTCGCCATCCAGGATTATAGGTGTTGGAGAAAGGGTCGTTCTGGATGGCGTTGAGGTCCTCGCAGGTCTGAGGAACCTCCAGAGAGTCAGAGAAAGAGGGAATGGAATTTCCCTGGCAGGTGTAGAAGGAATCGGAAGGACCTCCAGGCAAAGATTCGGATGATGGGTCCATCCTAGGAGAAGATCGTTGGAGAATGTTTTGCACAGTTTCCCTTGTGGAAGGAGGTTGTGCGAAAGGGTTATGCGCAGAGGTGGCTCGCTGCAGATGCTGAGTCAGCTCATCCACCTTCTTTTCGATAATTGAGACCTTGTCCAATCGACTGGCCATTAACTCCAAGTCGACTGATGCAGACAGGCCCTGCGTCTCGTGTGCTCCCCTGAGATTCATCGCTGCGCGGGTATTCATCCTGTCGAATAATCCCATGGAGTCATTGTTGATGGAGTTCTCGCACATGTTTTCGAGAATCTCCCACACGGTGTCTTCATGTTGACCCATGATATTTCCTCCGCAGGTTGCATTGACGAAAAGACGGATGTCCTCATGGAGTCCCTGGTAAAAAGATTGGACCTGTTCCCATTTAGGAACTCCGTGATGGGGCACTTTCTCATGAGATCCTGAAAATGATCCCATGCCTCATGGAGAGGTTCCCCTGTTTGTTGGGTGAAATGTGTAATCTAATGGCGCAAGGCGTTGGTCCGTCCAACAGGGAAGAACTTTTTCAGGAACTCGGACTGAAGTTCTTCCCAATTGTTGATCAGCCGAGTCTGAGTTTGATACCAATGGGCGGCCTTGTCCATAAGAGAAAAGGAGAACATCTTCATGAGAAGAATATCTCGATTTTGTGCGTCTGACCCAAAAGTTTGGTCCATATGCTTTAGTTGTTTGATGTGCTGGAAGGGATCTTCAGAATTAAGCCCATGGAATTTAGGTATAGCATGAATCATATTGGGCTTCAATTCAGAATCAGGTCCTCCAGTCGGGATTCTGACTCGAGGCTCAATGGCCACCGCAGCAGGATTGTAGTGGTCCCGCATCATAGGACGCTGTGGTGGGTGCACGAAGTTTTGGAAGAGGTCATTGAGTCGCTGGAGCTGATGCTCCAGATTATTTTCTTCCTCAATTGGCTGAGCCATGATGGGGGAAGAAGAAGAACTTGGTTCTGAATCGGAAGAGAGAATGATGTGAGGGGGTTGCTGCACAAACACGGGCGTCGAGGCTTGGCCTTGACAAGAGTGAATTTCTAAAGGAGGTCTTAAGGGTGGTCTTAAGGACCTCCTTCCGTACATGCACTATTGGAAGAGATGAGTTTAGAAGGTGCTGGACCTAATCAAGACACCCAAAAATGTGTTGGGTGACTATAGAGGTGCGGGGCAGATGGACCCCTTGATCAGAAAGATCGACCACCTGAGAATTACCTGGGCAGCCAGAGAGGGAGAGTCCCGCAAAGACCCCTACACGGTAGAGCGTCCCCAAGGGTTACAGGGTTTCCCCCACCCGACCTCTCTTGTCACTGCGGTTCCAGGTAGACCAGAATGGGGATCTTGACCTCTTAAGTCTACCACTTTTAATTCAAGATCAAGGTGCTTAAGGTTCCACTTGAACTTTAGTCTTTTAAGTGCAAAGAGTGACCTAATTTGAAGGTTAGTTGACCCGAATGGTCAACTTTACCTGCTAGTTTTGCTTATTAGGTCTTGTCTTTTAGGGTTTAAGTGTTTAAAGAGCCAATCTTATTTTAGGGTTTCTTTGGATAGGTATTTTCAGATAATGGCTTGGGCGCACTTCTTTTAAGGTTTCTCAATTCTTGATTTAAGTAGTGTGTCTCTAAAACCCTAATGTTGAATCTTATGTTGGCTCTACTTGGTCCAGTTAGTTCTTTGGTGGGTAATTAGGGCTCAAGCAAGAATGTGTTAGCCCCTAAATACCCTTAATAGTGTGCAGGAATAATGGGTTGAAAACATGCAACTTCTTATGGTTTACTAAGTATAGAAGACAGGTTAGCCCTATATTGCTTGTTCTTTTCTTTTCTTCCTCTTTTAGAGTTTAGGGGTTAATAGTGAGAGGAAAAAAAATTACCTGTTCTCGGAGTGGTTGTCGTGTGGTTGCTTGTCTTCTTGATTTCCTGTAGCTGCACAAAAGAGAGGAGATTATTAGAACTAAGAAGAAACAGAAATGTTTACCTCTAGAATAGCCGTTGCTCCCCGGCAACGGTGCCAACTGGCAAATGGCGGCGACAACTAGCTTTTGTTAAGTCGTAGTACAGATAGTTATTGCCATCATTTACTAATATTTGTTACTCGGAAAATAAAGTTCTCCCGAGGTCAAACTCAGGGAGCAAGTCGTATTCTAGGGTACAAATTCTTATTACAAAAATAAAGAGAGAGAGAGATGAAAGTTTGGCTTCTTCTTCTTCTCTTCTTTCTTCCTCTTTATCTTTTGTTCTTCCTCTATTTCTTGGTTGGACGATCCTGTCTTTTTCTTCTTTTTATTTTCTTTGTTTCTTCTTGTCTTGCTTCAGATCTTCCTCCCGTGCTCTTCTTCTTCTTTTCTTCTTGCTTCTTACTTCTCTTCTTCTTCTGCTTTCTGTTTCTTCACTTGGCTGCTCCTTCTCTCTTCTTTTCTTCTTCTTCTTTGTCTTCTGATCTCTGCAGAATCTTCACTTGGCCTCTCTATGTTCCTCTCTTTCCTCTGCCTCGCCTTCCTTCTTCTTCTTTGCCTTCAGGACATCGTCTGATTGGAAAATCAGACGACTTAAATCGCTTGTTGCTACAGTGTCTCCCTTAGCTTCCTTCTTCTTCACCTGTGCCTGCACGCTCAAGAGTTCAGAGTCAGAGGGAAAAACCTAGTCTACCCCTCCCCCCGCGCATCTCTCTCTCAGTATTCACTCTTCGGAAGGCTCTCCCAGAGCAACCGGGTAATCGGGTACGAGTCGCGCTCGGGTCCAGGCTCACCGGCGTGCGGTGGTGGGCGAGGAGTGCCAGTCAAGTCGGGTCGGGTCAGCCGGATCCGCGTGATGAGCTCGCGGACGGGCCGGGTGAAGCGGTGTGAGAGGGCCCTCACCTCGTGTGCTGAGGCGATAAGCTTACAGCACTTTTTCAACTTATATCGGCGCTCCTCTTCGAAGCCTTCCGAGGTGGGACTAAATGTCCCACCCCAATGTGAGCGCCTGCGTAGAAGAAGCAGTGGCAGCTGAACTTCGCGTGAGGGCTTCGCCCGAACTGCAGCCTGACACTTCGCGAAGCTACCCCGCGAAGCCTGGGAGTCTGACCTGGGCGTGGTGTTGCCTGGAGCAGCAGGTCGAAGGAGCTTTGCTGCTCAGCAATGGCGATGGCGGGCACAACACCTGTTCACAAAAGCATGGCCTCTCGACCTAATCAGATATGCGGAGAACCTTCGCCGTGGCACGGCGAAGGTGGTCGGAGGGTCTGCAGTGGGCGTGGTGGAGCAAAAAGGGTCGCCCTAGGTCAAATTGCGGGCGGAGAAGTGGGTGTGTTCGATGGATCTGCAGAGGGCTTTTGGAGGGAAGTGGAGGGGCGGAAGAGGATCAGGGTGAGGAGGCGGAGGTTATGCACAGGTCGGCGAGCCGTGTGGGGTGTTGGAGCGATGGGAGCGGTTCGCCGGAGTTTGGCTGGAGGTGGAGAAGGTGAGGGTGATCGGTGGGAAATCAGTGGCAACAGTAAGAGCTTTCAGTATGGAAAAGAAACAGGGGAGTAAGAGGAGAAGTTTACCTACTAAGCTGGACGAAGAGGGGTTGGCGCAGGCGACAGTCATATCGGTGGGAAATCAGTGGCAACAGTAAGAGCTTTCAGTATGGAAAAGAAAGAGGGGAGGAAGAGGAGAAGTTTACCTACTAAGCTGGACGAAGAGGGGTTGGCGCAGGCGACAGTCGTATCAACTGTCGTCGGAGAAGAAATTGCCCAGAGGAAGGGGCGGCGGTGAGGAGAGGGCCGGAGAGGCGCCCGCTGGGTGCGGCGCGGCGCGGGAATTTCGAGGGAAGGTAACCCTGCTGCTGGTAGTGCGGCAGGGCGACGAGGAGGAGGAGGAGAGACCGCCGGAGCAAGGGGGTGTCTGTCGGAGTGGGAAGGGAGGAATTGAGGGGGTGTCTCCATCAGATCCGAGCTAGGAAAAACGGCGGAGCGACGGGGGTATTTATAGGGGCAGAATTCGAGAGGAGGACGGAGGGAGACGACGTGTCTCCATCGCCGGAGGATGCTAGAGGAATGAGACCCATACCGTCCGTGCGTTCGCATGGGTGGTATTGGCGGTCGCAGCACTCAGGGGGGTGTCCCTGCGGTGGCTGACGACGTAGGGTACCCCCCATTGACTTGCTAGGGGCCCTCCCTCACCCTGCACGGCGCCATGCTCCGCGCAAGGTCGCCGGAGCATGGCGCTGCTCAGGTTTTGTAGGAGGGACCTAAATGCAAAGAACGAAGGAGAGTTAGGGGCCAAAATGTGAGGGTTCAAAAGTTGAGGGCCAAAAAGTAAATATATGAGGACCAAAGTGTAAAGTTGGTCAAGAAGGGTTCTTCTTTGGCCCAAATTTTTATACATGACTAATTAGGACCTAAGGATTCTGATGGTGAATGTTATTTCTAGATTAAATCTTGTTTGACTGGTCAATTTATGAAAAAACCCAAATTAAGTTGTTAATTGGGCATGGTTCTCAATGTCGGTCAAAATGGGTTCCTAAGGCCAAATTGAAAGTCCTAAACCCTAGAGATTATTTTTCTATGAATTTTAGAGGGTTTAGTTGATTTTTACCTTGTCTCGAACAACGTGAATTGAAGTGGGTTTGTTTTTAAGGTTAGAGGCTGTCATTTAATTCCTTGGTGTTAAATGTAGCCCTTATTGAGTCATCTCATCCCACTTTTCTTCTTATTAGGTTGTTTTGACCTATGTTTGGACCCTGAGTTACCCTATTTTCAAATCGGATTGGTGAAATTGCATTTTTACCCCTTAGTTTATGTTTTCTTTGCAAACTCAGAATCTCTCTGAGCCAAGCCTTTCTAAGGTTATGCAGGAGCTTTTATTCTCTGTATTAGGTCAAAATGAGCTAGTTATGGCTCATGATGAGGTTCTCATCAGGAACTCAATTAAAGTCTTAATGCCTAGCGAGACCACCAAATACAGATCCTATGTGTGAATCTAGTGAGGTTGTGAGCTCTAAGAAAAAGAAAGAAAAAGAGCAAGAGAGAATGAATACAAAGGAATCAAAGAGAGTGTAGTTTTTCTCGTCTTTCTCTGAGTTGAGTTACTTAGTAATCTGGGAATCTAGATTCTGTAGTACTAGTCTCTATGTAGCACCAAGTGAGAATGAGCCACCAAATATATAATGCTTCCCCTCAAAGATTCTCTACCTAAGCCCAAAGCCAGGGTGAAATTCATAGAATATATTGAATACCCCGAGGGAAGAAGTCCGCCTATCCCGCTAGAATTTTTATTAGGGGTCAAGTACAAGCTTTAGAGGTGAATCAGTTTTTCACTCAAATCCGTTGCAAAAGCTACATAGCTGCACTTTCACGATTGTCTGGATTTCTAGAGCATAGGATGAAAACAAAAAGGAGAAAAATCTCTATGCAAACACTTGATAAAATAACCAGGCCCTTAGGGACCCTTGCTGTAAATAATTTAGTCTTACATTTGCTAGGGACTAGAAAGATTTAGGCATGGGGGTATGATTGCGCAGCAATCATTGGTCTTAATTGGCCTAGATTAAGCTAGGACTTAGCATAAGTTAGGGTTATTCATGCATGCATATTCATTATCTGCATCTTTACTGCTTTCCTTTAGCTATGCATAAAATAATGTTATAATGCACTGATTAAGTACATTATGTCGATTGTAGGGAATAAGCTGATTAGGAGCTGGATCAAGAATAACGGGAGTTGTAGCAGAGCTGGAGCAGAAGGCCTAGTTTAGATGTAGGAATAATAATGTAAGGGGTTTAAAAGTTTGCTATTCTATTAAGTAGGAATAAAGCAGTAAAATGTGAAGAGCTGAGGTCCATCCTAGCCCTAGGATAGCCTAGAGACCTCCCCAAGCATTAGCCACCCTTAGATTAGGTCACAACACCCTAGGAAGCCCTAAAACCCTAGTTCCAACCCTTCTCTGGACGTCCAGATAAGTTTTAACATGTCCAGGACCCTTACCCAACTCCCACACACTTCAAACCCACTTCTGCAGTGTTATTGGATGTCCAGACACTTTGTCAGACGTCCAATTTCTGTAGAATACCCAAAACAGAACCCGAAATCCTTCCTGACTCTGATTGGACGTCCAGACAACAAGTTTGGACTTCTGATTTTTAAGTATAAGACATCTTATTATATAATTATACGTCTGATACTGCTCTCCAATTCCTATTTTGAGATTTAAGCCTTGATCTTGGATCTCTAGGTCCCTAAACCCAATTCCAACCCCATAGGAACCTAAATTAAGGTGCCCTAACCCTAGTACACCACCTCTAGACCTCCGTAAGGACTTAATTAGGTCCTCACTAAACCTAATTGACTTGGATCTTAGTCAATTCCATCAGCCTATTCAATTGGACTCATTGAGTCCAATTGAGCCCTGATCTCAGCACACATTGTCTAATTGGACTCAGTGAGAGTCCAATTGACCAAGACCTGACTTAATTGAGTTGTTTTACTCTCAATTAAGTTTTCACACACCTAATTAAACTTGTATTAAGTTCAATTGCACTTTACCTTAATGAATTAGGGTTTATAACCCTAACTTGAGTCCTACCTTGACCTAAACCCACTAGAACCCAACCTAATTAACCTAGCCACCTAAGTTTCGACCCACACACACCCACACACACCATCCACACGAAAATATCTAGCCTAGAGTTCTCTAGAACTCTCTACCATGTGTGGTTGCCATGGTTGCCAAAAATAGCAACCAAGAGCCATTCAATTTTTAGATCCACATTTGGTGGATCTAAAAACCACCATCCACCCTCTCCCTCTCACTCTTCCACGAGCTCACTACCACCACCATGGAGGACACCATGCCGGGATGCTGGATCAACCCTACTTCTCTCCAAGGGCTGGCCTAAGTTCCATTGGCTGCCCCTCATTCTCCTCTCGACCACTCCAAGGCCATCGGGGACCACCCCTGAATGCCCTCTATTCTTCTAGATCTAGATCATGCTCTTCATAATTTTTATTTCTTTCATTTACTGCTTAGTAGAGTAGTCTTACTTCTCCCCCAATGATGCATGCGAAATCCCCCCGCTGATTCTTGTATGCAATCGTTTTCTGGTAGTTAGATTTAATTTTAGATTTATTTTTAAGCATCATGTATAAGCTTTCCTCTAGATTTCCTTGTGCAACAACTCTCCCGCGATGAATGAAATTTCATTTTATATATATATTTATATCTCTTATGTGTTTGAAATCACCTTGAGCTAAATGATTATCATATTTGCGTGATTTAAGTGCTTGTTCTTTAACTGCCTATATATTACGCACCAGCATGTCGTTTAAATAAAGTAGAGCAGCTTTAAGATCGATTTCAAAAGCAAAAACAACGCCTCCTAGAGACGAACGACCGGGACTCAAGGTCTCGTTATTTTTACAAAATAATATCTTTGCTGGATCGTATTTCGCAACTATAGTACGATGCTTTTATCAAAAATGCGACGTACGATTTCTCCCAACACCACTCGACCTTTAGATATCTCTTGGCCAAAAAGGATGGCAAACCCCGGCTCATTCGATGGATTCTTTTGCTTCAAGAATTCGATCTTGAAATCAAAGATAAATTCGAGGCAGAGAATGTGGTAGCGGATCATCTTTCGAGACTTCTAAGTGATTCTTCTTGTTTGGATAGTCCAATTACTGATTCTTTTCCGGATGAAACTATTCTGGTAGTTTTAGGTGTCCAAACCCCTTGGTTTTCAGACATAGTAAATTATTTGGCTGTTGGTCAAATCACCTAGGATTGGACCAAGCAACAATGGGATAAACTCAAATCTGAGGCCAAATATTACTTCCGGAATGACCCTAAACTGTATCGCATTGGCTCTAATTAGATTATTCGCTGATGTGTTCCAGAGAATGAGTTTAAAAGCCTACTTTAGTTTTGCCATGCATCTGCGTATGGTGGACATTTCTCTAAGAAAAAGATGCCTGCAAAAATACTACAATTTGGATTGTAGTGGCTGTCTTTATTCAAGGATGCCCAAGAATTCTCGAGGCCGTGCTCTTGATGCCAGGCACTCAGGAGCATAACTAAGAGAGATATGATGCCTCTAAACTCAATCCTTCTCATTGAAATCTTCACCGTTTGGGGCATTGATTTCATGGGACCCTTCCTCCCTTCATTTGGACACCAGTACATCCTCATTGCTGTTGATTATGTGTCCAAGTTGATCGAGGCTATTCACACCCGAACCAATGACCACAAGGTGGTCATTGATTTTTTCAAGAAGAATATCTTCAGTCGGTTCAGGATTTCGACGGCCATCATCAGCGATGGTGGTACTCACTTCACAAATGCCTAGTTTCGTAATTTACTGGCAAAATATGGGGTAAATCACAGAATCTCCACACCTTACCACCCTTAGACGAACGGATTGGTTGTGATCTCCAATTAGGAGATCAAGAACATCCTACATAAGACAGTTAGACCTGATCGAAAAGATTGGGCTCAAAAGCTTGAGGATGCTCTTTGGGCCTATCGTACAGTGTACAAAACACCCATCGACATGTCCCTGTTTCGTCTGGTGTATGGAAAGGCATGTCATTTACCTGTAGAGATTGAACATTGGGCATTTTGGGAGATCAAGAAATGCAACTTTGATTTAAGTTTAGTAGGAAAGACTAAGAAGCTCCAACTATCTGAGTTCTAGGTGATTAGAAATGATTCATACAAGAATGCCAAGATCCATAAGGCTTGGATCAAAGCACTTCATGACCAACTGATTTCCTACAAGAGCTTTGAGATGAACCAGAAGGTCTGGCTCTTTGATTCTTGACTTAAGCTCTTTCTCAACAAGCTTAGGTAAAAGTGGAATGGCCCGTTCGTCATCGATCGAATATTTCTCAAGGAAGCCATTGAGAACTCTGACCCAAAGACAGGTAATCCTTTCAAGGACAACGGACAATGTCTGAAACCTTATGTTGATCGTGTTATTCTAGAACCCATCTTAGACAAGGTTGCTTTAACCTTAATGTGACTTCTTTGGCTGGACTTCTCCTAGCTGATGGCATTAAACTCAGCACTTGTACAATTTGACTTAGAGCTAACTTGAACATCATGGAATATAAGTGATATTTTCTTCATTCTATCCTACTTCTCATGCCTTTTATTTTCAATGAGGACATTGCATTAGCTAGGCATGGGGGGGTGGATTCATTTCTGAATCGTTTTGTCAACTCTGTGGAATTCTTGTTAATTTTGCTTATTTTTCTCTTTATTTTTTAAAATTTTAAAAAAATTGAATTAGGAAAAGAATACATGGGAATTAGGATTTTTCAACCTTAGGGAATAATACAGTAGGATCTAAACACTTAGACCTTTCAGGTCTTCGGGCTTAATCAGCTCGGGTGTCCACTAAAATGTTGATTTGTTTCTTGAGTCCTCGCCATTCTAAGTGTATTTCTAATTTGATTAAATAAGTTGGGGTGATAAGTACACGACTTATCAACCCACCCTCTGATTTGAGGGGACTTTAAGTCAAGCATCTACACACTATTTGCACTGACTCTTTTCAGTGATTTTAATAAAACTTGGGTAGCTAATGAACCTTCTAGTATGATAATTTATCGTGGGTAACAGTCCATTGGTCAGTTGTTTAGAGCCTAGTCACACGACGATTCTCTTCTTCCTGCCTTTAGGTAAATCATAGATCAGGGAAGCCACCTACTTAAAAAAAAAAGAAAGAAAAGAAAAAGAAAAGTATCCAAAAATAGAAAAAGAAAAAAAAAAAAAGAAAAGAAAGAAATAAGTCAAACTTCACGGCATAAGTATGGCTGGTAAGTTATCGTGGGTAACAGCCCATTGGACGATTGTCCAAAACCCAACTCACAAAAATGTACATTTAATTCCAATCACTTAAGAAGAAGTGGAGAAGTAGAATAAGCCGGGGAGATATATATTGGGTTTTCCCTTGTGTTAACCCCATAAAAATAAAAGTAGGGAGAAAGCTACCAGTTGTATAGATATACCTTTAGGCAAAATTCCTTTTCAAGGTCACTTAAGGGTGTAGAAACCCAAAGTCCATTCTAATAGCCGATCAGTGACTCTATCACATTTCACACATAAAGATGCTTAGTACTTAGAGTTCTCTTCGAGCCTTGGGTAGGTTGGGTAGCTGTAGAAAGTTGCCTCGAAACCCTAAACTTAAAAATCCAAAAATTTAGAAAAGAAGAAAAAGAAAAAAAAGATGCTTCTACTTTTGAATAAGGCAAGGGCATGGGAGGTTTGCATTTTAGCAGATACCTGGGCACTGTCGTGTCTTTATAGTTCAGGTCCTTAGTAAAAAATTCCTAGTGTTGAAGAATAACTCTTGCCCAAGAAACCCAATTATATTTCTTTCGTAAATAGCATATAGTTTTTTCTAGGGACTAACAAAAGATAGGCATGAGGGTGTAATGTGTATGTATCTAAGGAACCTAAAATGTCTATTTATGCATGTTCTTATTGTCGTAGAAGTATCATGCATTGTAAATATTGCATAACATGCATCATCATGCATTTAGGTCAAATTGTATAGTAATTTACTCTTTTTGATGGTCAGGGACAAAATGATATTTAAATCGGAGCCTCTGATTGAAGATCCAACCATATGAATCTGATCAGAAAGACGATTAGAGTTCAACGACTCCAAGATCTCCCCGATCAGACTTCCGTAGCATTAGATGCAATTATAGAAAGATCTGAGATCAAGGGGCTAGGTGGTGTAAATTCATAGTTTAGATGACTAATGGTAGAGATCGCAGCCCAACGGCACGAAAATCGATCTAATTTGACATTTGTGGCACCATCTACAAGTTAGAGAAGATGGATGGCCAAGATGGTGCCACGTGGCGCCATCTTAGCCACCCAAAATGCCTATGGATCATTGCTGCACTTCCTCTCCTCAATCGGCCATCAGATCTAGGCAGTTGGATCTTGATCCAATGGCCATGAGAGCGAGCGCCTTGAATCAAAATGTACCTCAAATGCGTGTGTAGTGCATTGGGCGAGCACGCGTTTGCAAAGCAGAGGTCGTCAGGTCGAGCCCCCATGCAACTCAAATTGAAGGTGCGGGCGGGGCGGGGTCGATTTTGCCCGTTGAATGGTGATCAGGCGACGGTGGAGGCGACAACGTGGCATGCGCCTAGATGAGAGGAGTGAGCACGGGCGATCAAACGTGGCGCTGCACACTCCAACGCACGCACGGGTGCACAATGAGAAACATAGGTGTAGATGCCATCTAGGCCATCCGATCTTGCGATCGAACGACTGAGGTTTGTTGAACATGGATTAGGTGTTTTGAAGGATGAAGGTGAGGAGGCAGGGGCATGAGCATGTCTTCAGCCACATTTGAGCTACAGTGATGGTCATAAACGTCACTAAAGACACTAAAATGAATGTTTTAAAGCTTGGAAATGCATCGTTTGCCCTCAACTCTCACATCTATAAAAGGGCACCCCTACTACTCAAATTTCTCATCCCTTCCTTCATCTCTCTCCCTCTCCAAAGCTCTAATGAAGCTTATCCCAAACCCGGGATGCTCCTGGTCGCATTTTTGCGTGGTTTATTAATTTAGGGTTTTAAGTCTTTGCAACGCACAAAAACGGATTCACTTTTAAATTTATATTCCTAGATAGTGGGGTATCTAGGGTCGTCCAAGGAGGAAAGTTTGCAAAAATTAAATCTCTTGCTTGGAAAATAAATCTCAACTTTCTTTTTGGTATTTTTGAATATATACATTTTATGATTTTCGAAATAAAGGCAACATGCAAGTTTTCGTTGAAAGGTAGAAAATGACTAATACCTAATTCAAGAAACCTACCCTAAAGTGATAGGTATAGCCTCTCCCTAAGCTCACCCTAGGCATGTGGAGGCCTAGAATAATTAGGGAGACGGAGTGAAACAATTGCTAGGCAAAATTTGTAACAAGCTATGCTACAGAAATTGAAAGAAGGCAATTTGCATTAAATCAAAATTGTGCACACAAAACCTATAGAGGAATGCTTCTACTCTACTTGAAAATACAAGAAAAATAAAACACAAATCCTCTAGATAGATGGTGAAGAAGAGGGCTTCTTGCTCCAAGCCCAGTAGCTCCTTGACTTGAAAAGACAACTCCTTCTCCTTGGCGTGAGATGCTCCTCCAAATGATGTCCTCCAAGGTGGTAGCTACCAACTTTAATTCTCCTCCTCCAAGGGTGGACGTCCACCCTAGGTTCTTCTTTGCCTGGCCATCCTCCTTGAAGTGGAAAGCTCCTCCTCCTTGGCGTGGCACAAGTTGAAGAAAGTGGGGAGAAGAAGGCACCAAAGGGGCTGGTGATGTGCCCCCTTAATCTTCTTCTCTACTCCTTCTTGGCCGTAGGTGTAGGTGGGTATAGGTAGAATAATACACTAATGGAGGATGGTTTGGATGGTGGTGGGTAGTGGTCTTTTTATAGGGTAGGATGAGGAGTTAAGGTGACTCTTCAAATGGAGGGCTAAGATGGGAGGATGGAAGTGGTTAGGTGATCCTAGGGTTAAGGATGGTTGGCGCCACCTAAGGGGTGTAAGGGGGGTATTTATGGGTGGCCAATGGACACCTAAAAGTGGTGCCAACCATGGAGATGTGCCATGGGTTGGTGCCAACTTCTAGGCTTCTAGAAGGGGGTTGAGGTGGATGGTGGAGATGGCTTGGAGGGGTTATGTGTAGGGTGGATATGGCGGTTGTGGTTGGTGCCAAAAGGGAGGTAGTTAGGGTTGGTTTTGGCACCAACTTTAGGTGTCTTTTGGTGGTTAGTTGAGGGGTGAAAGGTGGTGAAGAGGTGGCACCAACTTTTAGTAGAGGTGGAGCTAGCTTAAGTAGGCTTAGGTGGACTTGGAGTGGTAGGTTTTGTAGGTGGAGTTAGGGTTAGGTTTTTGGTGCCATGGAGGTGGATGCTAGCTAAGCTAAGCTAAGCTAAGCTAGCTTAGCTAGCTATAGAGTAGAGGAATATGCTTGTGGAGCTTAGGGTTTGAGGAGAGGAGCTGAGGAGGAGAATCCTGGAGCTGAACTGGAGTTGGCAACTACTGAAGAGGGTGGCATGAAGCTACTCTAGCTAGCCTAGCTTGCTAGTTATTTGCTAGTTGCTAAGCTAAGCTAAAGTAAGCTAGCTTCTACCATAATGAGCTGAGGTGAGTTGGGTCTAGTGCTCCCGGGGTGGATCAAGCTGGTTGAGGTAGCTAAGGTAGCTTAGCTCAACTAAGTTGAGCTATGCTGAGTCCCCAGGAGCTGCACTTGAGCTTCCTGAGCTGGGATGGATTCATCTTCAGTTGGCTAGAGTTGAGTGGAGCTAGATGTAGCTGGATCTGAGCTGGGGTGAACTCCAGTCAACTCAGCTGAGCTAGCTAGAGCTCCTTGTGGACTAGTGGGAGCTGAGATGAGCTAGACTCAACTAAGTTGAGCTGGATCTGAGCTGACCTAAGCTAGGGTGAGCTAAGATGAGCACTCTTGAGCTGCCATTCAGCTGAGATTAGCTAAATGGAGCTAGGATGAGCTAACCCTAGTCCAAGTGAGCTAGGTTCCAGTTGTGGTGAGCTGGATCAAGCTGAGTTTCTGCTAGTCTGAGCTCTTCCTTCACCATTTGCCTTCATGAGTGCTATGGTTTTAGGGATCTGTACATTTGTCCATCCCTAACACTCACAAAAACACATCAAAAAGATAATAAAAAATGCAATGCATGCCTAACATAATTAATGCCTAAATGCAGCCCAAAAACTCATTTGCGGAGTAAAATCCCAAGAGCTAGGTTTGTTTTAATGCATAAGAATGATGATAAACTGGCGTTTATCAGCTCCTTTAGAGTTAAAATCAAAATTTTGTCTCCTTCTCACCCCGTTCGTGGAGCTCTCATGGTCGTCTTCTCACCCCCATTCCAGAAGTGGATCCCATGATGACAACGTTCTACCTTACCCCCGATTCTTCCCACTTCGTTCTCCATCTTCCTTCTTTGCTCTAGGTCTTCCAGGCATCACCCATTCTGGCTTGTCTTGTAGGCAACCGTTGAGGAGGATAATATCTCACCTCCCTTCTCTTTACCGCTTTCTAGATTAAATTTACCACTTTTTAGTTGAAATATTTCTAGCTTTCTAGTTGTGAAAACACTAGCTCTGTTATAAAAAGTGTTTTGTTTTCTCTCTCGCTCTCTCTTCTAGTGTTAATATTTCAAGTAAAGTAGATTCATTGTAGTTATCCCATCTTAAAATTAAAATTACAAAAAAAAAATTATGGATTGTGAATTAACATAGCCTCCTTATGTTCGCTCGGGAATTCCTTTTGAGATTTTGTAAATTTGATTATTGACAGATTTTCTCTCAAATTGTGATACAACGATGGGTTTTCCAAGCTCAATCTTTTTGCGATGATTTTCCGATTCAACAATATCTATTGGGTACTCCAAGGGGATCTAAAGGGGGCAGTAACCCCATTGGAACATCCTCTGCCTCATCCTCGCTTGGGTCTAGAAGGGCTGATGTAGTTGGATCCTTCTCAACGAACATCCCACTAGGCTCCTCTTGTACACGCTCTGAGGGAACCTGCTTCGCCTCCTCTTCATTGCTGGCCTCCCTCCTCTTTAACCCTCCGAACACATAAGGGGGCCTTCTTCTTACCATGCCCTATGCTTTTCCCCCACATGAGATGGGTCCCATACTAGGAGTAGCCATCGCAGTGTCCAAAATCGTCTGATGAGAAAAACCCTCGAGAGCCTGGGCTAAGAAATAAAGTAGTGTAAGCAGGCAAGAAAGGAGGAAGGTAGCTCTAAAAGTACTCTTCACCAAGAAGAATGGTCAAAGCCCAAACCCACCAACACCGCAATAGGCATATCAACTACAAAAGACACTAGAGGCCCTCACCTCAGCCCATGTGTCGAGCAGGGGCATCAAGAGGGGCTTACCCTCATCCAAAGGACCACACAAAATCATCCTTCAGCCACTCCACAAAACGTGGAGGTTCGGCGATGAAATTCTATCAAAAGAGAGAATGGAACAAACATTCCTCGACACAAGTAACAAGTCTTTCGAACATGATAAAGAGGGTGGAGGTGGTGAACTTTGACCCACAATGGACCCTTAGTTATAACCCCCCCAGTCTTTTGTGGGTAGTGTCGTCATTCCACCTCCTCCCCCTAAAGGTCGTAGGTTTCCAAGGAATATGATCCCCATGATATGATGTGGATTCCATAGCAACATGACCGCATTTACAAAATAGTCAATCAAGGCTCTACATGTTACAACACCTTGCGCATATGGACTGACACTACAGGAGCTTTGGTCACCTCACTGAATGGCATGACATTTGAGACCATGACCAATTATGTCAACAACAATTAACGAACTACATGACAAAAACAATTTCCAAAGTGTTACCTCCTAAGGCCGTCACGAACTTGGGCTCAGACAACCCATGTTCAAATTTGATGAAGTGCTGCCTCCTAAGGCCCCGGCATGAACTCAGGGCTAGATGCCCCACGTTTAAAATTGAAAAAGTGTCGCCTCCTAAGGTCGACGCGAACTCAGGCTCAGACGCCACCATACACAAACACAGACCGCTTATGAGAGGCAGGAAACAAGGGCAAACCACCTAACTCCTCTTTCATCACAAATGTTTTACCCGCTTCATCCCAGCTGGCAGCACTTTTGGAGGCATCATCTACCGAAGAGTTTTAAGTACTCTAACTACTCTCTCAATAGTTTATGCTAGCTAGAGAGTGGGGACACATGATGAGGGGAAAAAATCATCTTCGGGTCCAAAACTCCACGCATGATTTAGTAGAGGATCTAGTTACCCGATTATAGAATAAGCAGGTGGATTCGGTACCACCCGACTTGCCTACAAGCAAGCAGACCCAAACCTGGATCCGTCCAACCTGCTAAAAGATTTTGTGTAGCCAATGCCAAAATCATGATAAGGTCGAAGTGACTACCTGCAACTTGACAACAGATAGCAGTCTAACAGAAAATGTACTAATTGCTAATCTAAGAATCTATCCATGCTATAAATAGTAAGGAGAGACCCCCAAGAGAGGGGGAGGTCCTGTAATCTCACTAATTTTAGTGTAGAGTTGGGAGTATCATCCTCTCCCCAGACGTACACCCTTTGCGATGGAACCGGATAACCAACTCCTTTTTCCCCTTTTGTGATTGATCATGATTTGTTGGGTCAAACCCTCGAATTGTGCAGGAGGTTCTATCATATCCCCTTTGGAATGGAGTATTTTGTGGATGTGTAATGTTCCCTATGTCTACAAATCTTTTGATAACCATCGATGGCCTCGACGGTGGCCATGGGGGCTCATCACATGCCAAAATGAGACAAATTTGACTTGGGCAAATGCGACCCTTCTTATAGGAGAGATCTTCCTCCTCAACAATCCATTTTAAGCAGGTTTCAAGTTAGTTTTTGAGCTTGAACAATTTGGGTTCATTAGTGATGAAATCGGTTGAGATTGAGCTTGAAACAAAGCTTTTCTATTAAGAGCGCTCGATCGAGTTTTAGAAAAGTCATGTGTAGTATAGTCGAAAAAGTGTTCAAAACAAATAAATTTATTACTCGAATTTTAAAGTTCGAGGTCGAACATAGGGAGCAAATTAAGATTTAGAAATCAAGATCACAACTTGATAATTTGAAAGAATATAATATGCAATAAAATCAAAGTCATAGTGCAGAAAGATAAGAATAAATGTAAGGCACTAAAGGAACCAATGTATGTGAATAAACAAGAAATTGGATGTCTAATTTGTGAATCAAACACCTTAAAATGTGGATGCTACAGTGCTTAACTCTTCTTCTTTCTTCTCCTTCTTCTTTTCTCTTCTCTGTCTCTGGCGACTGCTTTCAGCTTCTTCTTCCTTCAGTTCCTTCTTTCTCTTTCTTTCTCTATCTTCTCTTCAGCTCCTTCTTCCTTGGCTTCAGCCTTTTCCTTCCTCTCTCGGCTGCGGCTCTTCTCTTTCCTTAGCTTCTGACTTTGGCTTCCTCCTTCTTCTTCCTTGGCTTCAGCCCTTAGCTTCCTCTTTAGCCTTGTCTTCCCCTTCCGCTGCAGAGCAAAACCTACCCCTACCCGCGCGAGCTCTCTTCTCTTCTTTCTCCCTTAGGTTCGCTCTCCCAGGGCCACTTTCTCAGGTAATTAGGTCGGGTACGCACCCGGGACCAGGCCCACCGGTGTACGGTGGTGGGCGAAGTGTGCAGGGTCGGATCAGATCACCAGGTATGCAGGGGGTGGTTGCGGACGAGGCGTCGGGTCGGGTGAGAGGGGACGTCACCCTGTGAGTAGGAGGCGAAGAGCCTAATGCATAAATTCAACTTATGCAGTTGCAGTGAACCAAAAGATTCCGAGGTGGGACTATCTACCCACCTTCCTCGCCACGTCAGGAGTAGAGATGCTTCATTCAATTACAGCTACAATTTCAGCCTTCAACACCAATTAAATACCTAGAGTTGTGGCGAGTGTATCCCACACAACCTGGGACTATGAGCCTGGAGCAGGCGAAGCCTGGAGTAGTTGCAAGCTTGCTTCGAGTTTCGCTTCAATGGCGGCAAGCCCTTGTACCTGAAACCATGCCAACGGTCTCGTGGCCACGTCAGAATGTTCAAAAGGCTTCGCTGAGGCATGACGAGTGTGCTACGGTGGTCAGCGTGGCGTGGGACCACCTGTGGGGGCGTGCCTAGGGCACACTATGGCCGTGGGTGTGGGTGTGTTCGAGGGTGTGTTTGGGTGAGTGATGGAGTGTTGTGAGTGGGGGGTTATGTTTAGTGAGTCGGGGCGGAGCTTATGGACTGGTCGGCGAGGAGGGAGATGGTCTATGGAAGTGGAGTGAACTCATCGGAGTGGTGGCCGGAGGTGAAGGGGATCATGGTGGTGGAGTGCGGTAGTGGTCGTTTGAGGGAAACAAAGAGGGAAAAATAGAGTAGAGGGTGAGAGGACATATCTGAGAGTGAAGAGATGAAGAGGGAGGCAGGGATGGTGGCCGACTCATATCATCGAGGCCGGAGGCGAAGGTGCTCAGAGAAGGTGGTCGGCGAGGATGAAGGGGATGCAGAGGCGTTGGCAGGTACTGTGCGACGCGGACGACTGTGAGGGAGAGGAACCTACCACCGGTATTGTGGCTAGGCGATGAGGGAAATCAAGGAAGGTCACTGGAGCTTGATGAGCGAACTGGCTAGGGGAGGAGAGATGAATTTGAGGGGTTTTCTCGGTCAATTTCAAGCTTAGGAGATACGGGGAGGTTTGGGGTCTCTTAAATAGGTTTCTGAGGGTGGATTTATGCTTGGAAGCCAAGCTTTCAGGAACGGAATGTTCGCTGGCGATGGTAACTCGAAAGAGACCCGAAGGTTACAGGTTGCATGAGAAATTGGGATACACTCGCCACAATTAGTGAGTTGAATAGGTGTCGGACCTGAATAGGTTGTTAATATGGTGATTTTATCGTTGAAGTGTGTATAGTGGTTAACCTAAATCGAGCCTAACCATCTCCTTACAAATTTCTTTAACCTAGCCTACTTGCTTTTATCTTGGTCACTTTTAGTCCCAAGGTCGAACTCACGGAAGTGGGGTTACAAGTTAAGTTTCTACGCCTTTCCTACAACGAATCTCTTCCATTTGTTTATTGTGTTTTTGGTGTTTTTTACTATTTAGATTTTTTTTTCTGGTAATCTTTGTCCTTGAGGCACACCCTCAAAATTGGGTTCTTGGCTTTGAGCCAAATAGGGTTCCCAAATGGTTCTTGCTATTCACAAGACAGGGTACCTACAAGTCAAGGATTATCTTTTCTCTTTTATATATTTTTTTAATCTTTTTATGGGCAAGCAAGAGAAATAAGTAAAGTAACTATAGTATCTATATATATGTATATACTATATATGTATAAACGGGTGGGGGTGGAGGCGAAGATGGAGTGTAGCACGGTGTCGAGTCGGTCGTCGTCTAGAAAGACACAACCGACAGGACGAGGTGCCACGTGTAAGGTGCAGGATGGATGGTGGAAGATGAATGCAGACACGCTTTTGGTACGCGTGTATCGAGGAATATCAGCAACTGGTGCTGATATTCCCGCAATACAGTGTATGGTAAATAATGTGAAAATATATATATATGTATATATGTATATATATATAAGTATATAGATGTATACATATATATATATAGATGTGTATGTATATAGACTAATACATATTTATATAAGTACTAATATATGTATAGATATATGTATATAAGTATATATATGTATATGTATGTAAGTATATGTATAGATGTAAGTATTTATGTATATATATAAGTATATAGATATATGTATGTATATATAAATATGTATACTAATACTTAGTTATATAAATACTAGATATAAGTAGATATATATATAAATATATGTATATATATAAATATATATAGGTATACGTATATATATATATAGGTATATAATAGTGTATAAGTGTGTGTGTGTGTGTGGAAGTGTGAGTGTATGTGTGTGTAAGCGTCGGTAAAGAGAGAGTGAAAGAGTGTTGTGAGAGAGAGTGAGAGAGAGAGAGCGGGAGAGAGAGGGCTGCAGGTTAAGGCATTTGAAGGCTAGTGGAGTCGTCTGGAGGTCCTCAAGCGCACGTGCAGGCACGTATGCGCGCGAGGACGTGCATGCTGGAGGGCGAGGGGCACGGAGAGGAGACACAGTGCACCGTGCTACGCGAAGGCTGGAGCGGGCGCTCGCAGGCATGCATAGGCGAAGAGAGCAGGCGACGTAGACGGGTGCGGGCGATGCAGACGCGTGGGCGGGTGCGAGCGACACGGGTGTAGATGCGCAAGTGGGTGCGAGCACGGGCGAACGGTTGTAGCGGTACGCCGGGTGACCAGTAAAGTAAGAAGCTCACCGGTCACCCCACTGTAGCCACAGTGTCGCGCAGATTAGCGTGAACAGTGGCTACAGTGGTCGGGCAAGCCACGCGACCGGGAGCTGCAAGTGCTGTAAGTGTGGCCGGCTCGGCGCACGCGGTGGAGTGGCTTCAGTTGGTGGCTTGCGGGCGGAAGGTTGCGACAGAGCGTGCGGAGAAGGCTGCTGGCGTGTGCGGTGGAGGGCGTGGGCAACGCAGGCTCTGTTGGGGTGCGCGGTGAGGGTTGGCCAGTCACTGTAGTGAAGCGCGGTGGCCGGCTGCAGGTGGAAGAGAGAGTACGACAAAGCGGAGAAGCGGGAGGCGATGGTGCCTGGAGGCACACGCGGAAAGGCAAGGGTGGCCTGCAGGCTTGCGCGGAATACGCTGGGGTTGCTACTGCGTGCTGCTGCTGCTGGAGCTTTGAGCTTCAAGCTTGAAGCCTACGCTTCATTGGCTGAAGGTGCTGGAACGGAAAAAAATAGAAAAGATACACCACGCCCACCGGCTCTTTGAAGAGCTGGGCGGTGGTGGTCTCACTGTGGTGGGTGTGCACCACAGTGAGGGCTCCTGTCCACTGGGTGTCTCCAAGGAGGGCCGATGTGCGGAGGGAAAGGGAGGAAGGGATGGTGGCGTGGAAGGAGAAGAAGCTGCATTGGCTTTTTGTGTGGAAGGACCAGGCTGTTGATGAAGAAGTCGTGGTCTTTTTATAGAAGAAGAAAGCCATGCACAGCCATGCCTTGGCTGTGCATGGCTTGTGCATGGCTAGGCAGGGAGTGGGCTGCTGCGGCTGGCAGGGAGAAGGCTACTGCAGGGAAGCATGGCGGGAGGAGAAGAAGAAGATACATGCAACCGCGGGAAGCATTCAAAATCAAGTGAAATGAAAAATGAAATGATGGTGAATTTTGTGAAGAAGCACTTGAATAAAATGTAAATTGCAAGGCCACTTATTTACTCTCCTCCCCTCTCAATTAAATGCATGCATGCATGTATTTTTACAAATGCAATTATTGAACCCTAATATGCATTGGTAATGCTAGGAAATAGCACAAGAAGGCACTATTGCAGGTGTATTTTTGCAGTTCAATCATACCCCCATGCCTATGTTTTGCTCGTCCCTAGCAAAACATTTTTTTGTAGTATTTAGAAATGATCTTAAGCTGAAGATTTTCTTCTGAGGTGATATAGGTGTGTTTATTGTTGGATATTGTGAGAACCAATTGTAGAGAAGACTACCAGTACTTTAAGTCTCACATGACATAGATCATCTCTCGACTAACCAGGACTCTTGATATTTAAACCTTAAGTATGATTTCCAGGACCCAGGAGGTTTTTGCCATACTCGAGATCTCAAGAGGTTATGGCTTGTGCTTAGTGATGGATCAAGACTTACCAGATGAACATTAAGACTCAAGCCCAGGGTTTCACAAATTTTTAAGTACAGGTTGGTCCCAGTTTCAGCCCGTGATTTCGAATTGACCCTTAAGAAGATGACGGAAAACTCAACTCCCATTTTTTGACATTTGTGGCTCACAGGAAAATAGGGTATTTGCGACTTGCCCTGAAGAACTTTTTAGGGTAGATACTTGCAGACATTTGGGAGATATACTGACTTATTTGCAACTTTTTTTTTATAAAAACACGTGTCAGTATATCTCCTACAACATTATTTGGAGGAGCACACTTTTCTTTTTAGTGGGAGAGTTTCTTTTTTTTGGTGGAAAGAGTCACTCCTAAAGACAAGACTAAAACCTGGGATAAAATGTCTTCCTGCGAGCATAGGTAAGGACTCCACCTTCCCTAATGAACACTAGGGTTGGATCTTATGTTCACCTGGTCTTTCCTGATATGTGTAGTGTGAACCAAGTTTACTTAAGCTCTCAAGTAAAAGCAAACCAACGGATCCTGTACTGGTGTCTCAGGTACAAGAATACATCCTTAGTTAGGAGAGATTCTGATCTATTTTGTCAATGCTCAAGTGAATTAAGCCCGAGCCTGAGTGAGCAAGCTTCTGTGGCCTGGAAAGTCTTCAAAACAAAGGTTGAATATCCATAAATACTTATTGTATTTTTGTTTCAGCTTTCAGTTCTTTACTAAACACCATTTATTATTATTATAATTATATATTATATGTATATATATATATTTTTTCTTTTTCTTGCATATTTATAAATAGGTGGGAACTACATGATACCATAAAATACCCAGATCCTATGGATGCCTATCCACCCCCCCATGCCAAACAATGCTATGTCCTCATATGCATGCGGGGAAAGGTGGAGAAAGGACGAAAGATCGGGTAACAAGAGTTGAGGTGCAGGTATACAGTAGGGTGGGTGGATGGTGGGTGGTGAAGTGAAAAGTGAAGAGATCGTGACAGCAGCGTGAAAAGTAATGGTGGAAGGTGAAAGATCTGGCATTTCCTGGGACGAGGGTGTCCCATGCGAATCAGAAAACAGATCAGGAGGAAGAAGTTGGCCCTCAGATTGGCCAAGAAGAGGGGCTCTTTGGATAGATGGATCCAAAAGGGAAAAGCCGCAATGAGTAGGATATGGGCTCAAGGTCCCAGTGTGGAGTTGCAAATTTGCCTGATTTGGCAAGAAAGAAAGGGCATTCCGGTCTTCAAGATTGTGGACTGGCAGTGAGTAGTCCGAATATGACTCAGACCACGAGGTATGGGAAGCGGAGAAAACCTCATCAGAAGTCTGGCCAGGAGAAGGTACGGGACAAGGGAGGGATGGGGAAACGTCACAATATGTGTTGGTCAGGCAGTCGACAGTGTTTACAGGCGATCCGCAGCAGTAAGAATAGGTCCCAATTAGTCCGATACACGCACTGACTATCATGTCCTCGTCAGACGTGTCATCCTTGATGCAATCTCAATCAAAGTTCTTGGCTTCCTTGAAGATGTTAAGCTTGAGCTTTTCAGATCCAACGGCAGTCTCAATACAGCCTGACTCGCAGTCGATAAGGGCATGGGCTGTGACCAAGAAAGGTCGACCAAGGATGATCGGACAATCAGAAAGTGAGCTAGGAACTTCCATATCTAAAACAAGAAAGTCGACAGGAAAACAGAGACTGTTGACCCTAACCACCACATCTTCCACCACACCCTTTGGGATATTGACAGAACGATTTGCCAACTGTAACGTGACAGGGGTGGGTTTCAGATTTTCCAAGGAAAATTTTTCGAGCATGATGGTCGGTATGAGATTTATGGAGGATCCAAGATCAAGCAGGGCATGGTTAAAACTGCAGCCTTGGATGCTATAGGAAATGAGTGGTGTGCCCGAATCTTTCTGCTTCGGTGGTAGGTTTGATAGTATAGCACAACTCGCATGAGGCGAGAGAACCACCGGATTCTTAGTTTTCTTTGACTGTCGCCTGGGTATTGTGTAGTCTTTGAAAAATCGGGCGACAGTAGGTATGTGGTCGATAGCCTCGAGCAGGGGTACCTTGATTTCTACATCTCTGAACAAATTACGCAGGTTATCAAAGGCTTTCTTGTCTTTCTTCTTGCCTTTTGGCTCCCTTAGTAGAGCCTCAGGCAATGGAACTGATTCTGGCACCAATTTGGGTGTATCGTCCTCTCGCGAGTGCGGTGTGCATCTAGAATGAGAGGGCGATGAAGAAGAAGACAGGCCAGGATCAGGTCGAGGCGGATCGACGGTCTGCTTACCGCTCCTTGTAGTGATAGCATTGGACGATGCGGGTCCAGTGGGATCATACGGCAGAGGAGGGCTTGCAATGGGGACATAAGGGTGCGGTGCTGTAGTGGGATTAGCCTGAAATCCTGGTGGAATGCTCGGAGTTTGCAGAATTTGATGAACCTGTCCCTGAGAAGGTTGTACCTGTGGTTGCAGACCATGGGGTATGAAGTTTCGCGGGTTTGGAAGAGGTTGGGTGGGAAGAGTGCCCTGAGATTGAGTCGCCATGCACAGTTGACTGATCTCAGCATTCTACTGTGCCAATTGGTGCTGAAGAGAGGTTATGTTCTCTTCTTGGCGCTTTGACACATCCGTCATCATTCGCATCAATTTATCAAGAGGACTTGATGCGTGTTCAGTTTGCGGTACGCAAGGGCCTGATGGTGGATTCGCCAAAGGATTAGACTAGGCCCTTGGGATGGTAGGTGCGGACGGTCGCATTGGTCCACCCGTGGGGTTTTGGTGCTACGGGTTGTTGGACCATGCGAAGTTCGGATGATTACGCCACCCTGGGTTATACGTGGTAGAGAACGGGTTGTTCCCCAGGGCGCAAGCGTCGTCTATGCCAGCAGACGTGTCCGCATGTAAGTATGCGTTTGAGCACACAGAGGCTTGGTCCTCCGTGTCGAAATACTAGCTCGCAGAAGCCAATTCCACATGACTTATCGAGTCACTCGGTGCGACACTCGGTAAGGAAGGTCTTACGGGGTTTCTCGGGATAAGCCTGGCGTAGGAAGAATTTGGATTGTGACGAAGTGGTGAAGTGGGGTGTTTGCCATAGAACGGGCGGGGTTGGCCAGAAGCTTGTCCACCTTCTTGTGCACGACGGAGACTTCATCCAATTTCTGTGTGATAAGGCTGAGATCAGTGGATGAATGGGAGGGTCCCGTGTCAACTTCGTGGACATTTCAGGGTTGCCTGGTAAGATTAAAGGCGACAATGGAAGCATTGTTCATCGAGTTTTCACTCATATTTTCAAATAATTCAAATGCTCCATTCTTGTCTTTATTCATAAAGTTCCCTCCGCAGGAAGCGTCTGCAATCTGCTTCAAAGTCTCATTTAGACCATATTAGAAAATCTGGGCTATATGCCACTTAGGCAGATCGTGGTGCAGATACTTCCTGAGGAGGTCATTATACCTCTCCCATGCCTCATGAAATTGTTCGTCGTTTTGTTGCGTAAATGAAGTGATGGCACGGCGAAACGCATTGGTTCGCCCAATTGGGAGGAACTTCTTGAGAAACGCTGTTCTCATCTCTTCCCAAGAGTGGATGGTTCTCCTAAGGGAGCGTAACCACTGTGACGCTTTGTCCCACAATGAAAATGGGAACATTTTCATGAAGATTATAGGTAACTTGATATTTCTTGGTTTAGCAGTTTCAGCTAGTCGGGTTAGATCTTCTAAGTGAAGAAAAAGATCTTCACTTGCAAGACCATGGAAGTGAAAATTTATTAGGCCAATAATGTTAGGTTTCAGTTCAAAGTCGTCCCCACCCATGGGGACCCGAATTTGTCCTATGGTCTCTGTAGCAGTGGGATTCTGATAGGAGCTAAGAGACCTAGGCTCCTCCCGTTCGGGAGGGTTCTGCATTTCATCCAATGTTTCCCGAATGGCTTCGATTTTCTCATTATACATTTCCATTAGGGCTTGGAGGCGGGTTATGGGATCTAACGCTCCGCCACCTAGTGGGTTCTGAGGGTGGTTTCCTCCCTCGAGATTTGGGGGTGGGGTGCAGCCATGTTTGTGGAGGAGGATGATTCAGCTTCTTTTCTAGAGTTATCAGGCAATTCAATCAATTTGGGGTTTTGTGACCTCCTTCCAAGCATGCACTACCGCAGGAAGAATTGGGGAGATGAGAAGGGAAAAGAGATGAGAGAAATGACGCCACAAAGGAAACTTGATTACAAATCAATACAGTCAAATTCCTAACCTCTACAGTGTGCCCTTAGACCTAAAGATCTAAGTTACCTACTATCACAAACTACGGAACTGAATGCGAGCTCCTTGGAACCACCAGGCTAGATTGAAAGGCCATTTGCCCCAGTCTTAGACACCCGGTAGCATGCGGGAACCCTCACCATCACGTAGATGCTACACGCAGGTAATTAGACCTCCAATCCTTAATAAGGGTCAAGTTACTACCAATTTTAGTTAGAGGCTTAGGGTCAACTGCTTTTTGAATGTGAAGGGCGTTGTTTACAGGTAATGCCCAAGTGATTGATTTTCCAAGTGTGTAAAACAAGCATGCAATGGGGAAATATCCTTGAATTGAAGTTTTAATTGGTGAACGCTTTTAGAGTTTCAGCCTTAAGTAGTATGAATTTTAGGATTTCTCTGAAATACCAATTCAACCAATCTCCGGTTTTTGTGAGAATACAGGTTTTCTTCAAAGCCCAACAAACCCTTCTTCAATATCAGTTGGTTAATGCATGCTAAAATGCAATGGGCTACCCTAAATGGAGATTTCTATGTGTGGATGCATGAGTCAGTTTTATATTAGTGTGAAAGGGAGCCAAAGCACTTCAATTCAAGTGCTTCCAATCACCAGAAAGATTTCCACACACAAGGCTCAACCAGAAGAAAATCAAATTGTTGGGGATTGAGGTATTTGGGATAGAATCTTAGGCAAGTTGAAAAGTCGTGGTGGGGTTGGAATTAACTCAATTACAAGTCTCCCCACCAAAATGGTGATCCCGAATTGTAGATAAGTGAGGCAAAAGAGAGGTGCAATCAATCTTTTTGTGTTTGCCTCAAAGAATACTTCACACGGCAAAAAATTCAAGAATTAAGATTCTTGGATTTTCGCTATGCGAAGTAAGGCGGGAAATCCCATGGTAGTGGGAGTGAAGACAATCAATCAAACAAGTGACTTTTAGTCCACTTGCCCTAAGAGATCCCAAGAAGTTTTTCAAGTTTTTATTTTTTTAATTAAGGTTACAGGTTAACCTAGGTTGCTAAGAAGAGAAGACCTACTTGTTCGGCAATGTGTGCGAAGCTCTATTGCAGTGTCGACATCTTCACACTCTCGTTCCCACCTTGGATCTGCTCATGTCTTCGACTTCGTTTGCCTGCCTTTTCCTTGCAATAGGTTCACCTGCACACCAAAAATAGAGATACCTGTGAAGAGAGAAGAGACGAGAAAAAATTACAGGAATGGAGTAAAAACTTACTTGAAGGTGCACTTCCTCGGCAATGGCTCCAGAAAAGGTGTGGTGTCGGACCCGAATAGGTTGTTAATATGGTGATTTTATCGTTGAAGTGTGTATAGTGGTTAACCTAAATCGGACCTAACCATCTCTTCAGAAATTTTTTTAACCTGGCCTACTTGATTTTATCTTGGTCACTTTTAGGCCCAGGGTCGAACTCAGGGAAGTGGGGTTACAAGTTAAGTTTCTATGCATTTCCTACAACGAATCTCTTCCATTCGTTTATTGTGTTTTTGGTGTTTTTTTCTATTTAGATTTTTTTTCTGGTAATCTTTATTCTTGAGGCACACCCTCAAAATTGGGTTTGTGGCTTTGAGCCAAAACAGGGTTCACAAACGAGTCTTGCTATTCGCAAGATGAGGTACCTGTAAGTCAAGGATTATCTTTTCTCTTTTATATATTTTCTTTTATCTTTTTATGGGTAAGCAAGAGAAATAAGTAAAGTAACTATAGTATCTATATATATGTATATACTATATATGTATAAAGGGGTGGGGGTGGAGGCAGAGATGGAGTGTAGCATAGTGTCGAGTCGGTCGTCGTCTAGAAAGACGCAACGACAGGACGAGGTGCCGCGTGTAAGGTGTAGGATGGATGGTGGAAGATGAATGCAAACACGCTTTTTGTACGCGTGTATCGAGGAATATCAGCAACTGGTGCAGATATTCCCGCGATACAGCGTATGGTAAATAATGTGAATATATATATATATATGTATATATGTAAATATATCTATACGTATATATGGTTATAAATTGGTATATATATATGTGTGTGTATATATATATGTATATATGTATATATATAAGTATATGTATATATGGAGCTATATGTATAGATAGATATATGTATAGATGTAAATATATATATATATATGTATGTATGTATATAATACTATATAGAAGTCTATATATATATATAATAACATATGTATATATGTATATATAGTTATATAGATATATATGTATATATGTATGTATATATATATATACAAGTATATAGATGTATATATATATAGATGTGTATGTATATAGACTAATACATATTTATATAAGTACAAATATATGTATAGATATATGTATATATGTAAGTATATAAGCATGTATATAAGTATATAGATATATGTATATATATATTTGTATACTAATACTTAGTTATATAAATACTAATATATATGGATATAAGTAGATATATATATATATATAAATATATGTATATATATCAATGTATTTAGGTATACGTATATATATATAGGTATATAATAGTGTATAGGGGTGTGTGTGTGTGCGGATGTGTGAGTGTTTGTGTGTGTGAGCGTCGGTAAAGAGAGTGTGAAAGAGTGTTGTGAGAGAGAGTGAGAGAGAGAGCAGGAGAGAGAGGGCTGCAGGTTAAGGCGTCTGAAGGCCAATGGCGTCGTCTGGAGGTCCTCAAGCGCACGCGCAGGAGCGTATGTGTGCGAGGACGTGTGCACTGGAGTGCGAGGGGTGCGGAGAGGAGACATAGCGCACCGTGCTACGTGAAGGCTGGAGTGAGCGCTCACAAACGTGAGTGGGCGAAGAGAGCGAGCGACGCAGATGGGTGCGGGCGACGCAGACGCACGGGAAGGTGCGGGCGACGCAGGAGGAGACGCGCAGGTGGGCACGTGCACGGATGAACGGCGGTAGCGGCACGGTGGGTGACTGGTAAAGTGAGAAGCTCACTGGTCACCCCACTATAGCCACAGTGTCGTGCAGGCTGGCGTGAACAGTGGCTACAATGGTCGGGCGAGCCGCGCGACCAGGAGCTGCAGGTGCTGTGAGTGTGGCCGGCTCGGCGCGCGCAGCGGAGTGGCTTCGGCTGGTGGCTTGCGGGCGGAAGGTTGCGACGAAGCGCGCGGAGAAGGCTGCTGGCAAGCACAGTGGAGGACGAGGGTGACGCGAGCGCTACTAGGGTGCGCGGCGAGGTTTGGCTGGCCACTACAGTGACGCGCGGTGGTCGGCTACGGGCGGAAGAGAGAGTGCAACATTGTGGAGAAGTGGGAAGCGATGGTGCTTGCAGGCACACGAGGAAAGGCGAGGGCGGCCTGCAGGCTTGCACGGAATGGGTTGGGGCTGCTGCTGCGCGCTGCTGCTGTTGCGTTGCTTCTGCTGCTGGAGCTTTGAGCTTCAAGCTTGAAGCCTGTGCTCTAATGGCTGAAGGTGCTGGAACGGAAAAAACTAGAAAAGTGCCACCACGCCCACCGGCTTTTTGAAGAGCTGGGCGGTGGTGGTCTTACTGTGGTGGGTGTGCACCACAGTGAGGGTTCCTGTCCGCCGGGTGTCTCCGAGGAGGGCCGGCGTGTGGAGGGAAAGGGAGGAGAGGACGGTGGCTTGGAAGGAGAAGCTGCGTTGGCTTTTTGTGTGGAAGGACCAGGCTGTTGATGAAGAAGAAGTCGTGGACTTTTTATAGAAGAAGAAAGCCATGCACAGCCATGCCCTGGCTGTGCATGGCTTGCGCATGGCTTGGCAGGGAGTGGGCTGCTGCGGCTGGCAGGGAGAGGGCTGCTGCAGGGAAGCATGGCGTGAGGAGAAGAAGATGCATGCAACCGCGGGAAGCATTCAAAATCAAGTGAAATTAAAATAAAAAGATGGTGAATTTTGTGAAGAAGCACTTGAAAAAAATGTAAATTGCAAGGCCACTTATTTACTCTCCTCCCCTCTCAATTAAATGCATGCATGTACTTTTACAAATGCAATTATGGAACCCTAATATGCATTGGTAATGCTAGGAAATAGCAAAAGAAGGCACTATTGCAGGTGTATTTTTGCGGTGCAATCACCGCCCATGGTGTTATGTAGCTTAATCTAGACCCTGGCAATCGACATTTCGTGATAATGCCGCCTATGGCATCTGAACCAACACAGGATGCTTACATGCCCCCTGTAGGATATGTAAATATCCTAGGAGATAAGCACCGAGGATATGATATGTTATTGCACATGTTCGAGGGGAATTTCCTGCCACTCCGCACCGAGAAGTCTTCCAAATCAATTTGTGTTGATCGGCCACTCCTAATCTAGGCGACTTTTTCAGAATAGTTTAAATGCATTTGCATGATTTTGATACTTATGCGCCCTGAACTAGATTGTGTGTGGATTGGGGTGCTTAGGTTACCTAGTCCCACAAACCAGATGTCAGTTAATGAGGCCAAATACTCCCTAAGCCTTAGACCTAATACTTAAGCTTCGCATTTTCCCCAACCTCTTGAGGACTATCCAAATCTTAGCGGATACTTGAATTTTTAAGCCTAGGAGTCTATCCCAAGAGGCCTAAGATCAGCGTTCCTACTAATCTCTTTTGTGTCTCCTTAGCACTTTTTCCTTTCATTTTCTTTTTCTTGATATGGTCTAGAACTTAGTTAATCCCTTAATTTCTTACTAATGACTATCTCTTCTTTTTCTTTTCATTTTGTGCTCCATTTTTTTTTTTGACATTTTTCACTTTTCCCCCTTTTTTTCCTTATGATTTGTATGGCCTCCAAATTTTCTCTCCCCTTAGAATTTTTCTACTCTTTTTCAAGAATTTTTTCATTTTCTTTTTTGGTGTTTTTGTGATATGTGATTTTTTTGTTGAAATCTTTTCTTGTGAGATGATTTTTCACGACGTTTTGCACTTTCATACCCCCCCATGCCTATGATTTGCAATGTCCCAAATATAAATTAGGTGGGTTCTAGTTCAGCTTAGATCATTCATTAGAATAGGTTTTGGGTGGACGAACGAGTCGAGGTGACTGTTGCGAATGATTTCAAAACTCGGGTACAGGTACCTGAGGTGGAGTCGGCTGTTCTAATGGATGAACACTAAAGTGCAATATGAATTCAGTGTAGGAATGTCAAGAAAAGTTTCCAATTTTTCAAAAATAACGGGTTGCCTCCGGTTAAGCGCAGAGTTTCATGCCATCGGCTGGGAGTAATGAGCTCAGGGAGAATGGAGGGTAAAGGATATCTCAGCCAAATTTGTGTCGGTCAAGTCAATGAACGGTTTAAGTCTCTGATCGTTCATGATGAAAGGTTTTAAATCAAGGCTGAGTGGACTGATCTCGATGGTTCCATTTCTGAACGTTCGTTGGACGTGGTAAGGTTCGATCCATTTTGATTATTATTTGCCTAGAAACAGTTTAAGCTTGGCATCAAAGAGTAGGTCTTTTTGACCAGGGTGGAAGATCTTTCTGGATATGTTCTTGTCGTGAAAGGCCTTAACCCGCTCTTTGTAAATTCATGAGTTCTCATACGCGTCGTGGCGTAATTCATCGATCTCGCTCATTTGAAGCATTCTGTGGGTTCTTGCCTTAGAAAGATCTAGGTTGCAGTTCCGTACTGCCCAATAGGCTTTGTGCTCCAATTCAACGAGGAGGTGACATGCCTTCCCATACAGCAATCTGAAGGGAGACATACCTAATTGGGTTTTGTAGGTGGTCCTATAAGCCCACAAGCTTCCGAAAGTCAGGATGACCAGTCCTTCCTATTAGGTCGAACAGTAACCTGGAGAATTTTCTTGATCTCTCGATTTGATAGCTCAGCTAGACCATTAGTTTAGGGGTGCTAAGGAGTAGAGATTCGGTGCGACACCTCGTATTTGGTCATCAATGACCTAAACTGAGCATTAGTGAAATGGGTCCCTCCATCAAAGATTAAAGCAGGTGGAATCCTAAACCGCGAAAAGATGTTCTGATGAATGAATTTCATAACCACCTTATGATCATTTGTTCGGGTCAAAATGTCTTCGGTCCATTTGGACACGTAGTCAACAGCGAGTAGAATGTACTCGAAGCCATCCAAAATAGGAAAGGGTCCCATAAAATCAATCCCCCACATGTCGAAGATTTCACATACAAGAATCGACTGTAAGGGCATCATATCACGATGGCTCATGTTGCCTAAGGTCTGGCAATGAGTGCATGCCCTATAGTGATTGTATGCGTCTTTGAAAATTGTAGGCCAATAGAAGACACACTAGAAGACTTTCGTTGTGGTTTTATGACCTGAGAAATTTCCACCGCATGCCTGGTCATGGAAGAAGGACAACATGTTCTGAATTTTCGCTTTTGTGACACATCGTCGAATGATTTGATTAGCACCGATGTGGACAAGATACGGGTCTTCCCAGAAGTAATACTTGGCATCGGAAAACAATTTGTCTTTCTTGGCCTTCAGCCAATCGGACGAGATCTGATGTGATGCCAGGTAGTTTACTATATCAGAAAACCATGGAAGCCCTGTATTGATAGTCAGGAGGTGCTCATCAAGAAAATGTTCCATGATGGGTCCGGAAGGGTCAATGATCTCAGAAGGAATGCAGGACAAGTGATCAGTTACCACATTCTATTTTCTCGCTTTGTCATGAATTTCGAGGTCAAACTCTTGCAGCAACAAGATCCAGTGGATTAATCGAAGTTTCATGTCATTCTTTGCAAGGAGATGCCTCACAGCTATGTGATCCGAGTAAATGATAACACGGGAACCCAGGAGATATGATCTGAACTTTACCAGGGAAAATACTACTGCTAGCAGCTCTTTCTCCATAACTGTGTTGTTACACTGAGTCTCGTCAAGTGTCTTGCTAGCGTAGAAGATGACCACGGGTTTCCCGTCAATTTTCTGCCCAAGTACTGCTTTGACAGCGAAATTAGATGCATCACACATGATCTCAAAGGGTTGAGACTAATCAGGAGACTGTAGGATCAAGGCTTGGATAACTCGATCATGGAGGATCTCAAATGCTTGAGTGCATTCCTTAGAGATTTCAAAAGGTACATCCTTAGATAGTAGAGTGGTCAGAGGGCACGTGATCTTTGAGAAATTAAGAATGAATCGACGGTAAAAATCGACATGCCCTAGAAAAGATCGGATGTCTTTGATCGAGCTAGGCATAGGGAGTTTGGAAATCAAGTTCACCTTGGCCCAATCGACCTGGATGCCTTTTTCTGATATGAGATGTCCCAGGACAATTCCTTCGAGCACCATGAAATGGCTTTTTCCCTAGGAAAGAAATAGATTCACGTCAATGCACCACCTGAGGATTTGGACCAAGTGTAGGAGGCAATCGTCAAATGATTCTCCGAGTACTGAAAAGTCATCCATGAAGACTTCCAGATAATCACCTACCATATCTGAGAATATGGCAAGCATGCACCACTGAAAAGTAGCGGGTGCATTGCAGAGACCAAACGGCATCCTTTAGAATGCGTATGTCCCGAAAGGGTAGGTGAAAGTGGTGTTTTCTTGGTCCTCAGGATGGATTGCCACCTGGTTATAACCAGAGTACCTGTCCATAAAGCAAAACTTATTTCCTGCTAGTTTCTCAAGGATCTGATCAATAAATGATAGTGGGAAATGATCCTTCTTCGTGGAGGAATTGAGTCTTCTGTAATCCATGCAGACTCCACGAATTTGCCACATGGGTCGGTATGATTTCTCTAGTTTTAGTTGTGATCACAGTGAGTCCTACCTTCTTAGGCACAACTTGGATTGGACTCACCCACCAACTATCGGAGAGTGGGTAGATGATCCCTGCATCTAACCACTTGATGATCTCCTTTTTCACGACCTCCTACAGATTAGGATTCAGACGTCTCTGCATTTCACGGGAAGGTTGTGTGCCCTCTTCAGTGTAGATACGGTGATTGTAGTAAGAGGGGCTTATACCAATCAAATCATCGAGAGTCCATCAAATGGCTCTTCGATGTTGCTGGAGAATAGTAATCAGATGGGATTTCTAATCAGGTGTGAGTCTGGAGTTGATAATCACAGGAAACATTTGATTGGAACACAAAAAGACATACTTCAGATGGTCAGGAAGAGGCTTGAGTTCCAAAACAGGGTTATAAACAGTAGCAGCTGGTTCGGGGTGTGTTAGGAGCAAGGGAAGGAGTTATGGGTGTATCTAGGTCAGGTTCAAACTCCTCTAATTGTGAGTTTTGATCCTCTTGTTGTTGATCAGAAGTTGTCAGGCTTTCCTCAATACATGGATCATCAACCACACCTTGATATCACATATTTGTTCTATAACACAGCAATTAATCCCTTGTTGGGCCTTAAAGATGTCAATCTTTAGTGTTTGGTTCCTGAATTTCAATTCAATTTGGCCCTCCTCACAATTTATATTGGCCCTAGCAGTGGCCAAAAAGGGTCTCCATAGTATAATTGGTGTATCCCTTGGATTTTCTAGAGCATCCATATCTAAGACTGCAAAGTCCACAAGGAAATAGAAATCCTACACCCTAATAATGACATCCTCAAGTACTCCGTTAGGTGACTTAATAGATCGGTCAGGCAACTGTAATGTCATCTCTGTCAGTTTGAGCTTAGATTCCACAAGATGGTCAAGTAGGGATGTAGGTATTAGGTTTATGGAGGCTCCTAGATTTAATAAAGCACTGTCAAATTGGGTATCACTAATGGTACAGGAAATCAGGGGAGTACCTAGGTCTTTTGCCTTAGGTGGGAGTTTACTGAAAATTACAGAGCTGGTTTGCTTCGATAGTATGATCGGACTCCTACTTTTGGTTCGTGGCTTATGCTTGGGTGTACACACGTCTTTCAGAAATCGTGCGTAAGCCGGTATGTGGTGGATCACATCCATCAACAGGATGTTTATATGGACCTGTTCAAAGAGCTTGACCAGATCCTCCTCAGGTGCCACAAGCTTATTTGTCCTCTTTCCCTTGGTCAAGGCCTCGAGAAATGCAACCTCGAATGGTTCCTCTAAAATAGGTCCAAGTTCTTGATCTTGGACATGGGTGTCTTGGATAACTATCCTAAAGCTTGGGTTATTACCAGCCTGAAAGTGGCTTGGATAAGATGGGTCTTGTGTTGCCTTACCACTATAGGTTGTAACAGAATTCAGTCCTGCCTGGTTTTGGTTCAGAGTTGGTAAAATAGGTGGTTGCTACTGAAATCCCACATACGATGTTGAAGCTTCCATCTTGTTGGGTGATGGAACAGAAGGGACTTGATAAAACATGTGGGCTTGGCCTGGATTTGGGTTCATAATGCACCTCTGGTTTGGCACGTTATTTTGATTCGATAGAGGTTGTGAAGAGAGTGTGCCAGGTTGGCAGGAATTCGCCATCTGGGCAAGTTGGTTGCGAACCTCTATGATCTTGTCCTTGTGCTATTTTTGCATAGCCGCATTCGTCTTCTGAATGCCAGCCAAAGTCTAAAGGATAAGAGTCATTTGATCTATTTGAGTTGGCCCAAATTAATAGGTGGGGTTGGGCCAAGGCTGAGGTGGCTGATATGGACAAGGAGCTTATGGATAGGGTTGATATGGTGGTCTTTGATTCTGATTATTTCCCGTCCACAAGTTGGGATGATTCCACCATCCAGGGTTATAGGTATTAGAGAATGGGTCATTCTGGATGGTGTTGAGGTCCTCGCAGGTCTGAGGAACCTCAGGAAAGTCAGAGTACGAGGGTTCAGAGTTCCCCCAACTAGAGTAGGTTGGATCGAAGTTTTCTCAGGTCCTAGAGTCAGACGGGGATGGATACGGGTCCATCCCCTGAGAAGATCAGTGATAGATGTTATGCACAGCTTCCCTCCCAAAAGGCGGCTGTGCAAACGGGTTTTGGGTGGAGGTGGCTCGCTGTAGATGTCGAGTCAGCTCGTCCACCTTCTTCTCAATGATAGAGACCTTGTCCAACCGATTGGCCAACAATTCCAAGTTGACGAATGCAGATAGGCCTTACGTCTCATGTGCTCCCCTTGGATTCGTTGATGCGTGGGCATTCGTCCAGTCGAATAAGCCCATGGAGTCATTATTGATGGAGTTCTCACACATATTCTCGAGAATATCCCACACAGTGTCTTCGTGTTGACCCATGATATTTCCTCTGCAAGTTGCATTGACAAATAGGTAGATATCTTCACGGAGTCCCTAATAAAAAGACTAGACTTGTTCCCGTTTAGGAACTCCGTAATGGGGACACTTTTGCATGAGATCCAGGAAACAGTCCCATGCTTCATGAAGAGGTTCTCCAGATTGCTAGGTGAAGTGTGTGATCTGGTGTCGTAAGGCATTCGTCCGACCAACTGGGAAGTACTTTTTCAAAAACTCGGATTGCAGTTGAACCCATGTGTTGATTGAATATGTTTGAGTATGATACTAGTGAGTTGCTTTGTCCATGAGGGAGAAGGAGAACATCTTCATGGGAAGAATATCCTAATTTTAAACATCTGACCCAAAGGTCTGGGCCAAATGCTTGAGTTGTTTGATGTGTTAGAAGGGATACTTGGAAATAAGCCCATGAAACTTTGGAATAACATGAATCATGTTGGGCTTGAGTTTAGAATCAGGACCTCTAGTCAGGATTTGGACTCGAGGTTCGATCACCACCATAGCGGGATTATAGTGATCTTGCATCATAGGACACTGCGGTGGGTTTATAAAGGCTTGAAATAAATCATTAAGGCACTGAAGTTGGTTCTCAAGGTTATTCTCTCCTACTGGTTGTGCCATGATGATGGAAGAAGGAGAATTTGGTTCAAATGAATCAGAGGAGATGTTTATGTGGTGGGGTTGCTGCACAAACATGGACATCGAGGCCTAGCCTCGACAGGAGTGAATCACTAAAGGAGGTCTCAAGGATGGTCTTAAGGACCTCCTACCGAACATGCACCGATGGTTTGGACGAGAGTAGAATATGCTGGACCCAATCAAGACACCCAAAAATTTAGATGACTATAGAGGTTCGGGGTGGATGATACCCCTTAATCAGAAAGCCTCCTGACGTGCGCTTGTGCGTGTGTGTTAAGAAGTGTTGTTATAGTCGCACTTGCAACGCCGATTTTAAACTAAAGAAACAGAGGTGAGTCCGAGTGTCGGTCTCAGGGAGGCGTGAAAGTCAGATTTTTCTTATCATTTGTTGTCATGGAAAGCACGGAGTTTTGCTTGCGAAAGGTGCGATTTTGAAAAGCGAGAGCAAGATAGAGAGAGAGATTAGGGTTAGAGTCGTTCCTTTGCTTGATCATGCAACTTAAATAGGAAATCAAGTAAACACTGAATGGAAAGTAACTTCATTAATCATGCAGCTTTAGTTTATAGCTTACAACATTAAATACATGCTCAAACAAAAGTAAAGGAAAGCTTAAAAGAAAGGAAGAGAGAGAGAGGGGGGAGAGCGGCGAGGCAGCCATGGTGGTGGAGGAGGCTCCGTCGGTGGCTCGTCGTCTCCGATGATTACAAGAGGGCCTAAAGCTAGCTAAGAGAGGGGTAGAGTAGTTGCAAGGGAAGTGAATGCCTTGAATGAGTGGTTGGAGGGTGTTTAAATAGGGTTAAGGGCTTTCTAAAAGAAGGGGCTTTAGCGACGTCCGGGACATCGCTAAAATCATTCCAAAAGCATCAGTGAAGCCCTCCAGCCCACCAGTCAACCGCCCGCGCCGTTCTTCTTCACGCTCAATCTATGGCCACTGCGTGAGAGCCGTCCGATCGAAGATCGGATGGCTGAGATCTTCCCTTGGATGTGCTCGGATCGTGCCTCGGGCGAGCGTGTGCGTGGGCATCGTTGCCCGATGTGCGCACGCGCATGGGCTCTCACGATCTGAGGGTGCACCACGAGGCACGATCTCGGCCGCCCGCTGCTGATTGGGCGGCCCAATTTCACCGCGCACTTCCTTCGTCTTCAATTTTACGCACTGCACGACTCAAACCCTCGTAGCGTGCGTGCGGGCATGCGCCCTAACTGTTGCACCACACCCGTGCTATGTCACGGCGACTGTGGGCGGGTGGGCGGTTCTCGACTGTCCGATCGAAGATCGACAACTGAGATTTGATCTCAGCTGAAAGGAGAGTGGCGTGCGATGGAGCGGGGGTGACGTGGCGCAACGAGGGCTGTTGATCACCAGATCAACAGTCAGAACTTCTTGGGCCCATTGTAGGAGCTCCGGATGTCGGATTTGGCCGATCTTGAGTCCGTTGGACTTCGTTCGTCGTTCTGAATCCGTCCGTGTGGTCCGATTACTCATCTGAGGCCTGCTTTGACAAGTGATTACCCAAATGGCCATTAATACAATTTTATAAGCAATCTTGGTACATGATGCATGCAATGCTCCTATTCTACTTATGTTGTGCCTTTTATTCTTAAGATGGGCCCTATTTAACAGAATTATCACCCCCTTGTGCACTGTTATCACCGCCCACCTGAGAAATACCTGGGCAGCCAGAAAGGGAGAGTCCCACAATGACCCCTACACGGTAGAGCATCCCCACGAGTTACAGGGTTTCCCCCACCCAACCTCTCTTGTCACTGATGTTCCAGGTAGACTAGAATGGAGACTTTGACCTCTTAAGTCTGCCAGTTTTCTTTAAGAGCAATGGTGATTAAGATTTTACTTGAACTTTTGATGTATTGAGTGCAAAAGTGACCTAATTTGAAGGTTAGTTGACCCAACAAGGGGGTGAACTTCACCTATTTGTCCTTTGAGAAATTTTAGGTCCTTTCTTTTAGGATTCAAGTGAGATTAAGAGCCTGAATTTTTAGGGTTTTCTTGCATAAGTTTCTTCAACCAAAGGCTTAGGCACACCTCTTTTTGGAGAGTTGATTCTTGCTTATGAAGGTGTGTCTCTAAAATCCTAAATTGAAATCCTTAATTTGGCTCTAATTTTGGTCCAATTTAGTTGCCAAAATTTGGTATCTAGGGCTCAATCAAGAAGGTGGTAGCCCTAGTTACCTTAAATGGGTGCACAAATCAGTATTGTTGTTGAAATCAAATCAGGCAAACTTTGGTGAATTAGCTAGAGATGGAAAGCAGGTAGCCCTAATTGATTTTATCTTGCTTTTTCCTTTTCAGAATGAGGGGCTTAAGAGAAAGAGATTAATCAGAAATTACCTGCCCAGGCATGTTTGATGTGCGGCCGTCTTTTGTTGAATCTTCTCCCTTGAAACAGTCACAACAAAATAGATATATCAAGTTAGTACCAAATCGGCAATTGTAATCAAGATTTCGAAATCGCCCATTGCTCCCCGGCAATGATGCTAAAATGTTAAGAGCGCTTGAACAAGTTTTAGAAAAGTCATGCTGTAGTATAGTCGAAAAAGCGTTCAAAACAAATACAATTTATTACTCAAATTTTAAAGTTCGAGGTCGAACACAGGGAGCAAATTAAGGTTTAGAAATCTTGATCACAACTTAATAATTTTAAAGAATATAATATGCAATAAAATCAATGCCATAGTGCAAAAAGATAAGAATAAATGTAAGGCACTAAAGGAACCAATGTATGTGAATAAACACAAAATTGGACGCCTGATTTGTGAATCAGATGCCTTAAAATGTGGATGCTACAGTGCTTGACTCTTCTTCTTTCTTCTCCTTCTTTTCTCTTGTCTATCTCTGGCGACGGCTTTCAGCTTCTTCTTCCTTCGGTTCCTTCTTTCTCTTTCTTTCTCTGCCTTCTCTTCAACTCCTTCCTTGGCTTCAGCCTTTTCCTTCCTCTCTTGGCTGTAGCTCTTCTCTTTCCTTAGTTTTTGACTTCGGCTTCCTCCTTCTTCTTCCTTGGTTTCAGCTCTTAGCTTCCTCTTCAGCCATGTCTTCTCCTTCCCCTTTAGAGCAAAACCTACCCCTGCCTGCATGAGCTCTCTTCTCTTCTTTCTATCTTAGGTTTGCTCTCCCAGAGCCACTTTCTCAGGTAATCGGGTCGGGTATGCCCCCGAGACCAGGCCCACTGGCGTGCGGTGGTGGGCGAGGTGTGTTGGGTCAGATCGGATCACTAGATTCGTGGGGGGTGGTCACGGATGAGGCATTGGGTCGAGTAAGAGGGCACCTCATCACGTGAGTACGAGGCGAAGAGCTTAATGCAGAAATTCAACTTATGCGATTGCGGTGAGCGAAAAGTTTCCAAGGTGGGACTATCTGCCCACCTTCCTCTTGCACATCTTTGGTAGAGATGGTTCCTTCAATTGTAACTATAGCTTCAGCCTTCGACACCAATTAGATGCCTGCAGTTGTGCATGAGTGTATCCCGCGCAACCTGGGACTATGAGCTTGGAGCGGGTGAAGCCTAGAGCAGCTACAAGCTTGCTTCGAGCTTCGCTTCAATGGTGGCAAGCCCTGTACCTAAAACCACGCAAACAGCCTCGCGGCCATGTCAGAATGTTTAGAAGGCTTCGTTGAGGCATGGCGAGTGTGCTGTGGTGGTTGGCGTGGCGTGGGACCGCCTGTGTGGGAGTGCCTAGGGCACAGTGCGGCCGTGTGTGTGGGTGTGTTCAGGGGTGTGTTTGGGTGAGTGGCAGAGTGTTGTGAGTAGGGGGTTACGTTCAGTGAGTCGGGGCGGAGCTTATGGATTGGTCTGCGAGGAGGGAGATGGTCTATGGAAGTGGAGCGAACTTGCCGGAGTGGTGGCCGGAGGTGAAGGGGATGATGGTGGTCGAGTGCGGTAGTGGTCATTCGAGGGAAATAAAGAGGGAAAAATAGAGTAGAGGGAGAGCGGACTTATCTGAGAGTGAAGAGACGAAGGGGGAGGCAGGGATGGTGGCTGGCTCGTATCACTGATGCCAGAGACGAAGGTGCACAAAGAAGGTGGTCGGCAAGGATGAAGGGGATGCAGAGGCATCGGTGGGTACTGCGTAACGTGGATGAACATGAGGGAGAGGAACCTACCATCGGTATTGTTGCTAGGCGACAAGGGAAATCAGGGAAGGTTGCTGAAGCTTGATGAGCAAACTGGCCGGAGGAGGAGAGACGAATTTGAGGGGTTTTCCTGATCAATTTCAAGCTTAGGGGATGCGGGGCGAATTGGGGTCTCTTAAATAGGATTCTGAGGGTGGATTTGTGCTTGGAAGACAAGCTTCCAAGTAAGGTATGTTCACTGGCGATGGTAACTCAAAAGAGACTCGAATCTCTCATCTATTCACATGAGCGATTGGGTATCAAGTAGGGCCTCAAATTAGGTTCACATTTGAGGAGATTTCTTAGAGAATCTCCCTTCCAATTTTAAGGGGGATTCTCTAAGAGTTCAAGGAGAAATTGCCCTTGCAATCTTGTCGGAGTAGGATTCCCTCTGCTATAATGGTAGAGGGACCTAATTGCAAAGAACAAAGAAGAAGCTAGGGGTTCAAATGTAAGGGTTTTTGAAATCTAGGGGTAGAAATGTAATCAGGTCGGACCTGTTTGCAAAGTGGGTGAAGATGAGTTCCCCTTAAGTTCAAATTTTAATACAAGCCTAATTTGGACCTAAGGAATCTAATGGTGAGGTTGGATTTTTGGTTTGACCACGTTTGACTAGGTAATTTACGTAAAAATCCAATTTAGGGCAAATATTTGTTTGAGACCCCATTTTAGGTCAAAGTAGGTTCCAATGGCCTAATTGAAGGTTCTAAACACTAGAGAATATTTTTCTATAATTTTTTGAGGGTTTAGGTGAATTTTATCCTGACCAAAATCTTATTTAATTAAGCGGGTCTGTTTTAGGGTAACCAGGAGTCATTTAATTCCCATAATTCACATGAACCCTTTTCTATTTGAACCAACCCACTTTTTACCTTGTTAAGACCATTTGACCTATATTTATCCCTTGAAAGAACCCATTGTTATACTGCAATGGTAAAATTATAGTTTTACCCCTTGTTTCTTATTTTTCCCTCAGAAAGGTTATTTAGTGAATTAGGACCTTCAATTGGTTATGTGGGAACTTTTGATCTCTTTTATGGGTAAAAATGAGCTAGTTAGGGCTCATGATGGTGTTCCCATCATTTTCTGATCGGCCAAGATCTTGGGAACACATATACCAATTATAGTGATTTTAGATTGAAGATTCTTCAATCAATTTGCCTAATTAAATGATACGTGTTGGGTTTAGGAGACCTATGAGTTTCCTTCCTTATCAAGGAAGATGATGGTGGCAGCAGGGATCTTTTGGTAATGAAGACAAGAAATTTTCGGGTGTACATGTAACGAAACTTGAAACTTAGGGGGCTAGTTGAGAGAAATGGAGATTTCAGGGGTCAACATGCAAACTAGGTCAAAATGGACTCTAATTGGGTCCAAATTTTCGTGTTAACCTAATTTAGACCCATGGAATCTAATGGTGAACGTGGATTTAAGTTTTAACCATATTTGACTAGGTAAATTGTTCAAAAACCCAAATCTTGATAAATTCACGTCTGAATCTCTATTCTTGGTCAAAATGGGTTCAAATTTTCAAAGTGAAGGTACTAAAACTCTTAAAATATTTTTCAATGATTTTTAGGAGGTTCAGATTGAATTTATCTTGACCAGGACCTTTTCAATTTTAGTGTGGTTGATAATTAGGGTTTTTAGTGATTGAACGAGATATTTCTCTTGGAAAAAATATATGTTAGAAAAATATATCATCACAGTAATGTAAATTGTGGTGGAAAAATTCTCAATCAAAAAAATTTAAGAGTCAAAACTAATCACGAAAGTTAGGTTGTATCTACAGGGAAGAACAAATCCAATATACTCACACATGTTTCCACATGGAATCTTGTTTCCAGAAAAAGTAACAAGATTATTATTTTGCTTTAAGCCAAATGTTTACCTCTCATTCAAGCCAATTCATTTCATGATACAAAAAGGAGAGAGGGAGAAGAAGTTAAAGGGCATGGCATGCAATATTAGCATAATAAAATAACTACACAAATAAATGAATAGTTCTTTTCAACTGCTAAATCAAAACCCAACTAATACCCTTTCCATTGTTGCAAAATAGGGGAAGGCTTCATTGTCGTCGGCGAGCAAATGTAGTTGATGGCATCAAGTGCAACTTTTGGTGGAGATGCGCGGGAGGCGGAGGAGTCTGATGGTGGTAGTCGTTCAACTGACGACTGTCGGAGATGGCCAGCTAGTGAAGACGACACCGACGTCGATGGGTGCTGCTTGTGGCAATCTATGGGAGGAGGAATTGGTGCATGTGGCTGTGGGTGGCATGCTTGTGCGTAGGAGTTGTCGGCATGTATAAGAGATCGTTGGCATGTCATCAAGGTGGCTACATGGTGATGGATATGGGTTCTTTGCTTCTTGTGAAGGAGAAGAGGAACAATGGAGTAGAATAAGAAGAAGAGTTGGGCGTAGGCAGAGGTGGCTGAGGTGAGGGTTCCAGTCGACGGTGGCTAGGTGTTGATGGTGTAGTCAGAACGAGTGCAATCAGCAGAGTAGAGGTGGAGGTCATAGTGGAGCCTCCAGTTGAGCTGAGGTGGAGGTCGCGGTGGAAACTTCAGTCGAGTGGATGTGGAGGTGCAATGGTAGTGTAGGTTGGAGCTTTGCACATAAGATCGAGGAGACGTAGGTTGCAGTTGGCTCTGTGTGCGAAGGAGAAGAGTGATAATGTTGCTGTTGACACGAGGGAGAGGAGATGACGGTGGTTGCACATCGATGACTGAGGAGCGTTGACCTTCGTGTGTACTGCACAGTCGATAGTGGCAAGCTGTAGCTATTACTGTCACTGTGGTGGTGTCTCCTATGGTTCTTGTCAAGGAGAGAGAATGTGCGGTGGTGGTGCAGTTTGGCGAGGAGGAGCTGGAGGCCGTAGGCTTCGCGCACTTAGTGAGGGGGCACATTGGGGAGTGGCAGATTCACGGTGGAGTGTTGATGGGTGTGTGTGCATGCAAAGATGAGGGGTTCCCTCTTTGCATGAAGGAGAGGGAAGATGAAGGGAGTGGGGCTCTCTCTTTCTCCTTGGACATGTTAGGAGGGGTTGGACGGCTTAAGTCCATTCACCCTAATTCTTGCATGCGTGTGAGTTGAGGGCAGAGAGATATGATGAGGGGTAGAGGCTCGCGGTTGTGTATGCCTTCGTGGAGAAGATGAGCCTCTTGGGACTTTGTTGCATCATTATTTAACGAGGGCAGAGAGGGAACTAGGGGGAGGGGGGCATGTGCGTTGTGGTGGCTAAACAAGGAAGGGTAGATTTGATTGAAGGAAATTGGTGATTGGGATTGTGATTGGGTGTATGTGCATGTAATTGAGAAGAAAGGTGGTACTTGTCATCTTTGGAATATTTTTCCTTCACATTCCTCAAATAGTATGGGAATTCCAAGATGTCATTCCAAGTTTGTGCCCTTAGTTAATCCTGCAAAAACACATTTATGTATTAAAATCATATGCATGCAACATACATTAAAAATGCAAGAATAACAATTCTCGAGCCTAACTAATATTTCCATGTAATGTGTGCTTGCAATTTATTAAAGTTCTTGAATTGAATGTTCTTAGGTCCAAGTAGAGTCCACTAGAGTAGACCTATTAGTGATATTTTAATCCTCGAAATGCATGAAATCCTGATTCAGTCAATGTGAACCCATTTTTTACTCTTTTGAGTTCTTTTGACCTTAAATTCACCCCTTGATTAATCTACATTATTGATAGAATGGTAAAACAAAAGAATTAACCCCATTTTTTCATCTTCTTCTCAGAATAGTTTAGTACAGAATTATGACCCTCAAATGATCATTTAGGAGCATTTATCATTTGAATCTGTCTAATTTTGGCTAGTTAGGACTAATGATGGTGTTACCATTAGGGAGGAGCTGGAATTGAGTTGGGATTAACTGATTTGAGCTAGTTTGAGCTGCCATCCAGCCGAGGTGAGTTGAACGGAGCTGAGGGGAACTAGCTTGAGCTACTATTCAGCTGAAATGAGTTGAATGGAGCTAAGGATGACTTGATCTAGCAAGAATGAGCTGGGATCCAGTTGGGATGAGTTGGATCCAGCTGATATCCAATTGATGTGAACTTCTCCTTCATCTTCTACCATCCTGAGTGCCAGGGTTTGCGAGTTCTGACTCTCTACCTATCCCTGACATTGAAATAAACTCATCAAAAACCAAAAAAAATGCAATGCATGCCTATCCTAAGTGAGTGCCTAAATGCAACCCGAAAACCTATTTGTGGAATTAAATCCTAAGAGCTAGATCTGTTTTAGGGAATAAGAGTGATTATAAACTAGCATTTATCAATACTTAAGGGTTAGATCCCTACCTTAGACATACACCATAAAAGTGGAATAGGGTTATAAACTCTGTGTCCTTTTGCATGATTGATTATTTGATTGTCAAATCGAGTCCTTCAGGGCTTGATCATTTGTCATTGTGTGTGGGAATTGCAAAACATTCTGCTAGTTGCAAAGCTTAGACCTATCCAAGAAACTCATTCAGCATGGCTCTTAAGGTTAAGCCCTAGAAGCTCTTCTATTTCAAGAAATAGAATAGGAATGAGGCAAATAATCCTGTCGAGGAGACCCTGCAGGTTTCAAAGTCTCATTCCTCATTTGGCGAGGCCCAAGAGAACACTCCCCAGTAGGATAATGAGATCAACTCTCCTAAAATCCCAACCCCAAGCCAGCAGGGGTTGCCTGATCCGCTACACTAGGTAGAGGAGGATGAGAAGAAATATCTTGCCTAGGAGGTGATCTGGGAGGAACAACAATGTTATGCCAAGGTCCTTCAAGATGCTTGATGCCGCAAGGAGGGCAACCCTCAAGTTGAGAATGGGGTCAAGCATAAGGAAAGCAATGATAAATTTATAATTATATATCATTAGATGTCTAATTTATCTTAGTTCCTATGTAAGTACACCACATTTAGATTATAAATAATGCATTAGATTCATTCTAAGAATATTACGATAATGCAAGCATTAACATATAATTTATTCATATTGTAACCATCATAATTTAAAGGAGGAATAAATGGAAGGGTTTTGATTGGAAGATGAGGGCTTATTTTTCAAAAGTATTTACATTTTATATAAGGAGTCGGATTGCAAAGAAAAGAAAATCCAAGAAGTCCAAAGGGGACCATCATATTACCTCCCTTACAACTAAGTTCTTAACTTAAGTATCTAAGTTTTTCCCCTCAATTTAATTTCTAAGAGGCCTGGATTTGGTTGCAATTTCCTCATGACGGGACCACACATTCTCTTTCTTTTCCCTCCTCAATGAGTGCACTTTCCCATTTGTCTCTCTCCTAACTCTCCCCAGCGCCACCTACATGCATGCAATTTCCTTCCCCATCGATCTCTCTCTTTTATTCCATTCCATTCAGATCGCTCACTTGACACTCCTCCCTTCACGTCATGCCATGCACGGCCGCGAAAAATACTCCACGCACGATCTGCTCCACTGCTTATGTTCCCAACCATTCACCCATGCCCCTTGCACCCACACGGCATACTCCCCTTCCCAGACAAGCAAAATAGCACCATTCCATGCATAATCTATGCCGATGGAGTCAATCACTTCCCCTCATCACTTCTAGCTCGACCACTATAAATCCTCCTACTCTCAAACCTTCAGGGAGGATCCGGCATCCTTTCCTCTGTCCTCCTTTGGTCTCTCCTCTCCTACCAACAACCACCACTGACTCTTCTCCTTCATCTTCCTCTCCAAGCCCCTCTCATTCATTGTTCCACCTCCATGGGAGGTTACCACCCTCCATCTTGCTTCCCTTTAGTGATATAGGTATCCTCCACCTCCCTTCATCCATTAGATTAGGTCCAACCTCTCCTATCACATTCTGGTAGCTAGAATAATCCCATTAGGTTTCCTTTTAGTTATCCTCATCCCTATGTTTTCCTCCATCAACTTCTCTTTGGGCTTCATTGATCTTGTCCTCGACTTCTCTCTGACACACATCCACCTTCATCGACTTGTGCAGCTCTTCATCAACTCTCCGATGCTCTCCACTCCGACCTCTTTAAGCTTCCTTAGCTTGGTGATTGTGGATGGACCCTCGAATGCCATCGCAAGCTCACCCATCAAGAGCCTCAAGAAAAGCCCATCATTACCTCCTCTCTCTTCTCTCTTTCTCACATCCCCTATCTTTATTTATTTATTTGTTTGTTTGTTTGTTTGTTTTTCTATCTATCTCATTGTTATAGTTGTAATAAACATCATTCTTCAATAATATTATGATTTTATTTTGATAACTTAAACTATATCTTTCCTACTTGTGAATATCTTTCATATATATATATTGCAAAGAGAACAATCACAAAAAAAAGAAAACAAAAATGCGAAGCAAAAATGAGTGATTTGACTCCCTGTGTACGACCTTGGACTCACCAGGAAAATAAAAATTTTATTGATAAGTTCTTTTCATGGCTATAATGATTGCTAACATTTTAAAACATAAGAAAAATGCCTATCAAGCAAGGATGAGCAACTTTGCTAATTCAAGGTGGAGAATGCCTACATTAGACAATAGGTTGAAGAGCTCTAGCAAATAGTCCATTGCCAAAGTGAATGGGTTGCTAATGAGCCACCCTACATATTTAAGGTAAATTCTTGCTCCTTTGCTGATGGTCGTTAAGTGGAGTTTGTAAAAGGATATGCATTGTAGTTTAAAATCACAATGATGCTTTGTAAAATACATGTAACCGAACTCGTAAAATCAAATTTAAAAAACCAAAGTCTGGGTCGTCTCAATGGGAGGCAATTGGATATTCACGCTTTTTAAAAGAGATTTTTTTTTTGTAATTTTCTTTCTCTAATTTTTTTGTATATTTCTAAAAGAGATAAAATGAGAGCAAACTAACTACACTAATAACTACAGAAGCAAATGCGAGGAAATAAAGTTATCAACTACCAAACTAAATGTTGGAGACAAGGAAGTAAATAAAAGAAAACTTTATTACTAATAAAATGGGGTTCTAATATAGTAAACTAGGACTAGAGGAATGCTTACTACAACTAAAACAACTAGTAGGTTATTAGATAAATTAGCTCACTCTTTATTTGCCTCAGCATTACTCCCTCCTTATGGGTTGTAGACTATTGAGGGGAGTAAGCACCCTTCCCTCCTCTCCCAGTTTCCCCTCTGAAAGTGCCCTTCCCTTTTCCCTTTCCTTTGCTTCCCCGCATCCTGCTCCTCTTGTTTCGGTGAAACTCTACTTCCCTCCTATTTTAGAGGGAGGCCAGTAGGCCTTCACCTTTGCAGGTCCTCTTTGGGCCTTGCGATGGAAGGAGATTGTGTCTCACTTTTCCTTTTTGTAGATTTTTAGTTTGTTTTCCCTATTGTTTGATGTTGTGTTCATTCTTTTTAGTGGTTTGACCTAAGATTTTCACGCTATTTACCTTTATTCCTGCATTCCTTTTGGTTTGATCCTTGGCATGCTTTTGAGCTTTGTGGCTTTTCAGCTTCTTATGGTATTTTATGTTTTAGGGTTTGTGATGGCTTTGTCATGCATTACTGAGGAACATTGTTCTCCTCCTCTAGAGGTTCCTGGTCTAGATCCTTCTTCGAAACCTTCCTTTGCTTTGGTGGTTTCTGGTCAGGATCCCTCCTCTACAGTGCATTTTATAAAGCTTTCGTTGCCTATTTGCAAATCAATTATTTTCGATGGTGTCTCTTGCACTTATCGGCAAAGGAGGTCTCTTGCCTAGGCTATGATTTCTCCTCTACTATGGTGGCCCATTCTTGGTGTCCCAAGCCCTCTTTTCAGTCCATGAGGGACTTCCTCTCCATTAAGCTCAAGATTTCTTACCCCTTTTTCTATTATCTCTCTCGATCTTAGCCACTAGTTGATTTGTGCCCCTTCTTATTTTGATTGCTGCAAGATCGTGGATTTGGTGGTTTTAGAGCATGTGCACATTCAACTCATCAAATGAAGCCCTACCTTTCGTACTGACTCCCCGGTGTCTTCTACACTGGTGTGGGTGGGCTTTTCGAGATTGAATCTCCATCTCCTTCATCCCAACTCTCTATTATCTCTGGCTTATCAAATTGGTAACCTGATCATTCTCAATCTGTGCACTGCCCATGGTTTTCGACCAGGTTATCCGAATGTTTGTGTGGAGATTGATATGCTTTCGTCTCATCTGAATTTTATTTACATTTAGAATGGGGACATCAAGGTTGAGCAATAGATTATTTTTGAGAGGCTTCCTCTCTTTTGTTCCCACTGCTGTCTTTTTGGCCATTCGTTGTTGCAATGTTCGACTCATAATTTGTTTGAGAACCCTCTCGTTGAGTTGGGTATGGCTTCTAATGCTTCTCAAGTTGATCGATCTCATCCTTTTGGAGATGCCTCCCCTTCTGATCCTTGTAAGGAGCATCCATGGCCTGATGTGGAAGATGGTCTTCCTTAGAACCCCTCTGATCCAACTTGGCTTCCAGTGGAGGAGTTGGGCAAGGGTGTTTGTATTGATACTATGGTTTGTAATTATTGTTCTTCTCTGAGGGGTTCACAATCTTCTCATCCCCATTCTACTCCTCTATCGGAAAAGCCATTGAAGAAGATCAAGTTTCGCTATTGTCATCGATGTCGAACCATCAAACGCCTTTCGGGTATAGGGAACAGAGTCTTGGAGGTTCATCCTCAAGATTCCTCGCTCCCCACTCAGGTGACCACCTCCAATCATCCTTTGGTTGTTCATGGTTTGCATGCTAAGGATTCTCTTGATCAGTCTTTTCCTAATGCTGATTTCCCTTCTACTAAGAACACTTGCACTATTGTCGATTTTCCGCTAAACTCGACTAATATCTCTTCTGATAAAATCTAGATTAGAAAAGGCCCCTCGAAATTGATTTTTTCTGCTGATTTTTATCATCCCAGAGATTCCTCAAACACTTTCTACTCTAATGGTTTCAATGTTTTGAAAAATCTTGATAGTTTTTCTACTTCGAAAACTATTTATCGATGCAATTTTCAAGAAACTTTTAAGCTTCATAGTTGTGACGACAATTATTTGGTTGGTAATAATCTCAATGGTGAGCTTACCTAGGGCATTTATCTTCCCCATCCCACCCCTCGTCCAGACCCTAACCCTCCTTTGATTTCAAAAATCTTATAAGAGGGTGGGACCGGGGAATTGAGCAATGATGGTAATAGCGATCTTTCTTCTTCTATAGTACAATCTCTTGATACTTTGGACATTCTTGTTCCTAAGTCCTTTATTTATCGCTATTTGGCACATGTGGCACACTCTCTGTCTAGGCATGAGGAGTCTGTAGAGGTCATTCCTTGATGGGTTGGACTAGGGTTACCAAAAGTCGATCAAAATCCCAAACTCACTCTATTTCCCAATAAATTGTTTTTTCTGGTACTGTAGGGGTATCATTAATATTCCTATCTTAAATCGGCTCAAATCTATGATTTCTTCCAATCATGTTTAGATTATCTTTCTGTTGGAGCCTTTTGCTAACTCTGTTGAATCTCTAGAATCATGCAAGAAATCCACTTTGTCAGGCTTTAGCCCCCCTTGAATGTCCCAACATCTGGTGCTTCTAGAAAGACCCGGTCTCCATTTCCACTTTATACTCTTACTCCCAAGCTTTGACGGTGGAATCTAGGTAGCTTGGTGAAGTGTTTAACATCTCTACTGTCTATGCTTCTTATGACTTCAATACTATGCTCAATATTTGGAATCATCTTTCCTAGATTATTGCTTTGTGCCTTTCCTTCCCTTGGGTTGTTGGTGGGGATTTTAATAATATCGTCTCACGTTCTGAGAAGAGAGGTGGTCACCTTTGCTCTAGTTCCGAGGCTCTTCCCTTCCAAAGATTTATATATCAATGGTTCAACCCTTATTGACTTTCCCTTTGGTGGTAACCAATTGTTGTCGTGTAATGGTAGGTAGGGCTCTTCTAGGATCTACCAGAAGTTAGATCGTGTTCTTAATCTTGAGGCCATGGTGTTGAACATGATTTCTACGCTAAAAATTGAGCTTTAAAAACCCGCCATTGTGGTCTAAAAATCCGTCAAACAGATAATTTAACCGAAACTCTAGTGAGTCCCAAGTTGAAAATGGGGAGGTGAACATTTGATTAAAAATCACATTGGATTTATTTTCACGAGGCAGATTAGCTAGTTGAAATTAATCTACTAGCTATTCTACTTAAAGAATAATTAAAAGAAGAGAGATAGAATAATACAAATAAAGAGAAAATAGGGAGAGAATAAACATGAATTTTATAACAATAGGTGCATGTCCATTACAACTACTTGCTATACTAGAAAGTAGGAAATCTACTCTAGAAAGCGATAAAAGAGGAGATGTGAAATTATCCTCTTCAATGGTTGCTTGGAGGATGAGTCGCATTGACGAAGGGCCCGGACGAGGGTGGTGAGATATTGGATGAGGGAGAACGAAGATGGAGGAAAGAGGATGGAGTAGAGCGATGTCGCATTGGGAATCGCTTCTCGAACCGCAGTGAGAGGACAACCACGGGCAGTCCACGAATTTGGGTGAGAAGGTGGAAAAATTGTATTTAAGACTCTAATGGAGCATCTTGGGTTCGGGACAAGCTCATAGAGATTTTGGAGGGGATGAAAGTAGAGAAGCAAGTTTGTAGAGCTTTTGGAGAGGCTAAAAGTAGAGAAGAAGGGATGAAGGAGTGAGTGGTAGGGGTGCCCTTTTATAGGTGTACAAATTGAGGGCAAAAGGGTCTTTAAGGGCTTAAAATTAACGTCGGGGTCTTTAGTGATGGATATAATCGTCACTGTATCTAAACGTTGTTGAAGGCATGCCTCCATCTCCGCCGTTCGATGAGGATCCAAGCTCTCTGAGTGCACCACATCGTCCGCCCTTCAACTTCAGTCGTTTCACCCACCCATCACATACGCATGATCTCAGTCGTCCGATCTCTAAACCACGTGCACCACTTCGTCTTTAGACGCTTCACGTGCCCACGTGTGATCATGTGTCATCTCTCGCATGTAGCATGCTCTTCCATCCAGCGCTTGATGTCACGTCACGTCGCAACTCCCTCAATCATTCGATCTCAATCCAGCAGTGCAATTTCTTCATGCTCGCCCACCTCTTCGATTTGAGGTGCAACGCGTTTTGAACGTGCGCCACCTTCTTGACGACTCAGAGCGCAACCAATGTGCTACGATGCCCTTTGTGTCGAGTTCATGATTTAAGGTTGCTACATTCTCAACCTTTGGATCTCGATCCAATGGTCAAGATCGCGGGACCTTTACTGAGGAGTGAGGGCGCCGGAGGTGCTGGGCAGCTGTGATGGCACCACGTGACGCCATCATGGCCGTCCATCTTCTTTGGCTAGTAGATGGTGCCACAGATGTCGGATTGGATCAATTTTTATGCCGTTGGGCTGCGATTGTAAATCTGAACCCATCCATGCTATTGGATTTGTCGTCTGAGGTACGGATTTTACACCACCTTGGCCCTTGACCTTTGATCTTTCTCAGATTGTATTTAATGCTATGGAAATCCGATCAAGGTCATCTTGGAGTCATTGGACTCTGATTGTCACCCTGATCAAATCTATACGATTGTATCTTCAATTCGAGGCCCTGAAATTATATTACCCTATCTCCTAGCCACAGAAAGGATAAATTAACCTACAATTTGTACAAACTAATCTAAATGCATGATGATGCATGTAATGCAATATTTATAATTCATGTGTAATTATATGCCTAAGAACACACGTAAATAGACAATTTATGTGACATAGATGTGTCTACATCACATGGCACTTTCACCTCTTGGCCGTTATCTTTCTCGTTGCAATTCCTACCATGCACCTTTTCTCTTTCATCTTGTTGCCCCTACAGTGGACTGTTCTAGACCTTTTACGTTTGAGAATATGTGGTTGAGGGATGAGATGCTTCAAGGCTTGGTGGCTGAAATATGACACACTCCTACCATCCCTAGCTTTGATGCTATCTCCAAAATCTATTGTAAGCTTCACATTTTGAAACGGAGTCTCAAATCTTGGAACAAATCGACTTTTGGTAATATTCACAAGATGGTCGAAGATCTTGAATCTCAATGAAGACTTGGATGCCAAATTTTCCCACCATTGGGATGATAATATCGCTATTGAGCTTAGTGATACTTCTATTCTCCTTGATGATGCCCTTGATAAGCTCAATGATTTTTTACTTCAAAAACTAAAATTAACTGTCTTCATAAAGGTGAAGGATGTGATAAAATTTTCTTCACTATTATCAAAAAGCATTTTGCTAAACATGCTAGAACCTCTCTTACTTCTACCATTGGTGAAGGGTCTTGGGATAAAGCTACTACTCTCTTTGTTGACTTCTTTAAAAATCTACTCTTGTCTCATGGGGATATCAATGTTAATTCCTTTATTGATAGCATTCCTCCCATTATCTTTAATGATGATTGTACTAAGTTAAATCGTATCCCTACTGAATCTGAAATTTTTGACTCCCTCTTGAATATGCCTTCTAACAAATCTCTAGGCCATGATGGTTTCAACATTGAACTCTTCTCTACCTTTTGGGGCTTGGTTAAACTGATGTTGTTGAAGCTATCACTCACTTTTTTGCTACTAAATTTGCCCCTAGAGCCTTGAACAATACTTTCATCTCTTTGGTTTCCAGGAAACCTTTAGCTTCTGACCTTTCTGATTATCATCCCATAAGCCTCTGTAATGTTCTCTATAAGATTTCCTTAGGTATTGTTGCCAATCGCCTTTCCACCCTTCTCCCTAAAATCATCTCCCTCGAGCAGATTGGTTTAATTAAGGGTTGGCCAATCTTTGATCACTTTGCTACTACCATTGAATTAACCCAATGTGTTGATCGTAAGGTCTTTGGTTCTAATATTATTGTTCAGCTTGACTTTGAAAAAGCCTTTGACAAAGTGGATTGGGAGGTCGTTTACAAGATCCTTCGATGCTTTGGTTTCTCCTCTGACAGTATCTCCCTCATCAAAGCTTTTGTGCAACACGAGGGCTCTTCTGTTCTGGTGGATGGGTGTTCTTTAGATTTTTTTCCTGCTTCTCGTGGTTTGAGACAAGGAGATCCAATATCTCCTTTTCTCTTTGATATCTTCATGAAACCTTTCATTTGTGGTATTAAGGAGCTGGCCATCCATGGTAAAATCCAACCTTTCTCCGTGAAAAGAGGTGTTGACTCTCCTTTAGCCCTTCTATATGCGGATGATATCATCATCTTTGTAAACGGAAACCTCTCTTCCATTCAAAATTTAGCCTCCTTTATCAAGGACTTTGAGATTTCTATTGGTTAAACTGTTAGCCTCACCAAAAGCTACTGCTTTGTGGGTCGTCACTTCCCTTCTTCTCACAGGGATTGCCTCCTTTCTATCTTGGGCTTTAGGTTAGGTTCCTTCCATTTTTCTTATCTGGGTTATCCTATTTTTTCTGGTCAAGCTAAGGTTTCTTATTTTTATCCTATCATTGACAAGATTAGATCCAAGCTTGTGGGTTGGAAGGCCCATCTCCTCTCTTCTGCTATGAGATTGCTTCTCATCAAACATGTCTTAACTTCCACTCCTATTTATTCTTTATCTATTATCGATGTCCCCAATACCATCATCCCTAAAGTTCAAGCTCTCTTTGCTAATTTTTTCTGGTGCTGTTTTGAGAATAAGTCCCATGATCATTGGATTGCTTGGAGCTCCATCATTCACCCCCTTGAGTATGGTGGTCTGGGTGTTCATGATCTGAGCCTTTTTATTAGGGCCTTGAGAATGAAGAGAGCTTGGAACATGTTCTTTGGGGACTCTATCTTTCACCTCTTTATAAGGGATTTGTTAAGAAACAATGCCAACTCAGAGTCCTCTTTTCCTCATTGCTCTCACCTACTGCTGCAAGCTTAAAGGGATATGAAGCCATTTATTCGTTGGGAGATCCATGAAGGAACTGTTGATTTTTGGTATGACATGTGGATCGATGATTCTCCCCTTCATACTTTCTTTCCTGATGGCTCTATCCCCCCTCTTATTTCTATCCAAAGGGCTCTTGGCATGCTTCCCAATTCCCCCTTCACCTCTGTCATACCTCCCAACATTCTTAATGAGATTTCCAACATCTCTCTAGACTCTCAGAAGGACCTCCCGATCTAGATCCCTACCTCTTCTGGCATCTTCTCTGTGTCTTTCGCTCATCACTTGATGTTCAGAGTCTCTCCCAGGAACCCTTCCATTAAGATCCTCTGGAATCTCAAGCTTCCCCTTAGGATCTCCTTGTGCATTTGGAAACCTCTCAAACTCAGACTTCCTATGAATGATAATATTATGAAATTAGGAATCCCTCTGGTCTCTAAATGCCATTGCTGCCCTACCAACCCTACTCCTGAGACTCTCCATTTCTCTGATAGTCACTTGGTTCATAATATTTCTAATTGGGCTTTTAAGCAAAACTACCAAAGATTCATTGATCCTCCTCTCTTCTTTGATATCATCTCGAACTCCTCTCATACTCCTCATATGCAGATTATGAAAAGATTGATTTGCTTTATTGGGTACAATGTTGGGTGGGTTCATAATAAGATCAAGAATGATGGTTTCAAATTAGCCATCCTTCATCTTTTCGTCAGCAAAAATTGGAGAAATCTTTAGATGGTTGACTAGTTAAAATCTTCAAAACCCCCTGGCCTCATTCTTAGGTGGGTTTGTCCCTTTGTGCGGCTTAAAATCAGTGCTACTTCTTCTAAGGTTGGGGACCAATGTTTTTTGGGATGGATTAGTTGGGATAATCCTGGGAACCTTATCATGGTTGCTTCTGCTAAATTTTCTACTATTTATTTGGAGATTACCCTCATCCAAGCTATCATCCATGCTCTTTCTTGTATCTCTCATGACTCTTTTTAGGTGGATGTGGACTCTAAGTTACTTTATTACTAGTGGTCTGGAAAGCTCCCCATCGCTTGGTAGGCTAACAGGCACTATGCTTCCCTCCGTGCACTTTCTACTAAAATTCACTTTATTTCTTATGTTCATCAACTTGTTAATGATGTTACTTCTAAGATGCGGACCTAGGAAATAATGTTTGGAAATGCTTCACTCGGTTGGATTAGCTTCCCGCCAAGATTGCAGGGCTTATCAAGTTGGATAGAATCCAAATGCCTTATATTTTGTCCTTGTAGTCTTTCTGTTTTGCATGATGTACTAGGCCACAAGTCGTAGTCTTCTCTTGTATAGGGTAGGTTTTGGTCTAGTCCCCCTCCTCCCCTTTTCTGGCCTCCAAGGAGTGGGGGATGAATAATATTGGCTCCCGTATTTTTGTACAAAAAAAAAGGCATTGCTCCCTCCTCCACCTTGCTAGGATGACTAGATACCGTAGATAGTTTAGTAGGTCACCTAGGCGATGAGGGCATCCACACCTTCCTTTCATTAAGGAAGTCATGAGTGCCCAACTCCCTTTATGCCATAAACACCTGGTCCTCCCTTAATATGATGGCATGAGTGACTCGATAGTTTTCATGGGGAACTACTAGCATCATATGCTTATTCAAAGATGCCCTGATGGGATAATGTGATTGGTGGTCCCCTCCTTCCTGACTGGTGATGCGTAAGAATGGTTCAACTGAAATTGCACTAGAGGAAGGTGAATAGTGAAATAGAAAAATAATTACTAAACAAAAATTCAATCACAGAGATGGAGGCACAAGATTTTTAGGAGGAAACCCAAACTAAGTGAAAACCATCACCTAAGCCAATCCCCTGAGTTAGGATTTATGATCACAAGGTGATTAATCTACTGACCACACTACTTCAATGAGGGTAGTGACATCAATTTACAAAACCCACCTTCGATCCCTAAATGAAGGTTTCTCCCTTCACTATTAAGAGATGGGGTTTCGGTAGGCTAGATACCCAATTACAACAAGTATATGAAATAGAGAATAAAATGCACCCTATAGAGCTCCCCAAAAGAAGCACAATTTAGTTTAACTACTGAGGGTGAGTGAGACTCCCTGATGGTGAGATTATGAAGCAAAATGAGAGTGTTGGTTTGCCCCAAACATAGTGGTTGCACAGCACAAGGGTAAGGGAAGCAATGGAGCAACTAAATAAGTGATTTTCTATGTGAAATTATCTCTACAAGGGTGTGTCTTGCCTAAGAGGGGTTATGGGATATTTATAGGCAAGTTTAGAACCTTCAAAAAGGCTTGGGAGAGGTCTCCTAGCCATTGGAAGCAAGTCCCAAGAGATTGGGACGAAATCCAACTCAAATTAGGGTAATTACGATTTTGATAGCATGATCAGATGTATGATTTTTGAGTTAAACGTCTAACAATAATTATGGGTGTCTGATTCAAGGAGTCAGAGTTACTGTTTTCATTAGATCCAAATAAGGTTCTTGGTCGGACATCTGGGGTGCTATTATAAGACGTCTGGATAATAAATTGGACGTCTAATTTTGTGTAGGTTTGTTCTTATATTGACAAGATCTAAACAAGGTTTTAGATGTTAAGGCTTTAGACATTAGATTGGATGTGTGTCCAATGTCCTAGACATCTAGAAAGAAATTGTAATCTTTCTTTGGAAATTAGAAAAGTAAGATTTGTATTCTGACAAATCTTTGCAAAGGATATAACTAACGGTTCATTATTGGATGTCTAGAGACATGTCCAGACATCTAAAAGGTGTGTTAACCATTGGGTTTTAAAAAAAAGCTAAAGGGAAACCTGAGCGGGCGTTCAACGGTTGGTTTAAAGGATGTCTGATGCACTTATTGGACATCTAACAAAGCTTATGGACATCTGATTGAAGGTTGCAACGATTGGAGCTAAGTGTTCAAAATATTAAGGCAAGGCTATAGGCAATTGGTTATTTGATGTCATGATCGAAAGTCTTAAAGTTGAACATCAGATGTTTGGCAAGTGTGTTTGATGACTAATATGTGTTTCGTGGCTTGATTTTTGTTTCTAATTTTTCTTAAGTGTAGAGAGCCTAAGTTAGCAATGTGTATGTTATATTTCGGGGCTTTTTACAAATTTTCTAGACTTAGGTAAAAATAAGATTACACCCTTTTGAAATATACAATAAAAACCTAAGTCTTATGATAGAGTATGTCTTTACGCTCTTGATAATCTGACTTGGAAATTGCGAGACCTGCAGTGATGTTATGACAGAGAAAAAATATGTTATTTTTTATTTTTATTTCTTTTACTTTATTTTGTAAAATCATCAAAATATTATTTATGAGGGGTGGACTAACATCAACGACCTTCTAGCTAGTAGCATTTGGTCATTCCAGGAGCTACTAGAGAAGTTTTAGTACTTCTTGGGGCACCAGTGAACTAGAGACAACGTCGAGAAGCTTGCCGAAGTTCACCAGATGGAGGGGGAGTGTTTCTGAGCATACCTAAATCGATTCAAGACTTAGTACTTCAAATGAAAGTGACCTCATGACCAGATCACTATCCACACGTTCAAGTAGGGATCACTAGATATGGACTTTTGGAATAACATGGAGGATCTTTGTTCGAGTGACATTGCGGAGGCTTGAGATCGGGCTAACCACCATGTGTATAGGGATGAGTTCTACTTTTGCTTTTAAGTAGCCAAAATGCTTGAAGAAGACTAGGTAGTGGCCTGGTCGGTCAAGCTGTAAGTAGGTGGAGCATAGACAAGTGAGAAGGGTAGAATCATTGGCGAGAAGCTAGGCATTGGGTCTACAGGCGTTGAAACCAATCTGTAGATTTCCAAAGAAATTACCCAGATGATTGGGGAGAGAGCCAATAGCAACCAAGGCGAGAGTTGTGCTATAAGTACATCCCCATGATGTGTAATCAGGCAAACATTGTAGTAGAAGTCCTGGCCACTGACTAGTATCTCTTGCCATCCCCTCCTCCCCTTAGGTGCTCAATGTCCTTTGTCCTTTACCCTGCTACTACAAGGCCAAGGGAAACTCCATTGAGAACTATTAGGATTTGCAGGACTATATAGAGTCCTAAATTTGTAATGGCGACCTAGCATAGAATGTACAACAGAACAAGGTAGATAAAGGCAAAAGGCCGATGGAAGACCCAGAGGATTTCCACCAGCTCAATTACATCATTCCTATGGGTCCAACATGGTTGCCCAGATAGAGAAAAAGGAAGAGGATGACGTTACCATCGGTCTAGTGGAGGAAGGGCTCTGTCAAGACATCTTGCCTAAAGAGTATCACAAGAAGGCCCTTCTAATGTTGGCAACCAAGTGTTATAGGCAACCACCCTTGCAAGGCATCCTGCTACTAGCGGGTGTTGGGCTCACAACCATGGAGACCATCTTTGGCATGAACAACAACACTAATTAGGCCCTAGAGGCCTGAGCGAGCTTAGTCCAAGCAACCTTGGCAATCATGAGATGGGGAATTGGAAACCCCCAATGGCAGATTGAGAGGGTAGTGACCTCAATCTTCCAGCATTGCCCAGATCTGGGCTAACATAATGATCCCCTCTTAGTCACTCTACTCATGGAGAGTTGAAATCAGCCTCATCTCCTTGTCAACAAGGGGAGTGTTGTCAACGTCCTTTTGATGAAGCACGAATTCGTCGTTATTAAGATATGCGTTGTAGTATGGACAACTGCACTCAAACAAATAAAATTTATAACTCGAATTGAAGTCCGATGTTGAACACAGGGAGCAAATATAGAATTCACGTGCTAATCTCGAATAAAATGTAAATGAGCATAAAGAATCGAGCCAAATAATGATATTCAATGAATGGAACCTGTCACATTAGCTATTCAATGAATTCTCATGTATGTCAAGAATATGAGTATAACAAGAGTTTAATGAGTTAAAAAGATGTCTAAGGCAAAATAATGGTGATTTAAATCACCAATTATTAGCTTAGATACATATATGTACTAATTACTCAATAATATCAGATAAACACAGTGGCCTGAACCACTTAAACCATATTTCCACGCCAGAAGTGCACAATCTCTTACAGTGGCCTGAACCACTTAAACCATATTTCCACGCCAGAAGTGCACAATCTCTCAAGGCCTCCCATCTTCAGCTCTTCTTCTCTTCTTTTCTTCTTCTTTCAGAGCTTCCCTTCTCTCTTTCCTCCCTTCGCAGCACAAGGGAAACAACCCCTCAAATTTGGCTTAGTGTTAGCCACTCCACATAGCAAAACCCCCCTTCCCCGTGCATTCTCTCTCTCTTCCTCCTCTCTCAAGCCAGGGTTTATCGGGTTATTAGGCATGTGCACCCAGGACCAGGCCCACGTGGTGTGAACCTTAGGCGAGGTGTGCTAATAGGTCAGGTAATCGATGAGAGGTGTTTGGGGACCTGACCCCCTATGCTTGTGCGATAAAGCAATAGCACAAAATCAACTTATGCATGGTCGTGTAGGCATCTGTTCACAATGTGGCACTTATGCCACGCCTTCTTCGCATGCGCCAATAGTTGTGAAGTTGTCTTTGATTGGAGTAGCATCGGGTGGTGTGGTCTCCAATTGACCACCTAGACATGTGCCTAGAAGCCTTCCTCACAGTCTGGGGGTGTCACCTGGGGCATGCGCGACCTAGAGCTTAAAGAACGGGGATGGAGGCAATGGCAGCGACGGTAATGGACGACGATGACCTGAAACATGAAATAGGGACTTGCAACCATAGTAAAATAGCAGAAGATGATTAGCTGAGGACAGAGAGGGTGGTCATGGTGGTTTCATGGTGAATTAGGGTGTGTGGTGGCCGGCAGAGGTCAACGAAGGTGGATGGCAATGGGTTTGTTCGGTGGAGAGCTAAAGCAAATGGAGTGAAATAGGAGAGGGCTTTTGATGGAGGGAGTACGGCATTGCTTTTGGGAGTTGTGGCAAGCAGGATGGTGGTCTATGGTGGTGGTGTGGGCTCGTTGGAGCCCTTATCAGAGTGGAGGAGGATGACCAGGGTGGCGATGATATGGTTGGCAAATTGAGAAGTTAAGGGGAGGAAAAGGAAGGAGAAAAGAGAAGGAAGCTGTAGGACCTAAGTTATGGAAGAAAAGGGAAGGGACTTGTGCTGGCATGCCTTGTTTGACGTGAGGAAGACGAATTCTCCATCGAGGAGGACGACGAGGAAGAAGGGGTTAGGGTGCCTCTGAGTTGACCATTGAGAGATGGAGGAAGTCAGGGAGGAAGGAGACACTCCCAATTTGTTCATTGGGAGGCCGTAGGATGATGGAGGTGGTTGGATATAGGAAAAAGGGAAGATTTTTTAGGCTAAACCTAGCTAAGGAGCATGACCATACATTTGGCGTGCTTTTATAAGGTTTAGGATGGAGTACCAAGCTTGGAAACATGCTTGGAAACTCCGAGCTTCTTGCGCACGTGGGATACCCACATCTGCCATGCGTTCGCATGGGAGATTGAGAAAGAATTGGAGTCCAAAGATGGGTTTGATAGAAAGAGAATTTCTCAAGGAATCTTTGCTTCAAATCTAGGATTGATTGATTGAGAATCGAGAGAGAAATCCTCGCTTGAAACTCGACGGTGAAGGTCTGACCTTCCAAAAATGGTGGAGGACCTTTTGCAAAGAATGATGATAAAGTTATGGACCCATTTGGAATTATTTCGAAAGTTAGGGGCATATGTATGAGAGAAAAGAGTCAGACGGGACTGAAATGTAAACTAGGTCAAGGTGATATCTGATTAAGCCCAAATTTTGGTACAAACCTAATTTAGACCCAAGGAATCTGATGGTGAAGTTAGATATAGGTTTTTACCAAGTTTGTCTAGGCAACTTACACAAAAACCCAAATTAGGGCAATTATTTATCTGAGACTCTATTTTAGGTTAAAATGGGTTCCAATTGTCAAATCAAAGATATCAAACCTTATAGAATATTTTTATAAGATTTATAAAAGATTTAGGTGAATTTTATCTTGACCATAACCTTAGTGAATTAAGCAGGTTAGTTTTTAGGGTTTTAGATGTCATTTAATTCTTGAAATGCGTGAAAACTCATTTCTATCTACATAAACCCTCTTGTTAGACTTTAATGCATATTTGACCTTTAATAAACCCTTGAGAAAACCCATGGCTTGTTCTGTATTTACGATATGATGGTAAAATTATAGTTTTAACCTTAGTTTCATGTTAAACTCTTAGAAAGGATATGCAGTGAATTATGGTCCTTTAGCGGTTATGTAGGAGCATTTATTAATGGATTTTGACTAATTAGAGCTAGATATGGTTGATGATGACATCATCATCATACCCCCATGCCTAACTTTTTCTAGTACCTTAGCAAAATCTTATGAAAAGAACTCAAATTCTAGACCATGCCTTGAAGCTCAAAGTCTTGATTTTTTCTTCCTTTTAGAAATTAGGTTAGAATGGAAATAATAGGCCTAGAGGTACTCAAGTACCAACCAAGATCTGGGCTGACCAGCTTTAGCCTCAGTCTGCCGCGAAGGTTTCTAAGGCCCACAGATTCCTTGCTCCCACCATCAATCCTCGCAAGGTCCCTGGCTTTCGATGCTTCGAGATAGCACTGCCCATGGTAAGCCTAGAACCCTAGGTTTCGACACTTCAAGATAGTGCCACCCATGGTGTTCTATAGCTAAATTTAGACCTTGGCAATTGAGATTTTGGGATAATCCCACCCTTGGTACCTGAACCAGCACAAGGTGCTTACATGCCCCTGGTAGGATATTTGGACATCCTAGGAGACAAGCACCGAGGAGATGGTATGTTATTTTGCACCTTTGAGGGGAATTGCCCACCTCTCCGCGTCGGGAACTCGTTCAAATCAACATGTGTTGATAAGCCGCTCCTAATCTAAGTAGCCTTTTCATAACATAATTAAACGCTTTTGCATGATTTTTATTATAAAGTGCATTGAACCAGACTGTATGTGGATTAGGGTGCTTAGGTTACCAAATCCCATAAACCAGAGGTCAGTTAACAAGGTTGAATACACCCTAAGCCTTAGACCTAATATGTAAGCTTCACATTTTCCTCAACCTCTTGAGGACTATCCAAATCTTAATAGATACGTGAATTTTTAAGCCCTACAACAAGCCCAAGAGGCTTATGATCAACACTCATACTAATCTCTTTGTCTCTCTGTCATTTTAGGACTTAATTTCTTTTCTTTAGATTTGGTCTAGAACTTAAGTAGATTCCATAATCTTTTACTAATAACTATCACCTTTTCTTTCATATTTTTACTCCTTTTTGACATTTAAAACACCTCCTCTCTTCCTCAAATGATATGCAATTAATCCTCCCAAAATTTCCTCCCCTTTCTACATTTTTTGTTTTTTCAATTTTTTTTTGAATTTTATTTTAATGAGTAAAATTTTTTTGTGAGAACCCTTCAGAAACTTGAACTTTTATGTGTTAGCACTTTAACAACCCCCCATGCCTAAGTTTTGTAATGTCCTCATCATAAACTGAAGGTTATGAAAATATCTTGGTTCATGGGTTAGAATAGGGTTAAAAGGGTGGGTGAATGGGTCGAGATTACTATTGCAGACGATTTCAAGCTCAAGTATAGGTACCAAAGGTGGGTTGGCTATTCTAACTTTGAACTCAAAGTGCAGTAGGCATAAAGCTCAAAAGGATAATCAGAAGGGTCACGAGTTTTTGGAATGACGAGTTGCCTTCCGATAAGTGCTAAATTCAATGTCTTTAGTTGAGCAAAAAGTGATCATGGAGGAGTGGTCAAATCAAATGAATTTTATAGAATAAGTCCCTTGATCAAACTCCTGGTTGGTCCAACCAGATGCACGTTCAGATCTATAGGCTGTTGATGCGACCCAAACCCAATCAATCTAGTGGGTTGATGGATATGGATCAAGAGTGTGGAGCCCACCATATGCTTTGTGATTCAGAAGGATGTGGAAATGAAAATCTAGTGTTTGGTTGATTCCATTCAACCTGGTCAGAGTAGGGATCCTCAAATGCAAAGGAGTCTATGGAGGATGTAGGAACCATACAAGAGTGATCAGAGAAGGATGGGATGTGATTAGTAGTTTGATCAAAGTTTGAAACCAGATTAAAAGATGGAGGAGAATTGTATGCGATCGGATCATCAAGAGGAGAATTAGAGTAGAAATTGATTCTGGTTGTGGGTCAGGGTTGGGTTCAGATTTGAGAAGGTTCTGTATGTGTAGAAGAGGGGGCTTCAAGGAGAACTATGTGTGAGGGCTCCTCTAGAAAAGGTTCGAAAGTAGGTGTATCTAGAGAGTCCTCATAGAGGCCATCAAAATCAAATGTAAATGCATGGAGAGTGCTTATAGGATCATGAAAATCAGAATCAAGAAAAGATTCAAACTCTGGATTGCATACACTCTCGGCACTTGTAGTTTCTGAATCTTGTAGATCATAAAGGAATGATTCTAAGTCAATGAAACTTGATTTTGAATCAATTATCTTAGGATCATGGACCTCAGAGTCAGAGTCAAAGAATGGGTTGTGGATGCTGAGGTTGTAAATCGGCTCGTAGTCGTCAAGAAACAAAGATTCTCTGAAATCAGAGTAAGATTCAAAATCATCGGAGAATTTGTGAAGAACATGTTCTGAACCTGATTCTAGATCAGATGTTCCACCACAGAGTGAATCGAGATATGGAGAAGTAGCAAGCTGACTTGGATCTAACCTAAACTCAGAATTCAAACTCAAAGAGGTGTCGCTTTTATGCATGGGCTCGAGTTCTTGGCTTCTAGGAGAGACCCAATCAAATCCCAACTCTTCCAGCTCCTCGATTTCTGTGTCGTAAATTGACATGATTTCTGACAAATTGATCTGTATCACAGAGGAGTCTGGAGAGGTGTAGTCATCAAACATAGGCCTAGAATTGTAGTTCAATTCGAAAATCTGAGTCTCATCACATGGGGCCTCATAATCATCCTAAATAGGCTCGAATCCAGATTCTAGATTAAGGGTAGTGACTGCACGTGTTTCGCGAGTTTGAAATCAGGGTTACAAGTAACCCATTGTCGTAGTTGCAAAACACGTGGTCAAATAAAATTTATGCTAAAACTCCAAGTGAGTCCCGGGCGAACATGGAGAGGCAACGTTTACTTTAATTGAAAATCGCGCTTCATTTTTATTTGTCTTTGGTCATTTTTATCTTTTCTAATTTTTTTGGTATTTTTAACAAGCAGGAGATTAGGTCAATGTAAACTTTATCTACTTGCAAATATATAAGAGAGAGAGGGAGAGAGAGAGAGAGAAACAATCATCTATTCATGAGCAACTATTTGTTACAACTATGAAAGTAGGAAAACTACACTACAAAAGTGTAAAAAGATAGAAAGAGGTGAGAGAAATCCCCCTCGACGGTTGCTCAGAGGACGACTCGCTCTAATGTTGCCCAGAGGAAGGTGGTGAGGAGCAAGACAAAGGACGATAGAGCCGGAGGACGGAGGATGGGGCAGGATGACGTCGTGACGAGGAACTTCTTCTCGAAGGGCGGTGAGAGGATGACCACTAGATGCTCCACAAATGAGGGTGAGGGGAGGGAAAGCTATTTGATTTTCTACTCTAGAGGAGCATCTTGGGCTTGGGACAAGCTCTCTCTAGAGCCTTGGAGGTGGTGAGAGGAAGAAAGGAAGAGATGGTTTGGAATGGTGGTGGGTAGGTCCTTTTATAGTGGAGGAAGAAGAACAAATTCGCATCTGGGTCATTACTGACGTCCATAAATGTCGCTGTAGCTGTCATTGAAGGTCCACCCATCAAATCCTCTTACTAGCATGCGCAGACCATTAGTGACAGCTACAAGTGTCACTAAAGGCGCGCGTCGCTAAAGATCCCCGCCTGCCTTGCTGGCACTCAACCCACTGGAGCATGCATCACTCGCTGCACACTTCATGCAGCCGTGCTCCCCATGCCTTGCGTGTGCGCGCTGGCATGAACTTCGCTACTGCTGCGCACGGCTGCGCTGTCTGCGGTGCGCGGCTGTGGTTGTGGTTATGCACGGTGCGCTGCACGCAGCTGCGGCTGTGCCCGTGCACTGATACTGGCATACATGGGGTGGCCTAGATGGCGCCATGTGGCACCATCTTGGTCATCCATTCTTCTTCCTCTTGTAGAGGGTGCCACGGTGCTCAGATTGAGATGATTCCCACGCTGCTGGACTGCGATCGTCGTTTCGGATCCATCCGTATGGTTGGATTTTCCATCCGAAACCCATATGGATTCGCATTGCCCCCTAGCCGTTGATCTTCCTTGGTCTTTGTATGAGGCTACGGTTCTCTGATCTAGATGATTTTAGAGGCGTTAGACTCCGATCGTCATCCTAATCAGATCCGTACAGTCCGATCATCCATCTAAGGCCCTGAAATAAGTCTTCTTCTCTCCTGACCATAAAAATGACCTAATTATCCTAAAATATATACAACTACTCTAAATGTAAAATGATGCATGTTATGCAATATTTATAACATGAAATGCAAATCTAAGCCTAGGAACATCCACGAATAGCCATTTTAACCTAAATAGATGTGTTTATATCGTACCCCCATGCCTATTTTTTTTCTAGTCCCTAGCAAAATTAAACTACATGCTTTGGATAAAATCAAAATTAGGATTAGATCACTTAGGCCTAAGTCATTTGTTAATAATAAAAAATTTCAACTAAGATCCTAAACAACAGAAACTCAACAGTACCTGAGTACTTGCCAAAATACAGACCGCCTAAGTCCTCGCCTTATTTGAAAAGGGAAAATACATTTTTTTATTTTTCTTCTTTTCTAATTTTTTTGTACTTTTGGAGTTTGAGAGTTTCGGGATAACTTTTTACGGCTACTCGACTCGTCCAAGACTTGAAAAGGACTCTAAGTGCTAAGCATCTCGTGAAAATAGTGAAAGACTCACTAGGCGGCCGTTAAAATGGACTTCGAGTTTCTACAACCCTAGGTGACCTTGCCTAGAGGTTTATCTTTTCGAATGGTAGCTTTCTCTCTGCTTCTATTATTTGTGGGGTCAGCATAAGGGCGAATCCAGTGTATATCTCCTCGGTTTATTCTACTCCCCCACTTCTTCCCTAAGTGTTTTGGGAATTATTATGCATTTTTTGGTGAGATGGGTTCTGGACAACCGACCAATGGGCTGTTACCCATGGCAACTTGCCAGCCATACTCGTGCGGTGAAGTGTGGTCTTGTTTATTATTTTATTTTTTTCTCCTTTTTCTATTCTTTTTCTTTTTCTTTTTGTTTGTTTTTTTTTCTTTAAGTAGGTGGCTTCCCTGATCTAAGATTTACCTAATGGCAATACAATGGAAATGGTTATGTGACTGGGCTCTGGACAATCGACTAAAGAGTTGTTACCACCAACAATTTGCCAGCCATACCACCATAGATAGTTCATTAGCTACCCAATTTCTGAAGAAACTGCTGAAAAGTAAGTCAGTGCAAAAAATGTGTGTAGATGGTTAGTCTTAAAGTCCCCTCAAATCAAAGGGTAGGTTGATAAGTCATATGCTTATCACCCCAATTTATTTACCGAATTAAAATAAGATTGACTTGGTGAGGACTCGAGACTAAGTCCACATTCAAGTGGACACTCGGGCTAATTAAGCCCGAAGACCTAAAGAGTCTAAGTATTCAGGTCTTATCCTATCATTTCCTAAAGTTAATAACTTCCAAATGCCTAAGTTCTCTTTTCCTAATTTCTTTCTTTTTATATCTTTTTCAAATTTTCAAATTTTTTTCTTTATTTTATAAGAAACTAAAAGAAATTTACAGAGTTAACATAATGATTTCAGGATTAAGTATCCACCTCCCATGCCTAAATGATGCAATGTCCTCATTGTAAAAATAAAGACATGAAAAGGGCAGAGTAAACAGAATATCACCTGAGTGTTGTGAAAATCTGGTCAGCTCTGCAGAGAGAAGAGTGTATACACATGCGCTAAGTTTAATGCCTTTGCTAGGCATAATATACATACAAAGAGGAAGTTAGGAATTCACAAGTACTGGTCAGAATCAGAATCAAAAGGTTGATCCTGAAACCAGTCTGTAGAATATGTCCACAGATGTGGACCAGATTATGGTGCAAACTTATGCCCCAAGGTCGAGTGGTTCTCAAGTTCTGGATGAAAATCACCCAGAACTGAAGTTTGTTGTGTTTGCAAGGCCGAGCCTGCGGTTTTATGGTGTGCAACTCAAGACCAAAGTGTCGAACAACAGGTTGATCTGATTCATTAAAATCGAGTGTCCACTTATAGTGCAGCTCAAAAAAATAATCAGTTATTTGGAGCTTGGGTTTCAGGTGAAAGATATCGTAAGGGTCCTGGTAAAAAGCTGGTGGTTTTAGGTCAATAGGAACCCTTAGATCCAAACTTGTTTTTCCCTCAAAATTAACCTTCCAAATTTTCATTTCAACATTCCTATCCTCCAACATCAAGTGCTCAGGCTCCGGGACCTCTAGCATATCATTCACCCCATATGATTCTCCAAAGTCCAGAAATCGTGGTTGAATCAAGATTGACTTGGGCACAATGATATCAGAAGTCAGCTCTTCGGGGTGTAGATGAGGAATGGGTTCACTGATTGAATCATCAAGTAAATGAGGATTCAAATCCTCCAAGTTAGCCCCAACCGAATCAAAATCTTCAATGGATGGGCTATCACATGGTTCATCATGCTCCTCGAGCTCATTTGTGTCACTAAAATCATCTTCCTTAAGCTCAAGTGAGACTTCACTAAGAGATTCCTCACCCTCAGAATCAAAGAATCCATGATCCTCATTTATATATGTCTCAAAATCATATCTCATTTCTTGGTCCATTGAGACATTTTTCGTCATTCCCTGGCTCTAGGATCTCAGGTGAGAAACTCGATTCATCCTCAAAGGGTTGCTCTAGCCCAACCTGGTCATCTCCAATATTAGAATATGTATCCCCCCCGACAGGTGCCTGAGCAAGTTCAGACATTGGCTCTCGTAAAAAAGGTTCATCTTGAGAATCATCCCAAGATTTGACTAATGCAACCACAAATTTCATCCTCAACCTCGACAACTTCCCAAGAAGAAACTCACCAAGGTCGCTATCCCTAATGCTTTGGAGCAAATCAAATAAAGAACTATTGAGTTCATCAATCATTTTGATCCTAGGCTCCAGTGCTTTAGTGCATGGTGTTGGCAGAGCTTCTAAAAATTGTATAGTGTTCCTTAAACTAGCCAACACCCTATCCTAGATCTAGTTCACTTGAACCGACTGGTTCGATTCAAATTTGGGTGGGTTTGGGTTAAATCTAAGGGAGTCAAGATGTCCAAGTTCCTGGGTCCCTCCCTGAAAGTAGGTCGTTCTAGGTTGTTCAAAGGATGGTGGCAACCTATATTTAGTGCAATATTGGGGAGGGTAGGTGTTATAATCATTATATCCTTCCTGATTGTAGATTGGGTTGGTTTGGTCATCAAAGGATGGAGATCCATAATCATTTTAGGTTTGGGAAGGATAGCGATCATAGTCTTGTTGTCCATGGTTAGGCCCTGGACATTGAGGTCCGGATTCGTATCCCCAATCAAAGTTGTCCCAGCTAGTGGATGGGTAATTACAAGTCAAGTCGGGATAGTAATCATCTTGGGGATAAGTGGTGGTAGGAGGATAGGATGGGAAATGCATGTAAGAAGTGGAAGGATACATTGTGGAGTAGGAGGGAAAATAGAATAATGAAAGGGGCCCTGCATTACAATCAGCCAAACGTATTCATATGTGGGTAGCTTAAAGACCTACAGACTCCCAGGACCCATCTCGAGATTATAAATGATTTAGTCTACTTTTATCCGATCAATCCAATTAGTTAGAAGGAAGGAGTGGTGCAGCCTGGTACTTCGCGAAGGCGCCTTGCGTTGTCTGGGAGCATAACCTGGGCGTGGCGCACCTGGGGCAGTAGGTGAAGAAGCTGCTTTGCTTCAACAATGGCGGCGATGAGCGCAGGTGCCTGCCCACAGAAAAACGGCCTCTCGGCCCAATCAGAAACGTGGAGGACCTTCGCCGTGGCACGGCGAAGGTGGTCGGGGGGTGTGCAGGCGGCGGGGCGGAGCCTAAGGGCTGCCCTAGGTCAGACTGTGGGTCAGGAGATGGGTTTGTTCGGTGGAGTTGCAGAGGGTGATTTGGGGGAAGTGGAGGGGCGGAAATGGATCAGGGTGAGGAGGCGGAGATTATGTGCAGGTCGGCGAGCCGGGTGGGATGCTGGAGTGATGGGAGCGGCTCGTCGGAGGATGGCCGGAGGCGGAGAAGGTGAGGGTGATTGGTCGGAATCGAGGGCGACAGTAGATGTTGAAAGTGAGGAAAAGGAAGAGGGGAGGAAGAGGAGGAGTTCTACCTACTTAGCAGGACGAGGAGGGGCCGGAGTGGGCGACAGTCGTATCGACTGTTGCCAGAGAAGAAGATGCCCGGGGGAAGGGGCGGCGGCGAGCAGAGGGCCGGAGAGGCGCCAGCTGGGTGCGGCGTGGCGCGGGAAGAGCAGGGGAAGAAGTCTCTGCTGCTGGTATTGCGGCAGAGCGAAGAGGAGGAGGAGGAAGAACCGCCGGAGCTGGTGGGCGTCTGCCGGAGTGAGAAGAGAGGAAAGTTGGGGGTTTTCTCCGTCAGATCCGAGCTCGGAAGAACGGTGGAGCGACGGGGGTATTTATAGGGACCGAGTCAGGGAGGAAGGCGGAGGGAGACGACGTGTCTCCCTCGCCGGAGGACGCCGGAGATGGAAACCCATACCGTCCGTGCGTTCGCACGGCCGGTATGGTGGGTTACAGCGACCAGGGGGGTGTCCCTGCGACGGCTGACGACGCAGTGCTCCCCCGGTTTACTTGCCAGACTCTCCCCCTCACCCTACGCGGCGCCATGCTCTGCGCAAGGTCGCCGGAGCATGGTGCTGGCAGGTTTTGCAGGGAGGACCTGAACGCAAAGAACGAAGGAGAGTTAGGGGCCAAAATGCGAGGGTTCAAAAGTTGAGGGCCAAAAAGTAAATATATGAGGACCAAAGTGTAAAGTTGGTCAAGAAGGTTTCTTCTTAGGCTCAAGTTTTTATACATGACTAATTAGGACCTAAGGAATCTGATGGTGAATTTTATTTCTAGATTAAACCTTGTTTGACTGGTCAATTTATGAAAAACCCAAATTAAGTTATTAATTGGGTATGGTTCTCAATGTAGGTCAAGATGGGTTTCTAAGGTCAAATTGAAGGTTCTAAACCCTAGAGATTATTTTTCTATGAATTTTAGAGGGTTTATTCCATTTTTTATTTGCCTTGAACCTTGTGAATTGAAGTGGGTTTGTTTTAGGGTTACAGATTATCATTTATTTCCTTGGAATTGCTGTAGCCCTTGCCAGATCATCTCATCCCACTTTTATTCTTATTAGGTTGCTTTGACCTATGTTTGGACCCTGAATTACCCTGTATGCAGATTATACTGGTAAAATTGCATTTTTACCCCTTATGACTTGTTTTCTCCTTAAACTCAGAATTCTCTGAGTTAAGCCTTTCCTTGAGTTATGTAGGAGCTTTTATCCTTTGTATTGGGTCAAAATGAGCTAGTTATGGCTCATGATGAGGTTCTCATCAAGTGGGGAGAAGGTTCTTCCTTTGGCTTGCACCTCCGGTTCCTAGTGTACCCCCCAGCCATGGTCGTTTGATGCTACTTCCCTAGCTAGACATCAGATGGACAAGTAGAAGCAGATTAATCGAAAAGAATCTCAGTCTAAACCTCGAAGAGTGAATCAATCCATAAGGCCAACATCTACTCAGTTTTAGTTCAGCTTGGGATGATCGTGCTCTTGGAATGTGATGAGCCCTTTAGATGGGTTGTGCCCTTAATGATCAGTTAAAATGTGTGTGCGTGTACAACCAGGGTTCTCAAACAAGGTTATTTGATGATGTGTCTTTTTAAATTTAACCTTGTTTAGTAGCTTTAAGGGTTTAATTCTTAGGTTGGTTCAATCAAGATTTAGTAGAACACTCCAAGTTTTGAAAACACAGGTGAAAACAATCGCTGAAGATCCGCACCCACCCTGTTGGTGTGCGCATCGCGTGCTGCGTGCTTCTCGCGCCCGTGCTCCCTGCGCCCTGCGCGCATGCACTGGCATGTGCTGCGCTACTGTTGCACTGTGCGCGGTGTGTAGTTGTGGCTGTGCGCGCTGCACTGCTCGTGGCTGTGGCTGTGTACGTGCACTGCGTGCGGCTGCAGTTGTGCGTATGTGCTGCCGCTGGTCTATGTTGGGCGGCCTGGATGGCGCCACGTGACACCATCTAGGCCATACATTCTTCTTCCTTTTGTAGAGGGTGCCACAGTGCTCAGATCGAGATGATTCTTGCATTGCTGGACTACGATTGTCGCTCCGGATCCATCCGTATGATCGGATTTTCCATCGGAAACCTATATGGATGTCACATTGCCCCCTGGCTATTGATCTTCCTCAAACTTTATATGATGCTACAGTTCTCCAATTTGGATGATTTCAGAGGCATTGGACTCCGATCGTCGTCCTAATCAAATTCGTACGGTTAAATCATCCATCTGAGGCCCTGAAATAAGTCTTCTTCTCTCTTAACCATAAAATGGACCTAATTAACCTAAAATTTATACAACTACTCTAAATGCAAAATAATGCATGTTATGCAATATTTATAACATGAAATGCAAATCTGAGTCTACGAACATGCTTGAATAGGCATTTTAACCTAAATAGATGTGTCTATATCAGGTAGGGATTGGATCACAAAAATCTAGGTTGGGCTCTATTGGGACATCAGAATCATCCCTGAGAATTACTTTAACAGGATAAGGCTTGGGATTTACAATCTCGAGGAGTTCTGTTTTAAGCTCATCATTATAGGTGTCTGGGAATTCAAAGCTAGGTGAACCAGGTTCTCGAATCTATAGGGCTAGCTAAAAATCGGGAACATGTGTAATTGGTTCTTCCCAACCCAACTCAAGATCAGGCATATCAGTCTGTACATAAGTTGGATCATATTCCATATGGGTTGGGGATCTACAACAACATTGATTCTCGAACCCAAGATTTAGGAAATCAGATTGATCATCAGTCTTATTCAAAGATGTTTTGCTAAATGCTTGGGGAATATACGGGTATTTTTGATTGATAATCTATTTCAACAATTTTATCATCTCTTCACATTTCTCAAGGTCATCTTGGTGTCTTTCCGAAAGTACAGGATTTGTCATGTGTTGAAGATATTCAAAGTTATGCAATTTCTCTAATCCAACATATCTTGTCATGATAATATCGTGGGTTGATCCATTTATTTGTGTCAATATTAATTGAGCACAATTTGCAATAAACACTGCTATTTTTGGGATATTAACCTGAATCTTGCTGACTGGATTTGCGATTTTGTCATTAACTTCATAAAATTTTAAGGCATCCTCAATCATTCTATCTCTCATGGACATTTGGGATTCAGGTTTCCTAAATGGTCTTCCTAATTTGCCAGGCTACATCTTCAAATCAGGTAGTGGATCAGAATGTAGAATCAAATTCAGGTTCAGATCGAAGTGATCCGATCAAATCAGAAATCCTGTAGATCTAATGAGGCCTCTTAGGTTAAGAAAAAACCCAAGGACTTTCCTCTATGTGTGCTCTAAAGAATAGATGAGGGACAGGAAATGAATTGGACCTAATCAAGCATTTAAAGATTTTTGGATGACTATAGAGGTTCGGGGCGGATCATACCCCTGGATTAGAAGGTCGTCCACTTGAGAATTACCTGGGTAGCCAGGAAAGGAGAGTCCTACAAAGACCTCTACATGGTAGAGCGTCCCCACGAGTTATAGGGTTTCCTCCACCCGACCTTCCTTGCCACCACGAATCCAAGTAGACTAGAATGGATAACTTGACCTCTTAAGTCTACCAGTTTTAAGTCCTAATTTGTGCCTTTAATTCCACTTGATTAGAAGTTAATTTGACTTGTGACCTAATTTGGAGGTTGGTTGGCCCACAAAGTAGACCAACTTCACCTGACCTGCATTAAAGATGACATAATGAAATCTACGTTAAGACCTAGAAATCACCCTGATTTGACTCCCAGGTTATTAGGTCCATAATTTTAAGATTCAAGTGAAATTTAGAGCTGCTTTTTAGGGTTTTTATGATTAGATCTTTTCAATCAAGGGTTTGGGTGGCACACAGATGCAGGAGGGTATGTTTCCTTTTATGCAAGCAAGTGTGTACTAACACTCCATAAACCCTAAAGTTGAAACCCTAACCGACTCTATTTTTAAGTCTAATTTGATCTTAAAATGTTCTCCTTAAACTTCAAACAAGAAGTGCATAGTCCAAGGAGATTTGCAATTAAGCGTAATCCCTAATAGGTACAGGAAATTAAGGTAGGGATCTCTAACAGAATTATCTCAAGCTTCAATCAAATATCAAAAATTTTCACAAATCAGGAAAAACTTGCCCTTTGAATGATGATTTCTATGAAACTAAGGTACGTGATTCCTAATTGATTGTTTCCTTTTTTTATCTTCCCAAGATTAGGAGGTTGATTAGGAAAGAATAGAAGTTACCTATCCCGGGAGTGGCTGATTTGCGTAGAAGATCTCCTCGTGAAGTATCTCGCAAAATCAAAAGAAAATAGATAAGGCAAGTTAGTGCTCAAATATATAATTAAATAACCAGGAGAATAATGGTGATTTAAGCATTGCTCCCAAGCAATGGCGCCAAAATGTTGAAGCGCTAATTCATCATTGTTAAGATATACGTTGTAGTATAGGACAAATGCACTCAGACAAATAAAATTTATAACTCAAATTGAAGTCCGAGGTCAAACACAGGGAGCAAATATGGAATTCACGTGCTAATCTCAAATAAAATGTAAATGAGAACAAAGAATAAAGACAAATAATGATATTCAATGAATGGTAACCTATCACATTAGCTATTCAACGAATTCTCATGTATGTCAAGAATATGAGTATAACAAGAGTTTAATGAGGTAAAAAGATGTCTAAAGCAAAATTATGGTGATTTAAATCACCAATTATTAGCTTAGATACATATATATACTAATTTCTTAATAATATCAAATAAATGCATAGTGGGTTGAACCACTTAAACCATATTTCCATGCCAGCAGCGCACAATCTCTCAAGGCCTCTCCTCTTTAGCTCTTCTCTTCTTTTCTTCTTTCAGAACTTCCCTTCTCTCTTTCCTCCCTTTGTAGTACAAGGGAAACAACCCCTCAAATTTGGCTAAGTGTTAGCCACTCCACAAAGCAAAAATCGCCTTCCCTGTACTCTCTCTCTCTTCCTTCCTCCTCTCTCAAGCTAGGGCATATCAGGTTATCAGGCATGCACACCCGGGACCAGGCCTGCATTGTGTGAACCACGGGTGAGGTGTGCTAATAGGTCGGGTAATCGATTAGAGGTGTATGGGGACCCAACCCCCTGTGCCTAGGCAATAAAGCCACAACACAAAATAAACTTATGTGTGGTCACGCATGCATCTGTTCACGATGTGGCACAAATGCCACTCCTTCGCATGTGCTAGCAGCTGCGAAGTTGACTTCGATTGGAGTAGCAGCGGGGGCTGTGGTCTCCAATTGACCACTTAGGCGTGTGCCTGGAAGCCTTCTGCACAGCCGGGGGTGTCACTTGGGGCGTGAGCAACCTAGAGCTTGAAGAATGGGTCTGGAGGCAATGGCAGCGATGTCGTGGACGGTGATGACCTGAAACATGAAATAGGGCCTCGCAGCCATGTTAAAATAGTGCAGGATGATTGCTTGAGGATGGGAGGGTGGTCGTGGTGGTTTTATGGCGAATTAGGGTGTGTGGTTGCAGGAGGAGGTCAGTGAAGGTGGACGACAATGGGTTTGTTCAGTGGAGAGCTAGGGTAAATGATGGAGCGAAATAAGAGAGGGCTTTTGATGGAGGGAGTATGGTGGTGCTTTTGGGAGTTGAGGCGAGGCAAATGGTGATCTGTGGTGGTGGTGCAGGCTCACCGGAGCCCTTGGCGGAGCAGAGGAAGATGATGAGGGTAGTGGTGATATGGTGGTCAAATTGAGGAGTTAAAGGGAGGAAAAGAAAAAAGAAAGGAGAAGGAAGTTGTAGGACCTAATTTAAGGAAGAAAAGGGAAGTGCCTCGTGTTGCCATGCCTTGCCAGACGTGAGGAAGATGAATTCTCCGTTGAAGGGGACGACGAGGAAGAAGGGGCTAGGGTGCCTCTGAGTTGACCATTGAGAGGTGGAGGAAGTTGGGGAGGAAGGAGACAGTCCCAATTTGGCCATTGGGAGGCCGTAGGATGACAGAGGAGGAGGCTCACTGAAGTTAGGGTGGAGGTGGCCGGAGATATGGAAAAAGGAAGAGTTTTTAGGCTAAACCTAGCTAAGGAGCATGGCCATACATTTGGCATGATTTTATAGGGCTTAGAATGGAGTACTGATCTAAATACATTTCTTAAGGGTAAAATGCCTATTCATGCTTGTTCCTAGGCTTAGATTTGCATTTCATGTTATAAATATTGCATAGCATGTATCATTCTACATTTAGAGTAGTTGTATATAATTTAGGTTAATTGCATCCTTGTTATGGTTAGGAGAGAAGGATATTTATTTTGGAGCCTCGGATTGATGATATGATCGTACGGATCTGATCAAGACGACGATCGGAGTCCAACGCCTCTGAAATCGCCTCAATCGGAGTTCCATAGCAGCATATGTAGTCTGAGGAAGATCAACGGCCAAGGGACTAGGAGACATAATTCGGAGCTTCAAATGATAAATCCGACCACACGGATGGATTCGGGTCGACGATCATAGCCTAACAGTGCGAAAATCGACTCAATCCAACCTCTGTAGCAGCCCCTACAACAAGAAGAAGATGGACAGCCTAGACTGCGCCATGTGACGCAGCCCAGGAAACCAGCGCACCCACACAACACCGCACGTGCGTAGCAGCACAAGTGCGCACACGGGCACGCAGGTGCGCATGTGTGCAGTGCCAGTGCGTGGGCGCACCTGCATCCGTGGCAAGGCAGGAGCGGTGCAAGCGCAGCGTGAGGTGGACTACAGCGACGCATGAGCTGGACTTACAGTGATGCTTATAGCCGTCGGTAATTCATCGCATGCCAGTAGAGCCAGCTGTGGGTGCCAGTGGGCATAAGCTGCCTACAGCGACATTTCCAGCGATGGCCTGGATGTCAGTAATGGTCCTATACCGATTTTTGCCTCTTCTCCACCACTATAAAAGGACCTACACCCCCTCCCTTCCAAGCCATCTCTACCTACTCCACTCCCACCTACTCCCAAGCTCTAGCAAGCCTACCAACGCTCCATTAGAGCTTCTTCTCAAGCTCCCATGGTGCCTATTACTGTAGTGAACCTCTGCCCCACCAAATACTCCTCCAACTTCCCGTCTCCCTTCATAGGTCACCTTGGAGCCGTCCTCTCACCTCCATTATGGTAGAAGATCAACTCCGTCTTCTCACCTCCATTCTAGAGCTACACTGAAGCTTTCCTCAACCCGACGTCCTCCAGCATCTCACCTCCGTCGTCCCACTCCCCAACTCCTTCGTCCGAGCTTTCGCTAGGCACCGTCGTCTCACCGAACAGCTGATTCAGGAGATTTCCTCTCACCTCCCTCTCTTTATATGCTTTCATAGTTTCTTGTAATTGACATTAGAAGTAATATATATCAGATTTGTTCCAGATCTCTATCTTGTGATATGCTTTCTTGATTTCTTTTACTTCAAAAATACAAAAAAAAATATCAAAACCCTAAAATACCAAAAAGAAAAGAAACAAAGCGCGGTTTTCTTGTAAAGTAAACGTCGCCTCCCTGTGTTCGACCCGAGACTCCCTTGGAGTTTCAGTATAAATTTTATCTGATTGACTTGTTCTGCAACTACGACGATGGGTTACTTGTAACCCCGATTTCTAACCGTGAAACACGTGCGACCATTTTGGCACCATTGCTGGGGAGGCAACGGAATTTACTTTATTGTTTATCGTGTTTCTTTGCATTTACATAACACTAACCCTACTTGTCTTTGATCTACTATCTTGCAGGTACCCTAGCATGGAGATCCAAGTGCTGTAGACTAGAGTAAAGTGCGGGTAGAGTGTTTTGTAAGTGTCCCCCACACCACCCCCACCTTAGTTTTCATTCCATAACTGAATAACTCAAACCTAAATCAACTTAGGTGCTTTTTATAAACCCCAGGATAGATTTGGTTGTTTGTTTGTCACCTCCACTCACCTCACCATCGACATAAATAAAAAATAAAAATAAAAATAAAAGTGTTATCTGATTGTGGGATTTTTTGAAAGCTACAAACTTAACACCCACAACTTCTTATCCTAAGGCGCACAATCACTTTGATTCTACCACTTAACTGGGATCTGACCAATGGACCCGGTACACTTCAAGTAAATACACATAAGTGAGTAGAAATCTGAATAGGTTAAGCATTCTTGTGTGCCTAAACTAAGTGGTTCAATAGGCCAATTGATTGAGCTGTTTGGGATGCACCACTCAATCTAAAACTAATTCATCAAGTATCTTGCCACTTAGGGTTGATTCTTAGGGTTGAACCAGGCACTCCACATATTTTTTCTTTGATTTCTAAAGGAATATATCATCACCAGTGCTTGCAAAACTTGGAGTGTTTTCCTAAACTTGATTGAATATACCTAAGATTAAACCCTAAAAGCTACTAAACAAGGTTGAACTCTGAAAGACACATCATCAAATAACCTTGTTTGCAAACCCTGGTTGTGCACTCACACACATTTTAACTGATCATTAAGGGCACAACCCATCTAAAGGGCCCATCACTTTCCTGAAGCACCATTGTCCCAAGCCTAACTAAAATTGATTAGACGTTGGCCCTAAGGACTGGTTCGCTCATCAGGATCCAGATTGAGATTGTTCATGATTAACCTACTTATTCTAGTCAATCTGATGTCTAGCTAGGGGAGTAGAGTCAAACGACCGCGGCTGGGGGGTACACTAGGAATCGGAGGCGCAAGCCAATGGAAGAACCTTCTCCCCAGTCCCTCCTTCTAACTGGTTGGATTGCCTAGACATAAGTAGAGTAAATTTTCTATAATCTTAGGATGGATTCTGAGAGTCTGTAGACCTTTAGGCTACCCAAACTAAGGACAGGCTTGTATTTTTGTATTGCAGGGCTCCTTTCTCTTATGATTTCCCTCCTTACTTCACCATGTACCCTTCCATATCCTACACACATTTCACATCCTATCCTCCTACCACCACTTATCCCCAAGATGATTACTATCCCGACTTGACTTGTAATTACCCATCCACTAGCCAGGATGACTTTGATTAGGGATATGAATCCGGACCTCAGTGTCCATAGCCTAACCCTGGATGACAAGACTATGATTATTATCCTTCCCAGAGCTATAATGATTATGGATCTCCATCCTCTGATGACCAAACCAACCCAATCTACAATCATGAAGGATATCATGATTATAACACCTACCCTCCCCAGTATTCCACTGAATATAGGTCACCACCATCCTTTGAATAGCCTTGAATGACCTACTTTCCAGGAGGGACCTGAGAACCTCGACTTCTTGACTCCCTTAGATTTAACCTGAACCCACCCAAACCTGAATTGAACCAATCGGTTCAGGTGAACAAGATCCAGGATAGGGTGTTGGCTAATTTGAGGAATACTATACAATCTTTAGAAGCTCAGCCAACACCATGCACTGAAGCACTAGAGCCTATGATCAAAATGATTGATGAACTTAATAGTTCTCTATTGAATTTGCTCCAAAGTGTTAGGGATAGGGACTTGGGTGAGTTTCTTCTTGGGAAATTGTCGAGGTTGAGGATGAAATTTGTGGTTACACTAGTCAAATCTTGGGATGATTCTCAAGATGAACCCCCTTTAGGAGAGCCAATCTCTGAACCCACTCAGGTGCCTATCGGGGGGGATACATTTTCTGAGACTGGGGATGACCAGGATGGGCTAGAGCAACCCTTTGAGAATGAACCAATTGATTCACCCGAGATCCCAGAGCCAGGGAGAAAGGAAAAATATGTCTCCTTGGACCATGAAATGACATATGATTTTAAGACATATATAAATGAGGATCATGGATTCTTTGACTTTGAGGGTGAAGAATCTTTTGGTGAAGTCTCACTTGAACTTAAGGAAGAGGATTTTAGTGAGATAAATGGGCTTGAGGAATCTGACAAACCGGTTGATAGCCCAAGTATTGAAGATTTGGAGTCGATTGGGGTTAACTTGGTGGATCCGAATCTTGACGATTCAATCAGTGACCCCAGTCCTCATCTGCAACCAGAAGAGTTGACTTTTGAGATCTTTGTGCCCAAGTCAATCTTGATTCAGCCACGATTTCTAGACTTGGGAGAATCATATGGGATGCATAATATACTAGAGGTCCCGAAGCTTGAGCCCTTGATGTTGGAGGATATAATTGTTGAAATAAAGATTTGGGAGGCTAATTTTGAGGGAAGTTTGATTTTGGATCTAAGGGTACCTATTGACCTAAAACCACCTACTTTCTACCAGGACCCTTACAATATCTTTCACGTGCAACCCAAGCTTGAAATAACTGATTATTTTTCTGAGCTAGATGTTAAGTGGACAGTCGCACCTATTGAACCATCTTTACCCGTTGTCTGACACTTTGGTCTTGGGCTGCACACCACTAAACCACAGGCCTGGCCCCGCAAATACAACAACCTTCGGTTCTGGGTGATTTTATCCAGAACCTAAGAGCCACTTGACCATGTGGCATGGGTCTGCACCATAATCTCGTCCACGTCTGTGGACATCTTCTACAGACAGGTTTCAGGATCAACCTTTTTATTTTGATTCTGACCCGCACTTGTAAATTCTTAATTTGTTCTTTGTATGTATGTTATGCCTAGCTGAAGGCATTAAACTTAGCACGTGTGTATACACTCTTCTCTCTGCAGAGCTGACCGAATTTTCATGACACTCAGGTGATGTTTTGTTTACTCTGCCCTTTTCATGTCTTTATTTTTGAAATGAGGACATTACATCATTTAGGCATGAGGGGTGGATAATCAATTCCTGAAATCATCATGTTAACTCCGTAGAATTTGTTTTAGTTTCTTATAGAATTAAAAAAATATTGAAATTTTGAAAAAAGATAAAAAAAGAAATTAGGAAAAGAGAACTTTGGCATTTGGAAGTTATTAACTTTAGGAAATGATATGAGAGGACTTAAACACCTAGACTCTTCAGGTCTTCGAGCTTAATTAGCCTGGGTGTCCACTCGAATGTGGACTTAGTCTCGAATCCTCGCCAATTAAAGTTTATTTTAATTCGGTAAATAATTTGGGATGATAAGTATGCGACTTATCAACTCACCCTCTGATTTGGGGGAACTTTAAGCCTAAGCATCTACACACATTTTTTTGCACTGACTCACTTCCCAGCAGTTTTTACGGAAATTGGGTAGCTAATGGACCAACTTGGGTGGTATAGCTGGCAAGTTGTCGGTGGTAACAACTCATCAACCAATTGTCCAGGGCCCAACCACAAGACCATTTTCGTTGTACTACTATTAGGTAAATCTTAGATTAAGGAAGCCACCAACTTAAAAAAAAAATAAAGAAACACTCAAAAAGAAAAGAAAGAAAAGGAAAAGAAGAAAAAAAAACAAATAAAACCATACTTCACTGCATGAGTATGGCTGGCAAATTGTTGGTGGTAACAGCTCATCGGCCGATTGTCCAGAATCCAGCTCACAAAAAAAATGCACAATAATTCCCAAGAAGCGGGGAAGTAGAATAAACTAGGGAGATATACACTGGGTTTGCCCTTGTGTTGACCCCATAAATAAAAGTAGGGAGCAAGCTACCGATCGTAAAGATAAACCTTTAGGCAAGGTCACCTAGGGCCGTAGAAACCTGAAGTCCGTCTTAACAGCCATTTTGTGAGTCTATTGTTGTCGAGCCCGGATAGGTTGTTAATATGATTATTTTATCATTGAAATGTGTATAGTGGTTAACCTAAATAGGACCTAACCATCTCTTTACAAAATTTTTTACCTGGCCTACTTGATTTTATCTTGTCACTTTTAGGCCCAGGGTCGAACTTAGGGAAGTGGGGTACAAGTCAAGTTTCTATGCCTTTCCTACAATGGGTCTCTTCCGTTCGTTTATTGTGTTTTTGGTGTTTTTTCTTATTTAGATTTTTCTGGTAATCTTTGTCCTTGAGGCGCACCATCAAAATTGGGTTATTGGCTTTGAGCCAAAATAGAGTTCCAAAACGAGTCTTGCTATTCGTAAGATGGGGTACCTGCAAGTCAAAGATTATCTTTTCTCTTTTATGCATTTTTTAATCTTTTTTTTTCTAACAGGAAAGCGAAACAGAAATAAAGTAAATACAGTATATATATATGTATATATTATATATATAAAGGGGTGGGGGTGGAGGCGGAGATGGAGTGTAGCATGGTGTCGAGTCGGTCGTCATCTAGAGAGACGCAACTAACAGGACAAAGTGCCGCATGTAAGGTGTAGGATGGATGGTGGAAGATGAATACGGACACGCTTTTTGTACGCGTGTATCAGGGAATATCAGCAACTGGTGCAGATATTCCCGTGATACCGCATATGGTAAATAATGTGAAAAAATATATATATATATGTATGTAAATATATCTATATGTATATGTGGTTATAAATAGGTATATATATGTATATATATGTGTATATATATATATATATATAAGTATATGTATATATGTAGCTATATGTATAGATAGATATATGTATAGATGTATATATATATATATATGTATGTATGTATATAATACTATATAGATGTATATGTATATATATATATATAATAATATATGTATATATGTATATATAGTTATATAGATATATATGTATATATGTATGTAGATATATAAATATATATATATATGTATAAGTATATGTATATATATGTATGTATAAGTATATATATATATGTATATATATATATATATATAAGTATATAGATGTATATATATATATATATGTGTATATAGACTAATACATATTTATATAAGTACTAATATATGTATAGATATATGTAAGTATATATGTATATAAGTATACTAATACTACTATATATATAGATATAAGTATGTATATATATATATATATATATATATATATGTTCATGTATAGTAGTATATGTATATATGCATATATATATATGTATGTATATATATAAGTATATAGATATAAATATATATATATGTATGTATGTATATGATGAGAGCCTCATCATAAGCCATAACTAGCTCATTTTGACCCAATAAAGAAGATAAATGCTCCTACATAACCTAGAAGAAAGCCTAACTGAAGGAACAAGAGCTCTGAGAAGAAAACATGAAATAAAGGTTAAAACTGCAATTTTACCATTGCAGTACATAAACGGGATTTCTCAGTGGAAAAACATAGGTCAAATGGTCTAAATGAGATAAAAAGAGGGTTGAGTCAATCAGAAATGGGTTCATGTGCAATTTAAGAACTAAATGACACTTGGTAACACTAAAACAGACCCGCTTAAATTAACAAGGTTCCGGTCAGAATAAAAATCAAGTAAACCCTCTAAAAATCATAGAAAAACATCCTCTAGGGTTTAGAACACTTAATTTGGCCTTTGGAACCTAGTCTGACCTAGATCAGGGTCCTAGCTCCTCAATTAACCAAATTTGGGTTTCTACACAAAATGTCTAGTCAAACGAGGTCAAACCTAAAATCCAACTTCACCATTGGATTCCTTAGGTCCAAATTATGTTTGTACCAAAATTTGGACCTAAGGAGAGGTCATCTTGACCTACTTTACAATTTAGTACACCCAAATCATAAATTGGTCCCTATCTTTTGAATACCTTTACAGAGAGCCCCCTAGGTTCTTCGCCTCCTTTGCAAATCGGTCCTGCCGCCATTGCTAGGGCAGAACCGAGCTACGGCGAGGTTCGGAGAGGGATTGCTCTCTAATCCCTCAGAGATTCCCTCCCAGAAATGGAAGGGGATTCTCTGAGGAATTCCCTTCCTTATAAAGCCAATTACAATCGCTGGCGTGAAACCAATCTCTCGTGCGAACGCACAAGAGATTTGGGTATCCACCTTCCTTCCAACTCCGGCAAGCCGGCAGACTTAATTGCGCGCTCTCCACGCGCTAACAGGAGCGGCCAGCACCTATAAAACACCCCCCAGACCCTGCCGCAGGACCCGAGCTTGATTTGGCCGAGTGTCCACCCCCAATTCGTCTCCTCCTGCCCAGCCAAAAGTCCCAGCAAGCTCCGGCGAGCCCCCCTCCCCTCCCTCTTCGCTCTGCCACAAAACCAGTGGCAGAGTTAGCTTCCTGACTTCCCTCCGCGTCGCGCAGTACCCGCGCATGCTGCCTCAGCCCCGTGGTCGCTGCCATTCTCCCCCACTGGGCATCATCTTCTCCGGCGACAGCAGGTACTGCTGTCCGTCTTCCGTCCCCTTTCATCCTTACAATTAGGTTAGAACTCCTCTCCATCCTCTCCTCTCTCTTTTCCCCCTGTTATCTCATCTGATTACCCCTCGACCGACGCTGACCACCCTCATCTTCCACATCACCAACCGATCTCCGGCGAGCCGCTTCCACCATTCCAACCCCCCACACGGCTTGCCAACCACTTCGAGAGCTCCGCCTCACCACCAGGAACTCGGTCCACCCCACAACTGCCACTCCAGACCTCCATAATCACCCCCGACCAACCCACCATCTCCGGCCACAGGTTGACCTAGGCACGTAGGCCTAGGCCGACTGGCAACCTGCAGCATCGTTCACCGCCTTCGCCGTGCCACGGCGAAGGTCTCTAGCTGAACTGATTGGGCTGAGAGGCTTGTTTTGTGCATGACAGTGTTTGAGCTCCTGCCGCCATGGACGACCTCTGGTGAAGCTCCAAGGAAGCTCCAGGCACCCGGTCTCCTAGGCTACAGGTGTTGCATACTCGCGCGAGTGTCGCGAGGTGAGTGAGTCCAGCAAGGAGCGCCAGTAGAGTCAACAGCTTGGGAAATCGAGCGACAAAGCTCTACGGGCGCGCATGAAGGCGAGACCAGATAGTCCCACATCGTGGGATTGCAATACTCAGGTACCATATAAGTTGTTCTTGTGTTTTACTCTTGTTGCCGCCGTAAGCATAGGGGTGGGGTCCCTCATTGCCCTTACACACACCTCGTCCGTGGCTTGACCACGCGGATCTGGCGGATCCGACCCGACCTAAACCTACGCACTCCTCGCGCATCACACCACCTGCAGGTGCGCCTGGTCCCGGGTACGATCCGACCTGATTATGGCTGTGGCTCTGGGAGAGCGTCCAAGTGAACTGCTTGAGAGAGAGAGACGCGTGGGTAGAGGGAGAAAGGGTAGGTTTTGTTTTGTGTAGGCACAGGCTGAATGTTGAGGAAGAAGGACTCGGTCGTGAGAAGGAAAAGAAGAAGGAAGAAGGAAAGGCAGGAAGAACAGAGAGAGACCAAAGGAGAAAGAAAGAAGCCTTCGTAGGAGAAGAAGGAGCAAGACAGAGAAGAAACAAGGCAGAGAAGAAGAAGAAAGAAAGAAAACTTCGCAGGAGAAGAAGAAGGAGCAAGACAGGAAAGCAAACACAGCAGCAGAACAAGAAGAAACAGAGAGACTGCTGAGGTAGAAGAATAATCAAGAAGAAAAGGGAACATACTTTTAAGACGTCTGATCACAAGATCAGACATCCAATTTCATTTCTTTTTGTCCTGACTACTTTTAATCACATACATTCATAGTTGAATTGATATTTTGAGTAAATTAGAGTGTTCAATTACATTTTGATTAGTAGTAAATTCCATTTGCTCCATGTGATCGACCTCAGATATTCCGATTTTCGAGTAATAAAATTCTTTATATTTGTTTAAACGTTTTGTCGGTTGTACTACAACGTGATATACTTTAAACCCGCACAAAACATTGACAACATTTTGGAGCCGTTGCCGGGGAGCAATGCGCAATTTACCACTAGTCTTTACATTCCTTTTATCATATTGAACACTAACTTGCTCTACTTTGCTTTGATGTGATCTTACAGGTACTTCATAAGAAAATCTCTCCCGCAAGTCAACCACTCCAGGGTAGGTAATTTCTTTTCTTCCTTAATCATCCCCTAATCTTTGAAAGACGAAAGGAAGAAAATCAATTTAGGAATCAATTGCCTTCTTTATATAGTAATCCCCATCTCTAAGGCAAAACATTTCCTGATTTTACGAAAATTTCTGCAAATATTCTTGAAGTTGGAGTGATTTTTTTCCCATCCCACAAATTCTTGTGCCTAATTGAAATAACGCTTAATCTCGGCGGACCACACACTTCTTGTTTATAAGTCCAAAGAGAAATTCTGAAAAAGAAAAAGAGGATTGGAAATAGAACCAAATTAGGGTTTCCACAATAGGATCTTGAAGCGCTAGTCACACATGCCTGTGTAAAAGGAAATAAACCCTCCCGCATCAGTGTGCTACCCAAGCCCTTGATTGAAGAAAGCTAAATAAGACAAACCCTAAAATTGAGCTCTAAAATCACTTGAATCTTAAAATTTTTTTTGACCTAATAACCTGGGAGTCAAATCAGGGTGATCTCTAGGCTTCGAGCTTAGAATCATTTTGCCATCTATAGGACAGGTCAGGTGAAGTTGACCCCTTGGGTCAACCAACCTCTAAATTAGGTCACAATACCAAAAACATCTAAAGTTCAAGTGAGAACCCTAAAAGCACCTTTGAAATAAAAAGGTGATAGACTTAAGAGGTCAAGGTCCCCATTCTGGTCTACCTGGAATCTCAGTGACAAGAGAGGTCAGGTGGGGGAAACCCTGTAACCCGTAGGGACGCTCTACCGTGTAGGGGTCTTTGCGGGACTCTCCTTCTCTGGCTGCCCAGGTAATTCTCAGGTGGACGATCTTCAGATCCAGGGGTCCATCCGCCCCAAACCTCCATAGTCATCCAAACATCTTTTGGGCGTCTTGATTGGGTCAAGAACATCTCCAGTCCTGCATCTTTTCTCTTTAGAGCACACGCACTCATTTTCAGTGGGACTCGTTATTCAGATCTGATCGCTTCATAACACATCTTGAGTCCACCACCTGATCCAAATATGCAGCCGAACCACCTAGGACTACCATTCAAGAAACCTGAATACCGGAGATCCATGAGAGACAAAATGATTGAGGATGCCATGAGATTTTATGAAAATGAAGAAACCTCAACAACAGTAGGAAACATTCAGGTTGATGTCCCAACAACCACAACCTTTGTCATAACTTGTGCCCAAGTACTATTAGCAGAAGCCAACAAAGGATCAACCTGTGACTTGCTCATTAATGCATACATTGAGATAGAAAGATTGCACAATAGTGAATACCTTCAATGTATGACAAATCCTCGACTTTGGAAGCAACACCAAGATAGTCTTGAAAAACAGGAAGAGATAATGAGATTAATAAAACAAGTGATTGATCAGAAATACCCGTACATACCACCAACAGAGGATGAGCTATCTTGGAACATCGAGGATAAATCTGACCTCGGGTTTGAGGCACAAAATGGTTGTGGATTCCCAACTCAGATGGAGTATAATGCACCTGATATTGAAGAAGGTTGGGAAGCTCCAAATGCAGGAAAAGACCATGATGAGCCCATTTTAGAATCCCAAGACTCCTGCAAGTATGAGAGAAGAACTGAACCTCTCGAGGGTGTAAATTCCGTCCCTTATTCTGATAAGGTGACCCTCGAAGGTTATTCAGACCTAAATTCTAGTAATTCAACCCACATCCTAAGCCTAGAACCTAGATCTGAAACATATTTTGAAGATTTCAAGGCCCCAGATGAAGAAAATCAATCTCTTAATGAAGAATATGATTTTGGGCCTCGATTTGATGAATATCCCTCGTCAACCTCCTCAGAGGAATGAATCGATTTTGCGGAAGTCATGCCAATCTATGACATAGAAATCGAGGAGTTGGACGAGCAGGGTTACAATTGGGTCTGCCCTACTAGCTTAGAATCTGAGCCTCTACCAGATAAGGATACCCTTTTAAGCTCAAAATTAACATTTAGGCTAGATCCCAGTCAGGCTGCTGAATATACAACATATGATTTATTCTATGGTCGAACTCATGATCTAGAATCTCATTCAAACTTTGATTTTCGCAAAATCTCCGACGATCTCGAATCTGACCATAACATCGGAGAAAATCTGCCTCCTGATTATAACATGTCAATCTTCTTTGAAGCCACCTACTCCACATATACAGAACTAATCAAAACCCGTTCCCCACCCCGACCCGCAATCGGACTCAATTTCTATTCCGATTCACCTCTCACTGAGCCGTTTGCAGATGATTCAACTCCATATCTAGACCAGGTATCGGGTACTGATCAGACCACAAATCAGGAGCCTCCATCCTTTGATCACCTTTGTAGGGATTCCACACCTTACATGGATAATTTTTCGGAACCCTACTTTGACCAGGCTGATTCGACTCAGCCTGAACCCGAGTTTTCACTTCCATATCCATCAGAACGTCACTGCATATGGTGGGTTCTGCATCTGCTGATCTACATCTATCAACCCACCAGACTTATTGGGTTCGGGCTGCATCATCAGCCCACTGATCTCAACAAGCACCTGGTTGGACCAACCAGGCTCTTAATCAGGGTGCTTGTTTTCCAAAACTCCATTGATTTGACCACTCCCTCTCCACCCCATTTTCTACTCGGCTGAAGGCATTAAATTTAGCGCTTAACGGGAGGCAACCCGTCATCCCAAACACAGAGACCCATCTGATTATCCATCTGGACTCCACGTCTATTGCACCTTGAGACAAGCCTTAGACAGAGGATCCTACCTCTGGTACACGTATCAGAGCTTGAAATCATCCGCATCAGTCATTTACGACCCATTCACCCACCCGATATATCCTGTTCTAAGCCCCTGACCTCAACACTAATTCCCACCCTCTGTTTGCAATGAGGACATTGCAAAACTTAGGCATGGGGGGGTGATAAAGTGCATACATACAGAACCAAGAAAAAAATCAGGAGTCTCACACACAAAAAACTTTGCATATGTCAAAAACGTAAAAAAAAAAAATTGAAAAAAATGGGGGGAGGGAGGAAATTTTGTGAGCCACTTAAGCATAAGGAGGAGAAAAAGAAGAAAAATGACAAAAAGGAGCACAAAATGAAAATGAAAAGAAAAAGTCATTAGTAAAAGATTAAGGGGTTAACTAAAGTTCTAGACCGAATCAAGAAAAAGAAAAGAAAAGTGCTACGGAGATATAACAAGAGATTAGCGGGAACGCTGGTCTTAGGCCTTTTGGGCTAGTACCTTTAGCTTAAAAATTCACGTATCCGTTAAAATCTGGATAATCCTCAAGAGGTTGAGGAAAATGCGAAGCTTGAGTATTAGGTCTAAGGCTTAGGAAGTATTCAGCCTTGTTAACTGACCTCCGATTTGCGGGATTCGGTAACCTAAGCACCCAAATTCACACACAGTCTGGTTCAGTGCACATAAAACATCCAAATCACGCGAAAAGTGTTTAATGTTCTGAAAAAGTCACCTAGATTAGGAGCGGTCAATCAACACAAATTGATTTGGACGAGTTCCCAGCGCGGAGAGGCGGGAAATTCCCCTCGAAGATGCGTAACAACATATCGTCTCCTCGGTGCTTGTCTCTTAGGATATTTAAATATCCTATTGGGGGCATGTAAGCACTCTGTTGGTTCAGATACCATAGGCGGCATTATCACGAAATGTCGATCGCCAGGGTCTGGATTCGGCCACGGAACGCTATGGGCAGGATTATCTCGAAATCTCAAAAGCAAGGGTTCTGGGGGTTGCCATGGGTGGGATTATCTCAAAATCTCGAAAGCCAGGGACCCTTGAGGATTGATGATGGGGACGAGGAATCCGATATAGACCGTGTTGAGAAGCTAATCCGAAGCTAGAAATAAAAGGAAAAGAGAGAGAAAAGCTCTCCAAACAAATAAATCTTCTATCTCTCTCTTACAAAAAATGCACTGCAAACTGAACTTAGGCTAAAAATGTCTCAAGCACGGGTGCTTTAACCGTGGAGTCCAACAAACCCTAGGTTAGTTTCTGTGGGCCGTAGAAACCTTCGCGGAAGACTGAGGCTAAAGTAGAACAGGTCTGGATTTTGGTTTGTACTTGAGTACCTCTAGGCCTATTATCAGCATTCCTACCTAAATCACAAAATAAAAGGAGAAGCACTTATCATAATTGATGACAGACACTCAGGGTCAAGAATGGAAGTTAAAACTTTGAAATTTTGCTAAGGGACTAGCAAAAGCTAGGCATGGGGGTATGATGAGAGCCTCATCATAAGCCATAACTAGCTCATTTTGACCCAATAAAGAAGATAAAAGCTCCTACATAACCTAGAAGAAGGCCTAACTGAAGGAACAAGTGCTCTAAGAAGAAAACATGAAATAAAGGTTAAAACTGCAATTTTACCATTGCAGTACATAAACGGGATTTCTCAGAGGCAAAACATAGGTCAAATGGTCTAAATGAGATAAAAAGAGGGTTGAGTCAATTAGAAATGGGTTCATGTGCAATCTAAGAACCAAATGACACTTGGTAACCCTAAAACAGACTCGCTTAAATTAACAAGGTTCCGGTCAGAATAAAAATCAAGTAAACCCTCTAAAAATCATAGAAAAATATCCTCTAGGGTTTAGAACATTTAATTTGGCCTTTGGAACCTAGTCTGACCTAGATCAGGGTCGTAGCTCCTCAATTAACCTAATTTGGGTTTTTATGCAAAATGTCTAGACAAACGACGTCAAACCTAAAATCCAACTTCACCATTGGATTCCTTAGGTCTAAATTAGGTTTGTACCAAAATTTGGACCAAAGGAGAGGTCATCTTGACCTACTTTGCAATTTAGTACACCCAAATCATAAATTGGTCCCTATCTTTTGAATACCTTTGCAGAGAGCCCCCTAGGTTCTTCGCCTCCTTTGCAAATCGGTCCTGCCGCCATTGCTAGGGCAGAACCGAGCTACGGCGAGGTTCGGAGAGGGATTGCTCTCTAATCCCTTAGAGATTCCCTCCCAGAAATGGAAGGGGGATTCTCCGAGGAATTCCCTTCCTTATAAAGCCAACTACAATCGCTGGCGTGAAACCAATCTCTCGTGCGAACGCACGAGAGATTTGGGTATCCACCTTCCTTCCAACTCCGGCAAGCCGGCAGACTTAATTGCGCGCTCTCCACGTGCTAACAGGAGTGGCCAGCACCTATAAAACACCCCCAGACCCTACCGCAGGACCCGAGCTTGATTTGGCCGAGTGTCCACCCCCAATTCGTCTCCTCCTGCCCAGCCAAAAGTCCCAGCAAGCTCCGGCGAGTCCCCCTCCCCTCCCTCTTTGCTCTGCCACAAAACCAGTGGCAGAGTTAGCTTCCTGACTTCCCTCTGCGTCGCGCAGTACCCGCGCATGCCGCCTCAGCCCCGTGGTCGCCGCCATTCTCCCCCACTGGGCATCATCTTCTCCGGCGACAGCAGGTACTGCTGTCTGTCTTCTGTCCCCTTTCGTCCTTACAATTAGGTTAGAACTCCTCTCCATCCTCTCCTCTCTCTTTTCCCCCTGTTATCTCATCTGATTACCCCTCGACCGACGCTGACCACCCTCATCTTCCACATCACCAACCAACCTCCGGCGAGCCGCTTCCACCATTCCAACCCCCCACACGGCTTGCCAACCACTTCGAGAGCTCCACCTCACCACCAGGAACTCGCTCTACCCCACAACTGCCACTCCAGACCTCCATAATCACCCCCCGACCAACCCACCATCTCCGGCCACAGGTTGACCTAGGCACGCATGCCTAGGCCGACCGGCAACCTGCAGCATCGTCCACCGCCTTCGCCGTGCCACGGCGAACGTCTCTAACTGATCTGATTGGGCTGAGAGGCTTGTTTTGTGCAAGACAGTGTTTGAGCTCCTGCAACCATGGACGACCTCTGATGAAGCTCCAAGGAAGCTCCCGGCACCCGGTCTCCCAGGCTACAGGTGTTGCATACTCACGTGAGCGTCGCGAGGTGAGTGAGTCCAGCAAGGAGTGCCAGCAGAGTCAACAGCTTGGGCAATCGAGCAACAAAGCTCTGCGGGCGCATGTGAAGGCGAGACCAGATAGTCCCACATCGTGGGATTGCAACACTCAGGTACCATATAAGTTGTTCTTGTGTTTTACTCTCGTTTCCTCCGTAAGCACAGGGGTGAGGTCCCTCACTGCCCTTACACACGCCTCGTCCGCGGCTTGACCACGCGGATCTGGCGGATCCGACCTGACCTAAACCTACGCAGTCCTCGCGCATCACACCACCTGCAGGTGCGCCTGGTCCCGGGTACGATCCAACCCGATTATGGCTGTGGCTCTGGGAGAGTGTCCGAGTGAATTGCTTGAGAGAGAGAGATGCGTGGGTAGAGGGAGAAAGGGTAGGTTTTGTTCTGTGTAGGCACAGGCTGAACGTTGAGGAAGAAGGACTCGGTCGCGAGAAGGAAAAGAAGAAGGAAGAAGGAAAGGCAGGAAGAACAGAGAGAGACCAAAGAAGAAAGAAAGAAGCCTTCGCAGGAGAAGAAGAAGGAGCAAGATAGAGAAGAAACAAGGCAGAGAAGAAGAAGAAAGAAAGAAGCCTTCGCAGGAGAAGAAGAAGGAGCAAGACAGGAAAGCAAACACAGCAGCAGAACAAGAAGAAACAGAGAGACTGCTGAGGAAGAAGAATAATCAAGAAGAAAAGGGAACATACTTTTAAGACGTCTTATCACAAGATGAGACGTCCAATTTCATTTCTTTTTGTCCTGACTACTTTTAATCACATACATTCATAGTTGAATTGATATTTTGAGTAAATTAGAGTGTTCAATTACATTTTGACTAGTAGTAAATTCCATTTGCTCCCTGTGATCGACCTCGGATACTCCGGTTTTCGAGTAATAAAATTCTTTACATTTGTTTAAACGTTTTGTCGGTTGTACTACAACGTAATATACTTTAAACCCGCACAAAACGTTGACAGCAGTATACTATCACATAAGTATATAGGTACTATTATATGTATAAATATAAGTATATATATGTATATATATGTATATATATATGTATATAAATATATGTAAATATATATATCAATATATATATATGTATACGTATATATATATGTATATAATAGTGTATAGGTGTGTGTGGGTGTGTGGAAGTGTTAGTGTATGTGTGTGTGTGCGTCGGTGTAAAGAAAAAGTGAGAGAGAGAGAGAGAGCGGGAGAGAGCAGTCGTGCTACTGGAGTGAAAGGCTAAAGCGGTTAGGGCGTCTGCACGTGAAGGCTGGCGTCTGATCGACGTGCGCTTGCGCAGGCGCATATGTGTAGAGAGGAGCGCATGGGAGTGAGGTGCGGAGAGGAACCCATAGCACCCAGCGCTGCGTGGAGAGGAGTATGCAGGCGAGTGAAGCGGGTGACGTGGGCGAGTGCAGGCGAAGCAGACGGGTGCAGACGAGGGCTGGCAGATGCGCGGGCGGGCGCGCGCATGGGCGAGGGCCGGTTGCGGCGCACCGGGTGACTAGGAAAGTGACAAGCTTTCCGATCACCCCACTGTAGCCACAGTGTCGCAAAGACTCGCTTGAACAGTGGCTACAGTGGTCGTCCACGCTGCACAACCGGTAGTGGGCGGTGCTGTGAGTGAGGCCGGCTTACGGCTGGTGCGTAAGGGAGAAGGCCTGCGCCGGTCGGTTGCGAGCGCTAACAGCTCGCGATAGAGCACTCGGAGAGGGAGGTGAGGGCGTCTGCAGCTTGCGCGGAAGCTTGCAGGTGCTGCTGGGGTGCTTGGCCGGCCGCTGCGGAGGCATGCAGAGGCCGGTTGCAGGCAGAAGAAGGCACGATAGGGCGGAGAAAGCGAAGGCGGAGGCGTCTGCAGGCACACGAGGAAAGGTGAAGGCAGCCTCGTGCATGTATTTTTACAAATGCAACTATGGAATCCTAATATGCATAGGTAATGTTAGGAAATAGCACAAGATGGCACAATTGTAGGTGTTTTTTTGTGGTGCAATCATCTATCACTTTTTTACAAAGATGCTTAGTGCTTAAAGTCCTTTTCAAGTCATGGGCAGGTTGGGTAGCCGTAAAAAGTTATCCCGTAACTCTCAAACTCCAAAAGTACCAAAAAATTAGAAAAGAAGAAAAATAAAAAAATATATATATCTTCCCTTCTCAAATAAGGTGAGGACGTGGGTAGTCTGCATTCTGGCAGACACTCGGGTACTATTGAGTCTCCATGGTTTAGGACCTTAGTTGAAATTTTCTATTGTTAATAAACGACTTAGGCTTAAGCGATCTAATCCTAATTCTGCCTTTATAAATAGCATATAGCTTAATTTTGCTAGGGACTATAAAAAGATAGGCATGGGGGTATGATGTAAACACATTTATTGAGGGTAAAATGGCTATTCAAGCATGTTCCTAGGCTTAGATTTGCATTTCATGTTATAAATATAGCATGCATCATTCTGTATTTAGAGTAGTTGTATATAATTTAGGCTAATTACGTCCTTTTTATGGTTAGGAGAGAAGGATATTTATTTTGGAGCCTCAGATTGACGATCCGATCGTACGGATTTGATCAAGACGATGATCGGAGTCCAACGCCTCTGAAATTGCCTCAATCGAAGTTCCGTAGCACCATATGCAATCCATGGAAGATCAACGGCCAAGGGACTAGGAGACATAATTCAAAGCTTCAAATGATAAATCCGATTGCGCGGATGGATTCGGGCCAACGATCGCAACCTAACGACATGAAAATCGACTCAATCAGACCTCTGTAGCAGCCCCTAAAACAAGAAGATGGATGGCCCAGACTGCATCATGTGGCGCAGCCCAGGTCGCCAGCGCACGCACGCAGCGCCGCACACGTGTAGCAGCGTAGGGATGCATGAGTGCAGCGCCAGTGCAGCACCAGCGTGTGGGCGCGACAAGGCAGGAGCGGCGCCAGCATAGCGTGAGGTGGACTACAGCAAGGCATGAGCTGGACTTACAGCGACGCTTAAAGCCGTCGGTAATTCATTGCATGCCAGCAGAGCCAACTCTGGGCGCCAGCGAGCATGAGCTACCTACAGCGATGTTTCCAACAATGTCCTGGATTTCACTAATGGTCCCATGCCGATTTTTGCCTCTTCTCCACCACTATAAAAGGACCTACACCCCCTCCCTTCCAAGCCATCTCTACTTACTCTACTCCCACCTACTCCCAAGCTCTAGCAAGCCTACCAATGCTCTATTAGAGCTTCTTCTCAAGCTCCCAAGGTGCCTATTAGTGTAGTGAACCTCTGCCCCACCAAATACTCCTCCAACTTCCCATCTCCCTTCATAGTTCACCTTGGAGCCGTCCTCTCACCTCCATTCCGGTAGCAGATCAACTCCGTCTTCTCACCTCCATTCCGGAGCTACGCTGAAGCTTTCCTCAACCCGACGTCCTCTAGCATCTCACCTTCGTCATCCCGCTCCCCACCTCCTTCGTCAGAGCTTTCACCAGGCGCCGTCGTCTCACCGAACAGCCGATTCAGGAGATTTCCTCTCACCTCCCTCTCTTTATATGCTTTCATAGTTTCTTAAATTGACATTAGAAGTAATATATATCAGATTTGTTCCATATGTCTATCTTGTGATACGTTTGCTTCATTTCTTTTACTTCAAAAATACAAAAAAAAAATCCAAACCCTAAAATACCAAAATGAAACAAAATGAAGCATGGTTTTCACGTAAAGTAAACATCGCCTCCTTGTGTTCGACCTGGGACTCCCTTGGAGTTTCGATATAAATTTCATCTGATCGACGTGCTCTGCAACTATGACGATAAGTTACTTGTAACCCTGATTTCTAACACATGAAACACGTCCGACCAAGTACCAAGCTTGGAAACTAGCTTGGAAATCTGAGCTTTGATTGCGTAGCAATCATAGGTCTTAATTGGCCTAGATTAAGCTAGGACTTAGCATAAGTTAGGGTTATTCATGCATGCATATGCATTATCTGCATCTTCACTGCTTTCCTTTAGCTATGCATAAAATAATGTTATAATGTGCTGATTAAGTGCATTATGTCGATTGCAGGGAATAAGCTGATCAGGAGCTGGATCTGAAGCTGGATCAGGAATAACAGGAGTTGTAGCAGAGCTGGAGCAGAAGGCCTAGTTTAGATGTAGGAATAATAATGTAAGGGGGTTAAAAGTTTGCTATTCTATTAAGTAGGAATAAAGCAGTAAAATGTGAAGAGCTTAGGTTCATCCTAGCCCTAGGATAGCCTAGAGACTTCCCCAAGCCTTAGCCACCCTTAGATTAAGTCACAACACCCTAGGAAGCCCTAAAACCCTAGTTCCAACCCTTCTATGGACATCCAGGACCCTTAGCCAACTCCCGCACACTTCAAACCCACTTCTGCAGTGTTATTGGACGTCTAGACACTTTGTCCGACGTCCAATTTCTGCAGAATACCCAAAACAGAACCCGAAATCCTTCCTGACTCTGATTGGACGTCCAGACAACAAGTCTGGACTTCTGATTTTTGAGTATAAGACGTCTTATTCTATAATTAGACGTCTGATACTACTCTCCAATTCCTATTTTGCGATTTAAGCCTTGATCTTGGATCTCTAGGTCCCTAAACCCAATTCCAACCCCATAGGAACTTAAATTAAGGTGCCCTAACCACAGTACATCACCTCTATACCTCCCCAAGGACCTAATTAGGTCCTCACTAAACCTAATTGACTTGGATCTTAGTCAATTCCATCAGCCTATTCAATTGGACTCATTGAGTCCAATTGAGCCCTGATCTCAGCACACATTGTCCAATTGGACTCAGTGAGAGTCCAATTGACCTAGACCTGACTTAATTGAGTTGTTTTACTCTCAGTTAAGTTTCCACAAACCTAATTCAACTTGTATTAAGGGTTTAATTAATACCTTAGTGAATTAGGGTTTATAACCCTAATTTGAGACCTACCTTGACCTAAACCCACTAGAACCCAACCTAATCAGCCTAGCCACCTAAGTTTCGACCCACACACACCCACACACACCATCCACATGAAAATATCTATCCTAGAGTTCTCTAGAACTCTCTACCATGTGTGGTTGCCTTGGTTGCCAAAAGTAGCAACTAAGAGCCATTCAATTTTTAGATCCACATTTGGTGGATCTAAAAACCACCATCCACCCTCTCTCTCTCACTCTCCCACGAGCTCCCACCATAGGCCTCTCTAGTGAATTCCATAATTCTCTAGAGAGCTTCCCTTAGGTCTATAAAAAGACCCCTTGGGTGGCCATTGGCACCCATTCACTCTCTTGGTAATTGCTCTCCATTGGTGCCATTCACGCCACCTCCACTCAGCCACTCACTCCACCTCCACGAGCTCACTACCACCACCATGGAGGACACCATGCCGGGATGCTGGATCAACCCTACCTCTCTCCAAGGGTCGGCCTAAGCTACATTGGCTGCCCCTCATTCTCCTCTCGACCACTCCAAGGCCATCGGGGACCACCCCTGAATGCCCTCTATTCTTTTAGCTCTAGATAATGCTCTTCATAATTTTTATTGCTTTCATTTACTACTTAGTAGTGTAGTCTTACTTCTCCCCCAATGATGCATGAGAAATCCCCCTGTTGATTCTTGTATGCAATCGTTTTCTGGTAGTTAGATTTAATTTTAAGCATTCATGTATAAGCTTTCTTCTAGATTTCCTTGTGCAACAACTCTCCCATGATGAATGAAATTTCATTTTATATATATATATATCCTTTATGTGTTTGAAATCACCTTGAGCTGAATGATTATCATATTTGCGTGATTTAAGTGCCTGTTCTTTAACTGCCTATATATTACGCACCAGCATGTCGTTTAAATAAAGTAGAGCAGCTTTAAGATCGATTTCAAAAGTAAAAGCAATGCGTCCCAGAGGTGAACAACCGGGATTCAAGTCTCGTCATCTTTAGAAATCAATTTTTTGACCAATGTTTTTGCGCGACTATACTGCAATTTCCGACGACATTCAAATGCGTGAAAATGACATTTTTGTCAAATGGCACCGTTGCCGGGGAGGCAACATCATTTTTCTTGATTTCGATCTTTTAATCTATCACTAACAAATCTGCCTCTACTTTGTTTTTGATGTGTAGGATAACACGGAATGAAAACGGGATCCGCACGCACATCGAGCGCGGCAAAGAAAAATCAGGTGCACATCATCTATCATAGATTAGGTTTATTTTCTGAACCCTAGGACTAGATCTACATCCTGCAATTTCTTTTAAAAAAAGAAAAAGAGATTTTTCTTATTTTCGCGGAAAAAAAAATCAAAGAAATCAAAAATTGTGAAAAAAAATCTAGATTGGATTTCCTTTTGAATCTAGGTTCGAAACAAAAAAGAAAAAAAGAGATTTTCATTGAATCTTTCAAAAAATTCTTTTTGAAAAAAAAAGTGCAAAGGATTAAAAAGAAAAAAAAAGCATTTTTGGTGGAAGGCTCTTTAAAAGCTTTTCCACCACCTTCTAATTTTCGGCCAGATTTCAAATCTCACCTAAAAATTCGATTGCCGAAAAATCCGTTAGAAAAAAATTTTGAAATTCATGAAAAACTTTCATTTTCAAACCATCTTTCAAATGCCACTGTTACTTTGAGAAAAATCCAAGTGTAAAATTTTTAAAAATTCGTGAAGTGTATGAAGTTCAAATAGACCCAGATTCAAAAAGTTTCAAAGTTCCAAAAGTGATTTCGAGAAATCCTTGAATCTATTTTGACTAAAAATGGTGGGGTTTGAAAGCTGATCTAATTGGATTTATTTTCCATATTCTTCTCAAATTTTTGAAGATCATTTGATACTATTTCAAAGAAAAAAACCGTCCAGGGGTCTAAGTTCCAAATCTAACCCCCTGATATTTTAAATTCCCTAAAAATTCGGTTGAAATAGTAAAAATTCTAAAAAAAATATTCTCTGAAAAATAATTGAAAAAGGAATCTACTCGCAAAATTTCAAATTAATTGGATTCCAATTACTATCAGAGAATCAACATTATTCTTGTGGTCTGCTGAAATAGATAAAAAGACCCTGTAAGTGCATGCAACTTAGGTTGAACCTTTAGGGTCACAAATAGAGACCACACTTTTGGCTAACCTAGACTTAATCAAGTCTAGTTAGCCGGTGAGCTTGGTCACCTTGTGGGCCACTCACCACAAACCCCACTGAAGAAAACAGGTTAAGAACTAATTTTAAAACACGAAATCAACCCGAGTTCGTTGTTGTACTACTGGATGAGTTTAATTTCTCTTGCCAAACCTGGTGACTAAGTCTGCGGGGTAGTGTCAAACGACCGCAGCTCGGGGGTCAATGGAACCGGAGGCGTAAGCCAAAGGAAGAACCTTCCCCTTAGTCCCCTCGTAACCAGATTGGATGGGTTAGCTTGAGAGGCGGGATTCACGTTCAGTCGGTTGTACGACGAACTTACCTTCAGGAATTCAAATCCCTAACGAAAAAATCTGGTCACCTGATTTATAAGGACCATTTGATTGACAGGGCCTTAGCCTTGTCCTGTGTGGCTACACCAACCCAGGGGTTGGGCGATGTATGCACGGAAGGTCACTTCGACCTCACTTGGTTGGACCTTGGGAGCCACTCCCAAGGAGGCGAGTCACCTCGCCCGGACCATCTTCTCCCCCCATTTCTTCCACTCCAAGAGCCACCATGGCAAATCCTGGACCTGGACCTAGACCGGGTCAGGACATTGAGAATCTGGACCCAATGGCTCGTTTGGAAGCCCGGGTCGCCGAATCTGAGGAGCAGCATCGGCAGAGCATGGATCGTATCCTGACGGCGCTTGACAGGATGCCGCACCTACCACGAGGAGAACAACTACGGGATTTTTATGACCCAGCCGCACTTATCGTCGCACCGCTAGTTAGAATTCCTGCAGGCGGAGATGCGTTTAAGCTCAAGCCCAATGTAATTGGGTTGATCAGCACTCATTTCTATGGGAACTCAAGCGAAGATCTGTTCCAGCACCTTGAGGACCTGAGTCGACTCGCTGAAATGATCCAACCCAGGAATATTGATCTAGGGATCGTTCTGATGAACCTTTTCCCGTTCTCTCCAACGGACAAAGCTTCATACTGGTTCAAGACTATTGGGAAGCCAATTGGAACCTGGCTGGAATTACGACGTGAATTCCTGCAAAAGTTCTTCCCAATCGGTCGAACAAATGCAATGCGACGTGCAATCACGACTTTCTCCCAGGGAGCTGGGGAGAAATTACATGAGGCATGGGATAGATTTCATGACCTTCTCCGAAAATGCCCGCATCATAGTATACCCAGATGGCACTTGGCTCAGATTTTTTACCATGGGCTAGATGACACACATCGGTATCTGGCCGATGCATCTAGCGGCGGGAATTTTCTCGCAAAAGACGAGAACAGCGCATTTGAGCTGTTCGAATCATTAGCGGAGAACTCGATGAACGCCGCATCTATGAGCCAGTCCCAGCGGCCTGGTCAGTAGCGGGTTGGTGTCCACGAGGCTCACACCGATTCTATTCGAGCCGACATGGATATCTGATTGCGCAACAATCATAGGTCTTAATTGACTTAAATTAAGCTAAGACATCGCATAAGTTAGGGTTATTCATGCATGCATACGCATTATCTACATCTTTACTGCTTTCCCTTAGCTATGCATAAAATAATGTTATAATGTGCTGATTAAGTGTATTATGTCAATTGCAGGCAACAAGCAGATCTGGAGCTGGATCTGGAGCAGGATCTGAAGCTAGATCTAAAATAACGGGAGTTGTGGTAGAGCTGGAGCAGAAGGCCTAGTTTAGATGTAGGAATAATAATGTAAGGGGGTTAAAGGTTTTCTATTCTATTAAGTAGAAATAAAGCAGTAAAATGTGAAGAGCCTAGGTTCATCCTAGCCCTAGGATAGCCTAGAGACTTCCCCAAGCCTTAGCCACCCTTAGATTAGGTCACAACACCCTAGGAAGCCCTAAAACCCTAGTTCCAACCCTTCTCTGGACGTCCAGATAAGTTTTAAGACATCCAGGACCCTTAGCCAACTCCCGCACACTTCAAACCCACTTCTGCAGTGTTATTGGACGTCCAGATACTTTGTCAGACGTCCAATTTCTGCAGAATACCCAAAATAGAACCCGAAACCCTTCCTGACTCTGATTGGACGTCCAGACAACAAGTCTGGACTTCTGATTTTTGAGTATAAGATGTCTTATTATATAATTAGACATCTGATACTGCTCTCCAATTCCTGTTTTGAGAATTAAACCTTGATCTTGGATCTCTAGGTCCCTAAACCCAATTCCAACCCCATAGGAACCTAAATTAAGGTGCCCTAACCATAGTACATCACCTCTAGACCTCCCTACGGACCTAATGAGGTCCTCACTAACCTAATTGACTTGGATCTTAGTCAAATCCATCAGCCTATTCAATTGGACTCATTGAGTCCAACTGAGCCCTGATCTCAGTACACACTGTCCAATTGGACTCAATGAGAGTCCAATTGACCTAGACCTGACTTAATTGAGTTGTTTTACTCTCAGTTAAGTTTCCACACACCTAATTAAACTTGTATTAAGGGTTTAATTAATACCTTAGTGAATTAGGGTTTATAACCCTAATTTGAGACCTACCTTGACCTAAACCCACTAGAACCCAACCTAATCAACCTAGCCACCTAAGCTTCGACCCACACACACCCACACACACCATCCACAAGAAAATATCTAGCCTAGAGTTCTCTAGAACTCTCTACCATGTGTGGTTGCCTTGGTTGCCAAAAGTAGCAACCAAGAGCCATTCAATTTTTAGATCCACATTTGGTGGATCTAAAAACCACCATCCACCCTCTCTCTCTCACTCTCCCACGAGCTCCCACCGTAGGCCTCTCTAGAGAATTCCATAATTCTCTAGAGAGCTTCCATTGGGTCTATAAAAAGACCCCATGGGTGGCCATTGGCACCCATTCACTCCCTTGGCAATTGCTCTCCATTAGTGCCATTCACGCCACCTCCACTTAGCCACTCACTCCACCTCCACGAGCTCACTACCACCACCATGGAGGACACCATGCTGGGATGATGGATCAACCCTACTTCTCTCCAAGGGTCAGCCTAAGCTACATTGGCCGCTCCTCGTTCTCTTCTCGACCACTCCAAGGCCATCGGGGACCACCTCTGAATGCCCTCTATTCTTTTAGCTCTAGATCATGCTCTTCATAATTTTTATTGCTTTCATTTACTGCTTAGTAGAGTAGTTTCTCTTCTCCCCCAATGATGCATGCAAAATCCCCCCATCGATTCTTGTATGCAATCGTTTTCTGGTAGCTAGGTTTAATTTAAAGCATTCCTGTATAAGCTTTCCTCTAGATTTCCTGTACAAACAACTCTCCCCCAATGAATGAATGAAAAATGCATTTATATATATATATATATATCTCTTTATGTGTTTGAAATCACCATGAGCTGAATGATTATTTTATTTGCGTGATTTAAGTGCCTATTCTTTAACCGCCTATATATTGCGCACCAGAATATTAAGTAGAGCGGCTTTAAGATCGATTTCAAAAATAGAAACATGCCTCCCAGAGACGAACGACCGAGACTCAAGTCTCGTTGTTTTACAAAACAATATTTTTGACGAACGTTCTTGCGCGACTATACTACAATTTTCGATGACTTTCAAATGCGCGAAAATGGTTTTCTGTCAATATCATCGTCAAGCAGCTGGATAGAATGAACCTGATTGAGAAGAAGATTGACCTGATCAGTCAAGGTCAATCCGACTTGAGCACTGTTGCTGCAAGATCCTCTTATGCATCCCGAGCCCCACCTGCTCGAGTTAATCTACTTACTCGGGATGCACCTTCTCTGTATTTACGAGATCCCGCATATCAGGATCCCGTGAATAATCCAGATCTGGCACCCTATGACCAGGGCTACGCACCACCCGTAGATTGTAATGCGTATCCCCTTGACGGATATACGACTCAGACATCTTCGGCCTACGAGGAAGTCAGTGCTATCCAAGGATACGGGCGTAATAACCCATACTCGAAGACATATAACCCTGGTTGGCGCCAGCATCCGAACTTCTCCTGGTCTGGTAATTCACAGAGACCACATCAAGATCCACACTATCAAACCAGGCAATACGGGAATGTGCAAAACACGTATCCTAGGCAGCAGCCATTCCCGCCTCAGCAGCAGCAACCCTGCTCGTTATACCAACCGCTACACCAAGCTGCCAACCACCCTCCAAAGCGAGCCGACCCTTTGGAGGCGCTGAAAGAGGAGCTGCAAGAATCAATGAGGAAGTCTACACAAGATAGCTTGCAGATAATGAAGGCGATGGCCGATCAGATTCAGACCATACAAAATACGCAGAACCAGCTGTTGCAAGAGCATAGGACTCAGGGAGCCTTGCCCTCCCAACCCATCCCAAATCCTCGATATGTGCAGAACCAGGGTGCCCCGCCTAGGTTTCAGGCACCGCAGGGACAAGCACAAGCCATACTACAGGCGCCTCCTGCACCACCTGGTTACGTGCAAGGCCAGCCGCCTTTGCAGAATCCTACGTATTCTGCCCCATCCTCTCCCCCACCGCCTCATGGACAGCAAGCCGATGCACATGCTATCTCATTGCGGAGCGGAAGGAAGGCATTTGACCCACCACCTAGGCAGGCGGGTTCTGATTTTCCCACCCTTCACCACAGGCAGATTCGACTCCCTCAGCATCTCAGGAGCCACCTGTGGTAGATAAGGGTAAGAGGCCACTTAACCCTGAGATTCCCTTCCCTTTTCCTGAGGCTCTGACATGAAATATAGTACGGAAAAAGGACACGCGGAATTTCGAGGACCTGAAAGCGATGTTTAAAGAAGTGCATATTCAGGTCCCCCTCCTCGAGGCTATCGACCACATTCCCGCTGTTGCTAGGTTCTTCAAGGACTACTGTACCCCGAAGAGACAGCCGAGAGTTAGACGACAGGCGATACTGTTGAAAGAAGCTAGCGCCATGATTCTAGCTGACCTACCGCCAAAGAAGAATGACCTTGGCACCCCACTCATATCTTGCTTTTTGCAAGATTCTCCATTTGATCGGGTCCTCCTAGATTTGGGTTCGTCCATCAACTTAACTCCCACCACCATATTTGATCAATTTCGATTTGGGGAGTTGATACCCACCTCGGTTACAATTTAGCTGGCTGATAGATCAGTCAAAACACCGAGGGGGGTGGCTGAGAACGTGATCGTAAAAGTCCGCAGGTTCTGCTTTCCCGCAGATTTTTTCATTCTCGATATGGAGGTTCCTCCTAATCTCCGAGATGCACCAATTATTTTGGGTCGCCCATTTCTGGCGACAGCCCGAGCGAACATCGATTGTGCATCCGGGTGTATGGAGATTGCCCTAGGCAATGAGCGACTTCGACTAGACATATTCAGGGCAGCAAAGAACTTCGACTGTGATCGAATATTAGAGGATGGTGAAGATGAAGATTCGGCTTACTGTGGTAACATTGGGCTCCTTTGTGACGACCCAATGTTCCATTCATCTTCACTATCAGGGTTCTCAGACCTCAAACCACACGGGATTGAAACTACTGCATTACACATATCTCCTCGAGGATCTGACTGTTTGGGGTGTGCTTCTGACCATAACACCCCTGAATCCAGCTATCTTGATCCATATAGTACTGAATCACCCTTGTTATCACAGGAAGACATGACTACAACTAACGGGTTTCCCGTTAACGCAGTCACAACCAACTTCACAGGGAGCGACTCAATCGGAATTCACGTGCACACGGATCAGCAGATTCCCACCCTCGATTCTACTCCTCCCACTCTAAATTCTGATTCTTACCCACCCGTAATTGAATTGAAGCCCTTACCTGACTCACTCAAATACGTGTTCTTGGGCGAAAGTGAGACATATCCAGTCATTATCAATGCCCACTTAGCCCAAGAACAGGAGCATCAATTAATTTCTACACTTCAAGACCATAGGGCTACTATCGGGTGGAGTATTGCTGATCTCTGCGGTATTCGCCCATCATATTGCACTCATCACATTTACACGGATGAGGGGGTGAAACCTTTGAGACAACCTCAAAGATAGCTAAACCTGAATATGCTAGAGGTTGTTAAGAAGGAGATCATCAAATGGTTGGATGCAGGCATTGTATATCCAATCTCAGACAGCCAGTGGGTGAGTCCGATTCAAATAATGCCCAAGAAAGCAGGACTCACCGTTATAAAGAATGATAAGGGCGAATCCATCCTGACCCGCACTACAACATCTTGGCTGGTCTGCATTGACTACAGGAAACTGGACACAGCTACCCAGAAGGATCACTTTCCTTTACCGTTCATTGATCAGATCTTCGAACGGTTAACCGGACGTAGTTTCTTCTGCTTTCAGGATGGATACTCCGGGTATAATCAAGTAGCAATTGGCCCGGAAGATCAGGACAAGACCACATTCACATGTCCCTTTGGAACATTTGCCTTTAGGTGGATGCCCTTTGGCCTCTGCAACGCACCAGCGACATTTCAGCGTTGTATGATGGCTATCTTCTCTGACATGATTGGGGATTATGTGGAGGTATTCATGGATGATTTCTCTATTTTCGGAGATGATTTTGCATCTTGTCTTGATAACCTCATAAAGATCCTGAAATAATGTATTGAGGTAAACCTAGTACTATCTTGGGAGAAAAGCCATTTCATGGTGAGGGATGGTATAGTACTAGGGCACAGGATCTCCAAAAATGCACTCGAGGTCGACCGAGCTAAATTAGAGATTATCTCCCACTTACCGCCACCTAGCTCAGTCAAGCAGATTAGATCATTCTTGGGCCATGTCGGCTTCTATCGGAGATTTATACGCTATTTTTCAAAAATTGCGCGGCCTTTGACGAATCTCCTGGTTACCGATATCCCATTTGAATTTAATACCTCGTGTCTCAGCGCCTTCGAGACTTTACAAAGCGCTGTTTCCGACTCCTTGATTCTCCAACCACCCGACTGGTCGCTTGATTTTGAAATGATGTGCGATGCTTCGGATTTTGCCGTCGGTGCTGTTTTAGGCCAACGTCGGGAGAAACAACCTTTTGTCATATACTATGCTAGCAAGACGCTGAATGAGGCTCAGCGCAATTATACTGTCACCGAGAAAGAACTGCTAGCAGCAGTATTCGAGTTGGAGAAATTCAGATCATATTTATTAGGGTCTAAGGTCATAATCTTCACTGCCAAACCATGACTCATTAGATGGATCCTTCTATTACAGGAATTTGATATTGAGATCCGTGACAAAGCCGGGAAACAAAATGTTGTGGCGGATCACCTATCCAGATTGGACCCAAACCACATTCCTTATTCCCTGACTATCCATGAACAATTTCCAGATGAATCACTTTTGGCAATTCATTTTGTTGAGTTCCCCTGGTATGCAGATTTAGCGAACTACCTTGTTGCAGGCAAAATTCCCGCGAATCTATCCAAAGACCAGAAACTCAAATTCATTGCAGAGGCCAGATACTATCTCTAGGATGACACACTGCTCTTCCGCATTGGAGTTGACCAGATTATCCGTAGATGCATGCCAGACTCTGAGATCCCCAGTGTGTTATCTTTCTGCCACAATGATGCATGTGGTGGCCATTTCTCAGGATGGAAAACCACTGCAAAAATTTTGCAGTCGGGATTTTTCTGGCCAACCATCTTCAGAGATACACATGATTACACCCAATGCTATAAACGATGTCAATCGATTGGTTCTATGACCAGGAGAGACATGATGCCACTCCAATCCATCAAGGTCATAGAAGTGTTCGACGTCTGGGGCATAGATTTTACGGGCCCTTTTCCAAACTCGCATGGCTTCGAGTACATATTGCTAGCCGTTGATTATGTCTCGAAGTGGGTCGAGGCCATCCCGGCAAGACGGGCTGACCACAAGACCGTCATTTCTTTTGTACGGCAAAATATTTTCGTGAGATTCGGAATACCCCGTGCTCTGATTAGCGACAGGGGAAGCCACTTCATCCACGCCCATTTCAGGTCATTATTAAAGAAATATGCGGTACATCACCGCATAGCCACCTCGTATCACCTGTAGACCAATGGGCAGGCTGAAGTGTCTAACAGTCAAATCAAGCTGATTCTCCAGAAGACGGTTAGACCAGACAGGAAGGACTGGTCTGACAAATTAATCGATGCACTCTGGGCATATTCGACCACATACAAGGCCCCACTCGGAATGTCACCATATCGCATGGTATATGGCAAGGCCTGTCACCTTCCTGTAGAGCTGGAACATCGCGCCTTTTGGGAGGTACAAAAATGCAACCTCGACCTCGATGCAGGAGGTCGAGAACGAAAACTCTAGCTCAGCGAATTAGAAGAAATCCGGCAGGAGGCCTATGAGAATGCATTAATATATAAGGACAAGACCAAGGCCTTTCACGACCGCCACTTGTGGAGGAAAGTATTCACGCCCAACCAGCGAGTCTGGTTGTTACGAACGGGATCTCCAGACATCTTTTAAGACGTCTGGGAGGTGGCCCAGATGTCGTATTAGACGTTTGGAATCACTTACAGACGTCTGGGATCATTTCCAGATGTCTGGAAATCAGTTATTTTGGCACGCTACTGTTCATCTGCGCGCTTGAGCATGCAGACCTGCATTTTCTCTCTCTCTCTCCCTCTTTTTCCCTCTCTCCTGCGGCCGTAGATGCCTCTGCCGTGTTCTCTCTCTCCTCCTCGCATGGCCTTAAAAGGGCCACGCCTCTCCCTCACTCCCGTCATCTCTGCCTCCTTCCTCTTCTCCTTCAGCCAGTGCGCAAGAGCGAGCGCGAGGGTGCAGCGGCAGCGACAGCCGCAGTGAGCGTGGGAGGAGGTGTTGCGTGTGGGAGAGGCGCTCGACAGTGAGGGCAAGCTCGCCGGGGCTGCTAGGGCCGGCCGACGGAAGGCGCAGCGGGCGCGAGGAGATGCGGGGGGGACTGCTGTGGCTCGAGCAGCAGGCGCACGAGGCACGACGCGGCCGGGCGTCGCGACTGGAGGGCGAGTTGCGCCCTGATTCTGGAAAATTTTCCAGAATCAGACGTCTGTGCTTCTAGACAGATGACGGGCACGACGTCTGGAAGACTGTCCAGACGTCTGAAAGGTGAGTTTTTCCGTCTTCTTCCTTCCCTTCGATTGACCGTACTAAGAGAGAGAGGAAATGGATTTGCGCAGGGTTTGAGATTCGCATCCAACGCGAATCAGACGTCTGGCTGCAGTGCTAGACGACTGTAGCGACATCCAGACGTCCAGGGTTACCATCGGACGTCTGGGAACTAGGCCAGACGCCCCCACAGGCTTCTGGATGTCTGAGAGACCGCGCAGAGCAAGGTAAACCCTGTTTCACTTTTTAAGACGTCTGGAATAAGTTCCAGACGTAATTCCAGACGTCTGATTTTGCACTGTTTCATCGTTTTTGACCTGTTTAGGGCCCGTTCGGGTTCCGTTTTCAACGTTTCGAGTTTCGTTCTTTTTGGAATTACATCCTCTACCCGTCTATAGTAGCTGTATACTATTTTGAGACACTCCTTGTGTTTGATGCTTGTGATAGGACCCATTCCGTTGCAATCTCAGGGGTCGCGGAGGACGCGGGATTCCCAACCACGCCCCCATTACTCCCGTTGTACCTAGTAGAGTGGCTTTAAGTATAATCTGTTAAATTATGAAACCATAAATAGAACCTAGGACATTGCATGAATCCTAGGAATGAGAAATAGATTGAATGGTAGATTCCTAGGGTGTTGCATGAATCCTAGGGCTGGAAAACTAGATTGTATGATAGATCCTAGGATATGGCATGAATCCTAAGATGGGAAAACTAGTGGAATGTATGAATACTGCAGTCTCAGAAAATGTGGAAAGGAAATACTAGCTGCCTATGAATTGAATTAACAGCTGCCTGTTATGAATAAATAAACGTGATTGAGAATATGGATTGTAAGAACGTGAAACTGGAAAGTGAAACCTGGATGTTTTGAGTTAAAAGAGTTGGAACCCTACGGGGAATTGGGAGTAGAACACCTGAAAGTGAATGGAATAGAATTGGGGAAGTGAGCTGGCCCTTGAGTATAGAGTACCAAGGAGAGCGACTGTCCCCCCTGTTTAGTGCAGAGCGGAGCCAGCCGCCCCAGGGACCCGGGGTTAAGACTGGCCACTCTGTGCCGACTTGCTGGCCCTCGTGTACGTAGTACCGAGGAGAGCTACTAGTGTAGGGAGGTACTAGCTACCCCAAGGGCCCCGGGGTTCTGCTAGCCTCCCACACCGACTTGTTAGACCCACTGGGGCAAACCAGGGTAGTCAGGCGAGGGTGCGCGGACTGTGGAGGGGCAAGGCCCCTGTTTGGTTACTGTGGAGGGGTTGGACCCTTGTTACTGAGAGGGCTCTGCCCTGTACTGGTTCCGTCCTGTGCTTTGGGCACACCCGTTAACGAAAACGACTGATCGCTTGCCAGTGAGGGTTAGCTGCCCGTGCGTTTACCGCGCGTGCCGTAGTCACCGTTACGCCTGTCAGTGACCTTGGGGTGGTTGACTGGGAGTAGGATCACCACGGGGGACTCTCCCGGCCAAGAGAGCACCACGTGCTACTTCGAGTGTTCAGAAAAGACTACAATCAAGATCGTTCCCACGAGGAACATTCGAGATCAAGTGAAGGATCTGAGAAATAGATAAATTGTGAAACAATAGATAGACGTAAATAAAGGAAGAAAGAAAATTTAAAACAGCTACTGTACACTTTACTGTTTCTTTAGTTTAGCTGCCACTCTACTCAGCATTTTGCTGACATGTTACACTCGTTACCTTTCAGGACCAGGTGTTGAGCAGCCAAGGTCAGCGGCTGTAGAGGACGCTAGGCCGAGTAGGGTCCAGTAGAGTTACCACTGTTCCCTTGTACCTCTTTTTGTTCCGTTATAGTGAGTAGTTCTTGTTTTCGCTGTACTTTTCTTTACCTTCATATTATGTTATGAATGTTGTTCTATTGTTGTGGTGGAATATACTGTAGTGGTTTCTTTCCTTACTGTTGTATTTCCTTACTGTTAGTTATATTCATGCTGAATGTGGTTTATTTTACTGCTCTTTTGGTTACTTCCTCGTTGGACGACTGGGTCTTGGGATTAGTCGAGTCGGTCCGGTTCTCGTGTCTCGTTGGGACTTGGGAATCGGGTCATTACAAGATGGTATCAGAGCAAGGTCGTCCCGAGAAGTAAATCAACTGACTAGAAAATAACCAATTCACATGTCTATAACTAGAATAGCCACCACAACATATCTTTTGACATGAGCTCTTAGACGTTTCCGTTCGGTATCGTTCCATAGTGACGTGTTCTGTTTTGTTTCGCGTCTCCTTGTAGGAGATGCCTAGTCGTCGAACTAGGAGGGTGGGCTGCGGGCACGGCCGAGGTTGGGGCCCGAGGGACAGATGTGTCGGGCTTGGAGTACATACTACCCCTCCTCTTCTCCTGAGCATACCGTCTCCAGACCTCATCCAACTAATTCGAGAGGTGGTTCGTGAAGAATTTCAGCTTCCATCCACATCGCCACCCCCTCCTCCCCCTTCCGAGCGTACGACAGGGGAGTTGGTGGTGGAACGAGATTTCCGCTGTCACACTAGGCGTGTTAGGAGAACTCAAAGGAGACACATGGCGTCCGCAGGAGAGCCGTCACGTTTTACAGGGCCATCAGTGGCCTTTGGGGGCCCTCGACAGGGGCCAGTGGCCAGCACCGGACCCCCGCCCAGCCGACAGCAGGGACCCACTAAGGGCGGGAGCTGGGTTCCCCTCTGTTACCAGTGTGGCCAGCCGGGCCATATCAGGAGGGATTGCCCGTCTAGGGCAGGAGGTCAGCAGATACTTCCCGCGCAGAGCATTGGAGGACGTGTAGGAGGCCGCGGTTACCAGGCGCGAGGAGGAGGATAGCAGTCACGAGGAGGGTACCGGCTAGCACCTACCCGTCCGACGCAGAGTGTGGCTGCTTTGTCCGCACCTAGAGCTGAAGGGCGTATCAACTCCCTGACACATAGGGACGCCAGAGCTTCGGGAACGGTGGTGGTAGGTATGGTTTCAGTTTCCGGCAGACTCGTTTACATGCTTTTCCTTTCCGGCGCTACGCACTCGTTTGTCGCAGCCAATTTCGCAGTTAGTTTGGACCTGGATTATACAATGTTAGAGAATCCGTTCGTAATCAGAGGTCCGAGTGGTCAGCTGTTTGTAGCTGAGGAGGTGTACACGGATTGCAAGGTCAGCGTCGGGGGACATAGCCTGCCAGCTAACCTGATTATGATACAGATGGAGGACTTTGGAGTGATTCTGGGGATGGATTGGCTGTCTGCTTACCACGCCTTGGTGGACTGTTTTGAGAGGAAGATCGTCTTCTCCATTCCGGAGTTGCGTTCTTTCGAGTTTCACGGACAGCCAGTGGACGGAGGTTTCAGGTGCATTTCGGCACTTCGGGCGGCGAGTCTTTTGAGCCAGGGGTGTGAGGGCTTCCTAGCTTGTGTGGTGGCAGAGCCCAGCCCTGTGGCAGACTTCCAGAGCATTTTGGTGGTCAGAGAGTACCCTGACGTATTTCCAGACAAGTTACGAGGACTACCGCCCGAGCGTGAGATCGAGTTTGAGATCTCACTAGTACCAGGGACCAGCCCCATCTCCACCGCGCCATACAGGATGGCACCGCTTGAGCTACGAGAGCTCGAGTCTCAGTTACAGGACCTTTTGGAGAAAGGTTTCGTGAGGCCCAGTGCGTCTCCTTGGGGAGCCCCGGTACTGTTTGTGAAGAAGAAGGATGGGACCTTACGCCTTTGTGTGGACTACCGACAGCTGAATAGGGTCACCATCAAGAACGGATATCCGCTGCAGAGGATCGACGACTTATTTGACCAGTTGCGGGGTGCCACGGTGTTTTCCAAGATCGACTTGAGGTCTGGATACCACCAGTTGAGGTTCAGGGAGACCGACGTCTCCAAGACAGCTTTCAGCACCCGTTACGGACACTATGAGTTTTTGGTCATGCCGTTTGGGCTGACCAATGCCCCCGCTACTTTCATGGACCTGATTAACCAGGTGTTTAGACTGTACTTGGACCAGTTCATGGTGGTTTTCAAAGATGATGTACTCGTCTATTCTAGAGGTCAGATGCAGCACGGACAACACTTGCAGATGGTTCTGGACACTCTGAGACGGCGTAGGTTGTACGCCAAATACAGCAAGTGCGAGTTCTGGTTGAGGGAGGTGAGCTTCTTAGGTCATGTGATCTCTGGAGATGGCTTGGCGGTGGACCCAGCCAAGGTTGAGGCAGTACTCAGGTGGGAGAGACCGCGTTCAGTCACTGAGATTCGTAGTTTCCTGGGACTGGCAGGCTACTACAGACGATTCATCAGAGGTTTTTCACAGATTGCGCATCCTATGACACAGTTGACCCGAAAGGACGTGCCCTTCGCTTGGACAGACGCCTGTGAGGTGTGTCTTTTGGAGTTGAAGGAGAGGTTGACCTCGGCTCCCGTGCTCACCATCCCTGACAGTAGTGGCGGGTTCGTTGTGTACATAGACGCCTCCTTGCAGGGGTTAGGAGGTGTGCTCATGCAGAGGGTTCACGTTGTCACTTACGCTTCGCGGTAACTGAAGCCCCATCAGCATACCTACCCTACCCACGACCTAGAGTTGGCAGCTGTTGTCTTCGCGTTGAAGACCTGAAGGCACTACTTGTACGGTGAGACCTTCGAGATTTTCACAGATCACAAGAGCCTCAGATACCTTTTTGATCAAAAGGAGCTCAACATGAGATAGAGACGTTGGTTGGAGCTCCTGAAGGACTACAACTGTAGCATCTCCTACCACTTGGGAAAGGCCAATGTGGTGGCTGACGCCTTGAGCCGTAAGGCGCTCGCACACTTGGCCAGTCTACAGTTACAGAGTTGGAGCCTTTTGGAGGAGGAGGGCAGTTGGCGACCTCTAGAGTTGCGAGGGTACTGTGGGGCAATGATGGTGACACGGCAGACTAGGCCAGAGCTGATAGACCGCATCATCACAGGACAGATGGCCGATCCGTACTTGCAGTCTTTGCGTGACAGAGTACTATCAGGAGACCCAGGGGACTTCTCTTTCACAGACCAGGTGCTGCGCCTGAGGGGACGGTTGTGCGTTCCCAGAGACGAGGAGCTGTTGAGAGAGCTCCTGACTGAGGCACATGGTTCCAGATTCACCATACATCCCGGAAACACGAAGATGTACCACGACTTGAGACGCGAGTTTTGGTGGAGGGGGATGAAGCGGGATGTGGGTGAATTCGTGCAGCAGTGCTTAGTGTGCCAGCAAGTGAAAGTCGAGCATCAGAGGCCTGCAGGGCCGCTACAGCCACTTCCATTGCCAGAGTGGAAGTAGGAGAGCATCACCATGGACTTGGTGGTGGGCTTACCTGTTACCCAACAGCGACACGATGCAGTCTGGGTAATAGTGGATAGACTGACGAAGATGGCGCGATTCTTGCCGATCTGAGTTACTTTGGGACCAGCACAGTTGGCAGAGAGGTATATCCGGGATGTGGTACGACTACACGGAGTTCCGGGGAGATCGTATCTGACCGGGATACCCGCTTTACGTCCCAGTTTTGGGCTGAGTTTCAGCAGGCCTTGGGGATGCGGTTGAGGTTTAGTACAGCTTACCACCCCTAGACGGATGGACAATCTGAGCCCACGATACAGACACTTGAGGACCTTTTGCATGCCTGTGTACGGGACTGGAGGGGCTCTTGGGAGGAGCACCTGCCCCTGGCGGAGTTTGCATACAACAACAGTTATCACTCGAGCATCGGCATGGCTCCCTACGAGGCTCTGTACGGATGGAAGTGTACGGCACCGTTGACTTGGGTTGAGGTGGGGACCAAGTGGGAGGTTGGCCCCAGGTTGATCTGGCAGAGTCAGGAGGTAGTCGAGCAGATCCACAAGCGACTCCGCACCGTCAGGAGCAGACAGAAGAGCTACGCGGATCGGAGACGAAGAGAGGTGCAGTTTGATGTTGGGGACCACGTCTTCCTTCGTGTTTCGCCCATGAAGGGCCTGCAGCGGTTTGGGGTGAGGGGGAAGCTTGCGCCGAGGTTTGTGGGGCCCTTTGAGGTCCTGGAGCGGGTTGGACCCGTTGCTTACAGGCTTGCCCTCCCTCCGCAGCTTTCTGGTGTGCACGGCGTGTTCCACGTGTCCAACCTCAGGAAGTACGTAGCCGATCCCAGTCACGTACTGAGTCACGAGAGCGTCGAGGTGGGCGACGACCTGACCTACCTCGAGCGGCCAGTGCAGATTCTAGACCGTGCCGTCCGCAGTTTGAGACGAAAGCAAGTACCCCTGGTAAAGGTTTTGTAGAGGAGCCAGCGGTATGAGGAGGCTACCTGGGAGCCTGAGGTGGCAATGCGGGAGCGATACTTGGAACTCTTCGCGGGTACGTCTTTTCGGACAGGCTTCGTTCCTCTTCGAGTTTGTTATGGTTTTTATGACATTTTCCCGCACCCTAGTTAGCGCAAGTTTCGGAGATGAAACATCCTTTGAGTTTGTTATATTGTTACGAACGGGCACTCCAGACGTCTTTTAAGACATCTGGGAGGTGGCCCAGACGTCGTATCAGACGTCTGGAATCACTTACAGACGTCTGGGATCATTTCCAGACGTCTGGAAATCGATTATTTTGGCACGCTACTGTTCGTCTGCGCCCCTGAGCACGCAGACCAGCTTTTTCTCTCTCTCTCTCCCTCTTTTTCCCTCTCTCCTGCGGCCGCAGATGCCTCTGCCGCGTTCTCTCTCTCCTCCTCGCGCGGCCTTAAAAGGGCCACGCCTCTCCCTCACTCCCATCACCTCCGCCTCCTTCCTCTTCTCCTTCAGCCAATGCGCGAGAGCGAGGGCGAGGGTGCAGCGGCAGCGACAGCCGCGGTGAGCGTGGGAGGAGGTGCTGCGCATGGGAGAGGCGCTCGGCCGTGAGGGCGAGCTCGCCGGCGCTGCTAGGGCTGGCCGGCAGGGGGCACAGAGGGCGTGAGGCGACGTGGCAGGGGACTGCTGCGACTCGAGCAGCAGGCGCACGAGGCGCCACACGGTCGGGCGTCGTGAGCGGAGGGCGAGTTGCGCCCTGGTTCTGGAAAATTTTCCAGAATCAGACGTCTGTGCTTCTAGACTGACAACGGGCACCATGTCTGGAAGACTGTCCAGACGTCGGAAAGGTGAGTTTTTCTGCCTTCTTCCTTCCCTTCGATTGACCGTACTAAGAGAGAGAGGAAATGGGTACGCGCAGGGTTTGAGATTCGCATCCAACGCGAATCAGACGTCTAGCTGCAGTGCCAGACGACTGTAGCGACATCCAGATGTCTGGGGTAACCATCGGACGTCTGGGAACTAGGCCAAATGACCCTGCAGGCTTCTGGACGTCTGAGAGACCACGCAGAGCAAGGTAAACCCTGTTTCACTTTTTATGACGTCTGGAATAAGTTCCAGACGTCTGATTTTGCACTGTTTCGTCGTTTTCGACCCGTTTAGGGCCCGTTCAGGTTCCGTTTTCCGCATTTCGAGTTGCGTTCTTTTCGGAATTACATCCTCTACCCATCTACAGTAGCTGTACACTATTTTGAGACACTCCTTGTGTTTGATCCTTGTGATAGGACCCCGTTCCGTTGCAGTCTCGGGGGTCGCAGAGGCACGCGGGATTCCCGACCACGCCCCCATTACTCCCGTTGTACCTGGTATAGTGGCTTTAAGTATAATCTGTTAAATTATGAAACCATAAATAGAACCTAAGACATTGCATGAATCCTAGGAATGAGAAATAGATTGAATGGTAGATTCCTAGGGTGTTGCATGAATCCTAGGGCTGGAAAACTAGATTGTATGATAGATCCTAGGATATGGCATGAATCCTAGGATGGGAAAACTAGTGGAATGTATGAATACTGCAGTCTTGGAAAATGTGGAAAGGAAATACTAGCTACCTGTGAATTGAATTAACAGCTGCCTGTTATAAATAAATAAACGTGATTGGGAATATGGATTGTAAGAACGTGAAATTGGAAAGTGAAACCTGGATGTTCTGAGTTAAAAGAGCTGGAACCCTACGGGGAATTAGGAGTAGAACTCCTGGAAAGTGAATGGAATAGAATTGGGGAAGTGAGCTAGCCCTTGAGTACGGAGTACCAAGGAGAGTGACTGTCCCCCCTATTTAGTGCAGAGCAGAGCTAGCCGCCCTAGGGACCCAGGGTTAAGACTGGCCACTCTGTGCCGACTTGCTGGCCCTCGTGTACGTAGTACCGAGGAGAGCTACTAGTGTAGGGAGGTACTAGCTACCCCACAGGCCCCGAGGTTCTACTAGCCTCCCACACCGACTTGTTAGGCCCACTGGGGCAAACCAGGGTAGTCAGGCGAGGGTGCGCGGACTGTGGAGGGGCAAGGCCCCTGTTTGGTTACTGTGGAGGGGTTGGACCCCCGTTATTGAGAGGGCTCTGCCCTGTACTGGTTCCGTGCTGTGCTTTGGGCGCACCCGTTAACGGAAACGACTAACCGCGTGCCAGTGCTGGTTAGCTACCCGTGCGTTTACCGCACGTGCCGTAGTCACCGTTACGTCTGTCAGTGACCTTGGGGTGGTTGACTGAGAGTAGGATCACCACAAGGGACTCTCCCGACCAGGAGAGCACCACGTGCTACTTCTACTATTCGGAAAAGACTACAATCAAGATCGTTCCCACGAGGAACATTCGAGATCAAGTGAAGGATCTGAGAAATCGATAAATTGTGAAACAATAGAAAGACGTAAATAAAGGAAGAAAGAAAATTTAAAACAGCTACTGTACACTTTACTGTTTCTTTAGTTTAGCTGCCACTCTACTCAGCGTTTTACTGAGGTGTTACACTCGTTACCTTTTAGGACCAGGTGTTGAGCAGCCAGGGTCAGCGGCTACAGAGGACGCTGGGCCGAGTAGGGTCCAGTAGAGTTACCACTATTCTCTTGTACCTCTTTTTGTTCCGTTATAGTGAGTAGTTCTTGTTTCCGCTGTACTTTTCTTTACCTGCAGTTCATATTATGTTATGAATGTTGTTCTACTGTTGTGGTGGTATATACTGTAGTGGTTTCTTTCCTTACCGCTATGTTTCCTTACTGTTAGTTATATTCATGCTGAATGTGGTTTATTTTACTGCTCTTTTGGTTACTTCCTCGTTGGATGACTGGGTCTTGGGATTAGTCGAGTCGGTCCGATTCTCGTGTCTCGTAGGGACTTGGGAATCGGGTCGTTACACTGGTTATTTGATTCAAGACTGAAACTATTTGCAGGGAAACTTAAATCCAAATGAACTGGCCCGTATGTTGTGATGCAACCATATCCTAATGCGGCAGTCCAGATCAAGGACCCCAAATATGGGCATATATTCACGATAAATGGCCAGCACCTCAAGCAATTTTTTGCCCAAGAACCTCCTCCACCTGACGAGACTATTCTTCTTAGTGAGGACATCTGATTGAGTTTTCGCCCAGCTGGAGGGGTTAAACTCAGCACATATAAATACCATTCCACCATCATCAATACATAACCATTTTTATACATAGCATATTTTTCCTTTAGCATATTTCCTTTGTATATTGCTTGTTAACAGGTTGGCCGATGCTGAATATAATTTCAGGAGAAATTCCAGGTGGCTTCTACCCACTCATCCTCTATCGAATTTATTTTCTTTTATATTCATGCATGAGGACATGCAAGAACTTAGGCATGGGCGGTAGATACAGAAAAACTGAAAAAAAAATTTTATGCCAACACTTGGGAAAACCTCGGAGCTGCATGCAAAACATACTTTAGGACCTTAAATAAAATAACAACCGACTCCACCTCCAGTGCTCTCATTGGAGCTAGAAATCATTCGCAATAACCAATTCCGACTCACCCGCTCAACTTTTATTCTAAATTTAGGGTCAAGCTGATTGTAACCCGATACGGGAAATTCACGAAGTACAAATTATATGAGGTTACATGTTTATAGCATATATAGATATTGCATTCATGAATAAGATTATTTTATTAAGAGAATGCACTAGGGATTTTATCCTTTAGTTGATTCCTGTAATCTGGAATCCAGTACAACTTTTCACACACATAGAATTTGCAATGGATTCACGGTGAAGGCTGATAAACGTCTTCAATTTGTTGAGAAGAAGCAGTGCTTCTTTTCCTGAACACTTGGACAATGTTTTGGGAGTCAGGGTGATTTTCTTCCAAAAATCCACCAAATAGTGCGAGATGAGAGTAGAGTGTACTGGTGCTCTAAGATTAGTGCAAGGAATCTGGATTCCTAGATAATTAGGTGATGATACTTAGAGATTAGGCATAGTTTTCGCTCTTGATTCCACCGTATACATTTTGTGTGAAATTGTGAGGGCCACCGAATAAGGCAAATACGTGGAGAGTGAGTTTTCATAAAACTAGGGCTAAGGTGGATGGTTACGACCATTCTTTACGGAATCCTCAGCTGAAGGAGGGTATTGATGTCAAGGTCAGAAATACACCATCCTATCCGTCTCTCCTGGTGCTGTGAGTAGGCACTTCCACCAAATAAGCCACCCAATGTCTCTTGAGTACCACTAATCCCCAATAATGCCTCCTTAATAAAGTTCATGGATGTATGCCAGTTGTGTTATGCTGAAAAAAAAAATTAAAAAAAAAATGAGAAAAAGAAAAAGAAAAAGAAAAAGAAAAACTGAAAAAAAAATTGAAAAAAAAAATTTATTAGAAAAAGAAGAAAAAAGAAGAAAAGAATGAATATTTAGTATTTATTTCATTTGCATTGAGGCAATACCACCAAACAAAAATGAGCTCCACCAAATATGGCCTTAACCTATTTTTCTTGTGTTTCTGACCGCCTGAATAATGGCTGAGGAATTTCGACTTAGTGTTAGGGTTATGAGAACTCAATTAAAGTGTTAATGCCTAGTGAGGCCACCAAATACAGAACAGATGTGTGAATCTGGTGAGGTTGTGAGTTCTAAGAAAAAGAAAGAAAAAGAGCAAGAGAGAATGAATACAAAGGAATCAAAGAGAGCATAGTTTTTCTAGTCTTTGTCTAAGTTAAGTTACTTAGTAATTCGGGAATCTGGATTCTGTAGTACTAGTCTCTATGTAGCACCAAGTGAGAATGAGCAACCAAATATATAATCCTTTCCCTCAAGGATTCTCTACCTAAGCCCAAAGCCAGGGTGAAATTCATAGAATATCTTGAATGCCTCGAGGGAAGAAGTCCATCTATCCCGCTAGAATTTTTACTAGGGGTTAAGTACAGGCTTTAGAGGTGTATTAGTTTTCACTCGAATCCGTTGCAAAAGCTACATAGCTGCACCTTCAAGATTGTCTGGATTTCTCGAGCATAGGATGAAAACAAAAAGGAGAAAAATCTCTATGCAAACACTTGATAAAATAACCAGTCCCTTAGGGACCCTTGCCGTAAATAATGTAGTCTTGCATTTGCTAGGGACTAGCAAGATTTAGGCATGTGGGTATGATTGCGCAGCAATCATAGGTCTTAATTGGCCTAGATTAAGCTAGGACTTAGCATAAGTTAGGGTTATTCATGCATGCATACGCATTATCTGCATCTTTACTACTTTCCTTTAGCTATGCATAAAATAATGTTATAATGTGCTGATTAAGTGCATTATGTTGATTGCAAGGAATAAGCTGATCAGGAGCTGGATCTGAAGCTGGATCAGGAATAACAGGAGTTGTAGCAGAGCTGGAGCAGAAGGCCTAGTTTAGATATAGGAATAATAATGTAAGGGGGGTAAAAGCTTGCTATTCTATTAAGTAGGAATAAAGCAGTAAAATGTGAAGAGCTTAGGTCCATCCTAGCCTTAGGATAGCCTAGAGACTTCCCCAAGCCTTAGCCACCCTTAGATTAAGTCACAACAACCTAGGAAGCCCTAAAACCCTAGTTCCAACCCTTCTCTAGTCGTCCAGATAAGTTTTAAGATGTGTAGGACCCTTAGCCAACTCCCGCACACTTCAAACCCATTTCTGCAGTGTTATTGGACATCCAGACACTTTGTCAGACGTCCAATTTCTGCAAAATACCCAAAACAGAACCCGAAATCCTTCCTGACTCTGATTGGACGTCCAGACAATAAGTCTGGACTTCTGATTTTTGAGTATAAGACATCTGATTCTATAATTAGACGTCTGATACTGCTCTCCAATTCCTGTTTTGAGATTTAAGCTTTGATCTTGGATCTCTAGGTCCCTAAACCCAATTCCAACCCCATAGGAACCAAAATTAAGGTGCCCTAACCCTAGTACATCACCTCTAGACCTCCCTAAGGACCTAATTAGCTCCTCACTAAACCTAATTGACTTGGATCTTAGTCAACTCCATCAACCTATTCAATTGGACTCATTGAGTCCAATTGAGCCCTGATCTCAGCATACACTGTCCAATTGGACTCAGTGAGAGTCCAATTGACCTAGACCTGACTTAATTGAGTTGTTTTACTCTCAGTTAAGTTTCCACACACCTAATTAAACTTGTATTAAGGGTTTAATTAATACCTTAGTGAATTAGGGTTTATAACCCTAATTTGAGACCTACCTTGACCTAAACCCACTAGAACCCAACCTAATCAACCTAGCCACCTAAGTTTCGACCCACACACTCCCACACACACCATCCACATGAAAATATCTATCCTAGAGTTCTCTAGAACTCTCTACCATGTGTGGTTGCCTTGGTTGCCAAAAGTAGCAACTAAGAGCCATTCAATTTTTAGATCCACATTTGGTGGATCTAAAAACCACCATCCACCCTCTCTCTCTCACTCTCCCACGAGCTCCCACCATAGGCCTCTCTAGTGAATTCCATAATTCTCTAGAGAGCTTCCCTTAGGTCTATAAAAAGACCCCTTGGGTGGCCATTGGCACCCATTCACTCCCTTGGTAATTGCTCTCCATTGGTGCCATTCACGCCACCTCCACTCAGCCACTCACTCCACCTCCACGAGCTCACTACCACCACCATGGAGGACACCATGCCGGGATGCTGGATCAACCCTACCTCTCTCCAAGGGTCGGCCTAAGCTACATTGGCTGCCCCTCATTCTCCTCTCAACCACTCCAAGGCCATCGGGGACCACCCCTGAATGGCCTCTATTCTTTTAGCTCTAGATCATGCTCTTCATAATTTTTATTGCTTTCATTTACTGCTTAGTAGTGTAGTCTTACTTCTCCCCCAATGATGCATGTGAAATCCCCCCGTTGATTCTTGTATGCAATCGTTTTCTGGTAGTTAGATTTAATTTTAATCATTCATGTATAAGCTTTCCTCTAGATTTCCTTGTGCAACAACTCTCCCATGACGAATGAAATTTCATTATATATATATATATATATATATCTCTTATGTGTTTGAAATCAGCTTGAGCAGAATGATTATCATATTTATGTGATTTAAGTGTCTGTTCTTTAATTGCCTATATATTATGCACCATCATGTCGTTTAATTAAAGTAGAGCGCCTTTAAGATCGATTTCAAAAGTAAAATCAATGCCTCTTAGAGACGAACAACCAGGACTCAAGTCTCGTCATATTTAGAAATCAATTTTTTGACGAATGTTTTTACGCGACTATACTACAATTTCCGACGACTTTCAAATGTGTGAAAATGGCATTTTTGTCAAGCTTCTTACACATGTGGGATACCCACATCTTCCATGCGTTCACATGGGAGATTGGGAAAGAATTAGAGTCCAAGGCCGGGTTTGATTGAAAGAGAATTCCTCAAGGAAAATCTGGGACTGATTGATTGAGAACCAATAGAGAAATCCTCGCTTGAAACTCGATGGTGAAGGTCTGACCTTCAAAAATGGTGTGAGGACCTTTTTGCAAAGAATGATGATAAAGTTAGGGACCCATTTGCAATTATTTCTAAAGTTAGGGGCATATGTGTGAGAGAAAAGAGTTAGACAGGATTGAAATGTAAACTAGGTCAAGGTGATCTTTGATTTGGCCTAAATTTTGGTAAAATCCTAATTTGGACCCAAGGAATCTGATAGTGATGTCGAATTTAGGTTTTGACCAAGTTTGACTAGGTAAATTGCGTAGAAACCCAAATTAGAGCAACTATCTGTCTAAGACTTTATTTTATGTCAAAATAGGTTACAATAGTCAAATCAAAGATACCAAATCTTATAGATTATTTTTATATGATTTATAGGTGGTTTAGGTGAATTTTATCCTGACCAGAACCTCAGTGAATTAAGCAGGTTTGTTTTTAGGGTTTCAGATGTCATTTAATTCTTGAAATATGTGAAAACCTGTTTCTGTCTGCATGGACCCTCTTGTTAGACTTTAATGCATATTTGACCTTTAATAAAACCCTAAGAAAGACTGTGGTTTGTTCAACTTTTATGATATGATGGTAAAATTACAATTTTAACCCTGATTTCATGTTAAACTCTCAGAAAGGATGTGCAGTGAATTACGGTCCTTTGGCAGCTATGTAGGAGCATTTGTTAATGGATTTTGACTAATTCAAGCTAGAAATAGAAGGTGATGATGTTATCATCACCTCTTCATGCAGACGTTGACCTAGCTTGGTTTCAGGAAAAGGGGCTGATACACGAAAATGCTAATGTAATAAATGTGTTAAAGTACCGTGGGAATATGCAATTGCTCTTAAATTTATACTGAACTTAGATTGATAAAATGCTAATATTTGGGTGTCTAGGTCGATCTTAGGGAGGCTTTTGGTCTAAATTACTTCATAACATAAGATAAGTATGTAAGAATTTTTGGGGTTTTTGGAGATGTTTTTGTATTTTCTTGGAATTTTTCTTTGAAATTAGGATAATTAAATAGTTTTGACCATCCTATGCAAGATGTACAGCTAGCCTAATTTTAGTGCAGTCCTAAAATTATATTGAATGTATTTAAAATTTATAATCAAATAGGGAAACTATTGCAGGTAATGTCATGCAAATCCAAAGTGTATTAAAATTTTTAAAATTCAGATAGTGTTGAAATTTCAACATTTTGATTGGCTGCGAACCCTTCATCAATGTAAGAAATTTATAAAATAGTATAAATGAATTATGTGCCAAAATTTTTTAAAAGCATTTTTTACTTGATCCCTAAGTTACTGTCCAAATTTGGTGAATTTTGGAAACGTCGATGGGTCGAGGCGATTTTTGGAAGCTACTTTGCAAATCTTTACGGAAAATAATAGTTGAGAATTTTGAAAACTAAACACAAGCACACTTTTTATGGATTTTTGGTTTTATAATTTTCTTTTGGGATTTTGAACATAAGAAAGCAATGAAACAAACTATACTAAGGAAGCAAGAAAAGGAAGATTAAAACTAGAAAAATATGAATCTTTATTACTACTAGGAAAGAGAGTTCTATAAGTAATTGCATAAAACAAAAGAACGAGATGTAGATAAAGCGATAGTGTAAAGTAAACCAAGCCCAAAATAGCGTGAAGATGATGAAAGAGGACTCGTGACGATAGTAAAGAGTTCCACCAGAACCCTTGAAGTACAAGGAGAGTCGAGGAAGATGTTGGAGAATTGTGAAGAATTTTTCCTGCAACTTGTAGTAGAAGTAGAAATTACTGAAGATGTAGAACTCTAATGGGAAAGTGATGGGGTGGAGAGATTCGTTGCAAAAAGATTTGAGTTTGGAAAACCTGCCGTCGTAGTTCGATTCGTGAGAAAATCCGTCGATTAGATAATATTTATAACCGAAACTTGAAAGGGGTCTTGGGTTGAACACGGGGAGGCGAACGTTTGGTTTGAAAAATCCACATTTCGCTTTTATTTATTTTTGTCATTTTTATCTTTCCTTTTTTTTTGATATTTTTATCAAGCAAGAAATTAGGTTGATGAAAACCTTATCTACTTTCCAAAATAGTGTAGAAAGAGAGAGAAAGAAAGGGAGAGAAGAACAATCATATATTTCTGATCAAATGTTCTACAACTATGAAAGAGGGAAAACTACACTACAAAAGTGAAAAGATAGAGATAGGTAAGGAGAATCCCCCTCAACGGTCACTTGGAAGATGGCTCGCTCTGACGATGCCCCGAAGGTGGTGAGGAGCGAGATGAGGGAGAACGGCGGAGGAGGAAGGAGGATGAGGTAGGACGTCGTCGCAGCAAGGATCTTCTTCCGGAAGGAGGTGAGAGGACGATCGCAGGATGCTCCAAGAATGGGTACGAGAGGTAGAAAAATATTTGATTCTACTCTAGAGAAGCATCCCGGGCTTGGGTCAAGCTCACTCTAAAGCCTTGGAGGTGGTGAGGAGAAGGAAGAGATGAAGAAAAATGGTAGGAGCAAGGGTCCTTTTATAATGGAGGAAAGGATTAATTTTGTATATAGGACATTTAGTGACGGTCTGAAATGTTGTTGATGATCCGCCGCAATGTCACGGAAGATAGCCTTGCGTCTACGCTGCTACTGCTCTAGTGCATGAACTTATTGCACGCACACGCGCCATACGCGCCCGTTGCGCCTACGCTGTGCTGCATGCGTGCCTCCACGCATGTGCACGACCGTGCTGCTATGCACGTGAGATGGCACGTGCATGCTCACGGGCGGCCTAGGTGGCGCCACACGGCATCATCTAGGCCATCCATCTTCTTTCCCTTGTAGGGGCTGCTATGGAGGTCCGATTGAGTCAATTTTCACACCATTGGGTTGCAATTGTCGACCTGAATCCATTTGTGTGGTCGGATTTGTCATTTGAAGCCTCGAGCTGCGTCACCTAGTCCCTCGGCCATTGATCTTCCTTGGACTACATTTGGTGTTCGAGACTCTGACCAGGGTGATTTTAGAGGCGTTGGACTCCGATCGTCATCCTAATCAAAATCGTACGATCGGATCATCAATTTGAGACTCTAAATTAAATCACCTTCTCTCCTGGCCGTAAAAGGATGCAATTAACCTAAAATATACACAAGCTACTCTAAATGCAGAATGATGCATGCTATGCAATATTTATAGTATGGAATGCATATCTAAGCTTAGAGATAAGAATAAATAGGCATTTTAACCTAAATGGATTTGTCTACATCATACCCCAATGCCTATCTTTTGCTAGTCCCTAGCAAAGTTAAACTATATGCTATGTATAAAAATGAAATTAAGGCTCGATCGCTTAAGGCATTTATTATTTGTTAACAAAAGGAAATTTCGATTGAGGGCCTAAACTATAGAGACTTAACAGTACTTGGGTGTCTGCTAAAATGCAGACCACCCAAGTCCTCGCCTTATTTGAAAAGAGAAGATATTTTTTTTTGCTTTTTCTTCTTTTCTAATTTCTTTAGACTTTTGGAGTTTGAGAGTTTCAGGATAACTTTTTACGGCTAACCGACCTGCCAAAGACTTGAAAAGGACTCTAAGTACTAAGCATCTTGTGAAAGAGTGATAGACCCACTAAGCGACCGTTAAAATGGACTTCAAGCTTATACGACCTTAGGTGACCTTAAGAGTTTTTGCCTAAAGGTTTATCTTTCCGATCGATAACTCTCTCCCTACTTTTTTTTTTTATGAGGTCAACACAAGGGTGAACATAGCGTATATCTCCCCAGTTTATTCTACTTCCTCACTTTTTCCCTAAGTTTTTTGGGAGTTATTTATGCATTTTTGTGAGCTGGTCTCTAGACAACTAGCCAATGGGCTATTACCCATGGCAACTTGCTAGGCGGTGAAGTATGATTTATTTTTCTATTTTTATTTTTCTCATTTTTCTATCTTTCGATATATTTTTTCTTTTTTTTAAAGTATCATTTTTTTCTCTTTTTCTAAGTAGGTGGCTTGCTTGATCTAAGATTTACCTAAAAGTAGTAGAATGAGTATGGTCATGTAGCTAGGCTCTAGACAACCAGCTAATGGGCTGTTACCCACGACAACTTACCAACCATGCTACCCTAGAAAGTTCATTAGCAACCTAATTTCTGTAAAAACTGGCAAAAAGTGATTTAATGTAAATAGTGTGCAGATGCTTAGACTTAAAGTCTCCTCAAATCAGAGGGTGGGTTGATAAGTCATATACTTATCACCTTAATTTATTTACTAAATTAAAATAAAAGTAGTTGGCGAGGACTCGAGAGTAAATCCACATTCAAGAGGACACCCAGGCTGATTAAGCCTGAAGACTACAAGAGTCTAAGTATTTAGGTCCTATTGTACATTTCCTAAAGTTAACTTCGAAATGCCTAAGTTCTCTTCTAATTTCTTTCTTCATTTTTGTTTTTTTGAAATTTTAAGTTTTTTTTAAAGAAAATAAAAGAAATTCTACAGAGCTAATGAAATAATTTTAGGATTAAGTATCCACACCCCTATGCATAAATGATGCAATGTCCTCATTATAAAAATAGAGACATGAAAATGGCAGAGTAAATAGAATATCACCTGAATTTCATGAAAATCCAGTCAGCTTCGCAAAGAACGTGGAATATACACAAATGCCAAGTTTAATGCCTTTAGCTAGGCATAAAATACAAACAAAGAAGAGATTAAGAATTCACAGGTACAAGTCAGAATTAGAATAAGGGTCCTTTTATAGTGGAGGAAAGGATCAATTTCGTATACAGGACATTTAGTGACGGCCATAAACGTCGCTGAAGATCCGTTGGAAACATTGCTGAAGATAGCCATGCGCCCATGCTGCTACTGTTCTAGCAAGCACTCCGAGCGCCCTTGTCGTGCACACATGCTTGATATGCACCCGCTACGCCTTGCGCTGCACTGCGTGCGTGCCTCTACATGTGCACACGCGCCTACACTGCTATGCGCATGCATTGGCACGTGCATGCACGTGGGTAGCTTGGGTTGCGCCACGTGGCACGATCTGGGCCATCCATCTTCTTTCCTTTGTAGGGGCTACTACAGAGGTCGGATTGAGTCGACTTTCACGCCGTTGGGCTGTGATTATCAACCTGAATCCATTTGTGTGGTTGGATTTGTCGTTTGAAGCTCTAAACTATGTCACCTAGTCCCTCGACCATTGATTTTCCTTGAACTGCATATGGTGCTATGGACCCAATCATGGTGATTTCAGAGGCGTTGGACTCCGATCATCATCTTGATCAGATTTATATGGTCAGATCTCCAATCTAAGGCTCCAAATTAAATCTCCTCTCCTGGCCATAAAAGGATGCAATTAACCTAAAATATACACAAACTAATCTAAATGCATAATGATGCATGCTATGCAATATTTATAGTATGGAATGCATATCTAAGCCTAGAGACATGCATAAATAGGCTTTTTAACCAAAATGGATATGTCTACATCATGCCCCCATGCCTATCTTTTGCTAGTCCTTAGCAAAATTAAACTATATGCTATGTATAAAAATGGAATTAGGGCTCGATCGCTTAAGGCATTTGTTGTTTATTAACTAAAGGAAATTTCGACTAAGGGCCTAAACTACAAAGACTCAACAGTACCTGGGTGTCTGCCAGGGTATAGACTGCCCAAGTCCTCGCCTTATTTGAAAAGGGAAGATACATTTTTTTTCTTTTTCTTCTTTTCTAATTTTTTTGGACTTTTGGAGTTTGAGAGTTTCAAGATAACTTTTTACGGCAACCTAATCCACGCAAGACTCGAAAAGGACTTTAAGTACTAAGCGACTTGTGAAAGAGTGATAAACTCACTGAGTAGCTGTGAAAACGGACTTTAGGTTTCTACAACACTAAGTGACCTTAAGAGTTTCTACCTAAAGGTTTATCATTTCGATCGGTAGCTTTCTTTCTACTTTTTTTATCTTTTATGGGGCCAACACAAGGGCGAACCCAGTATGTATCTCCCTAGTTTATTCTACTTCCCCGCTTCTTCACTAAGTGTTTCAGGAATTATTTGTGCATTTTTGTGAGCTGAGCTTTGGACAACTGGCCAATGGGTTGTTATCCACGACAACTTGCCAGCCATACTCATGCAATGAAGTGTTTTATTTTTCTATTTTTATTTTTCTCCTTTTTCTATTTTTCTCTATTTTTTTTCTTTGTGTTTTTTAGTATCATTTTTTTTTATTTTTCTAAGTAAGTGGCTTCCCTAATGTAAGATTTACCTAAAGGTAATAGATTGAGTATGGTCATGTAGTTGGGCTCTGGACAACCGGCTAATGGGTTGTTACCCACAACAGCTTGCCAGCCATACTACCCTAGAAAGTTCATTAGCTAGCTAATTTCCATAAAAACCATCAAAAAGTGAGTCAATGCAAATAGTGTGTAGATACTTAGGCTTAAAGTCCCCTCTAATCAGAGGGTGGGTTGATAAGTTATGTACTTATCACCCTAATTTATTTTCCAAATTAAAATAAAATTACTTGGCAAGAGCTTGAGACTAAGTCCACATTCTAGTGGACACCAGGTAGATTAAGCCCAAAGACCTGAAGAGTCTAAGTATTTAGGTCTTATCATAACATTTCCTAAAGTTAACAACTTCTAAATGCCTAAGTTCTCTTCTCCTAATTTCTTTCCATTTTTTTTGCCTTTTTGAATTTTCATTTTTTTAAAAGAAAATAAAAGAAATTCTATAGAGCTAAAGAAATAATTCAGGATTATGTATCCACCACCCCATGCCTAAATGATGCAATGTCCTCATTGTAAAAATAGAGACATGAAAAGGGTAGAGTAAACAGAATATCACCTGAATTTCGTGACAATCTGGTCAGCTCTGCAGAGAACATGGAATAAACACACATGCTAAGTTTAATAACTTTAGCTAGGCATAAAATACAAACAAAGAAGAGGTTAGGTATTCACAGCTATGGGTCAGAATCAGAATAGGGGTCCTTTTATAGTGGAGGAAAGGATCAATATCATATATAGGACTTTTAATGACGATCATAAAAGTGACTGAAGATCCACCGCAAACGTCGCTAAAGACAGCCTTGTGCCCACACTGCCGCTACGTTAGTGCACGCCATTGTCACATGCACACACATGATGCGCACCTGCTGCGCCTTGTACTGTGCTAGGTGCATGCCCCTACGCAGGCATGTGCACCTGCGTTGTTATGCGCGTGCGGTGGCACATGCATGTGCATGGCCAGCTTGGGTTGAGCCACGTGGTGTGATATGGGTTGTCCATCTTCTTTCCTTTGTAGGGGCTACTAAAGAGGTCGAATTGAGTCGATTTTCGCATCATTGGGCTGCGATTATTGATCCAAATCCATTCGTGCGGTCAGATTTGTCATTTGAAGCTCTGAACTAGGTCATCTAGTCTCTCAACTGTTGATCTTCCTCGAACTGCGTATGGTGCTACGGGACTCCAATGAAGGCAGTTTCGGAGGTGTTCGACTCTTATCGTTGCCCTGATCAGATATATGCTATCGGATCGTCAATCCGAGGCTCCAAATTAAATCCTTCTCTTCTGGCCATAAAAGAATGCAATTAACATAATATATACACAAACTACTCTAAATGCAGAATGATGCATGTTATGCAATATTTATAGTATGGAATGCATATCTAAGCCTAGAGACATGCATAAATAGGCTTTTTAACCTAAATGGATGTGTCTACATCATACTCCCATGCCTATCTTTTTCTAGTCCTCAGAAAAATTAAACTATATGCTATGTATAAAAATGGAATTAGGGCTCGATCGCTTAAGGCATTTGTTGTTTATTAACAAAAGGAAATTTCAACTAAGGGCCTAAACTACGAAAACTCAACAGTACTCCGGTGCTTGCCAGAATGCAGTTCACCCAAGTCCTCTCCTTATTTGAAAAGGGAAGATGTATTTTTTTGACTTTTCTTCTTTTCTGGTTATTTTGGACTTTTGGAGTTTGGGAGTTTTGGGATAACTTTTTATGGCTAACCGACCCTCCCAAGACTAAACAAGGACTCTAGGTACTAAGCATCTTCTGAAAGAGTGATTGACTCACTATGCAGCCGTTAAAACATACTTCAAGTTTCTACAACCTCAGGTGACCTTAAGAGTTTCAACCTAAAGATTTATCTTTCCGATCGGTAGCTTTCTCCCAACTTTTTTTATTTTTTATGGGGTCAACACAAGGGCGAACCTAGTGTATATCTCCCCGATTTATTCTACTTCCCTGCTTCTTCCCTAAGTTTTTTGAGAATTATTTGTACATTTTTGTGAGCTGGACTCTGGATAACCGACCAATGGGCTGTTACAGATGGCAACTTGCTAACCATACTCGTGTGATGAAGTATAGTTTATTTTTATATTTTTATTTTTCTCCTTTTTCTATTTTTTTATTTTTTTATTTTTATTTTTTAGTATCATTTTTTTTTTCTTTTTCTAAGTAGGTGGCTTCCATGATCTAAGATTTACCTAAAAGCAGTAGAATGAGTATAGTCATGTAGTTGGGCTCTAGTCACCCGGCCAATGGGTTGTTACCCATGATAACTTGCCATCCTTACTACCCTAGAAAGTTCATTAGGGACCTAATTTCCTTAGAAATCGCCAGAAAGTGACTCAGTGCAAATAGTGTGTAGATGCTTTAGCTTAAAGTCCCCTCAAATCAAATGGCGGGCTGATAGGTCATGTACTTATCACCCCAATTTATTTAACAACTTAAAAGAAAATTACTTAGCGAGGACTCTAGACTAAGTCTACATTCGAGTGAACACCCAGGGTGACTAAGCTCGAAGACTTGAAGAGTCTAAGTATTTAGGTCCTATCGTAACATTTCCTAAAGTTAACAACTTCCAAATGCCTAAGTTCTCTTCTCCTAATTTCTTTCTTTTTCTTTAAAGAAAATAAAAGAAATAAATTCCATGTAGTTAACAAAATGATTTCTGGATTAATTATCCACCCCCCATGACTAAATGATGCAATGTCCTTATTGTAAAAATAGAGACATGAAAAGGGTAGAGTAAACAGAATATTAACTAAATTTCATGAAAATTTGATCAGCTCCGCAGAGAATGTGGAATATACACATGTGCTAAGTTTACTGCCTTTAGCTAGGCATAAAATACAAATAAAGAAGAGGTTAGGAATTCATAGGTACGGGTCAAAATCAAAATTAAAAGATTGATCCTCAAACCTGTCAGCAAAATATGTCCATAGACGTGGACCAAATTATAGTGTAGACCCATGCCTTAGGGTCGAGTGGTTTTAAGGTTCTGGATGAAAATCACCCAAAACCTAAGATTATTGAGCTTGCAAGGTTGAGCCTACAGTTTGGTGGTGTGCAACCCAATACTAAAGTGTTAGACAAAAGGTAGATTTGATTCACTAGGTTCAGATGTCCACTTAAAGTTCAACTCAGAAAGATAGTTATTCCATGTTGAACGTGTACGAACCTACGCTAACGAGATTGGTTTTGGAAAACCTGTCGTTGTAGTTCGAAAGCGAAGAATTCATGTTCAACAAATAAAATTTATGCCGAAATTAAAATTCCGGGTCGAACACAGGGAGGCAGACGTTTGATTTAAAAACTACGCGTTTCGTTTTATTTGTTACAGAATAATTCAATTTAGTACTATCTAATTATTTACAATAAATATAAGAGAGAGAGAGAGTAAGAGAGAGAGAGAATACTGATGAGTGGCTACTCATCATAGCTAAAAGGCCGAAATTAAGCTAGACACTAAGCAAAACAATATCAAATTAACACATAAAAAGGGTTAAGTGTGGGAATTAAAGAAAAGACCTAAAACTTTTAATGTGTGTTAAAACCTCCTAATTAGGTCACAAAAATGAGATATTCTAAAAACTAAAGAACAAATGATGATCCATGCATCAATTGAACACATAAACAAGTTTGAAAAGATAAATCAGAAGTAAAATCAATGTCTTAAATGTTCAATTAAGCACATGTAAAAATTTGAAAGCAATTGGACATCATTTAGGCTTAGAAATAAATAGATTACAATTAGGTCCTTCATGCATTACATTTCTACCCTTCAAAACTCCTTCTTGGACCTTTTTGCAAGCTACAGGGACCCTTCTGTATGACTGCAAGGCCCTTCCAGTTATAGTTCTTCTCACTTTTGGACCTGCATGCTATTCTTCTACCCCTTCGTTCAAGGGTCTTCTTGCAAGTTTTCCCTCATTTTAGAGAGAAGCCTGTGTTCTTCACGCGCACTGTAGCACGCGAAGAACACAGCCATTCTCGACCGTCCATCGCACTTTTGATCTCGATCTGCGGCTAGAATCAAATGGAACCTTCGCGCGATTCGGTGCGTGCGTTCACCTCTCTTCCCAGATCACATCTGACGGTCAGATTTCTCTCTTGACTCGCCGCGCGCTCTACCATCTCATCCTCACCGTCGGCCTAATTTTGATTAACCTCACCCTTGCGGTGATCTCAATCACTGAGCTGCTACTTAAGCACCTCAGTGGTGTCGTGCGCAAGGGATCGCTCCCTCCTACATCTCTTAGCTATCAGTTCGTCCACTCCAGTCTCTCTTCCTCATCTAGACCCTGATTTCACAGCCACCGGCTGTGGAATCATCGCCTACTCTCGACCCTCCTCGTCGCTAAGGACCTCGTAGCACCTGAGGACGACCCTGGAGTCTCACTAGCAGACTCTTCCCTCCGCTGGAGTCACCCTCCTCCTTTCTTCCTCTTTAGCCGCCGGCTAAGGACCCATAGGTCCCATTCTTCCTTTTAGTTTAGGTTTTTAATTCTGCACAAGTAGTGTTAGATTTAGTTTGCAGTAGTTTAGAATAGATTTAGTTTTAATTGTTAGTGTTTAATGTTAGCTGTAGTTAGATTAGTCTTAGGAGTAGAATTAGTATTATACCCCTCCCTCACCTCCTCTGATCAGTTTAGATCAGAGGGGAAGAATCATCTGTTCATTGTTCAATTTATCTCCCTCTTCATGTTTTGTTTTTCCATCATCCAAATTCTGATTCTTGTTTTTCCTTTTAACGACGAATTTTTCATCAATCACCCACACATCCTGACCCAATTTCAGATCTGATGGTGCACTGCCTCAGATCTGAAAGTGGCGTCACAAGCACCATTTGGGGCTTCTCACTCACTCCATTTGTTTCACAAAAGCCCCTCTGTTTTAAATGGATTACCTCAGTTTTTCAGAGCACTTTTGATTTGGATTTTAAAGGATTTTTACTCTCTGAAATGTTTTGACAGATCTGACAAATTGAAGGGATTTTTGGTTTTCATTGTGGGCAAGGACTCTGAGAAGTTCTCTGGTGATAGAGAACCAATCAGAAGAGCCTTTCATGATTCTGTTTATACTTTGTTTTGAATGCATTCGCCAGCTCCCATTAAATTTCCTTAATGCATTCTTAGTCTCTTTTTGCTATATCAGAACTGCCATACACTATTTGTGTTGATGATCATTTCTGTATGGTGATTCTCTAACCTAAGGAGTTTTCCATACTCCTTAAGGTTGCAAGAAACTGGGATTGTATGTTGTTGGTTTTAATTGATTGAGCTAAGTCTTCCTTCATGCTGTCTATGGCATTAGGAAGACTAACTCAATGCCATTTGAGTTTTGATCTGAAAGGATGCTTCTGATAGGGTTTTTCCTAATGAGTGTTTGAGCTGAATTTACCTGAGATTTTCGTGAGATTTAAACCCTTATCAGATTTGGATTTCAACTCTCAAAATTTTTAGTTTGTTTTGAATTTTCTCTTATTCCCAGTTATACAGTAACATGCTGCATCTAGCAGCTACATTCCCCTCTTCTCTAAACTCCCTTCTTCTCTAAATTTCCCTCTTCTCTGTAGAATACTTCCCCCCTCTTCAAGTGGACTAACTGCAGCAACAGTTAGCCATTTGACAGTGGCTTAAGCCACTTCCACTGTAAACAACACATACTAAATACATTCTTCTTCTCTCCATCTCTTCTGACAGTAGCTGTGGCTGCTGTCTTAATTGAACACTAACACTCAATCAACTCTAATTCCCTAACTTTATACAAAAGCCTAATGACATAGACATATTTTAAAACTGTAAATATACCTATTCATAGTATTATAACTATAGCATATCAGTTAGATACATAGTTATACTGTAAATATGTATAAAACCTGTACAGAAATTCATATACATATGTAATCTATGTAAAAATATGTATATATACTAATCTATTATGTATGTACAGATTTATATTTACTTATTTAGTAGCTAAGTTAATAAGTTAGACCAATAATCATGTAAATAAATCTATAAACTTGGGAATATATATATATATATTAAGTAATTTAAGTTAGTCAAAGTATAATTATACCTAGTATAACTTACTGTAACTTAGTTTTAATTTTAAACACCCAGAACTGCTATTTTAGCCTAAATAAAACATAAATAAATTCGTAAAAATACAATAAACATATGTATTAAATACTTAAGTATGTAAGTTAAAACTGTTTAAGGTCAATTAGACCATTTACTAATTATTTTATAAGTAATTAACTATTTAATCACCTAAATCAACCTGTATAATCAGCCTAGTTTAGCGAATTTATTTGTATAGTAAAAATATTTAAAATTCAAAATTAATTAATCAATTATGTAGTATTACGTAAATATTTTATTTACCATATTTTATTTTATTTTTTTTAATAATTTATGGACCCCAAATCGAGGGCCAAAAACGCGCACAGACGCAGCTGCGTCTGATTTCCAACGCACGATGTGGCACTGGAATAGCGCCACATCGTGTGCTGCAAACTAAATGCAGCCATACAAATATAATTTATGCTATACTGTAAGCAGTCGTCAAGGCTCAGGGCGCCCGAAACACTGCCTGTTATGTGTGGTCCGATTACCCGATGTGTGCTGAACTTTGATATGTGTGCGGGGCCGGGGGCCCGAGCGTGTGCGAGCTTTAAGGCCGTTTGGCTGAGGCCTGACGCTGAGATTGAAAACGTAACTAAGCCACCTAATCTGTGAGATTAAGGCGCGCTTATTAGAGGTCTGGTCCCACCTGTAGGGTGCTGTGTATCCTTCAAAAAGCGTGCCCGCTAATTGAACACATTTTACGCTAAGGACGTTAGCCTAACCCCGTCTCCACCGCAGCCTCTGAAATACCACACAGAAGAAATTGAAAGGACAGACGACTTAGGAGAAGGAACACACGAGATAACAAGAACAGAAAAGACTTACTGTACATACAACAGTAGAATAAGTAATATACATACGTATAAGTAAACCCACATAATTACTAACAGAATAAAACGACACTATAAACGTCGCTAAAGACCTCAGTTTGCTTCTTTAGGTTGTATATAGTGTTTTCTGAGATTTAGCGACGTTTATATCTGTCACTAAAACTGATATATATGTCACTATAAATAAAAGACTAGTAAGTTAAGTTTTTACACTATGGTATCCTCATATAGTATGAACTAACATATTAGTGTTAATAGTATAACTTGTAAATACATAGTTTAGAGTATAATAATAGATTGTTTGATGCTTGTTCATAGTTAGTATTTTTTGCAAGCACTTCTTAGTAACTAGGTAAATAAAACATTCATTCATTCTTTAAATGTAAAGTTTCTTTTTGAATAAGAAGACAATTTCGGAGATAATCAAAGAGTGACCGAATTAAATTCAATAAATTGCCTCCTAGAGAACGACCTGGAACAAAACCAGTAAAAATTAGATAAATAAGCAAATGATAATAATGGTTGTAATGACTGGTACTCACCCATACTCACCACTATACGACATCCTTAAGGTTATATTATACACCCTATACTACAACGACATGATCATAACAATAATCATTCATCATCAAACAACCATTGTGTTATATACACATTGTAGATCATCGGTGTCATTGTTATCATTGTCATTCACACATTACACACATTACACCATCATCAACCAACTTCATCATTTTTTTTTGGCACCGTTGCCGGGGAGCATCGGTGTCAACAATTATCACCAACAACCATTTTCAACATCATTATTTTGGCGCCGTTGCCAGGGAGGCAACGCTCTTTGCACCAAAATTTTCTTTTTATATAGAAATTCTTTATTTCATTCATTCATTCATTGTAATTGCTTTTATTTTTCCATTGAATTAATTGTGTATACATTCTTTTAGTCATTTACTAATCAGTTGTTTTTCCATAGCACTTGAGGAGGAGTGTCGTCTTCCTGGTGGAGTCGCTGCGCTCCAGATCCGTCTTCCTGGTGGAGTTTTGCCTCGTAGTAGCTGTAGGAGTAGTGGTAGTATTAGCTTTAGTGTAGATAGTTTTAGGTTTATTAATTAGGAACAATTGTTAGTCATAAGTTGTGAGAGCTTGTTCTCACACAATTTTTGTAATAATTCTGGACTACCTGGACTTTATCTTCTTTTTCTCGGTTTTTCGATTTTGATTTTCCGAGTTAATTTCTTTTCTTGTTTTTGTTTATTGCATATAAGAAAAAAAAAATCAAAAAAATCAAAAAGATCTCATACTTATCTAGCAGCAGCATAACCTTAGGCATCCATTTTTTAGGATTGCATTTCATTCCTGCTAGATTTTAATTCAAGTCAAATCTGCATTAGAAGATTGCTGGAGTCAGGTACGCATTTCTTACCTAACTCTAACTCCTGCCATATTTGCATTTGACTTAAAGTTAAGAAGACCACTACTTGTTCTGAACTTATTAAAAAGTGAAACGAGCAGCATAGAAAACACATTTTAATCACTTCAATCAAATCAAAAAGGAGATAGCAAAATTGGGTGAAACCATGTTTGAGATTTTAATCGCCTTGTGTTGAATGTTATCGTGCACATAGCACGATCACTTAAGGCCACAATACACGGGTTTCTACCTCATCTTTCTGCAACCACAGGATCTGGATTCGCACGCTCAGTCTTATCCAGATTCCCAGTGGATTTTAGAGGTCTGCACATCGCTAGGTTTATCTTAGGATGTGTACAATTGTTTGAAACAATTGTTTGCGTATAACATACTTTGCGTAGCAGCCTCTAGGAAAAATTTTCTCCGATTCATTTCGATTGATTGGTCTTCTTGAATTGAGATTTTATTGGGATTCTTCTATTTTATTGTGAACGTTAAAAATTTTTTCCCATTGAGTTGGATCGAATTAGAGTAAACGGGATTTCAAAAAACCAACTCAATGGAATGTAGGAGATCCCAAAACCCAGAACTTGTACTCCCCTTGGGTACTGCTACCCAAGCTACTGCATCATCTTTTTTGCCTTCTACTTCTAATCCCTTACCTCCTGAGTCTCAAAATACTTTTCACAATCCCCCTCGCCAAGAGGATGATCTTGATTCTTCACACTTTGAGGATTTTGAAGAACTTCCTCCAGACTTAGTTGCACATCCTCTACCACAGCAACCACCTATCCCTAGGTTCCAACCTCCACCTTATCCTAATCATCCTAATCCACCCCCGGAGAGAGGACCTATGCCTCATCTTCAGCACCTTTTCGATAGACAACTACAAATGAATACCTTAACCCAACAGGTGCAACAGCTTGCTCAAGCTGTAAATCTATTAGCTAACCCCCAACCACAACCACTTCAACCTAGAAATCGTCAGGAACCACCCCAACCCCGTAGACCCCAACTACGAGATTATTATAATCCCGCAGTTGCCCAACCAATGCCTGTGGTACGTTATCCCAATGGGGGTTGTGCTGCTGAACTGAAGCCGAACATTATAGCACTCATTCCTCACTTCCATGGACTTGCTTCTGAGGACCCTTTTCAGCATTTAGAGGAGCTGAAGAATCTTGCCCAAACTTTGGGTCCGCAAGGACATGATCAGCACACGCTTTTGATGAAAATGTTCTCCTTTTCATTAAAAGATAAGGCAGCCTTTTGGTTTAGAACACTTGCACGGACTACACCTATAGATTCCTGGGCTTCTTTAGAGCATGAGTTCTTAAAGAAGTACTTTCCTGTAGGCCGCACTAATGCCTTAAGGCGTGCCATCACCACCTTCACCCAGAATTCAGGAGAACCTATGCACGAGGCTTGGGAGAGATTCCATGAGCTTTTGAGAAAATGTCCCCACCATGGTGTCCCACGCTGGCAACAGGTCCAGATCTTCTACCATGGGCTCCATGATGACACACGGAATTTTGTAGATGCCACTTGTGGAGGCAATTTCCTGTGTCGGGACGAGGACTCAGCCTTTGAGCTCTTTGAAGGCATGGCCAAAAACTCTATTAATAATGCTTCAATGAGCGTGTTTAATAGAAAGTCCTCACATTCCCACTCACACACGGGGGTACATGAAGCCCAATCCAGTAGCAAAGACTTAGAGATAGTGGCTAGTCAACTAGATAAAGTGGGCTTAATCGAGAAGAAAGTAGATGAAGTATGGAAATTTCTCTCAAAACACCCATCTTCTTCTTCTCAGTCACCAGCACAAAACACTTCTTCTCAGTTTCCCACAGGTTGGGAAACTGTGAATAACCTTTCTGTGACACAAACTGCATTACCGGATTTTCCATTTCTATATCCTTCACCGGTTGGAGGAACCTTTGTTCCTCCCTTCACTGACTTCCCTGCACCTTCTGGAGCTTCGGAGGAGCTTCATGCCATTCACAATGATCCTTTCACACAAACCTATAACCCTGGATGACGCAATCATCCAAATTTCTCGTGGTCGGGAAATTCACAGAGACCTCCTTTTCAACAACCTTCTGCACCACCATTGCACAACCCGATCTGAGCACCACCTCCACAATCACACGGATATCCACCGCGTACCTACCAACAACCCCAACCCAGGCCCACCCAATACTCTCAATCTGGGCCTACACGAGATGACCAGTTGGGGTCTATCATGAAAGCTCCTGCTGATATGCAACAACAGAATATTGCTATGCAGCAAAGACAGGATGCGGCCTTAGCTGAGATGAGAGCCCAGCTATCACACTTGACGGAGTCCCGTCAACCACATTCACTCCCATCACAAGCACAACCCAACCCTAGGAACATACCTGCTCAAAGGTATATCCAACCTAGACCTGCACTGCAAGATCAAACACATGACATTTCACAACCAGTGCACAACACTGAATTCTTCACTGACTCAAATTCTTCTCTTGCACAAACACAACCACCTCTGCTACCTAACAATGATTTACCATCTACCTCTAGAGCTGAACTAAATGCCATAGTCACTAGGAGTGGTAAATGCACACTAGATCCACCTCTTCCAACACCTACCACTTCTAGTTCTGCTCCTCCACTTCCTACTTCTCCTCTACCTATGACTGAACCTCTCACAACTCCAGTACCTTTTCCTGAAGCTTTAAAGAAGAAGGAGAAAGGAAAGAAAAAGACCTGTGTGGCACCTGAGGAGGATTTGCTTAAGCTCTTTGAGCAAGTCCACATAAACATCCCCTTGTTAGATGCAATCCGCCACATCCCTCTTTACGCTAAGTTTTTAAAAGACCTATGTACACCTAAGCATAAAGCAAGAATTCAAAAAGGGAGTAGTCCAATCATTCTCTCGGAACAAGCTAGTTCCATCATCTCTAGTACCCTCCCAACTAAGATGAAAGACCCAGGCACCCCTCTCTTATCCTGCATGATAGGTAACACCACATTCAATAGAGCACTACTTGACCTAGGTGCTTCCATCAATCTTATCCCAACCTCTCTACTGACACATTTTGAGGTTGGCAATCTGAAGCCAACCGAGGTGTCCCTGCAATTTGCTGACAGATCAGTTAAGACACCTCAGGGAGTGTTGGAAGATGTCATAGTGCGGGTCAGGGGTTTTTACTTCCCTGTAGACTTTATAGTCCTTGACATGGAAGTACCTGAAGATATCCAGAATACACCTATCATTTTAGGAAGACCTTTCTTGGCTACGGCCAAGGCAAACATCAATTGTGAGGAGGGCCTTATAGAATTAAAGTTTGGAGATCAGAAAATAAAAATTGATATTTTTCAGGCCCAAAGAGGACCAACCTGTAGTTTAATTGAAGAAATCTTCTCCCTGGATTCATTGGATCAATTGGTTGAGGACACCTTGATCAATTCATTAAATTTAGAACCTCAACACTCTTTGGACTCTGACTTGACTTCCACTGAGATACCAAATTTAGAGACTGAGGACCTTCCTCCCATTCCATTAGTATCTCTAGGATCTCCTGAAACTTTCACACCTGCTCCTTCTGATCCTGTGCCTGTTGAACTCAAACCTCTTCCTGACTCTCTCAAATATGTTTTCTTAGGACCTGATCAGACCTATCCGGTGATTGTTAACTCTTCCCTTTCTTCTGATCAAGAGTCACGACTCTTATCTGTCCTAAGAGCACAAAGGCAGGCTATAGGATGGAGCCTTTCTGACCTTACTGGCATCAGTCCTTCTTATTGCACACATAGGATTTTCACTGAAGAAGGATCTAGACCTACTAGATAGCCCCAGCGTAGATTAAACCCTACATTACAAGAGGTGATAAAAAGTGAAATGATTAAATGGCTGGACAATGGAATTATCTACCCAATTTCTGACAGTAGATGGGTAAGTCCTGTTCAGGTTGTGCCAAAGAAGGCCGGACTTACCATCGTCACCACTGATTCTGGAGAAGTCATCCCTACACGCATTGCTAGTTCGTGGCGAGTATGTATAGATTACCGAAAACTCAACCAAGCCACGAAGAAAGATCATTTCCCTTTGCCCTTCATTGATCAAATACTGGAAAGAGTGGCAGGGAATAGATTTTTCTGCTTTTTGGATGGCTATTTAGGATATAATCAGGTGGCAATTCACCTCGATGATCAGGAGAAAATGACATTCACCTGCACCTACGGAACCTTTGCATTCCGTAGGATGCCTTTTGGATTGTGCAACGCACCTGCTACATTCCAGCGGTGTATGTTTGCAATCTTTTCCGACTTAGTAGGCGATTGTTTAGAAGTCTTCATGGATGACTTCTCGGTCTTCGGGAGCACATTTGATGCATGTCTAGACCACCTGACCAAGGTCCTGCAAAGATGCATTAATGTGAATCTGGTACTTTCCTGGGAGAAATCTCATTTCATGGTAACTGAAGGACTTGTATTAGGTCACCTTATTTCTGAGAGAGGAATTGAGGTTGACTGCGCGAAGGTAAAGTTGATTTCTGATTTACCACTACCTTCGTCGGTTAAGCAAATTCGATCTTTCCTCGGGCATGTTGGTTTTTATCGCCGCTTTATAGCGGATTTCTCGAAAATAGCCCGACCTCTCACTACTCTCCTCTCTAAAGACGTAGACTTCCAGATCTCTGGCGATTGTGTTCGTGCCTATACGACACTTCGTGATCTGATTACCAAGGCACCCATACTGCAACCCCCGAATTGGTCTCACCCTTTTGAGATCATGTGTGACGCCTCTAATTATGCAGTAGGAGCTGTCCTTGGTCAAAAATTGGACGGGAAACCCACAGTCATCTATTACGCTAGCACGACCTTAGATGAAGCTCAGAGGAATTGCACCGTCACGGAAAAGGAATTGCTAGCTGTAGTATATGCACTGGAAAAATTCAGACCTTATCTTTTAGGTTCCCACATTATAGTCTACACTGACCACACGACAGTTCGATATCTTCTTGCCAAGAAGGATGCGAAATCTCGTCTGATTAGATGGATCCTACTTTTACAGGAATTTGATTTAGAGATTCGTGATAAGGCTGGAAAGCAGAATGTGGAAGCTGACCACTTATCCCGCCTTCCTTTTGAAGCGATTTCTCCTTCTTTACCCATCTCTGACCACTTCCCTGACGAGCAATTGCTAGTCATTCATTCTGATCTTCCCTGGTATGCTGACATTGTCAACTACCTGGCTTCTGGACTCATCCCCAATAATTGGGTCCGACATCAAAAAGACAGACTTAGATCCGAGGCCAAGCACTGTTACTGGGAAGAACCTTGGCTTTTCAAGCATTGTAAAGACCAGATCTTTAGGAAGTGCATCCCTGATAAGGAGATTAGAAGCGTCTTATCATTCTGCCACGACCAGGTGTGCGGCGGTCACTTCTCTGGCAAAAAGACCGCTGCAAAGATTTTGCAGAGTGGTTTCTTTTGGCCCACAATCTTCAAGGATGCACACGAATATAGCAGGGCATGTTCACGCTGTCAGTCTCTCGGTAGTATTGGCCGCCGAGACATGATGCCCTTGAATTCGATCATGGTGTGCGAAATCTTTGACATTTGGGGCATTGACTTCATGGGACCTTTTCCTAAATCTTATGGCTTCGAGTACATATTGTTGGCAGTTGAGTATGTTTCAAAATGGATTGAAGCCATCCCCTCAAGGACTAATGATCATAGAGTTGTGACACAATTTGTTCAAGATTTCATCTTCTCTAGATTCGGGGTACCTAAAGCCATCATTAGTGATGGAGGGTCTCATTTTAGAAACACACATTTTCAGTCCCTACTTCAAAAGTATGGGGTGTCACATAGGATTGCTACATCTTATCACCCTCAAACCAATGGACTTGCTGAATTATCTAATCGGGAGATCAAAAAGATTTTACAGACTACCATCCGACCTGATAGAAAGGATTGGTCTTCCTGCCTTTCTGATGCGTTGTGGGCATATAGGACAGCCCACAAAACCCCTTTAGGCATGTCTCCTTTTAGACTTGTGTATGGGAAACACTGTCATCTTCCTGTAGAATTAGAGCACAAAGCCTATTGGGCCATCAGAAAGTGTAACTTAGACTTAGAGAAGGCCGGTGATCTTAGGAAATTACAAATGTCTGAGCTCGATGAATTAAGGAATGAATCTTATGAAAGCTCAAGGATGTATAAGGACAAACTTAAGGCCTTCCATGACCGTCACATTCTTAGGAAATCTTTTCACCCTGGTAAAAAAGTCCTCTTCGACTCTAGACTGAAACTCTTTCCTGGGAAGTTAAGATCAAAATGGATTGGACCTTTCAAAATCTTGAGATTATTTGATAATGGAGCCGTTGAGATCACTGAACTTGACAAATCTGAACCCTTTATTATTAATGGACAAGGACTGAAACCTTTCATTGAGCCGCATGATCTCAGACTTGTCAATTCCACCATTTCGCTCCTACATTTTGAGCTACCAACTAAGTTTTCACCTAGCTGACGGCGTTAAACTTAGCAAACACCTACCCTTGTATATAGCTATTTTACACCTTTCTTACTCTTGCCTTTATTTGCATATAGTGTCTACCCTTGCATTCTGAGCATACATTCATTGACACACATGTCATGCATTTCACTTCCTAGCCCGACTGTTCACTCTGATCCTAGATCGGACTTAAAATCGTCCGCACAGAGATTTTATCTCCTCATTCCGACTTCCTTTCATCACCTAGTCTAGGATAGTGAAAAGCAGAGCATGCATTTGCATCCATCCTTTCATTCAATGAGGACATTGAAACATTTAAGCATGGGGGGGTGTAAATGGTAAACCATTTAAACCAAAATGCAATTGTAGACACAACTATAGTACATATAGTATTATAAAAAAAAAAAATTATATACTTCAAAAAAATTGAAAAATTTTGAAAAAAATTACAAAGCTTAAAAAAAAAAAAAAACAAATTAGAAAAATTCCAAAAATAAATTAACGGACATGTACTTCATTATCAAAGGAGGACATTCATTTCAAGAGGGGAGGGAGAAAAAGAAAAAGAAAAAGAAAGAAAAGATAAGTGATCTTATAGCTGAAAAAAAAAAAAAAAAAAGAATAAGTGTCTACGGACATTCAACCATTACTGGTTTGACTTGCCGGGCCATGGAAGCTTGGTACAAGCTTAGGCTTAATACACTTCGAGCCTTGACAAGATAGACCACAGTCTCTCCTAACTTTAGGACAATTCTTGTACCTGAGTCACCAGTACAGGATTCGTTGGTTTGCTTTGACTTAGGAGTCTAAGTAACCTTGGCTTTCACTACACAATGTCAGGAAAGACCACTTGAACCTAAACCTCAACCCTTGTGTTCATTAGGGAAGGTGGAGTCCTTACCTGTGCGTGCAGGTAGACTCTTTGTCCTAATCTTTAGCCTTGTGTCTAGGAGAAGCTCTTTCCACAAAAAAATCCACCCACCAAATACAGTGCGCTCTACCAAATAAGTTCTGGAGACATACTGTTCAAAAAAAAAAAAAAAAATCTTCTCTGAGCCACAAATACAATAAAGGTTGGGATTGAATACCATCAATTTTTGAGTCATCCGAAAGCATGAGCTGAAGTTAGGACCAACCTGGACTTAAAAAGAAGTGAAACCCCGGGAATGAGCCTTAGAATTCACCTGGTTAGTCCTGACTTATCACAAAGCACAGCCATAACTTCATAGCATTCTGAGTCTCTGTAAAACCTCCTGAGTCCTGGAATTCGACTTAAGGTTTAAATATCAAGAGTCCTTGTTGGTTGAGAGATGGTCTATGTCATTTAAGCCTCGAGTTCTGGTAGGTTATCCTCAGTAACAAGGTTCTCACAATGTCCAAAAACACAGTTGGTATTGGAAAATTTTTCAGCTTAAAGATAATCACTTAAAAAAAAAAATTTTTGAAAGAAGAAAAAGATATCTCTACACACTTACCTTGCTGATACTTAAATTTCCTTACACTTCAATAGATTGTTTGCTAAGGGACTAGCAAAACGTAAGCATGGGGGTATGATGAGTGGCTACTCATCATAGCTAAAAGGCTGAAATTAAGCTAGACACTAAGCAAAACAATATCAAATTAACACATAAAAGGGTTAAGTGTGGGAATTAAAGAAAAGACCTAAAACTTTTAATGTGTGTTAAAACCTCCTAATTAGGTCACAAAAATGAGATATTCTGAAAACTAAAGAACAAATGATGATCCATGCATCAATTGAACACATAAAAAAGTTTGAAAAGATAAATCAGAAGTAAAATCAATGTCTTAAATGTTCAATTAAGCACATGTAAAAATTTGAAAGCAATTGGACATCATTTAGGCTTAGAAATAAATAGATTACAATTAGGTCCTTCATGCATTACATTTCTACCCTTCAAAACTCCTTCTTGGACCTTTTTGCAAGCCGGAGGGACCCTTCTGTATGACTGCAAGGCCCTTCCAGTTATAGTTCTTCTCACTTTTGGACCTGCACGCTATTCTTCTACCCCTTCGTTCAAGGGTCTTCCTACAAGTTTTCCCTCATTTTAGAGAGAAGCCTGTGTTCTTCACGCGCACTGTAGCACGCGAAGAACACAGCCATTCTCGACCGTCCATCTCACTTTTGATCTCGATCTGCGGCTGGAATCAAATGGAACCTTCGCGCGATTCAGTGCGTGCGTTCACCTCTCTTCCCAGATCACATCTGACGGTCAGATTTCTCTGTTGACTCGCCGCGCACTCTACCCATCTCATCCTCACCGCTGGCCTAATTTTGATTAACCTCACCCTTGCGGTGATCTCAATCACTGAGCTGCTACTTAAGCACCTCAGTGGTGTCGCACGCAAGGGATCGCTCCCTCCTACATCTCTTAGCGATCAGTTCGTCCACTCCAGTCTCTCCTCCTCATCTAGACCCTGATTTCACAGCCACTGGCTGTGGAATCATCGCCTGCTCTCGACCCTCCTCGTCGCTAAGGACCTCGTAGCACCTGAGGACGACCCTGGAGTCTCACTAGCAGACTCTTCCCTCCACTGGAGTCACCTTCCTCCTTTCTTCCTCCTTAGCCTCCGGCTAACGACCCATAGGTCCCATTCTTCCTTTTAGTTTAGGTTTTTAATTCTGCACAAGTAGTGTTAGATTTAGTTTGCAGTAGTTTAGAATAGATTTATTTTTAATTGTTAGTGTTTAATGTTAGCTGTAGTTAGATTAGTCTTAGGAGTAGAATTAGTATTAGATCCCCTCCCTCACCTCCTCTGATCAGTCCAGATCAGAGGGGAAGAATCATCTGTTCATTATTCAATTTATCTCCCTCTTCATGTTTTGTTTTTCCATCATCCAAATTCTGATTCTTGTTTCTCCTTTTAACGACGAATTTTTCATCAATCACCCACACATCCTGACCCAATTTCAGATCTGATGGTGCACTGCCTCAGATCTGAAAGTGGCGTCACAAGCACCATTTGGGGCTTCTCACTCACTCCATTTGTTTCACAAAAGCCCCTCTGTTTTAAATGGATTACCTCAGTTTCTCAGAGCACTTTTGATTTGGATTTTAAAGGATTTTTACTCTCTGAAATGTTTTGACAGATCTGACAAATTGAAGGGATTTTTGGTTTTCATTGTGGGCAAGGACTCTGAGAAGTTCTCTGGTGACAGAGAACCAATCAGAAGAGCCTTTCATGATTCTGTTTATACTTTGTTTTGAATGCATTCGCCAGCTCCCATTAAATTTCCTTAATGCATTCTTAGTCTCTTTTTGCTATTTCAGAACTGCCATACACTATTTGTGTTGATGATCATTTCTGTATGGTGATTCTCTAACCTAAGGAGTTTTCCATACTCCTTAAGGTTGCAAGAAACTGGGATTGTATGTTGTTGGTTTTAATTGATTGAGCTAAGTCTTCCTTCATGCTGTCTATGGCATTAGGAAGACTAACTCAATGCCATTTGAGTTTTGATCTGAAAGGATGCTTCTGATAGGGTTTTTCCTAATGAGTGTTTGAGCTGAATTTACCTGAGATTTTCGTGAGATTTAAACCCTTATCCGATTTGGATTTCAACTCTCAAATTTTTAGTTTGTTTTGAATTTTCTCTTATTCCCAGTTATACAGTAACATGCTGCATCTAGCAGCTACATTCCCCTCTTCTCTAAACTCCCTTCGTCTCTAAATTTCCCTCTTCTCTGTAGAATACTTCCCCCTCTTCAAGTGGACTAACTGCAGCAACAGTTAGCCATTTGACAGTGGCTTAAGCCACTACCACTGTAAACAACACATACTAAATACATTCTTCTTCTCTCCATCTCTTCTGACAGTAGCTGTGGCTGCTGTCTTAATTGAACACTAACACTCAATCAACTCTAATTCCCTAACTTTATACAAAAGCCTAATGACATAGACTTATTTTAAAACTGTAAATATACCTATTCATAGTATTATAACTATAGCATATCAGTTAGATACATAGTTATACTGTAAATATGTATAAAACCTGCACAGAAATTCATATACATATGTAATCTATGTAAAAATATGTATATATACTAATCTATTATGTATGTACAGATTTATATTTACTTATTTAGTAGCTAAGTTAATAAGTTAGAGCAATAATCAAGTAAATAAATCTATAAACTTGGGAATATATATATATATATATATATTAAGTAATTTAAGTTAGTCAAAGTATAATTATACCTAGTATAACTTACTGTAACTTAGTTTTAATTTTAAACACCCAGAACTGCTATTTTAGCCTAAATAAAACAAAAATAAATTCGTAAAAATACAATAAACATATGTATTAAATACTTAAGTATGTAAGTTAAAACTGTTTAAGGTCAATTAGACCATTTACTAATTATTTTATAAGTAATTAACTATTTAATCACCTAAATCAACCTGTATAATCAGCCTAGTTTAGCGAATTTATTTGTATAGTAAAAATATTTAAAATTCAAAATTAATTAATCAATTATGTAGTATTACGTAAATATTTTATTTACCTTATTTTATTTTATTTTTTTTAATAATTTATGGACCCTAAATCGAGGGCCAAAAACGCGCACAGACGCAGCTGCGTCTGATTTCCAACGCACGATGTGGCGCTGGAATAGCGCCACATCGTGTGCTGCAAACTAAACGCAGCCATATAAATATAATTTATGCTATACTGTAAGCAGTCGTCAAGGCTCAGGGCGCCCGAAACACTGCCTGTTATGTGTGGTCCGATTACCCGATGTGTGCTGAACTTTGATATGTGTGCGGGGCCGGGGGCCCGAGCGTGTGCGAGCTTTAAGGCCGTTTGGCTGAGGCCTGACGCTGAGATTGAAAACGTAACTAAGCCACCTAATCTGTGAGATTAAGGTGCGCTTATTAGAGGTCTGGTCCCACCCGTAGGGTGCTGTGTATCCTTCGAAAAGCGTGCCCGCTAATTGAACACATTTTACACTAAGGACGTTAGCCTAACCCCGTCTCCACCGCAGCCTCTGAAATACCACACAGAAGAAATTGAAAGGACAGACGACTTAAGAGAAGGAACACACGAGATAACAAGAACAGAAAAGACTTACTGTACATACAGCAGTAGAATAAGTAATATACATACGTATAAGTAAACCCACATAATTACTAACATAATAAAACGACACTATAAACGTCGCTAAAGACCTCACTTTGCTTCTTTAGGTTGTATATAGTGTTTTCTGAGATTTAGCGACGTTTATATCTGTCACTAAAACTGATATATATGTCACTATAAATAAAAGACTAGTAAGTTAAGTTTTTACACTATGGTATCCTCATGTAGTATGAACTAACATATTAGTGTTAATAGTATAACTTGTAAATACATAGTTTAGAGTATAATAATAGATTGTTTGATGCTTGTTCATAGTTAGTATTTTTTGCAAGCACTTCTTAGTAATTAGGTAAATAAAACATTCATTCATTCTTTAAATGTAAAGTTTCTTTTTGAATAAGAAGACAATTTCGGAGATAATCAAAGAGTGACCGAATTAAATTCAATAAATTGCCTCCCAGAGAACGACCTGGAACAAAACCAGTAAAAATTAGATAAATAAGCAAATGATAATAATGGTTGTAATGACTGGTACTCACCCATACTCACCACTATACGACATCCTTAAGGTTATATTATACACCCTATACTACAACTACATGATAATAACAATAATCATTCATCATCATACCACCATTGTGTTATATACACATTGTAGATCATCGGTGTCATTGTTATCATTGTCATTCACACATTACACACATTACACCATCATCAACCAACTTCATCATTTTTTTTGGCGCCGTTGCCAGGGAGCATCGGTGTCAACAATTATCACCAACAACCATTTTCAACATCAAATACTACACATGGAAATCAAAATGAGATGTAGAATAGACAAGGAATTTATCATAAAAGAGATCGTTCGTTACAACTAGAAAGCATAAAGCGATTACTCTAGAAAGCAGTAAATCTATATTAGAAAGCAGTAAAAAGAGTAGGGAGAGAGAATCCTTCTCGACGGTCGCTTGGAGGACGAGCCGGGCGGGACGACGCCTGGACGAAGGAGGACAAAGCGGGACGAAGGAGGACGAAGCAGAAGAATGGGAACGGAGCAGCACGCCGTCGTCGTCGCGGGATCCACTTCCGAAGGGGGATGAAAATTTGGATTTTATCTCACGAGAAGCATCCCGGGTGTGGGACAAGCTTCTCTTGAGCTTTGGAGAGGTAAAGAGGAGAAGGAAGGGATGAGAATTTCGTATGGAGGGGGTCTCCTTTTATAGTTGCAAGGAGTGGGGGCAAAATGGACATTACAACTTCAAAACAATAAATGAGGGGTCTTTAGTGACAGATGAAACCGTCGCTAAAGCCCCCAGCGCGCACGTCGCTTCCACGCCCACGCGCGCCCGCTCAGCCACCCGCGCGTGTAACGCCTACGCGCTTCTATTGATTTTCAGCCGTCCGATCGCGAGATCGGACGGCTTAAAATTGCGCCTTCACCGCTGCCGCCCGCCCGCCTGCACGTGCGATCGCGCGTCCACGCGTCGTCCTGATTGAGCGTGCGCGGACGTTGGATCTCCATCTGACGCTCATCCGCGCCCGCTCAATCGTGCCTTCCGCTCCCTCGCCGCGACTTCGACCGCTGCGCTGCGGGGCGTGGATGGTCGAGCGCATGTTTTAAGCGTCGGGAGGCCACAGCCGTTGGATCGAGATCCAACGACGGAGAGGAGACGGGTGTGCGGTCTTCACAAGATGCATGCGACCGTTTGGGCGGCTGAGATGGCACCACGTGGCGCCATCTTGACCGTCCATCTTCTGGAAGTTGTAGATGGTGCCACGGATGTCGGATTGACTCGATTTTTGTGTCGTTGGGCTGCGATCGTCGATCCGAATTCATCCGTGCGGTCGGATTTGTCATCTGAAGTGTGGATTTACACCATCCTGGCCCTTGATCTTCTAGGGTTCCCCGGTCTCTATCTGATGCTACGGATGCCTGATTAGGGCGATCTTGGAGTCGTTGAACTCCAATCGTCGCCCTGATCACATCCATACAGTTGGATATTTGATCCGAGGCCCCGATAAAATGTTTGCCCTGTCCAAGTACATAAAAGGAGACAATTAACCTCCATTTTATTCAAACTACTCTAAATGCAAGATGATGCATGTTATGCAATATTTATATTATGAAATGCAATCCTATGCTTAAGAACATGCATATATAGACATTTTAAGTAGTGTAAATGTGTTTACATCATTCCAACATTGGGTTGCACATCAAAGATATCATAAGGGTCCTTGTAGAATGTAGGTGGTTTTAGGTCAACAGGAACCCATAAATCCAAAATTGTGTTTCCCTCATAATTAACCTCCCAGATTTTCATTTCCACATTTCTATCCTCCAAAATCAATGTTTCCAGGACCTTCAGATCATTGCACACCCCTTCTAAAATGCCCAAGTCCAACAATTGTGCCTAAATCAGGATTGACTTGGGTCTGGTGATCTTAAGAATATCATAATTCAACTCTTCAGGGTGTGGTTGAGCAATGGGGCTTCTGATTGAATCATCAGGATTTGGATCGACCAACAACATGATTATAATCTTCAATAATCGGGCTATCAAAAGGTTCGTCATGCTCCTCGAGCTTGTTCGTCTCACTAAAATCCAATTCCTTAAGCTCAAGTGGGACTTCACCTAAAGATTCTTCACCCTTAGAGTCAAAGAATTCTTGATCCTCATTTACATATGTCTCAAAATCATATGTCATTTCCTGGTCCATAGAGACATATTTTTCCGTGCTCCCTAGCTCGAAGATCTCGAGTGAAGCAATCGGTTCAACCTTAATGGGTTGCTCTAGACCGACTTGGTCATCTCAGGTCTTAGAAAATGTATCCCTCCCGATAGGTACCTGAGCGAGTTCAGACATTAGCTCTCCTGAAGGGGGTTTATCTTGAGAATCATCCAAGATTTGACTACGGTACCCATGAATTTCAACCTCAATCTTGACAATTTCCCAAGTAGAAACTCACCTGGGCCCCTATCCCTAACATCTTGGAGCAAATCCAATAAAGAGCTATTCAGCTCATCAATTATTTTGATCATGGGCTCCAATTCTTCAGTGCATGGTGTTGGATGAGCTTCTAAAGATTGTATGGTGTTCATCAAGTTAGCCAATACCCTATCTTGGACATACTTCACCCAAACCAAATGGTTCGGTTCAGGGTTGCATGGGTTTGGGTTAAATCTAAGGGAGTCAGGATATTAAGTTTCTCGGGGTCCTCCCTGATAGTAAGTCATTTCGGGTTGTTAAAAGAATGGAGGTGGCCTATGTTTAGCCTAATTCTAGGGAGGGTAGGTGTTATAATCAACATATCCTTCTTGATTGTAGATCAGGTTAGGTTGATCATCAAAGGGTGGAGATATATAACCATTGTAGGCATGAGAAGGATAATAATCATAGTCTTGTTTTCTAGGGTTAGGCCCTGGACACTAAGGTCCAGATTCATATCCCCAATCAAAGTTATCCTGGCTAGGAGATGGGTAATCATAAGTAGAGTTGGGATAGTAATCATCTTGAGGATACGTGTTGGTAGGATTGTAGGATTGGAAATGTGTGAAAGATGTGGAAGGATACATTGTGGAGTAGGAGGGAAAATGGAAGAGAGAAAGGTGCCCTGTAGTATAATCAACCAAACCTGTCCTTATGTGGGTAGCCTAAAAACCTATAGACTCCCAGGACCCGTCTTGAGAAGACAGAAATGATTTGGTCTACTTCTATCCAGCCAATCCAACTAGTTAGTGGGAGGGGCTGGGGAGAAGGTTCTTCCTTTGGCTTGCACCTCCGGTTCCTTTGATACCCCCAACAGTGGTCGTTTGACGGTACTTCCCTAGCTAGACATCAGATGGACCAGTAGAAGCATATTAATAAAAAAAAAATCTCAATCTGGGTCTCGAGAGCAAATCAATTCTTAAGGCCAACGTCTACTTAGTTTTAATTAGGCTTGGGATAATTGTGCTCTTGGAATATGATGTACCCTTTAGATGGGTTTTACCCTTAATGATCAATTCAAATGTGTGTGCGTGCACAACCAAGGTTTGCAAACAAAGTTATTTGATGATGTGACTTTTAAGGTTTAACCTTGTTTAGTAGATTTTAGGATTTAATCTTTATGTCTATTCAATCAAGGTTCAGTGGAACACTCCAGGTTTTGAAAGCATTAGTGATGAATTATTCTTTTAGAAATCAGAAAAAAATGTAGAGTGTCTGGTTCAACCCTAAGTGGCAAGCTACTTGATGAATCACTTTTATCTTAAAACAACTCAATCAATTGGCCTATTGCACCACTTGATTAAGGCACACAAATTGTTTAACTATTCAAATTTTCTACTCACTTATTTGTGTGTTACATTGAAGTGTACTGGGTCCACAGGTCAGATCCCGGGTTAAGTGGTAGAATCAAAGTGATTATGTGCCTTAGGATTAGAAATTGTCGATGTTAAGTGTGTCGCTCTTAAGTTAATCTGACAAGAAGAGAATAATTTTTTTTATACTTTTAATTTATGCGGAAGGGTGAGGTGAGGTGATGTGACAATCAAACAACCAAATCTATCCTAGGATTTATAAATGCACGTACGATGATTTAGGTTGAAGTTATTAGTGTGGTGAAATGAAATCTACGATGGGGGTGAGGGTAAACTTATAAAACCTTCATCTGCACTTTTCTCCGATCAAACCGCCTAGGCCCACCTCGAAAGAGTACTTGCAATCACAATAAGATCAGAGAAAAAGTGAGATAAAAATTCGGTAAGGCGAAAAAACATGAGAAAAACCAAAGAGCGTTGCTTCCTCGACAACGACTCCAAAATGATAGGGTGGAGAGATTTGTTGCAAAAAGATTTGAGTTTGGAAACCTATCGTCATAGTTCAATTTGTGAGAAAATCCATCGATTAGATAATATTTATAATCGAAACTCGAAAGGAGTCGCAGGTCAAACACATGGAGGCAAACATTTGGTTTGAAAAATCCACATTTTGCTTTTATTTGTTTTTGTCATTTTTATTAAGCAATAGATTAGGTTGATGAAAACTTTATCTACTTGCAAAAATAATGCAGAGAGAGAGAGAGAAAGAGAGAGAGAAGAACAATCATATATTTCTGATCAAATGTTTCTATAACTATGAAAGTGAGAAAAATACACTGCAAAAGTGAAAAGAAAGAGATAGGTGAGAAGAATCTCCCTTGACGGTGGCTTGGAGATGGCTCACTCTAACGGTGCCGTGAAGAAGGTGGTGAGTAGCAGGATGAGGGAGAATGGCAGCGGAGGAAGGAGGATGAGGCAGAACGTCATCACAGCAAGGATCTTCTTCCGAAAGGAGGTGAGAGGACAACTGCGGGATGCTCCATGAATGGGGATGAGAGGTGGAAAAATATTTGATTCTACTCTAGAGGAGTATCCCAGGCATGGGGCAAGCTCTCTCTAGAGCCTTGGAGGTGGTGAGGAGAAGAAAGGAAGAGATAAATTGCTCTCCGATGCCACGAAGGACAAGTTCTCTCTAGGACAAGCTCTCCTTAGGCCAAGAAAGACAAATTATTTTCCAATGCCAAATACTACTTTTGGGAAGACCCATATCTCTTCCACATCGGTGCTGATCAAATCATCTGACGATGTGTCCCGAAAGTGGAAATTCAGGACATCTTGTCCTGCCATGACCAGGCATGCGGTGGACACTTCTCTAGTCAGAAAACCTTAGCAAAAGTCTTCTAGTGTAGCTTCTATTGGCCCACAATTTTCAAAGATGCACATAATCACTGTAAGGCATGCACTCGTTGCCAGACCTTAGGCAACATGAGCCACTGTGATATGATGCCCTTACAGCTGATTTTCATATGAGAAATCTTTGATGTCTGGGGGATTGATCTTATGGGAACCATTCTTGTTTCAAACAGCTTCGAGTACATTCTGCTCGCTGTTGACTACGTGTCCAAATGGATCGAAGCCATTCCGACTGAAACCAATGATCATAAGGTGGTTATCAAATTTATTCATTATAACATCTTTTCTCGGTTTGGGATTCCACGTGCTATAATCTTTAATGGAGGGACCCATTTCACTAATGCTTAGTTCAGATCACTGATGGCTAAATATGGGGTGTCACACTGAATCTCTACTCCTTATCACCCCCAAACCAAAGGTCTAACTGAGCTATCGAATCGGGAGATCAAGAAAATCCTCCAAGTCACTGTTCGACCTGATAGGAAAGACTGGTCATCCTGACTTACGGAAGCTTTTTGGGCTTAAAGGACCACCCACAAAACCCAATTAGGCATGTCTCCCTTTACATTGGTGCATGGGAAGGCATGTCACCTCCCCGTCGAATTGGAGCACAAAGCCTATTGGGAAGTACGAAATTGAAATCTAGATCTTTCTAAGGTAGGAACTGGTCACACATGTTTGACGAGTTTGAAATCGGGTTTACAAGTAACCATTGATGTAGTTGCAAAACACGTCGATCAGATAAAATTTATACCGAAACTCCAAGGGAGTCCTAGGTCGAACACAGGGAGGTAACATTTGCTTTAATTGAAAACCGCGCTTTGATTTATTTCTTTTTGGAGTTTTAGGGTTTTGTTATTTTTTTTTGTTTTTGTAAGAAGAAGATAAGTAGAATAAATCACAAGAGATATGGAACAAATATTTTATATATCATGAATGTCTATTACAATATTCTACGAAAGCATAAAAAGAGAGGGAGGTGAGATGAAATCTCTCGAATCGACGGTTTGATGAGACGACGATGCTTGGCAGAAGCTCAGACGAAGGAGTTAAGGAGCGAGACGACGGAGGTGAGATGCAGGAGGACGTCGAGTTGAGGAAAGCTTTGGCATGGCTCTGGAATGGAGGTGAGAAGATGGAGATGATCTGCAACTGGAATGGAGGTAGGAGGACGACTCTAAAGTGACCTATGAATGGGGATGGGAAGTTGGAGGAATATTTGGTGGGGCAATGGTTTGCTACACTGATAGGTGCCTTGGGAGCTTGAGAACAAGCTCTAATGGAGTGTTAGTAGGTTTGCTAGAGCTTAGGAGTAGGTGGGAGTAGAGTAGGTAGAGATGGCTTGGAAGGGAGGGGTTGTAGGTCCTTTTATAGTGGAGAATAGGCTAAAAATGGGTAAAGGACCTTTAGCGACCTCCAGACCATCACTGGAAACGTTGCTGTAGTTAGCTCACATCCACTCATGCCCTTAGCTGGCTCTACTGGCTTGCAATGAAGTAACAACAGCTGCAAGCACTACCCAGCTGTCACTGAATGATGGCACCAACCGTGCTTGCTCCCACGTTGCACTACCGCCCATCACACGTGTTGATCTCACGATGACCTGCTGGTGTGCTCCCTGGCACACGCTGCGCTGCCACTGCTGCTTGCGTGGAGTGCTGATTTGAGGATTGGGGGGGCTGTGGGGATTCGAACCCGTACCCCTCCCTTAAGAATCGCCATTCCCACCAATGCCTCAATCATTGTGTTGCGAGGAGGAGTTCGGTGCAAATGCTTCCCAACTATTTGATCTTGATCCAACGACTAAAATTCAAGGGTGCAGATGATGGAGGGAGTAGCAATGGCTTCTGGCTAGTGTTGGACGGTCAGGATGGCGCCATGTGGCACCATCTAGGCCATCCGTCTTCTTCTTCTTGTAGAGGGTGCCACGGTGCTCAAATCGAGATGTCTCCCGCAATGATGAACTACGATCGTCACTCCGGATCCATCCGTATAGTCGAATTTTCCATCTGAAACCCGTATGGATGTCGCATTGCTCCCAAGCCATATAAAATGAAGGAATTAATATACAAAACATACAGCTATCCTAAATGCCATGCAATGGATGTTATGCAATATTTATAACATGATATGCAATGCTAGGCCTATGAACTATCATAAATAAGCTATTTATCTTGAATTTATGTGTGTCTATCATACTAACATGCTTACTTTTTACTAGTCCCTAGCAAAATTAACCTAAATGCTATGTATAAAAGTAGAATCAGGATTCGAGTATTTGGGCAAAATTCATTGATTGCTTTAGAAAATCTCAACCCCAAGACCTAATTACAAAAAGTCAACAGTGCTTGGGTGCCTGCCAGAATGCAGACCGTCCAAGCCCTCGCCTTATTTGAGAAGAGAAGATAAAAATTTTTTTTTCTTATTTTTCTTCTTTTTTAATTTTTTTGTACTTTTGGAGTTTGAGAATTTAGGATAACTTTTTATGGCTACCCTACTCACCCAAGGCTCAAAAAGGGCTCTAAGTGCTAAGCATCTTGTGATAATAGTGAAAGACTCACTGGACGACCATTAAAACGGACTTCGGGTTACTACGACCCTAGGTGACCTTGCTTAGAAGTTTATCTTTTAGATTGGTAGCTTTCTCCTTACTTTTTTTTATATAGGGTCAACACATGGGTGAACCTAGTGTATATCTCCTCGGTTTATTCTACTTCCCTGCCTCTTCCCTAAGTGTTTTTGGAATTATTATCATTTTTTTTTGTGAGCGGGTTCTGGACAACCGACCGATGAGCTCTTACCACCGACAACTTGCCAACCATACTCGTGCAATGAAGTGTGGTTTTATTTGTTTTTTATTTTCTCCTTTTTCTATTTTTTTCTATATTTTCATTTTCTTAAGTAGGTGGCTTTCCTGATCTAAGATTTGCCTAAAGGCAATACAATGAAAGTGGTCTTGTGGCTAAGCTCTGGACAACTGACCGATGAGCTGTTACCGCCGACAACTTACCAGCTATACAACCCAAGTCAGTCCATTAGCTACCCAATTTTCATAAAAATTACTGGAAAGTGAGTCAGTGCAAAAAAATGTGTAGATGCTTAGGCTTAAAGTGCCCCCAAATCAGAGGGTGGGTTGATAAGTCGCATACTTATCATCCCAAATTATTTACCAAATTAAAATAAATTTAAATTGGTGAGGACTCGAGACTAAGTCCACATTCGAGTGGACACCTGAGCAAATTAAGCCCGTAGACTTGAAGAGTCTAAGTATTCAGGTCTCAAAGTATCAATTCCTAAAGTTTGCAACTCCTAATGCCTAAGTTCTAGTCTCCTAATTCTATTTTTTTTTTAATCTTTTTCAAATTTTCATTTTTTCTTAATAAGAATCAAATAATAGGAAATTACTGTTACAGCTGACAAAATGGTTATAAAATATGTCCACCCCCCCATGCTTAGCTATGGCAATGTCCTCATTGTGAGAAAAAATGAAAGCATGCAGGAGAGTAGAAGTGGAAGAATAGCACCTGGTTTTCGTGAGACTATGGTCAGCTTGGAATAGTCTTTACATATGCTGAGTTTAGTTCCTTCAGCTGGCTATGATCAGCTCACGGTGGTTACGGCAAGGTAAGAGCAACCTTGTTCGAGATGGGTTTACGGAGCACATGGTCAACAAAGGGTTTGAGATGCTGTCCATTGACCTTGAAAATATTACCCGTCTTTGGGTCAGAGATTTCGATGGCCCCATTAGGGAAAATCCACTCATTAATGAATAGGCCATCTCACTTAGACCTGAGTTTACCGAGGAAAAGCTTCAATCAAGAATCGAAAAGCCAGACCTTCTAGTTCGGCTCAAAGCTCTTATGTGAAATCATCTGGTCATGGAGAGAATTGGTACTTGCCTTATAGATTCTGGCATTTTCATACACATCATTTCGAAGCTCCTCCAACTCAGATAGTTGGAGTTTCCTAGATTCCCAACCAACTCAAGGTCCACATTACATTTCTTGATGGCCCAAAATGCCCAGTGTTTAAGTTCTATGGGTAAGTGACACGCCTTACCAAACACCAGACGGAACGGAGACATACCGATAGGCATTTTGTACGCCGTACAGTAAGCCCAAAGAGCATCATCTAGCTTTTGGGTCCAATCCTTCCTTTTAGGCCTAATGGTTTTCTACAAAATGTTTTAATCTCCCGATTGGAGGTCTCGGCCTGTCCATTCGTCTGAGGGTGGTAAGGTGTGGAAATCCGATGGCTCACCCCATATTTCCACAGTAAATTTTGAAACTGGGCATGAGTGAAATGTGTGCCACCATCACTGATAATTGCCCTAGAAACCCCGAACCGACTGAAGATATTTCTCTTTACAAAATCAATGACCACCTTGTGGTCATTGGTTCAAGTGGGAATTGCCTCAATCCACCTGGACACATAATCAATAGTGACAAGAATATACTGGTGTCCAAATGAAGGAGGGAAGGGTCCCATAAAGTCAATGCCTCAAATGTCAAAAATTTCGACAAAAAGAATTGGGTTCAGGGGCATCATATCTCTCTTGGCCATGTTCCCGAGTGTCTAGCATCAGGTGCATGACTTAGAGAATTCCTGGGCATCCTTAAATAATGAAGGCCAATAGAATCCAGATTGCAAAATTTTTGCGGCCGTCTTTTTCCTGGAAAAGTGTCCACCACACATGGATGTGTGACAAAACTCAAGTATACTATGGAACTTGATTTTCGGGACTCATCGATGAATAATCTGGTCTGTGCCGATGGGGTACAGCTCAGGATCATCCCAAAAATAATATTTGGCCTTAGACACAAGTCTATCCCATTATTGTTTGGTCCAATCCTAGGGGATTTGACAAATGGCCAAATAATTAACAATATCCACAAATCTGGGGATTCGGATACCCGAGACTATGAGGATAGTCTCATCCGAAAAGGTATCAGAGATTGGGACATTCGGATGTGGAGAATAAATTAGGATTCTCGAGAGGTGATCCGCCACTACATTTTGTGGCCTGGCTTTCAAGATCGAACTCTTGAAGTAAGAGAATCCAGCGAATAAGTTGGGGTTTGGCATCCTTTTTGTCCAAGAGATGTTTCAAGGCCGAGTGGTTGGTATAGATAATGACATGAGAGCCTAATAGATAAGCCCTGAATTTTTCTAAAGCGAAAACTATGACTAGCAATTCTTTTTCAGTAACAGTGTAGTTCCTCTGGGCCTTATCCAGAGTTTTGCTAACGTAGTAAATCACAGAGGGCATTTTCTCAATCTTTTGACCCAAGATAGCCTCGACGGCATAATCAGATGCGCTAGCCATAATCTCAAATGGGGCTATCTAGACCGGTGGTTGCAATAGCAAAGCACAAGTGACTGTCGTTTTCAATAAATCAAATGCCTTAAGGCATGATTCATCAAACTCGAATGGTTTGTCTTTGGCAAAAGGGTTACTCAAGGGCCGAGCAACCTTTGAGAAATCCCTAACGAATCTTCTGTAAAAACCCACACGTCCATGGAAAGAGAGAATCTGTTTTGCGGATGTGGGTGGAGGAAGTCTAGAGATAGCATCCACCTTAGCTCTATCAACTTCAATTCCCCGGCTAGAGACCACGTAACCCAGGACTATGCCTTCCTGAGTCATAAAGTGGCTCTTTACGTAGCTAAGGATCAGTCGTGTTTTTATGCATCTCTGAAGGATCAATTCCAGGTTAGCTAGGAAAAACTCAAAAGAATCTCTGAAAATGATGAAATCATCCATGAACACCTCAAGACAATCTCCCACCCTGTCAGAAAGATGGCCAGCATGCACCTTTGAAAAGTCATAGGCGCATTCGAAAACCCGAACAACATTCTACGGAATGCAAAGGTTCCGTAGGGACATGTGAAAGTTGTCTTTTCCTGGACTTCGAGATGGATAGGGACTTGATTATATCCCAAATAACCTTCCAGGAAGCAAAAATATTTTTACCCAGCGAACTTTTCGAGGATTTGATCGATGAGTGGCAAGGTCAAGTGATCCTTTTTAATGGCTGCGTTCAGCTTCCTATAGTCAATATAGACTCTCCAAGCAGAAGTTGAATGAGTGGTGAAGGTTTCCCCTTTCTCATTAGTCGTAACGATTATTCCGGCCTTCTTGGGTACAATCTAAATGGGGCTAACCCACAGACTATCCAAGATTGGGTAAATAATCCAAGCATTAAGCCACTTGATTATCTCCTTCTTGACCACTTCTCGCATATTCGGGTTTAGTCTCCTTTGCATTTCGCGAGAAGGACAGGATCTATCTTCCATGAAAATACAATGATTACAATAAGATGGCTCGATCCCCCTAAGGTCATGGATGGTCCAAAAAATTGCCTCCTTACGATTCTTAAGGACCTTAATTAACCTCAATTCTCGCTCCTTAGTCAAATCAACACTAATAATCACATGGAGCGTGTTTTCAGGTCCTAAGAACTCATATTTTAAATTTTTGGGCAATGGATTTAATTTCAGCTGGGGTAGGGTTAGAATAGAGGGAAGGGAGGATGCTGATGAAGATTCATCAGGATGATTCAGTGGAAGAGGCTGGGAATGAACAAAATCAACAGCCTCTTTAGGATGTGGCAGGTCTACCATGGAGGAGGGTTGTCGGTTGGGTTTGCTAAAGCTAATGGAGTCATCGAGTGCATTGACTGTCATACATGTCTCAAGATCTTGATCCTTGAGTTCGTCAATGAATCCACAATCCTCAAATCCTCTTATCACCTTAAAAATATCCAGAGTTAATTTCTTATCCCCAAAGGTGATCTCCATACTACCACTTTCACAGTTTATGTTGGCCTTGGCGGTAGCTAGAAATAGATGCCCCAGAATGATGGGCGTGTTCCTCAAATCATTAGATACATCAATGTCATGGATGAGGAAATCTACAGGAAAGTAGAAATCCTTGACCTTGACAATTACATCCTCAATAATGCCTCTCGATGTGGTGACCGATCGGTCCGCTAATTGTAGCGTTACTGAGGTTGGCCTGAGTTCACCTAACCCAAACCTCTCATAAATAGAATTGGGATTAGGTTGATGGATGCACCTAGGTCCAATAGTGCCCTATCAAAAGTGTATTCCCCAATAACGCATGATATCAAGGGAGCACCTGGATCTTTCTTCCTTTGAGGAAGGTGATGCAGGATAATAGAACTTGCTTGCTCAGAGAGAATCACCTTCCTCGGAGTGGGTTCTCTTGACTTGCGCTTTTGGGTACACAGTTCTTTCAAGAATTTAGCGTAAGCCGAGATATGCTTAATAGCATCGAGAAGCGGAATATTGATCTCTACGCTCTTGAATAAATCCAGAAGCTCCTCGTTGCTGTCTAGGGTTTTCTTCTTCTTGGTTTTCAATAGGGCCTCAGGGAACGGGATATGGGTGGAATTTTCAATTTTCGATCCCTGGGCCATATTGTCATTTCCAATCTCCTTTTCTCTCTCAAGCTCCCTATGGTTTTGGCATCTAGAGGGAAATTTAGGGTTTCAGGTTTGCTTTCCACTTCTCAAGGTGACAGAGTTTGCAGAGGCATACGGGTTTGGGTCTTGAGGTGGGCTAGTGAAGATTGTAGGTCCTTGGTTAGTCATGTAACCAGAGGAAGAATAAGATGAGGGACCATGCTCAACCACCTGAGCATGTGCGTGTGAGTCCCTTTGATTCTCGTACCCTTGGGCACTATTGCCCTATTTTTGCACATTGTGTGGGTTGGGCATAGGTTGAGATGGTAGAGATCTAGGTTTTCAGGTGTTAGTAATTAACCCAGATTGCAAGTTATCCAAGGATGCCTTCATTTGTTGCATAAGCTGAAGCATGGACCCTTGCATTTCCACCATCTGCCGATTTAAATTAGCCTGCCTTATGGATTGTTGGGCATTCTAAGAAGGCAAATTATTCGGTTGACCGATAGGTTTTTGAGATGCATAGTTGCTGGGTCGAGATTGGGTCTGTTGCCCTTAATTTTTCCAAGAGAAGTTATGGTGGTTCCTCCAACCCGAGTTATAAGTGTTGGAGTACGGGTTGGACCTAACATTCTCCTACATTGCATATGCATCCTCATAAAATGAGGATGGAGAGAAGGAAGGATCAGATAAACTGGGATCAAAGGCCCCAGTTTGGAACCCATATGGTTCCGAGAAATCCTGGCTCATAGGTTGAGCTGAATCGAGTTGGTTCACGAATTCCAGCCCTGTGGGAGCTCGTGAGGAATGGAATCCCGAATTTTAGGATTGAGTGGGTAAAGAAGTGTTTCTTGAATTCCCAGACATCCATTCTTCCATTTTCTTAGCAACCAAGTCTATTTTATCCAGTTTATTACAAATTAATTCCATGTCAAATGAATGAGAATCCTAGATCTCACTAGCACTTGACCTAGGTTGTTGGGACTAGTTGAATGCATCCATGGAGGCCTGATTAATTGATTTCTCTCTCATTTCCTCAAACAGGTCGTATGCGCTATCTGCATCCCTGTTGAGGAAATTGCCTTTACAAGAAGCATCCACGTGATTACAGAGTTGCTTAACCAACCCGTGATAGAAAATCTGCACAAGTTTCCATTTTGGCACCTCATGGTGTGGACACTTCCTCAAAAGTTCTTGGAATCGCTCCCAGGCACCATGAAACAGTTCCCCCGGCCGCTAGGCAAAAGTGGTAATTGCCCATCGCAAGGCATTAGTCCTTCTGATAGGGAAAAATTTCTTCAAGAAAACTGATTTAAGAGCAACCCAAGCTTCAATCGGCCTTCCTATAGTCTGATACCATTGTACGACCTTATCCTTAAGAGAGTAGGGGAAAAGCCTTATGATCATTTGCTCTTCGTTCACATTCCTTGCTCTGGTGGTCTGAACCAAAGTGGTCAGATCTCCAGGTGTTGGACTGGGTCTTCCGAGCCAAGCCCATAGAAATGCTTAATCAAACATAAGACTTGGGGCTTGATTTCTATGTCTCCGGTGAGAATCATGACGCTGGGACATTCCCCATAGTTTGAAGGATTGTAAAAATCCTTCAAGGGCCGAGTGCCCTGACCATGCATATGTTGGAACCATTACTGCATCTGCTGTAATTCTTCCAACTGCCTTTGAATCAGCTCATACTGGTTCGGAGGTAGGAGATGTAGTTGTTGATTAGCCATGGCATTTGCTTGGCTATAGCTCAACCTCTACCTCCTAGATGGTCTAAAGGTCCTTCTAATCTAGGGTTCAATGATCTCCTCCCATGCATACACTGGAAGGAAGTCGGAAGGACGGGGAAAAGAGGGAACCCTGCAGTACAAGAATACAAGCCTGTCCTTAGATGGGGTAGCCTAAGGTCTACTGATTGTCAGAATCCGTCCTAAGATTATGGATGATTTACTCTACTTATGTCTAGGCAATCCAACTAGTCAGAAGGAAGGACTGGGGAGAAGGTTCCTTCTTTGGCTTATGCCTCTGATTCCTAGCGTACCCCCCAGCTACGGTCGATTAACGTTACTCCCCTAGCTAGACATCAGATTAACTAGTATAAGTAGGTTAATCATGAAAAATCTCAATCTGGATCCTGATGAGTGAATGAATCCTTAGGACCAACGTCTAATTGATTTTAGTTAGGCTTGGGAAATTGGTGCTCTGGAATGTGATGGGCCCTTAATGGGTTGTGCCCTTGATGATTTGTTTGAGAACGTGTGAATGTGCACAACCAAGAGGTTTTCAAGCAAGATTATTAATGATGAGGTGAGTTTTAAGGTTCAAATCTTCCTTAATAACTTTTAGAATTGAAATATTATGATTCGAATATTAGGTGTTTTCAACCAAGTTTTGTGAGGCAAACCAAGTTTTTTGTTGAAAGCACATGTTCAAGTATTTTCCTTTAGAAATCAAGAAAAATATGGAGTGCCTGGCTTGACGTAGTTATTGAATCCTGTGGGGCAGCTAGAAAATAAACCTCCTTTAGTTTAGGTGGTGCGACCCAAACAATTCAATCAATTGGCTCAAATGCACAACGATTAAGGCACACAAAAAGGTGGTTAACCTAATATGACTTCTACTTTTTTATGTGTTGAATTCGTGTACCAGGTCCAAAGGTTGGAAGCCCAGTTGAGTAGATGAAAATCAAGTCCGATTATGTGCCTCAAATGTGGGTGTATACAGTGTGTATATTGATTCGTCCCACAGAAAGTTTCACTTTTTTTTATTTTTTTATATGCGGTGGTGAGGTGGATGAAGGTAGCAAACAAGACAAACAATTCTATCCTAGGGTTTATGTAAATAACTAAGTAGATTAGGTCTTGGTTATGAGTGTGTCAAAATGAACTAGTGGGGGGGATGTGGGGGAACTTATAGAGTACTCTACCCGCACTTTACTCCAGTCTACCGCACTTGGATCACCATGCTAGGGTACCTGCAATACAGTAGATCAAAGACAAGTAGGGTTAGTGCTATGTAAATGCAAAGAAACGCAATAAACAATAAAGTAAATTCCGTTGCCTCCCCAACAACGGTGCCAAAATGGTCGTACGTGTTTTGTGAGTTTTAAATAAGGGTTACAAGTAACCCATCGTCATAGTTGGAAAATGCGTCGATCAGATAAAATTTATACCGAAACTCCAAGGGAGTCCCGGGTCGAACACAGGGAGGTGACGTTTACTTCAATTGAAAATCGCACTTCGATTTGTTTCATTTTGGAGTTTTAGGGTTTTGTTTTTTTTTGTGCTTTTGTAAGAAGATAAGAAAAATAAATCACAAGAGATATGGAACAAATATTTTATATACCATGACTGTCTATTACAATATTCTACGAAAGCATAAAAAGAGAGGAAGGTGAGAGGAAATTTCTCGAATCGATTATTCGACAAGATGACGGCACTTGGCGGAAGCTCAGATAAAGGAGGTGAGGAGCGATACGATGGAGGTGAGATGCAGGAGGACATCTTGAGGAAAGCCTTTGTGTGGTTCCAAAATGGAGGTGAGAAGATGGAGATGATCTGCTATCGGAATAGAGGTCGGAGGACGGCTCCAAGGCGACCTTTGAATGGGGATGGGAAGTTGGAGGAATCTTTGGTGGGGCAGAGGTTCGCTACACTAATAGGAGCCGTGGGAGCTTGAGAACAAGCTCTAATAGAGCATTGGTAGGCTTGCTACAGCTTGGGAGTAGGTGGGACTAGAGTAGGTAGAGATGGATTGGAAGGGAGGGGGTGTAGGTCCTTTTATAGTGGAGGAGAAGAGGCTAAAAATGGGTAAAGGACCTTTAGCAACCTCCAGACCATTGCTAGAAACGTTGTTGTAGACAGCTCACATCTGCCCATGCACTTAGCTTGCTCTACTGGCTTGCAATGAAGTAGAGGCGGTTGTAAGCGTAGCTATAGGTCATCCCAACTGTCACTGAAAGCTAGCACCAACCACGCTTGCTCCCGTGCTATGCTACCGCCCATCACGCGCGCTGATCGCGTGGCTGCCTAGTGGTGTGCTTGCTGGTGTGCGCTGGCACGTGTGCACACTGTGCTGCCACTGCTGCTTGCATGCGCTGCTGATTTGAGGATTGGGGGGGGGGCTGCAGGGATTCGAGCCCACGCTCCTCCCTTAAGAACCGTCGTTCCCACTAATGCGCCAAGTCAACCTTTGTGTCGCAAGGAGTTCGGTGCAAACGCTTCCCAGCCATTGGATCTTGATCCAACGACTAAGATTCAAGGTTGCGGATGATGGAGGGAGTGAGCGATGGCTACTGGCTAATGTTGGGCGGTCCGGATGGTGCCACGTGGTGCCATCTGGGCCATCCGTCTTCTTCTTCTTGTAGAGGGTGCCACGGTGCTCAGATCGAGATGATTCCTATGATGCTGAACTGCGATCGTCACTCTGGATCCATCCGTACAATCGGATTTTCCGTCCAAAACCCGTATGGATGTCGAATTGCCCCCTAGCCATATAAAATGAGGGAGTTAATGTACAAAACATACAACTATCCTAAATGCCATGCAATGGATGTTTTGCAATATTTATAACATGATATGCAATGCTAAGCCTAGGAACTATCATAACTAAGCAATTTATCTTGAATTTATGTGTGTTCATCAGGAACCCATAGAAAGGTTCAAATGAGCAAGATTGATGAATTACGCCACGACGCGTATGAGAACTCGCGAATTTACAAAGGGTGGGTTAAAGCCTTTCACGACAAGCACATATCTAGAAAGATCTTTTTTCCTATCAGAAAATCCTACTCTTTGATGCCAAACTCAAACTGTTCCTAGGAAAAATCAGATCAAAATGGATCGAACTTTACCTTGTCTGACGAATCTTTGGAAATGGAGCCATTGAAATCAGTCAACTCAGCCACGATTCAGAACCTTTTGTTGTGAACGGTCAGTGACTCAAATCATTCATTGAACTGACCGATACAAATTTGGCTGAGACATCTTTTACCCTCCATTCTCTCTGAGCCCATTGTGCCCAACCAATGGCGTTAAACTCAGTGCTTAACGGGAGGAAACCCATCATTTTGAAAAAATTGAAACTTTTCTTGACACATCCTATGCTGAACTCATCTTACACTTTAGGGTTTATTAATTAGAACAGTTGACTCCACCTTTGGTACACGTACCCGAGCTTGAAATTGTCCACAACAGTCATCCCGACCCATTCACCTACCCAAAACCTATTCTAATGAATGATCTAAGCTAAACTCGAACCCACCTAATTTACAATGAGGACAATGCAAATTGTAGGCATGGAGGGGTATTAAAGTGCAAAATGCCATGAAAATCATCTCGCAAGAAAAGGTTTCATAAAAAAAAATCACATATTCCAAAAATACCAAAAAACTAAAAAATTTCTTGAAAAAGAACAAAAAATTGAGAGGAGAGAAAATTTTGATGGCATATCAAATTTTGAGAAAAAGGGGAGGAGTTAAAAATGGCAAAAAGGAGCACAATTAGAAAAAGAAAAAGAGATAGTCATTAGTAAAGGATTAAGGAATTGACTTAGTTCTAGACCATATCAAAAGAAAGCAAAGCAAAAAGTGCTAATGAAACAAAGAAGAGATTAGTAGAAACGCTAATTTTAGGCCATTTGGGCTATAATCCTAGGCTTAAAAATTCAAGTACCCGCTAAGATCTAGATAATCCTCAAGATGTTGGGGAAAATGCAAAGCTTAAGTATTATGTCTAAGGCTTAGGGAGTACTCAGACTTGTTAATTGACCTCTGGTTTGCGGGACTTGATAAGCTAAGCACCCTAATCCAAACACAGTTAGGTTCAGTGCGCTTAAGTATCAAAATCACACAAATGCATTTAAATTGTTTTGAAAAAGAAGCCGTCTAGATTAAAAGCGGCAGGTCAACACAAGTTGATTTAGACGAGTTCCCGATGGGAAGAGGCGGCAAATTCCCCTCGAAGATGTGCAATAATATATTGTCTCCTCAGTGCTTATCTCCTAGGATATCTACATATCCTACCGGGGGCATGTAAGCACCCTATATTGGTTCAGATGCCATGGGTGGCATTATCCCGAAATGTCAATTGCTAAGGTCTAGATTTAGCTACAGAACACCATTGGTGGGATTATCTTAAAATCTCGATAGCCAGGGTTTTGGGGGTTGCCATGGGTGATGCTATCTCAAAGCATCGATTGCCAGGGATCCTGCGAGGATTGATGATGGGGACTAGGAATCTGATACAAACCTTGTTGTGAAGCCAATCCAAAGCTAGAAATAAAAAGAAATTGAGAGAAAACTCTCCAAAAACAAACAAACATTCCTCTATCTCTCTCTAACAAAAATGAACTACAAACTGAATCGAAGCTAAAACAAGTTACAAGCACAGGTGCATTAACCGCGGAATTCAACGAACCTTAGGTTAGTTCATGTAGGCCTTAGAAACCTTCACAGCAAACTAAGGCTAAAGTTGGTCAGGACTAGATCTTGGTTAGTACGTGAGTACCTCTAGGCCTACTATCGGCATTCTGACCTAATCTACAGAAGAAAGCACATAGCAAAGTTTTAGGCATCAAAGGATTTTATGGTCTAGAATCAAAGTTAATACCTTGAAATTTTGCTAAGGGACTAGCAAAAGCTAGGCATAGGGGTATGATGGGAACACCATCATGAGCCCTAACTAGCTCATTTTGACCCAATTAAGTCAATAAATGCTCCTACATAACCAACTGAAGGTCGTAATTCATTGCATAACCATTCTGAGAGAAAAATAAGAAACTAGGGGTAAAATTATAATTTTACCAGCTTATCATGAATGCAGTACAACCATGGGTTTTCTTAAGGGCTGAATAAAGGTCAAATGTTCTTAATAAGATAACAAGTGGGTTGGATTAGACAGAAAAGGGTTTGTGAGTGTTTTAAGAATTAAATGGCTTTTGGAAACCCTAAAAAAAGACCCACTTAATTAATCAAGGTTCTGATTAGGATAAAATTCACTTAATCCCTCTAAAAATCATAGAAAAATATTCTCTAGGGTTTAGTACCTCAATATGGCCATCAGAACCCATCTTGACCTAAAATGGAGTCTCAAACGGATATTTACCCAAATTTGGGTTTTTTACATAAATTACCTTATCAAACGTGGTCAAAACCAAACTCCAACTTCACCATTGGATTTCTTAGGTCCAAATTAGGTTTGTACCAAAATTTGGACCCAAGATGAGCTTGCCTTGACCTAGTTCGCAAAAAGGTCCTATCTGATTGCATTTATACCCCGAACATTCATAAACCCTTGCGAACAACCCCCTAACTTCTTCGTCATCTTCACAATTAGGTTCCTCTACAATTATCATGGAGGAAACCTATTCCGGCAACCTTTGATAGGAGATTTCTCCTTGATTGCTTAGAGAATCTCTTCCAAAATTGGAAGGGAGATTCTCTAAGAAATTCCCTCCAGTATGAACCCATCCATATGCTTTTATTCCTTCCCAATCTCTCATGCGAACGCATGAGAGATTTGGGTCTCTTGAAGGCTCCCAAATCCGGTGACCTTCTAAGCTTGGGAAGCTTGCTTCCCAAGCCCTAACCACCCCTTAGATCCTTATTTAGAGAAGCCCAGATCCTCCCAAACTCCTCACACTCGAATTTAGCCGTGAATCCCCTCAATTCATCTCTCCCTCTCACGGCTGAAGGCCCCTTGACGTCCGACGATCCCCTCTACTCTTTCTCACCATCTGTCCACATACTTTTGGCAGATTCCTCTTCCTCTCCTTCGTCCTCATCTCACTGTACTAGTAGACGCCACTTCCTCCTTCGTCCTCACCGTACCTACCTCACCGGAGTTGCCTTCATCTCCGGCGTCGGCCACTCCAAACCCGATGCCATCATTGCCCTAATTCGTCCATCAACCTCCTAGCTAAGTCCCCTATCCTCTCTACTTTATTTCCGCACTTACCCTACTTCAAACCGACCACTGACAACCCTTCCCATCTCCATCTACAGCCACCCCCTCCGGCGAGCCCATCCCTCCTCCACAGCCCACAAAACCCTTGCCGACCATCGCAAAACCTTCACCACACCTCACAGATCATTTTCCTCTATTCATTCGCTTCTCCACTCACTCACACGCACACAGTTTAACCTAGCCACGTACTCACAGCCACTGTCAAACCACGCCACCACCCCCATCACGTTCACCGTGCTCCGACGATCCTCCCTAAACGTCCTGACGTGGATAAGAGGCCGTTTTATTGATTTCAGGTGTATTCCCCGTCCGCCATTAACCAGAAAGCTTCGAGCTTGCTTGCAGGTTCGCCCCAGGTGTCGTTATTCAGGTTGTGTGGAAGTGGCTTGTGCACAAGCCCAGGTCGTCAATTGAAGATGTGAGCCTTGCATCTTGCTGCAATTTGAAGGACACTCCCTACTACAGGCATGCGAGAAAGGAGGGGTGCGGATAGTCCCACATCAGAAGTTGTTGAAGCCGCGCACCCGCATAAATTGAATAACTGACAATAGCTGTTCGCCTCAAATCCACGCGGTGAGGTGCCTCTCACCCGCTCACCCGGCCTTGTCCGCGACATGCCCCTTCGAGCCTAGTCAACCCGATTACCCACCTGATCTGCACTCCTCGCTCACCAGCACACTCCAGTGAGCCTGGACCCAGGTACGCGCCTCACCTGATAACCCGGATACCTTGTGGCTCTAGGAGAGCGGATCTTAAGAGAGAAAAAGAGAGGAGAGTCGTGTGGGTAGGGGGAGGTTTTGTTGCAGGGACCTTCAGCTGACACTTAGCTGGATTTTGAAGAGGAAAATCAGAGAAGGAAGAAGAAGAAGAAGAGGAGGCCTGAGCAGAAGCTAAAGAAGAAGAGGATGATTGCAGAGTCAAAGAGGAAGTAGCTAAGGGTAGAAGAAGACGAGAAGAAGTGAAGGCCTGAAGAGAAGGACATAGCTGAAGCAAAGAAAGGAAGAATCAGAGAAATCAGAGAAAGAGAAGAAGTAGAAGAAAGGAAGATTCAAAGAAGGAAAAAGAAGAAGAAGACAAAATTAGCTCTCATTGCATACATATACATTGAGTTCCTTAGTGATATTGTAGGAGTGTTTGGTGATCTAAATCACCATTTTACTCCCATATTTTTGCACATTGATTCTGATACTACTACAAATTCTTTTAAATTGTGATCTTGATTTCTAAATCCCATATAGCTCCCTACGTTCGACCTCGGAACTTTTCAAGTAATAAAAATTGTATTTGTTTGAAAGCTATTTCGGCTATACTGCAATGCAACCCTTTCTAAACACTGACCTAGCACGGTAAACTTTTTGGCGCCGTTGCTGGGGAGCAACGGGCAATTTAGAATTCTCGACCGCAATTCCTGATTTGGTACTAACTTGATATATTTCTTTTGCTGTGGTTGTTTCACTGAGAAGATACATTCAAGGAAGATCAGCCTCACATCAAACATGCCAGGGGCAGGTAAATTCTGATTACTCTCTCTCTCTCTCTTAAGCCCCTGATTCTGAAAAGGTTAAAAAGGATATAATCAATTAGGGATGCTTGCTTTCCATTCATAGATAATTCATCAAGTTGCCTGATTGGATTTCAACAACAAAACCTGATTTGTGCACCCACTTAAGGTAACTAGAGCTATCACATTCTTGTTTGAGCCCTAGATACCACATTTGGCAAACTAAAATGGACCAAAACAAGAGCCAATTAAGGATTCCAATGTTAGGGCTTTAGAGACACACTTACATAATCAAGAACTGATTTTTCCAAAATAATGTGTGCCTAAGCCTTGGTTGAATTAATCTTTTCAAGCAAACGCTAAAAATCAGGCTCTAAATCTCAATTGAATCCTAAAAGAGGGACCTAAAACTTCTCAAAGGACAAATAGGTGAAGTTGACCCACCTTGTTGGGTCAACCAATCTTCAAATTAGGTTACTTTTTTGCACTCAATACATCTTAAAGTTCAAGTGAAAGCTTAAGCACCCTTGCTCTTAATAAAATCGGTAGACTTAAGAGGTCAAGCCCCCATTCTGGTCTACCTAGAACATCAATGACAAGAGAGGTCGGGTGGGGGAAACCCTATAACCTGTGGGGGCACTCTACCATGTAGGGGTCTTTTGCGAGACTCTCCAACTCTGGCTACCCAGGTAATTCTCAGGTGGATGGCCTTCTGACTAAGGGGTATCATCCACGCCAAACCTCTATAGTCACCCAAAATTTTTGGGTGTCTTGATTGGGTCCATCACATTCTATTCTCATCCATTCCATTGGTGCATGTTTGGTAGGAGGTCCTTAAGACCATCCTTGAGGCCTCCTTTAGTCATTCACTCCCGTCAAGGCCAAGCCTCGACTTCCGTGTTTGTACAGCAACCCCATCACATAGACATCTCTTCTGATTCATTTGAGGCTAATTCTCCTTCATCCATCATCATGGCACAACTCGCAGAAGAAGAGAATAACCTCGAGAATCAACTTCAGTGCCTTAATGATTTATTCTAAGCCTTTGTGAATCCATCGCAGCATCCTATGATGAGAGATCATTATAATCCCACTGCGGTGGCGATCGAACCCCGTGTCCAAATATCGACTGGAGGTCCTGATGCTGAACTCAAGCCTAACATGATTCATGCTATTTCGAAATTTCATGGGCTCAATTTCGAGGATCCTTTCCAACACATTAAGCAACTCAAGCATCTGGCCTAGACCTTTGGGTCAGATGTCCAAAATCGAGATATTCTTCTTATGAAAATGTTCTCCTTCTCTCTCATAGACAAAGCAGCTCACTAGTATCAGACTCAAACGCATCCAATCAACACATGGGTTGAACTACAATCCGAGTTTCTGAAAAAGTTCTTCCTAGCTGGTCGGACGAATGATTTACGACACCAAATCACGCACTTCGCATAGCAGCCTAGAGAACCACTTCACGAAGCATGGGATCATTTCTTGGATCTCATGCGTAAGTGCCCCCATCATGGAGTTCCTAAATGGGAACAAGTCCAGTCTTTTTACCTAGGACTCCATGAAGATGTCCGATTATTCATCAATGCAACTTGTGGAGGAAATATCATGGGTCAACACAAGGACACTGTATGGGAGATTCTCGAGAATATGTGCAAGAACTCCATCAATAATGACTCCATTGGCATATTCAACTGGACGAATGCCCACGCATTGACGAATCCAAGGGGAGCACATGAGACGCAAGGCCTCTCCTCATCTGTCGACTTGGAACTGATGGCCAGTCATTTGGACAAGTTCTCTATTATTGAAAAGAAGGTGGACGAGCTAACTCGACATCTACAGTGAGCCACCTCTGCGTAAAACCCGTTCACACAACCACCCTCTGGGAGGAAAGTTGTGCATAACATCTACCACCGATCTTCTTAGGGGATGCACTTGTATCAACCCCTGTCTGACTCTAGGGTAGGTGGAAACTCCGAACCTACCTATTCTAGTTGGGGGAACTCTGAACCCTCATATTCTGACTTTTCTGAGGTTCCTCAGACCTGTGAGGACCTCAACGCCATTCAAAACGACCCATTCTCTAATACCTATAACCCTGGATGGCGAAATCATCCTAATTTCATGTAGGAGGAAACAATCAGAATCAGAGACCACCATATCAACCCCGTCAACAAGCTTCTCATCCATATCAGCTATGTCAGCCTCGGCCCAACCCCACCTATCAATCTGGACCAACTCAAGGAGATCAAATGACTCTTATCCTTCAGACTCTGGCTAACATTTAAAAGATGAATGCGGCTATGCAGAAACAACACAAAGATGAGATCATAGAGGTTCGCAATCAACTCACCCAGATGGCGAATTCCCGCCAACTTGGGACACTCCCTTCGCAACCTCTACCTAATCCCAATAACGTGACGAACCAGAGGCACGTTATGAACCTAAATCAAGGCTAAGCCCACATGATTTATCAGGCCCGTTTTGCTCCATTGCCCGACGGGATGGAAGCTTCGACATCATACTCGGGATTTTAGCTTTAGCCACCTATTTTACCTGCACCAAACCAGAACCAGGCAGAACTAAATTCAGTTACGACCCGTAGTGGCAAAGCAACACAGAACCCACTGTACCCAAGCCACTTTCAGCCTGGTAGTACTAGCCCAAACCCTAAGATAGTCATCCAGGATACCCCTATCAGAGATCAAGAACCTGGATCTGTTCTAGAGGAACCATCCAAGGTTCCATTTCCCGAGGCCTTGACCAAGGGAAAGAAGACAACCAAACCCGTGGCACCTGAAGACGACCTGGTCAAGCTCTTTGAAAAGGTCCATATAAACATCCCCTTGATGGATGCGATTCACCACGTACCAGCCTAAGCATGATTTCTGAAAAACATGTGTACACCTAAGCGTAAGCCGCCAACCAAAAGTACGAGCCCAATCATATTGTCGGAGTAAGCCAGCTCTGTCATTTTGAGCAAACTCCCACCTAAGGCAAAAGACCCAAGTACTCCCCTGATTTCTTGTACAATTGGTGATATCCAATTTGCTAGAGCTTTATTGGATCTAGGAGCCTCCATAAACCTAATACCTACATCCCTACTTGATCACCTTGAGGAATCTAAGCTAAAACCAACAGAGGTGGTATTACAGTTTGCAGATCGATCTATCAAGTCACTTAAAGGAGTTCTTGAGGATGTCATTGTTAGGATTCAGGGTTTCTATTTCCCAATGGATTTCATAGTCTTGGATATGGATGCTCTAGAGAATCCGAGAAACACACCGATCGTACTAGGGAGACCCTTTCTAGCCTCTGCTAGGGCTAACATTAATTGTGAGGAGGGCCAAATTGAACTAAACTTTGGGAACCAGACACTAAAGATCGACATCTTTAAGGCCCAACAAGGGATTAATTGCTGAGTTATAGAACAAATATGTGATATTGAGGCTATGGTTGACGATCAGTATATCGAGGAAAACCTGACTACTTCTGATCAACCATAAGAGGATCAAAATCGGCAATTAGAGGAGTCCGAACTCAACCTAGACACACCCATAGCTCCTTCCCTTGCCCCTAACACCCACCATGAACCACCTGTTGCTGCTAATAACCCTATTTTAGAACTGAAGCCTCTTCCCGATCATCTAAAGTATGTCTTTTTGGGTTCCAATCAGACGTTTCCGGTGATTATCAACTCCAAACTCACACCTGATCAAGAATTCCGTTTGATTACTGTTTTCCAGTAACATCAAAGAGCCATTGGATGGACTCTCGATGATTTGATTGGTATTAGCCCCTCTTACTGCACACATCACATCTATACTAAAGAGGGCACACGACCTTACCGTGAATGAAGAGACATCTAAATCCTAATCTACAGAAGGTTGTGAAAACGGAGATCATTAAGTGGTTAGATGCTGGGATCATCTACCCGATCTCTGACAGTCGGTGGGTGAGTCCAATCCAGGTTGTGCCTAAGAAGGTAGGACTCACTGTGATCATGACTGAAACCAGAGAAATCATACTGACCCATGTAGCAAATTCGTTGAGAGTCTGCATTGATTATAGAAGACTCAATACCTCCACGAAGAAGGATCATTTCCCACTACCGTTTATTGATCAGATCCTCAAAAACTAGCGGGAAATAGATTCTTCTGCTTTTTGTATGGGTACTCCGAATATAACCAGGTGGCAATCCATCCTAAGGACCAAGAGAAGACCACTTTCACCTGCCCCTTGGGGGCGTACGCATTTTTAAGGATGCCTTTCAGTCTCTGCAATGCACCCGCTACTTTTCAGCGGTGCATACTTGCCATATTCTCAGATATGGTAGGTGATTATCTGGAAGTCTTCATGGATGACTTCTCAGTGTTTGGCGAATCATTTGATGATTGGCTCCTGCACTTGGTCAAGATCCTCAGGCGGTGCATTGACATGAATCTGGTTCTTTCCTGGCAAAAGAGCCACTTCATGGTGCCTGAAGGAATTGCATGGGACATCTCGTCTGCGAAAAAGGCATCCAGGTTGATCGAGCCAAGGTAAATCTGATTTCCAAACTCCCTGTGCCTAGCTCGGTCAAAGACATCCGATCTTTCCTAGGGCACGTCAATTTTTACCATCAATTCATTCTAGACTTCTCAAAAATAGTGCACCCCCTAACTAATCTACTATCTAAGGATGTCCCTTTTGAAATCTCCAAGGACTGCACTCAAGCATTTGAGGTTCTATGTGATCGAATCACCCAAGCTCCGATCCTACAGTCCCCTGATTGGTCTCAACCCTTTCAGATCATGTGCAATACATCTGATTTCACTGTAGGAGTAGTACTTGGGCAGAAAATTGATGGGAAACCCATGGTCATCTACTATGCTAGCAAGGCACTTGACGAGGCTAAGCGTAACTACACAGTTACCGAGAAAGAGCTGCTAGCCATAGTATTTGCCCTAGAAAACTTCAGATCGTATCTTCTGGGTTCCCGTGTTATCATTTACTCTGATCACATAGCTGTGAGGCATCTCCTTGTGAAGAAGGATGCAAAACCTCGACTAATCCACTAGATCTTGCCATTGCAAGAGTTTGACCTCGAGATTCGCGACAAGGTAGGTGATGAGAACCTCACCATGAGCCATAACTAGCTCATTTTGACCTAATACAAAGGATAAAAGCTCCTACATAACTCAAGGAAAGGCTTAACTTAGAGAATTCTGAGTTTAAGGAGAAAACAAGTCATAAGGGGTGAAAATGCAATTTTACCAGTATAATCTGCATACAGGGTAATTCAGGGTCCAAACATAGGTCAAACAAACCAAATAAGAAGGAAAGTGGGATGATCTGACAAAGGCTACAGCAATTCTAAGGAACTAAATGATAATCTGTAACCTTAAAACAAACCCACTTCAATTCATGAGGTTCAAGGCAAAGTAAAAAATCAACTAAACCCTCTAAAAATCATAGAAAAATAATCTCTAGGGTTTAGAACCATCAATTTGGCCTTAGGAACCCATTTTGACCTACATTGAGAACCATGCCCAATTAACAACTTAATTTGGGTTTTTGCGTAAATTGACTGGTCAAACAACGTTTAATCTGGAAATAAAATTCATCATCATAATCCTTAAGCCCCAATTAGTCATGTATAAAAACTTGAGCCTAGGAGGAAACCTTCTCGACCAACTTTACACTTTGGTCCTCATTTATTTACTTTTTGGCCCTCAACTTTTGAACCCTCACATTTCTACCCCTAACTCTCCTTCGTTCTTTGCATTCAGGTCCCTCCTGCCAAAACCTTACCGGCACCATGCTCCGGCGACCTTGCACGGAGCATGGCGCCGCGCAGGGTAAGGGGGAGGGTCTGGCAAGTTAACCGGGGGTGCCCTGCGTCGTCAGCCGTCGCAGGGACACCCCCCTGGTCGCTGCAATGGGTCTCCATCTCCGGCATCCTCCGGCGAGGGAGACACGTCGTCTCCCTCCGCCCTCCTCTCTGATTCTACCCTATAAGTACCCCCCGTCGCTCCACCATTCGGAGGAGCTCGGTCCTGACGGAGAAAGACCCCTACTTCCTCTCTTCCCACTCCGACAGGAAGCCCTCCGGCTCCGGCGGCCTCCCCTCTTCCTCCTCGTCGCTCTGCCGCACTACCAGCTGCAGGGTTGCTCTCCGTCGCTCTTCCCGCGCCATGCCGCACCTAGCTGGCGCCTCTCCGGCCCTCTCCTCGCCGCCGCCCCTTCCCCTAGGCAGTTTCTTCTCCGGCGACAGTCGATACGACTGTCGCCTGCTCCGGCCCCTCCTCGTCCTGCTAAGTAGGTAGAACTCCTCCTCTTCCTCCCCTCTTCCTTTTCCTCACTTTACATCTTTACTGTTACCCCGATCCGACCAATCGCCCTCACCTTCTCCACCTCCGACCCCTTCTCCGGCGACCCGCTCCCATCACTCCAGCAACCCACACGGCTCGCCGACCACCGCAGAACCTCCGCCTCCTCACCCTGATCAACCTCCGCCCACCCACTTCCCCCAAATCACCCTCTGCAACCCCACCGAACAAACCCACCTCCTAACCTGCAGTTTGACTAGGGCGGCCCTTAGGCTCCGCCCCGCCGCCTGCACACCCCCTGATCACCTTCGCCGTGCCACGGCGAAGGTCCTCCACGTTTCTGATTGGGCCGAGAGGCCGTTTCTCTGTGGGCAGGTACCTGCGCTCGCCGCCACCATTGTTGAAGCGAAGCAGCTTCTTCACCTGCTGCCCCAGGTGCGCCACGCCCAGGTCACGCTCCCAGGCTGCGTGAGGCGCCTTCGCAAAGTGTCAGGCTGCAGTTGAGGCGAAGCCCTCGCGCGAAGCCCTCGTGCGAAGCCTCGACCGCCGCTGCCTCCTCTACGCAGGCGTCAAATTGGGGTGGGACATTTAGTCCCACCTCGGAAAGCCCTGAAGGAGCGCAGCGGTATAAAGTGAAAAAGTGCTGGAGGCTTATCGCCTCAGCACACGGGGTGAGGTCCCCTTCACCCGCCCGACTACCCGGCCTCGTCCGCACGCACGCCTCGTGGACCTGGCCCGACCCGACTTAGCCTGACCTGCACTCCTCGCCCACTACGCACGCCGGTGGGCCTGGACCCGGGCGCTACCCGTACCCGACTACCCGGCAGCTCTGGGAGAGCTTTCCTAAGAGCGGATTCTGTGAGAGAGAAACGCGGGTGGGGGTAGAGTAGGTTTTTGCCCGCTGACGAGAGCTTTGAAGTGTGCAGGCACAGAAGAAGAAGACGAGCGAGGCAGAGAAGAAGGACGACGAAAGCTGAAGGAAGGAGGAGCACTGTAGCAGCGGCGGTTTAAGTCGTCTGATTGGAAAATCAGACGACGCTCTGAAGGCAGAAAAGAGGAAGAAGAACAGGACCGCAAGGGAAAAGAAAAAGAAAGAGACAAGCAGAAACAAGAGCTGAAAGAAGAAGAAGAACATCAACCCACTGCTACAGATAAAGAAGACAGAAAGAAAAGAAGAAGAAAGAAGGAGAGACGACGCCCTACAGAAAAAGGACTGCAGAGAAAAAAGGAGAATGAAGAAGCCGTGCCACTGAGCAAGGGACCACAAGAAGAAAAGCTTTACAGCTAAGGCAGAAAGAAGAAAGAAGAAAGAAGAGATAAGAACAGAAGGCAGAAGAAGAAGACCAGGAGATAAATAAAGAAGAAAAACCAAAAGACAAAGAGAAGAGAAAACGAAGAGGAAGAAAGAAGAAATCAAATTTTTATCTCTCCCTCTCTCTCTCGCTCTTTATTTTTGTAATATTTTTTTGAATTTGTATCTCTAGAATACAACTTGCTCCCTGAGTTCGACCTCGGGAACTCTTTTATTTCCGAGTAACAAATTATATTAAACTGGTAATCACTTCTCTATACTATACTACGACGAAATAATAGAACTATAGAGGAAGGTCATCACCAGTTTTTGCTGCCGTTGCCGGGGAGCAACGGCTATTCTAGAGATAATCAAATTCCTGTTTTTACATTACTAACGATCTCCCCTTTGTTGTGCAGGAAAATACAAGAAAATCGAGACGACAAGCAACCGCACAACAACCACTCCAAGGATAGGTAAAATTCTATCCTCTCAATCCCTAAACTCTAAAGAGGAAGAAAAGGAAAGGACAAGCAATATAGGTCTAACCTGTCTTCTATACTCAGTAAACCATAAAAAGTTGCAGGTTTTCAACCCATTATTACTGCACACTATTAAGGGTATTTAAGGGCTAACACATTCTTGCTTAAGCACTAATTACCCAACAAAGAGCTAACTGGACCAAGTAGAGCCAACCTAGGATCCAACACTTGGGATTTAGAGACACTCCTTAAGCAAGAATTGAGAAAACCAAATAAAGTGTGCCCAAGCCCTTGTCTGAAAATACCTATTCGAAGAAAAACCCAAAACAATTGGCTCTCTAAACACTTGAACCCTAAAAGACAAGACCCAGAAAAAAAAAAAAAAAAACAAGAGGTAAAGTTGCCACCTTGGGTCAACCAACCGTAAATTAGGTCACTCTTTGCACTCAAAGAACTAAAGTTCAAGTGTAACTTTAAGCACCCTAATCTTAACCTAAAAATTGGTAGAATTAAGAGGTCAAGATCCCCATTCTGGTCTACCTGGAACAGCAGTGACAAGAGAGGTCGGGTGGGGGAAACCCTGTAACCCGTAGGGATGCTCTACCGTGTAGGGGTCTTTACGGGACTCTCCCTCTCTGGCTGCCCAGGTAATTCTCAGGTGGACGATCTTTCTGATCAAGGGGTCCATCTGCCCCGCACCTCTATAGTCACCCAACACATTTTTGGGTGTCTTGATTGGGTCCAGCACCTTCTAAACTCATCTCTTCCAACAGTGCATGTACGGTACGAGGTCCTTAAGACCACCCTTAAGACCTCCTTTAGAAATCCACTCTCGTCAAGGCCAAGCCTCGACACCCGTGTTTGTGCAGCAACCCCCTCACATTATTCTCTCTTCTGATTCAGAACCAAGTTCTTCTTCTTCCCCCATCATGGCTCAGCCAATTGAGGAAGAAAACAATCTGGAGCACCAAATCCAACGACTCAATGACCTCTTCCAAAACTTCGTGCACCCACCACAGTGTCCTATGATGCGGGACCACTACAATCCTGCTGTGGTGGCTATTGAGCCTCGAGTCAGAATCCCGACTGGAGGACCTGATTCCGAATTGAAGCCCAACATGATTCATGCTATACCTAAATTCCATGGGCTTAATTCCGAAGATCCCTTCCAGCACATCAAACAGCTAAAGCATCTGGCCCAAACTTTTGGGTCAGAGGCGCAAAATCGGGATATTCTTCTCATGAAGATGTTCTCCTTTTCTCTTATGGACAAGGCCGCCCATTGGTATCAAACTCAGACCTGGCCGATCAACACTTGGGAAGAACTTCAATCCGAGTTTTTGAAGAAGTTTTTTCCCGTTGGTCGGACCAACGCCTTGCGCCATCAGATTACGCACTTCACTCAACAATCAGGAGAACCTCTCCATGAGGCATGGGATCGTTTCCAGGATCTCATGAGAAAGTGCCCCCATCACGGAGTTCCTAAATGGGAACAAGTCCAGTCTTTTTACGAGGGACTCCGTGAGGACATCCGCCTTTTCGTCAATGCAACCTGCGGAGGAAATATCATGGGTCAACATGAAGACACCATGTGGGAGATTCTCGAAAACATGTGTGAGAACTCCATCAACAATGACTCCATGGGATTATTCGACAGGACGAATACCCGCGCATCGACGAATCTTAGGGGAGCACATGAAATGCAGGGCCTGTCCTCATCAGTCGACCTGGAATTAATGGCCAGTCGATTGGACAAGGTCTTAATTATCGAAAAGAAGGTGGATGACCTGACTCAGCATTTGCAGCGAGCCACCTCTGCGCATAACCCTTTCGCACATCCTCCATCCACAAAGGAAACTGTGCAAAACATTCTCCATCGATCTTTTCCTAGGATGGACCCATCATCCGAATCTTCGCCCGGTGGTCCTTCCGATTCCTTCTACACCTACCAGGGGAATTCCATTCCCTCTTTCTCAGACTCTCTAGAAGTTCCTCAGACCTGCGAGGACCTCCACGCTATCCAGAATGACCCATTCTCCAACACCTACAACCCTGGATGGCGAAACCATCCCAATTTTCAGTGGGTAGGAAATTCCCAAATCCAAAGATCATCCTTCCAGCCCCGCCCACAACCTCCTCATCCTCACCAGCTGCCTCAGCCTTGGCCCAACCCTACTTACCCATCTGGGCCGAATCAGGATCAAATGTCCCTTATCCTTCAGACCCTGGCTGACATTCAAAGAACGAATGCGGCTATCCAAAAATAACACAAGGACGAACTTACAGAGGTTCGTAACCAATTGACCCAGTTGGCAAACTCTCGCCAGCCAGGTACTCTTCCCTCCCAACCTCTGCCTAATCCTAATAACGTGCCAACCCAGCGGCGCGTTATGAACCCAAACCCAGGCCATGCCCATATGATTTATCAGGCCCCCTCTATTCCTTCACCTGATGGGATAGAGGCCTCCACTTCTTTTGCAGGTTACCAGCAGCAAGCTATCTTACCCAATCCCAACCAAAACCAGGCAGGACTTAATTCCGTAACAACCCGTAGTGGTAAGGAAACCCAAGACCCACCTCATCCGAACCTCTCCAAGCTGTGTATTGATCCCAAGCCTAGGACAGTAATCTAGGATGTCCCCACCCCTGTCCCGGATCCACAACCTGGACCTATCCTAGAAGAACCACCTAAGGTCCCGTTTCCCGAGGCCTTGACCAAGGGAAAGAAGACTACCAAACCCGTGGCCCCTGAGGAGGACCTGGTCAAGCTCTTTGAACAGGTCCACATAAACATCCCCTTGATGGATGTAATCTACCACGTACCAGCTTATGCACGATTTCTAAAGAATATATGTACACCCCAGCATAAGCCGCGAACCAAGGGAGGGAGCCCAATTGTTCTGTCAGAGCAAGCCAGCTCTATAATCCTCAGTAGACTCCCACCCAAGGCAAAAGATCCTGGTACTCCCCTGATTTCCTGCAAGATAGGTGGTACCCAATTTGATAGAGCATTGCTAGACTTGGGTGCATCCATGAACCTGATACCCACATCCTTACTTGACCATCTAGAAGAATCTGAGCTAAAACCAACTGAGGTGACATTACAATTAGCAGATCGATCTATAAAGTCACCAAAAGGGATTCTCGAGGATGTTATCGTAAGAGTGCGGGATTTCTATTTCCCAGTGGACTTTATAGTCTTAGATATGGACGCACCTGAGAACCCTAGGGACACACTAATCATTCTAGGGAGACCTTTCTTGGCTACTGCTAGAGCCAACATCAGCTGTGAGGAGGGCCAAATAGAGCTTAAGTTTGGAGATCAAACACTGAAAATTGATATATTTAAGGCCCAACAAGGAATTAATTGCGGTGTCATCGAACAAATTTGTGACGTCAGGACTTTGGTTGATGAATCACACTTCCAGAATGACTCGATTATGCCACATCAACCACAGAAGGATCTTGACCCGCAAACAGAGGAGTCGAATCCAGACATACACAACCCAGTAACTCCCACCCTTGAACCTCACATCTACATTGAACCACCCACTGCTGCTGAAAACCCTGTCCTCGAGTTAAAGCCTCTTCCTGCTCACTTGAAATACATCTTTTTGGGTTCCGATCAGACCCTTCCTGTGATTATCAATTCCAACCTCAATCCCGAACAGGAATCTCGTCTGATTACTGTTCTCCAGCAACATCGCAGAGCCATCGGGTGGACTCTCGATGATTTGACTGGAATAAGTCCCTCCTATTGTACTCATCATATCTATTCAGAAGAGGGCACACGACCTTCTCGTGAAATGCAGAGACGCTTAAACCCCAATCTGCAGGAGGTCGTGAAAAGAGAGATCATCAAGTGGTTAGATGCCGGAATTATCTACCCGATCTCCGATAGTCGTTGGGTGAGCCCAATTCAGGTCGTGCCCAAGAAGGCAGGACTCACCACTATAACGACTGAGATCGGAGAAATCATTCCTACCCGACTAGCCAACTCGTGGAGAGTCTGTAGAGATTACCGCCGACTCAATTCCTCCACGAAGAAGGATCATTTCCCACTACCCTTCATTGATCAAATTCTCGAAAAACTTGCGGGAAATAGGTTCTTCTACTTTCTTGACGGGTACTCCGGTTATAACCAGGTTGCAATCCATCCTGAGGACCAAGAAAAGACCACGTTCACCTGCCCCTTCGGAACATATGCTTTCCGAAGGATGCCTTTCGGTCTTTGCAATGCACCCGCTACTTTTCAGCGATGCATGCTTGCCATATTCTCAGATATGGTAGGTGATTATCTGGAAGTCTTCATGGATGACTTTTCAGTTTTCGGAGCATCATTCGACGATTGCCTCCAACACTTGGTCCAGATACTCAGGCGGTGCATCGATGTGAATTTGGTTCTTTCCTGGGAAAAGAGCCATTGCATGGTGCCTGAGGGAATTGTCCTGGGACACTCAATTTCGGAAAAAGGCATCCAAGTGGAATGAGCTAAGGTTGATCTGATTTCTCACCTTCCTATGCCTAGCTCAATCAAGGACATCCGTTCCTTTTTAGGGCACGTCGGTTTTTACCGCCGCTTCATTCCAGATTTCTCGAAAATCGCACGCCCCTTGACTTCTCTTCTCTCCAAGGATGTACCTTTCGAAATTTCCAAGGAATGCACTCAAGCATTTGAGATCCTGCATGACCGAGTCACCCAAGCCCCGATCCTACAGTCCCCTGATTGGTCTCAACCCTTTGAGATCATGTGCGATGCATCCGACTTCGCTGTAGGAGCGGTTTTGGGGCAGAAAGCTGACGGGAAACCCGTGGTCATCTACTACGCTAGCAAGACACTTGACGAGGCTCAGCGTAACTATACGGTTACGGAGAAAGAGCTGCTAGCCATAGTATTTGCCCTTGAAAAATTCCGATCGTATCTTCTGGGTTCCCATGTCATCATCTACTCGGATCACACAGCTGTGAGGCATCTCCTTGCAAAGAAGGATGCGAAACCTCGATTAATCCGATGGATCTTGCTGTTGCAAGAATTCGATCTTGAGATACGCGACAAGGCGTGAAGGCAGAATGTAGTAGCCGACCATCTGTCCCGTCTTCCTTCTGAGATCATTAGCCCTTCCGGACCCATCACTGAGCATTTTCCCGATGAGCACCTGCTGACTATCGGTACTAGCCTTCCATGATTTGCTAATGTAGCAAATTACTTGGCATCTCATCAGATTCCGTCAGATTGGCCGAAGGCCAAGAAGGACAAATTACGCTCCGATGCCAAGTATTACATTTGGGAAGACCCGTACCTCTTCCGCATAGGTGCTGATCAGATCATTCGGAGATGTGTCCCGGAAGAGGAAATCAGCAATATCCTATCCTTCTGCCATGACCAGGCATGCGGTGGCCATTTCTCAGGCCATAAAACCGCATCCAAAGTCCTCCAGTGTGGCTTCTACTGGCCTACACTATTCAAGGACGCATACAGCCACTGTAAGGCATGCAGTCATTGCCAGACTTTGGGCAACATGAACCGTCGCGACATGATGCCTTTACAGCCGATTCTCGTATACGAAATCTTCGATGTCTGGGGGATTGATTTTATGGGCCCCTTTTCTGTTTCGAATGGTTTCGAGTACATCCTGCTTGCGGTGGACTACGTGTCCAAATGGATCAAAGCCATACCGACCCGAACCTGTGATCACAAGATTGTTCTTACGTTCATACATCAAAACATTTTCTCAAGGTTCGGGATACCCCGTGCCATTATCTCTGATGGGGGGACCCATTTTACAAATGCTCAGTTTAGGTCACTTATGGCCAAATTTGGGGTGTCTCATCGAATCTCTACTCCTTGCCACCCCCAAACAAATGGTCTAGTTGAGCTATCAAATCGGGAGATCAAGAAAATCCTGCAAGTAACTGTTCGGCCTGACAGGAAGGACTCGTCGTCCCGACTTCCGGAAGCATTGTGGGCCTATAGGACCGCCCACAAGACCCAATTGGGCATGTCTCCCTTTAGACTGGTGTACGGAAAGGCATGCCACCTTCCCGTAGAACTGGAGCATAAAGTCTATTGTGCAGTACGGAACTGTAATCTAGATCTTTCCAAGGCTGGGACCCACGGAAAACTCCAAATCAGCGAGATCGATGAATTACGCCTAGACGCGTACGAGAACTTGCAAATCTACAAGGAGCGGGTTAAAGCCTTCCACGACAAACACATCTCGAGAAAGATCTTTCATCCAGGTCAAAAGGTCCTACTCTTTGATGCCCGACTCAAACTTTTCCCAGGAAAGCTGAGGTCCAAGTGGGTCGGACCATATTTGGTCCGACAAGCTTTTGGAAATGGAGCAATCGAAATCAGTCCACTCAGCCACGATTCTGAACCTTTCATCGTGAACGGTTAGAGACTCAAGCCGTTCTTTGATGTAACTTCTACTGATTTAGCTCAAGCATCTTATATCCTCCATTCCCCTTGAGCTTATTGCGCCCAGCCGATGGCGTAAAACTCAGCGCTTAACGGGAGGCAACCCGTCATTTTCCTAAAAATCCAAAACTTTTTCCGACACCTTTTTGCACTTAAGGTTCACCATTGTAGACAGCCGACCCCACCTCAGATGCTTGCATCTGGGATTAGAAATCGTCTGCAAAAATTCAACCCGACCCATTCACTCATCCAAATTTCTGTCTTAAGGAATAAACTAAGTTAAATAAAAACCCCCTAGGTTACAATGAGGACATTGCTAATCTTAGGCATGGGGGGGTATGAAAGTGTAAAACTTGTAAGAAAAGTTTTCAAACAAAAAATTCACATATGCCAAAAACACCATAAAAATTAAAAATTTTCGAAAAAGAATAAGAGGAAAGGAGGAGAAGGAGAAAAGAAACAAAATGAAAAAGGAGCACAAAATTATGAGAAAAGGTGATAGTCATTAGTAAGGAACTAAGGAATTAACCTAAGTTCTAGACCCCATTCAAGAAAATAACTGAAAAGTGCATAATGAGATTAGTAAGAACGCAAACCTTAGGCATTCTTGAATAGACTCTTAGTACCCATTAAGATCCAGACAATCCTCAAGAGGTTGAGGAAAATGAAAAGCTTAAGTACAAGGTCCAAGGCTTAGGGAGTATTTGGCCTCGTTAACTAATTTTTGGTTTACGGGACTTAGTAATCTAAGCACCCTAACCTCACACACAGCCTGGTTCAGTAAGCGTAAAAATCAAAATCACGCAGAAGCGTCGCAAAATTCTGAAAAGTACACCTAGAGTAGGAGCGGCCGATCAACACAAGTTGATTTGGACGAGTTCCTAGTGCGGAGAGGCGGGAAATCCCCTCGAAGATGCATAACAAAATATCATCTCCTCGGTGCTTGTCTCTTAGGATATTCACATATCCTACTGGGGGCATGTAAGCACTCTGCTGATTCAGATTCCATGGATGGCATTATCTCGAAGTGTCAATTGCCAGGGTCTGGATTCAGCCATGGAACACCATGGATGGGATTATCTCGAAATCTCAATAGCCAGGGTTCCGGGGGTTGCCATGGGCGGTGCTATCTCGAAGCATCGATCGCCAGGAACCCTTGAGGATTGATGATGGGAGCAATGAATCTGATACAAACCGTGTTGAAAAGCCAATCCTAGGCTAGAACTAAAAAGAAAAAGAGAGAGAAAACTCTCCAAACAGAAAAATTTTCTATCTCTCTCTCTTACAAAACGCACTGCGAACTGAGCCAGGGCTAAAATCATTTCAAGCACGGGTGCTTTAACCACAAAGTCCAATAAACCTTAGGTTAGTTCTTGTGGGCCTTAAAAACCTTTGCTAAGGACTGAGACTGAGGCTAGACAGATTTGGATCTTGATTGCTACTAGAGTACCTTTTAGGCCTATTGTCAGCATTCTAACCTAATCTAGGTTTAAATGAAAAAGCACTTATCTGAAGCTATTAAGAACTTCATGGTCTAGAACAAGGGTTGAAACCTTAAGTTTTTGCTAAGGGACTAGCAAAAGCTAGGCATGGGGGTATGATGAGAACCTCATCATGAGCCATAACTAGCTCATTTTGACCTAATACAAAGGATAAAAGCTCCTACATAACTCAAGGAAAGGCTTAACTCAGAGAATTCTGAGTTTAAGGAGAAAACAAGTCATAAGGCGTGAAAATGCAACTTTACCAGTATAATCTGCATACAGGGTAATTCAGGGTCCAAACATAGGTCAAACAAACAAAATAAGAAGGAAAGTGGGATGATCTGACAAAGGCTACAGCAATTCTAAGGAACTAAATGATAATCTGTAACCTTAAAACAAACCCACTTCAATTCACGAGGTTCGAGGCAAAGTAAAAAATCAACTAAACCCTCTAAAAATCGTAGAAAAATAATCTCTAGGGTTTAGAACCTTCAATTTGGCCTTAGGAACCCATTTTGACCTACATTGAGAACCATGCCCAATTAACAACTTAATTTGGGTTTTTGCGTCAATTGACTGGTCAAACAAGGTTTAATCTGGAAATAAAATTCATCATCATAATCCTTAGGCCCCAATTAGTCATGTATAAAAACTTGAGCCTAGGAGGAAACCTTCTCGACCAACTTTACACTTTGGTCCTCATTTATTTACTTTTTGGCCCTCAACTTTTGAACCCTCACATTTCTGCCACTAACTCTCCTTCGTTCTTTGCATTCAGGTCCCTCCTACCAAAACCTTACCGGCACCATGCTCCGGCGACCTTGTGCGGAGCATGGCGCCGCGTAGGGTAAGGGGGAGGGTCTGGCAAGTAAACCGGGGGTGCCCTGCGTCGTCAGTCGTCGCAGGGACACCCCCCTGGTCGCTGCAACCCACCATACCGGCCGTGCGAACGCACGGACGGTATGGGTCTCCATCTCCGGCATCCTCCGGCGAGGGAGACACGTCGTCTCCCTCCGCCCTCCTCTCTGATTCTACCCTATAAGTACCCACCGTCGCTCCACTGTTCGGGGGAGCTCGGTCCTGACGGAGAAAGACCCCTACTTCCTCTCTTCCCACTCCGACAGGAAGCCCTCCGGCTCCGGCGGCCTCCCCTCTTCCTCCTCGTCGCTCTGCCGCACTACCAGCTGCAGGGTTGCTCTCCGTCGCTCTTCCCGTGCCACGCCGCACCCAGCTGGCGCCTCTCCAGCCCTCTCCTCGCCGCCGCCCCTTCCCCTGGGCAGTTTCTTCTCCGGCGACAGTCGATACGACTGTCGCCTGCTCCGGCCCCTCCTCGTCCTGCTAAGTAGGTAGAACTCCTCCTCTTCCTCCCCTCTTCCTTTTCCTCACTTTACATCTTTACTGTTACCCCGATCCGACCAATCGCCCTCACCTTCTCCACCTCCGACCCCTGCTCCGGCGACCCGCTCCCATCACTCCAGCAACCCACACGGCTCGCCGATCACCGCAGAACCTCCGCCTCCTCACCCTAATAAACCTCCGCCCACCCACTTCCCCTAAATCACCCTCTGCAACCCCACCGAACAAACCCACCTCCTAACCTGCAGTTTGACTAGGGCGGCCCTTAGGCTCCGCCCCGCTGCCTGCACACCCCCTGACCACCTTCGCCGTGCCACGGCGAAGGTCCTCCGCGTTTTTGATTGGGCCGAGAGGCCGTTTCTCTGTGGGTAGGTACCTGCGCTCGCCGTCGCCATTGTTGAAGTGAAGCAGCTTCTTCACCTGCTGCCCCTGGTGCGCCACGCCTAGGTCACGCTCCCAGGCTGCGTGAGGCATCTTCGCAAAGCGTCAGGCTGCAGTTGAGGCGAAGCCCTCGTGCAAAGCCTCGACGTCGCTGCCTCCTCTACGCAGGCGTCAAATTGGGGTGGGACATTTAGTCCCACCTCGGAAAGCCCTGAAGGAGCGCAGCGGTATAAAGTGAAAAAGTGCTGGAGGCTTATCGCCTCAGCACACGGGGTGAGGTCCCCTTTACCCACCCGACTACCCGGCCTCGTCCGCACGCACGCCTCGCGGACCTGGCCCGACCCGACTTAGCCCGACCTGCACTCCTCGCCCACCACGCACGCCGGTGGGCCTGGACCCGGGCGCGACCCGTACCCGACTACCCGGCAGCTCTGGGCGAGCTTTCCTAAGAGCGGATTCTGTGAGAGAGAAACGCGGGTAGGGGTAGAGTAGGTTTTTGCCCGCTGACGAGAGCTTTGAAGAGTGCAGGCACAGAAGAAGAAGAGGAGCGAGGCAGAGAAGAAGGACGACGAAAGCTGAAGGAAGGACGAGCACTGTAGCAGCGGCAGTTTAAGTTGTCTGATTGGAAAATCAGACGACGCTCTGAAGGCAGAAAAGAGGAAGAAGAACAGGACCGCAAGGGAAAAGAAAAAGAAAGAGACAAGCAGAAACAAGAGCTGAAAGAAGAAGAAGAACATCAACCCACTGCTGCAGATAAAGAAGACAGAAAGAAAAAAAGAAGAAAGAAGGAGAGACGACGCCCTATAGAAAAAGGACTGCAGAGAAAAAAGGAGAATGAAGAAGCCGTGCCGCTGAGCAAGGGACCGCAAGAATAAAAGCTTTACAGCTGAGGCAGAAAGAAGAAAGAAGAAAGAAGAGATAAGAACAGAAGGCAGAAGAAGAAGACCAGGAGATAAACAAAGAAGAAAAACCAAAAGCCAAAGAGAAGAGAAAACGAAGAGGAAGAAAGAAGAAATGAAATTTTTATCTCTCCCTCTCTCTCTCTCTCTTTATTTTTGTAATATTTTTTTGAATTTGTATCTCTAGAATACAACTTGCTCCCTGAGTTCGACCACGGGAACTCTTTTATTTCTGAGTAACAAATTATATTAAACTGGTAATCACTTCTCTATACTATACTACGACGAAATAATAGAACTATAGAGGAAGGTCGTCACCAGTAGGAAAACAAAATGTGGTAGCAGATCACTTGTCCTACCTTCCTTCTGACATTATCGACCCTTCTGGACCCATTACGGAATATTTTCCTGTTGAGCACCTCCTAACTATAAGTACAGGGCTTCCATGGTTTGCTGATCTGGTAAACTACCTGGCATCACATCGATCCTATCTGATTGGCCAAAGGCCAACAAAGACAAATTGCTTTCCAATGCCAAGTTCTACTTTTGGGAAGACCCATATCTCTTCCGCATCGGTGCTGATCAAATCATCAGACGATGTGTCCCAGAAGCAGAAATTCAGGACGTCTTGTCCTTCTACCATGACCAGGCATGCGGTGGACACTTCTCTGGTCATAAAGCCACAACAAAAGTCCTCTAGTGTGGCTTCTATTGGCCCACGATTTTCAAAGATACATACAATCACTGTAAGGCATGCACTCGTTGCCAGACCTTAGGCAACATGAGCCACCATGATATGATGCCCTTATAGCTGATTCTCGTATGCGAAATCTTCGATATCTGGGGGATTAATTTTATGAGACCCTTTCCTATTTTGGATGGCTTCGAGTACATTCTGCTCGTTGTTGACTACATGTCCAAATAGATTGAAGCCATTATGACCCGAACCAATGATCATAAGGTGGTTATCAAATTTATTCATTAGAACACCTTTTCTCGGTTCGGGATTCCACGTGCTATAATCTCTGATGGAGGGGCCCATTACACTAACACTCAATTTAGATCACTGATGACCAAATATGGGGTGTCACACTGAATCTGTACTCCTTATCACCCCCAAACCAACGGTCTAGCTGAGCTATCGAATCGGGAGATCAAGAAAATCCTCTAGGTCACTGTTCGGCCTGACAGGAAAGACTAGTCATTCTGACTTTCAGAAGCTTTGTGGGCTTATAGGACTGCCCACAAAACCCAATTAGGCATGTCTCCTTTCAAATTGGTGTATGGGAAGGCATGTCACCTCCCTGTCGAATTGGAGCACAAAGCCTATTGGGCAGTACGAAACTATAATCTTGATCTTTCTAAGGCAGGAACCCACAGAAAACTTCAAATGAGTGAGATCAATGAATTACGCCATGACACGTATGAGAACTCGTAAATTTACAAAGAGCGGGTTAAAGCCTTTCATGACAAGCACATATCTAGAAAGATCTCTTTCCCCGATCAGAAAGTCCTCTTTAATGCCAAACTCAAACTATTCCCAGGAAAACTCAGATCAAAATGTATCGGACCTTACCTTTTCCGATGAATCTTTTGAAATGGAGCTGTTGAAATCAATCAACTTAGCCACAATTCATAACCTTTTGTCATGAACGGTCAGTGACTCAAATTGTTCATTGAACTGACCCATACAAATTTGGCTGAGACATCTTTTACCCTCCATTCTCCCTGAGCTCATTGCGCCCGGCTGATGGCGTTAAACTTAGCACTTAATGGGAGGCAACCTATCATTTTGAAAAAAATTGAAACCTTTCTTGATACATCCTATGCTGAACTCATATTGCACTTTAGGGTTCAACCATTAGAACAGCTGACTCCACCTCTGGTACATGTACCAAAGCTTGAAATTGTCCGCAACAGTCATCCTGACCCATTCACCCACCCAAAACCTTTTCTAATGAATGATCTAAGATGAACTCAAACCCACCTAATTTATAATGACATTGCAAATCGTAGGCATGAGGGGTATTTAAGTGTAAAATGCCATGAAAATCTTCTCACAAGAAAGGATTTCATCAAAAAAATAACATATTCCAAAAATACCAAAAAAATAAAAAATTTCTTGAAAAAGAATAAAAAAATGAGAGGAGAGAAAATTTTGATGGCATATCAAATTTTGAGGAGAAAAAGGGGAGGAGTTAAAAATGTCAAAAAGGCGCATAATTAAAAAAAGAAAAAGAGATAGTAAATAGTAAAGGATTAGGGAATTGACTTAGTTCTAGACCTTATCAAAAGAAAGAAAAGCAAAAAGTACTAATGAAACAAAGAAGAGATTATTACGAACGTTGATTTTAGGCCTTTTGGATGATAGTCCTAGGCTTAAAAATTCAAGTACCGCTAAGATCTGGATAATCCTCAAGAGGTTGGGGAAAATTCAAAGCTTAAGTATTAGGTCTAAGGCATAGGGAGTACCCAGCCTCATTAACTAACCTCTGGTTTGTGGGACTGATGGTCCGCCTGGATAGGTTATTAATATGATATTTTTATCGTTGAAATGTGTATAGTGGTTAACCTAATTCAGACCTAACCATCTCTTTACAAAATTTTTAACCTGGCCTAATTGATTTTATCTTGTCACTTTTAAGCCCAGGGTCGAACTCAGGGAAGTGGGGTTCAAGTCGAGTTTCTACGTTTTCCTTAAAACGCGTCTCTTCCGTTCGTTTATTCTGTTTTTGGTATTTTTCTTATTTAGGTTTTTTTTCTGGTAATCCTTGTTCTTGAGGCACACCCTCAAAATTGTGTCCTTGGCTTTTAGCCAAAACAGAGTTTCAAAACACGTCTTGCTACTTGCAAGATGGGGTACCTGCAAATCAAAGATTATCTTTTCACTTTTATACCTTTTTTTTTATCCTTTTACTAAGGAAGCTATCAGATAGAAAGTAAATATAGTAGCTATAGATATATATTTATATGTAGTATATATATAAAGGGGTGGGGGTGGAGGTGACGATGGAGTGTAGCACTATGTCGAGTCAGCCGACGTCTAGAGAGACGCAACCAACACGACTAGGTGCCGCGTGGAGTGTGGATGGAGGATGGATGATGTATGGGACCACGCTTTTTGTACACGCTGTATCGCAGAATATCAGCAACTGATGCAAATATTCCCGCGATACAGCGTATAGTAAATAACGTGAAAATATATGTACATATGTATGTATATAAATGTATAAGTATATATGTATAGATATATATAGATAGATATATATATATATATAGGTGTATATATATATATATATATATATGTATATATGTATATAGCTATGTATATATGTATATAAGTATATATATATAATACTATATAGATATATATATATATATGTATATAGGTATATATGTATCTAGATATATATGTATATATATATATGTGTATATGTATAAGTATATATATATTATATTATATGTATGTATACATAACTATATAGATATACTATGTATATATAAGTGTATATATATATAGATATATGTATATGTATATATATATATATATATATATATATATATATGTATGTATATAAGTTACTATTAGTGTGTGAGTGTGTGTGAAAGCGTGAGTGTAGATGTCTGTGTGCGTCGGTGTAGTGTGTGAGAAAGTGTTGTGAGAGAGAGTGAGAGAGAGAGAGAGAGAGAATGGGAGAGAGAGAGCAGGAGAGAGCTGGCAGGAGAGGAGAGAACGGAGGCAGCCGCACTGCAGGAGGCGAGGGAGCACGTTTTAAGTCGTCTGCAGTCGAAGGCCGTCGTCTGATGGTCGTGGGCGCGTATTCGCGCAGGAGGAGACCTGCGTCTGCCAGTTGCGTGCACCAAGAACTCGCGACAGAGCGCGCGAGGCTGGAGGGCGAGGGCACCTGCAGGCACGAGTGGAGCTTGCAGGTGCCGCAGGGGGGCGGGGAGACGCTTGGCCGGCCGCTGCAGAGGCACGCAGCGGCCTGTCGCGGGTGGAATTGCAGAGGCGACAGAGCAGAGGCGGAGACGGGGAAGTGCCCTGCAGGCGCGCGCGGAGAGCTGAGCGCCTGCGGGGAAGGTCGCGGAGGTGCGAGGGGAGGTTCTGCAGTGGTCGCGGAGGGTCGCGGGGGTCGGCGCGAGGCCGTAGCCGGCCGCTGCAGTGCGCGCAGCGGCCTGCTGCGGCTGCGACTGTGGCGTGGACAGAACGGAGACTGAGGCGGGGAACGGGCCTGCAGGCGCGCGCGGAGGGTTGTGCGCCTGCGGGGAAGGTCGCGGAGGAGGCGGGGGTGCTGCTGCTGCTGCTGCTGCTTCAAGCTTCTGCTGCTGCTGCTGCTTCAAGCTTCGGACCTTGAAGCGGCAGCAATGGCGTGGAGATGCAAACGAAGAGAAAAGAACACACCACGCCCACCGGCTCGTTGAAGAGCTGGGCGGTGGTGCTCCCACTGTGGTGGTGTGCACCACAGTGGGTTCTCCTGCTCGTCGGGTGCCTCCTCGACGGAGGGCCGACGTATGGGAGGGGAGGACGGTGGAGAGGAAGGTGGTGGACTGCAGGGTGGCATTTTGCAGCAGCTCGCCGCAGCTGCGTATTGCAGCAATGTTTTTTTCTTGCTGCCGCCCCCCCGTCGAAGAAGAAGAACCAGTGGCTTCTTATAGAAGAAGAGAGCATGGTCATGCAGCATGCGGGAAATGGGAGGAATGGCAGCCGCAGGGAATGGCTTGGGCAGGGAGAGGGCGCGGGAAGTTGCAGCAGCGGGAAGGACCGCAGGACAGCAGGGAGAGGCAGCGTGGCAGAAGTTGCAGCCGTAGGAAAAATAAAAATCAAGTGGAGATAAAAAATAGAAGAGATGGATTTTTGTAAAGAGGCACTTGACGAAAATGTAAATTATGAAGCCCTTTTATTCCAATCTTCCCTCCTCTTAATTTAAATGCATGAATGCAAGTATTTTTACAGATGCGACTATAGGATTATAATATACATAGTTAATGCTAGAAAATAGCATAAGAAGGCGTCCTTATAGGCGTGTTTTGAGGTGCAAACAGGGACTCGGTAATGGTAAGTTGATTTTCGCTTTCGAATAAAATGATTAAGATGATTTGTCATTTTAGCATCAAAGTGGTGGAAAATCGCCTAACAAAATAATTAGAATTAAAATTAAACCACTCATAGGAGAACGAGTCGTCTCTACAGAGAGGAAATGACTTATTTAAACTCGTAATTAGGTAGTAATCGAGTTTACTGAAATATTTGTCAAATCAAATAATGCCTATGTAGCTCTGAATGTAAACCTTAAATTTATGGAGAAGTCAAGGGTTGTTAACATAATTTTTATATAAGAAAATTATCCATGTGTAAGGGTATGCCATGTACTTTTACTTGCATGCATACTAAAATGTAATTCAAAAGTAAATGTAATGCACATAAAGATGAATCAATAAGGCTTAACAATTCTCTAGAAGCATAAGCATAGAGCCATAAATTCAGCAAAATTTAATTAATCAAAGAAATCAAGAAAATGAATGTTGACAATGGCAATTTTTGTAAATAGAAATTCAAACAAAAATATGGGATTATATCTCTTTCCTCCTCATGCACGGGAGAGAGGCTCAATCGAGGAGCTACTTTGAGAAAAGGTTGGCCGGAGTGAGGCCTTCGCAGCGGTGGCAGCAGGATGTCACGAGATGGCCTAGGCTGGCTGGACGGAGGAGAGAAGCAGCAGCGACAGTGGCGGCTGTCGCTGCTACTCTTACGTGCTCTGTTGCTAGATGGCGCACGGCAGTGGCTACGTGGAGCATGCACTCTATTGCTAGAGGGCACGCAGCGGGTGCTGCAGGAAGCATGCAGCAATGAAGGAGTAGGCAGAGGTGCGTACGCAGAGGGGCGAGCATGGGAGTGGCACTAGAGGGCACTGCTGCAGGTGTGTAGCTGGGGCAAAGGCACGGGGTGGTCGTGTGCTGAGCTGCTGGTGGGCTTGTGCCTGCTGCGGTGGAGGTGCAGCGCGCACGGGTGGGCTGCTATGAGGGATAGGTGCGCACAGATGGCGCTACTGCAGAAGGTGAAGCGTGGGCCGAGGGTGCTGGAGGGAGGTGCTTGCACTTGGTGATGGACGTGCATAGGGATGGTGCTGGGGGGTGCAGTGGTGATGAAGAAGAAGCACGGTAATGTAGGGACTCTGATTGGCGGTGTGGGCTGTCACACCACACGCCCACGGTGGTGGAGTCGCGCTACCATAGTTGAGGTCGGTGGTGAGGAGTGGATGAGAAACAAGGTTCTCTGCACTATGTGGAAAGGGGTGGTGCCCTCCTTTGAACGACAGCCATTCTTCCTCCTTTGTAGCCGTCTACATGGATTTGAATGGAGAGGCGGGAGCAGATCCACATTCTCCGCTTGTCCTTGAATGTAGGTTTTAGTGTGGGCAGCTGGTGGCATTGGAGCGGCGAATTCATGCAGAGAAGAGAAAATTAATAATAATAAAAATATTGGTTAATTTATGTTCAAACCCTTAATAAAATGTTAATGCATATAATGTAACCTAAAGACTAATGCATGTTATTCTAATACATGCTAAATAATTTATATATGTAATGCATACAACCAAATATATATAAACTAACTTATTTATATCTTAATACATGCTATGTATACACTAATATCAATCTAATTCCTTGGCACTTAAGTAACTAAATAGCCCACAAATATGGGCTCATCAAATGCCCCCATGCCTAGTTTTTGCTAGTCTCTAGCAAATCTAAGCAATAACCTTGCACTCCAAGTAGACTAGCCAACCCAATCAGTCTTCCTTTGGAAACATGTTAAGTTCAGACTTTAGACCTAAGGTTTCCAAGTAGTTGCTAAGTTACAGACTAGGTTGGCTAAAGACGAGTTGCAGGCATAAGCTTCCCTGATTTTTTACTCTATCCTAGGGTTTATTGATCCCCAAGATTAAAGCATCCATGCATGTGCATTGGTCTGAATTATTTGAGGTTGGTATGATTGGCAACCTAGAGAGGAAAAAGGATTTTTTTTTAATATATATATTTTTTTGTTTAATTCCTCTAAGTCTAACCTTGGATCAGCAATCAACACGGTCTGTGTCGAATTCATTGTCCCCATCACCATACCTCAAAGGCCGCCTGACTTTCGATGCTTCGAGATAGCACCGCCCATAGCGACCCCAAGAACTCATGGCAATTGACACTTCAAGAGAGTATCACCCATGGATTTCTTAAGTGAATTCAGGCCTGTGGCAATCGGCACTTCGAGATAGGGATGCCCATGATACCTGAACCACACAATGCGCTTACATGCCCCCAGTAGGATGGATATCCTAAGAGACAAGCGTCGAGGAGGTAACATGTTATTATCGCATCCTCAAGGTGAGTATATACTCGACCTCTCCTGCGGCAGGAACTCTTCCAATCAAATTGTGTTTTCAAGATTCTCCTAAGTCAAAACTAAGAGAACCAAATTTTCTTTTAAGAAAGGAATTAAGGTGATCACTTACTTACACATGACAAGTGTGTGTGAAATTTGGATGCTTAGGTTACAAGGACCCGTAAACCAAAAGGTAGAACAAGACTCCAGGTACTACCTAGCCTTTAACTCAATCCCTTGCTTTCCTTCCTCAACCTCTTGAGGAATGATCCACAACTTAACTCCTACTTAAGTTTTTAAGTCCACAAAGGACCCTAAAGGTCTAAAACTAGTTGCTCACTTAGCTTCTAAAGTTCGACACCTAGAATCAACTTAGTCTAACCTAAAGTTCCGATTTGCTTAAGAATGCAGGGCCCATCCAGTTAAGCTCAATAATAGAATTTTTTTTTTTGAATGTAGACATGCTATAAATAGATGCCTCAGGTCCTCTGCCCAATGCCTGGTTCAAACAATGTCCTCATTGGAAACAAAATAGTTAAAGAAAGATATTAGCTAAGGCGGAGAATGGCAGGAGCTAAGGCTCCTCAAGAGTGACCTCATCAACCAGATGGCCATCCAAAGTAATGTATGGTTTTAACCATTGAACATTGATGAAAAAAGGAGTTGCTAAATAGGAAGAGCTTTTAATCTCCTCAGCTCCATGTGGAAACACTTTAGTGATTATATAAGACCCATCCCAACGAGATTTTAATTTCCCTGGAAAAAGCTTAAGTCTGGAATTGAAAAGCCAGACTTGTTGGTTGGGCTCAAAGGTCTTTCTAAGGATATACTTATCATGCAAGACCTTAGTTCTCTCTTTAGAAGCTTGAGAGGTGTCATAAGCATCATTCCTCAGCTCTTCAATCTCACTTAATTCCAAAAGTCGTGCCTTACCCACCTTTTCTAAATCCATGCTAACACTTTGAATAGCCCAAAGTGCCCTATGTTCTAGCTCAATAGGTAAATGGCATGCTTTCCCATATGCAATTCGAAAGGGAGATGTACCCGAAGGGGTCTTATAGGCCATTCGATACACCCACAAAGCATCATCGAGCTTTTGGGACCAGTCTTTCCTATCAGGTCTAATGGTCTTTTCTAAAATATTTTTTATCTCCCTATTCGACACTTCAACCTGGCCACTCTCTGAGGATAGTAAGGGGTAGCAACCTTGTGAGTCACTCCCAGAATGCTAAGTAGCCGATTGAAGTGGTGGTTTCGGAAATGAGGTCCCCCATCACTTATAATGGTCATGGGGCAACCAAAATGAGATATGATGTTTTCCTTCACAAATTTAAAACCACAGAGTGGTCATTTGTGCACGTAGGAATGGCCTCTATCCATTTAGAGACATAATCAACTGCCACCAAGATATATTCATAACCATGGGACAAAGGGAAGGGGCCCATAAAGTCAATTCCCCACACATAAAAAATTTCAACAGATTGAATAGGGTGTTGAGGCATCTCATTCCTCTTCCCAATCGTTCCAGTCCATTGACATCTAATACAGGCCTTAACAAAATTATGAGAATCCTTAAATAATGAAGGCCACCAAAAATTGAATTGGAGAACCTTAAAAGCAGTTTTCTTAGTACCAAAGTGTCCTCCACAATGAAGTTCATGGCAAAACCTCAACACACTTTATTGTTCCTCTTCAGGTACACATAGTCTCAATACTTGGTCTTCTCCAATTCTAAATAATTCAGGCTCTTCCCAATGAAAGTACCTAGATTGGTAAATAAATCTCTTTCCTTTCTTCTCATCCCAAGAGCCAGGAGTTTCTCCAGTGACCAAGAATTTATGGTATTAGCATACAAAGGTGAAGTTGGTGTTACCGCCATAAGGGTTTCATCATGAAATGTCTCGCGGATGTCTCTAGATAGAGAGTCATTAAGTGGAAGGTGAGACAGGTGGTCAGCCACAACATTTTATACTCCTCTCTTTTCATGTATCTCCAAGTCAAATTCTTGGAGTAGGATCCACCTAATCAGACATGGCTTAGAATCTTTCTTAGCAATGAGATGTTTTACTGCCGCATGATCAGTGAAAATAACCACCTTAGACCCAAGAAGATAAGACCTAAACTTCTCCAGAGCAAAAACTACAGTAAGTAATTCCTTTTCAGTGATGGTATAGCTTTGTTGTGGTTTGGTTAAAGTCTTGCTGGCGTAATGCAGCACATGAGGTCTTCCCTCAACCCTTTGTCCAAGGATTGCTCCCACCGCATAATCTAAAGCATCACATATCAGCTCAAATGGGAGTGTCCAATCAGGAGCTTGGAGAATAGATGTAGAGATCAAGGCCTCCTTCAGAGTTTGAAAGGCCTCAGCACACTTTGAATCAAAATTGAAGGAAGATTCCTTCGCCAACAGGTCACAAAGTGGCCTAGAAATTTTAGTAAAATTTTTAATAAAGCGCCTATAAAAGCTGGCATGGCCCAGAAAGGATCTAATATGTTTGACATTCATGGGAAATAGGAGTTTGGAAATAGAATCAATCTTGGCTTTATCTATTTCCAAGCCTCGCTCAGACAAAACATGCCCAAGTACAATTCCTTTCTATACCATGAAGTGGCTTTTCTCCCAGCTAAGGACTAAACCAGTCTCCTTACATCGCTTCAATGTATTCTCCAGGTGTAGGAGACACTAGTCAAAAGATAAGCCATAAATGTAGAAGTCATCCATAAACACTTCAACACAGTCGTCAATCATGTCTGAAAAAATGGACATCATACATCGCTGGAACGTTGCAGGGGCATTACATAATCCAAACAGCATACACCTGAATGCAAAGGTACCGTAAGGACTCGTGAACGTCATCTTCTCCTGGTCATCTGGGATGATTGCAATTTGGTTGTACCTAGAATATCCATCGAGAAAGAAATAGTACTTATTCCTCGCCAATTTCTCAAGAATTTGATCAATAAAAGGCAAGGGAAAGTGATCCTTCTGGGTAGCGGTGTTCAACTTGCGGTAATCAATACAGACCATCCATCCTGTTGAGGATCTAGTCATAACTTGTTCACCTCGGTCATTAAATTCCACAGTAAAGCCTGCCTTCTTTGGTACCACATGAATAGGACTTACCCATTTACTATCTACTATGGGATATATGATCCCAACATCCAACCACTTCAGGATTTCCTTTTTAACCACCTCCCTCATATTAGGGATTAGACGTCTCTGCATGTCCCTAAATTGCTTGATGGAATCATCAGTATAAATGTGGTGCATGTAGAATGTAGAGTCTATACCCTTAATGTCAGCAATGCTCCAAGCAATAGCTTCCTTGTGCCAAGACAAGCATTCAATCAAGGCTCCCTCTTGTGCCTCAGATAGCATAGCCGAAATGATAACGGGGACTGTATCATTGGCACCCAGGAAGACATACTTGGGAGTGTCAGGGAGGTGTTTCAACTCAAGGTCGGGGGCTTGTATGGTTGAGGGATTCATAATAGATGTCCCCATCATAGGTAATAGATCTACCTTGGGTAGAGATGATGGGGAAAGAGACTCAGTAGAAACACCCAACAACTCCTCAAGTTCTAGTATATCCCCTTCACATTCCTCCAAGAGATAGGAATGCTCATTTAGCATGACATGCTGAAGGCGGTCATCACATAACATTACAGGGGTTGTCTCTTCAATAAGGTCATCTATCACCTCAACTTGAGAACAATCCTCAAGCTCGGCTTGTTTGTAAGCATCAAACACATTAAGCCAGAGTTTCCTGTTCCCAAAGCCCATTTTCAATGCCCCAGTATTGCAATTGATTGAAGCATACGAAGTTGCAAGGAAGGGCGGCCCAAAATAATGGAGGGCTTGGTTGGCTTGTTGGTAGGGTCAGTGTCCAAAACTAAGAAGTCAATGGGAAAGAAGAAATCCTCCACTCTCTTGAGGACATCTTCCAAAATTCCCCGCAGTGTCTTAAGTGATCGATCAACAACTTGGAGGATTATTGGGCTAGGCTTCAGATTGCCTCCCCCAAGTTGTTCATACAGGTAGTTCGGAAGGATATTCATCCCCGCACCTAGATCAAGTAGAGCCTTATCAATCTGTAAGTCACCAATAACCACTGAGATGTATAGGGCTCCTGGGTCCTTAAGTTTCAGGGGTGTTCCATGTTGAATAATTGAGCTAACAGAATCAAACAAGACAACTTTTGATTGGACCTGTTTCCTAGATTGCCACTTTTTTGTGCATGGGTCCTTTAAGAAGCGGGCATAAGACAGAATCTGCCTGATAGCTTCAAGTAAAGGCAGGTTAATCTGCAGTTGCTTGAAAGTTTCCATGATCTCATCCGTCTTATCTTTGGCTCCAGATGAGCCAGCGGAAGTCTTCCTAGAGGTGGATAAGCACTCTGGAAAGGGCACTCTAGACCTCTGGGTGGAAGGGTTGTCATGTCGATTGAGTGGAATAGGGGCAACTTCTTCCGATGAGGTGATTTCAAACGGAGGAGATTTAGGCAAGTCTTCTTCGATGGGGGTGAAAGTCAAGGTGGATGGTTTTTTAGAGGGTGAGACTATAGGAGCATCGGGTTTGGAAATTTCTTTCTCACTCCTCAGAATAGTCATTGCCTGAGCATGCTCCCTAAAGATAATCCCTTTTCCTTTAGGATCCTCCACTATAGCACTAGGAAGTTTCCCAATTTCCCTCTGTCAAACGGCCACAACAAGGTGTCCTATCTTTGATTTCATTTCATGTATAGCCTTTTCATGAGATTAGATGATGGTACTTTGACTTTCTTGCATAGTTCTCAACATTGCATTCAATTCATTCATCTCAGAGGTTTTTGGTTGGCAAAGGTCAGAGGTTGGTTCATTTGATGGTTTTAAAAGAATTGTGGTTTATAATTCTCTGAATTTGAGACATTTCCTTGTCTCCATGAAAAGCTTGGGTGGTTCCTCCATCCCTCATTATAAGTGTTGGAAAAAGGGTCATTACGAGGTCTACGATGGAACCCTTGAGCAGCATTCAGATCCACCTGTACAAGCTCAAGGAATTGAGAGGCCAAGTGGCAATCCATAGTGGCCTGTGTATTGCCTTGGCAAATGGAGCATTCAGAAGCTTGGGATGTGGAGGTCTTAGATACAAATTGGCCTGGGCTCGACATAAGCCTTTCCATGTTTTGATTCAACAATTGAATCTGATAGGCTAAATTATGGGTGTCCCTTGCCTCATTCACCTCCAACTTTCTTTGCATGAGAATGGGTTTTCTATCCATGTAGGCAGAATTCAAGTGAATAGAATTCTCACTCAAAGTATCAAAAAGGTTCCAAGCTTCATCCTCAGTCTTAGATAGAAAGGTTCCTGCACAGGCACCATCCACTATTTGCCTGCGCGAATCATTAAGTCCGATGTAGAACCTTTCAACTAGTTGCCACTTAGGCACTTGGTGATGTGGGCAAAGTCTCAACAGGTCATTAAAGTGCTCCCATGCATCTTGGAAAGCTTCCCCATCCTTTTGAACGAAACTCATAATTTCCCTCCTAAAGTGATTTGTTTTGCTCATGGGGAAGTACTTCAAAAAATCCTTCTTCAGGGCATCCCAAGTGTTAATATCATCAAAGGTATGATACCAATACTTGTCTTTGTCTTTGAGGGAGAAAGGAAAGACGTCCCCATTTGAGCATCATCAGTGACGCCTTGCAGCTTCACCGTGGAACTGACCTCGGTGAATTCCTCTATATGCCTGTAAGGGTCTTCCCTAGCAGTACCATAAAAGGTTGGCAGTAAGGATATGGTATTGCTTTTGATCTCATAAGGATTGTCCCCTCTAGGTCTATGTAGTGCAGGGCCAGCTTGATTGGTTGGAATGAAATATTCCTTAAGTCTCCTTTGACCAGCCATTTCTTCCCTTGGGAGGTTCCTTCTTAAGATTCTTTCAGGTTCAAGATCAAACACAAGTTGTCTCCTAAGAGATCGGCTACCAAGCATGCACTATAAACACAATTCAAAAGGACTTGTTTGGTCTTTACAAATTTAGGCTTTTGACTTTAGTTCAAATTTTAGGTGACAAAGCAAGTTGCCCAATCAATTACACATCTATTGTTGACCTTCAAAATGCCTAAAAAGATCTAGTTGGAGCTTAAGTGTTCTTCCCTAAATCTCAAATGGTAGAGCAACTCCAAAGATGGAAGATCAAGGGATGCAAGTAGGCCTAAGCCTTCCTTTGAAGCCATGCTTTTACTGTGCTTCTTAACTACCCGCAAAAATCCATTACAGGGTATCCCCCTCTTTGGATTTACAAAACCTTTGATCTCAAGTTCTGGGCACTTCAGAATCCAACGGTAGGAGGGCTCTTGTCCTAGTAATTCCAAGACCTAGGAGTGTCTAAATTTTGAATTTTGAATCGCACACCAAGTTTGAAAATGAAGTCCTTGATTTTTAAATGTCCCTCTTTTAATTAGTCTTTTTTCAAAAATTAAATGTGACCACTTTATTAGATCGTTTCAAGAAAGATTATGTGGCCTAAAAATTAATCCAAATGCATTTGCATGACAAGTACAAATGCAAAGTTAGAAGTGCATACCTGATTCTAGTATTCTTCATGCAATATGCAAGACAGGAAGTTAGATCTAGCTGATGCTCATTCAATCCTAAATGATCGTCCTAAGGAAGGCAACTCATGTTTTTCTTTGTGTTTTTGTTTAACTACTTATGCACATGTAAAGAAAATGATAAACAACGACAAAATAAAATAAAAACCTAGATCTAAAGAAAAGGGCATAGGTACTCGAAAATTATTACCCAACATGGGCCTAAAACAAAATCGGGGAACAGACCCTTAAAAATGTACCCCAGAACAAGGGTCTCAAACCAAATGTGCAAGAAAAATTAACTTCTAAAGTCTTAATCCTACTCTAATCAAATCAACGACCAAAATGTGCGGAGACGATCGTCACGTCCTTATCCTTCCCCTCCTAGCAATCTGGTTCCATATAAGGTGGCTCGAACAATTTCTTCTCTGGCGACATAAAGGGTTGCCTCTTATGATGGCTGGTGTGATGGCGAGTCATAGAATGTGTGTCGCAGATCGTTGCACTCACACCAGAAAGAAAATTCAGAGTTAAATATGATTCAAAATTTAAATCAATGTGAATGAATGAATAAATGAATGCGATCTAATTAAGCCTATTGGCTCCTCGACAATGGTGCCATTTGTAAGTCGGTTTTCACTTTTGAATAATATGATTAGGATGATTTGTCGATTTAGTATCAAAGTGGTGGAAAATCGCTTAACAAAACAATTAGAATTCAAATTAAACCATTCACAGGAGAGCGGGTTGTGTCCACAGGGAGGCAATGACTTATTTAAACTCGTAGTTAGGTAGAAATCAAGTTCACTGAAATATTTGTCAAATCAAACAATGCCTATGTAGCTCTGAATGTAAACCTTAAATTTATGGAGAAGTCAAGGGTTTTTAATATAATTTTTATGTAAGAAAATTGTCCATGTTCAAGGGTATGCCATGTACTTTTCACTTGCATGCATATTAAAATGTAATTCAAAATTAAATGTAATGCACATAGAGATGAATCAATAAGGCTTAACAATTCTCCAGAAGCATAAGCATAAAGCCATAAATTCACCACAATTTAATTAATCAAAGAAATCAAGAAAATGAATGTTGACAATGGCAATTTCCATAAATAGAAATTCAAACAAAAATTAGGGATTATACCTCTCTCCTCCTCATGCATAGGAAAGACGCTCATTCAAGGAGCTACTCTGAGAAAAGGTCGGTCGGAGCAAGGCCTTCGCAGCGGTGGGAGTGGCGCGTTGCGAGATGGCCTGGGCCAGCTGGACGGAGGAGAGAAGCAGCTGCAGCAAGCGCTGTCACTGCTGCTCTTGCACGCTCTGCTGCTGGAGGGTACGCGGCGGGTGCTACGGGCAGCGGTATGGTGAGCAAGGCACAGGCAGAGATGCGCACGCAGAGGGGTGGGCGCGGGAATGGTGCTGGAGGGCGCTGCTGCGGGTGTGCGGTAGCGGCTGAGGTGCGTAGAGGGAAGTCGTGCGTGGGCTGGAAGTGGAGGGCAGCTGCTGTGGGTATGCAATAGGGGCTAAGGTGTAGGGGGGTCATGCATTGAGCTGCTGGTGGCTGTTCGCCTGCTGCGGTGGAGGTGCAGCACACGCGGGTGAGCTGCTATGAGGGGTAGGCACGCTTAGATGGCGCTACTGTAGGAAGTGAAGCGTGGGCCGAGGGTATTGGAGGGAAGTGTCTGCGCTTCGTGATGGACATGTGTAGGGATGATGCTGGTGGGTGCGGTAGTGATGAGGACCGACGGTAATGCTAGGACTCTAATTAGCAGTGCAGGCTATCACACCACATGCCCATGGTGGTGGAGTCGCACTGCCGCAGTTGAGGTCGATGGTGAGGAGCGGATGAGAAATGAGGTTCTCTACACAGTGAGGGAAGGGGTGGTGGCCTCCTTTGAACGGCAGCCATTCTTCCTCCTTTGTAGTCGTCTACATGGATTTGAATGGAGAGGCGGGAGCAGATCCACATTCTCTGCTCGTCCTTGAATGTAGGTTTTAGCGTGGGTAGCTGGTGGTGTTGGAGCGGCGAATTCCTGCAGAGAAGAGAAAATGAATAATAATAAAATGATTGGTTAATTTATGTTCAAACCCTTAATAAAATGTTAATGCATATAATGTAACCTAAAGACTAACGCATGTTATTCTAATGCATGCTAAATTATTTATATATGTAATGCATATAAGCAACTATATATAAACTAACTAATTTATATCTTAACGCATGCTATGTATACAATAACATCAATCTAATTCCTAGGCACTTAAGTAACTAAATAGCACACAAATATGGGCTCATCAAGTAACCTAAGCACCCCAATCCACGCACAGTCTGATTCAGTGCGCTTAAGTATCAAAATCACGCAAATGCGTTTAAATTGTTCTGAAAAAAAAACATCGCCTAGATTAGAAGCAACCGATCAACACAAGTTGATTTGGACGAGTTCCTGGCACGGAGAGGCAAGAAATTCCCATTAAAGATGTGCAATAACATATCATCTCCTCAGTGCTTGTCTCCTAGGATATCTACATATCCTACCGGGGCCATGTAAGCACCCTGTGCTGGTTCAGATGCCATGGGAGACATTATCCCGAAATGTCGATTGCCAGGGTTTGGATTTAGCTATAGAACACCATGAGTGGGATTGTCTCGAAATCTCGAAAGTTAGGGTTCTGGGGGTTGCCACAGGTGGTGCTATCTAGAAGCATTGATTGCCAGGGACCCTACGAGGATTGATGATGGGGACTAGGAATCTGATACAGACTGTGCTATGAAGCCAATCCAAAGCTAGAAATAAAAAGAAAAGAGGGAGAAAACTCTCCAAAAATAAAGAAAAATTCCTCTGCCTCTCTCTGACAAAAACGCAATGCAAACTGGACTTAGGCTAAAACATGTTGCAAGCACAAGTGCTTTAATCGTAGAGTTCATCGAACCTTAGGTTAGTTCATGTAGGCCTTAGAAACCTTCGTGGCAAAGGCTAAAGCTGGTCAGGTCCAGATCTTGGTTAGTACTTGAGTACCTCTAGGCCTACTATCGACATTTTGACCTAATCTACAGAAGAAAGCACACAGCAAAGTTTTAGGCATCAAAGGATTTTATGGTCTAGAATTAAAGTTAATACCTTTAAATTTTGCTAAGGGACTAGCAAAAGCTAGGCATGGGTGTATGATGGGAACACCATCATGAGCCCTAACTAGCTCATTTTGATCCAATTAAGTCAATAACTGCTCCTACATAACCAATTGAAGGTCGTAATTCATTGCATAACCATTCTGAGAGAAAAATAAGAAACTAGGGGTAAAACTGCGATTTCACCGGCTTATCTTGAATGTAGTACAACCACAGGTTTTCTCAAAGGCTGAATAAAGGTCAAATGATCTTAATAAGATAACAAGTGGGTTGGATTAGACGAAAAGGGTTTGTGAGTGTTCTAAGAATTAAATGACTTTTTGAAATCGTAAAAATAGACCCACTTAATTAACCAAAGTTCTGGTAAGGATGAAATTCACTTAAACCCTCTAAAAATCATAGAAAAATATTCGCTAAGGTTTAGTACTTCAATTTGGCCATCAGAACCCATCTTGACCTAAAATGGAGTCTTAGACAGATATTTGCCTTAATTCGAGTTTTGGCATAAATTATCTGGTCAAACATGGTCAAAACCAAACTCCAACTTCACCATTGGATTCCTTAGGTCCAAATTAGGTTTGTACCAAAATTTGGACCCAAGATGAACTTGCTTTCACCTAGTTTGCAAAAAGGTCCTATCTGATTGCATTTATACCCCCAACTTTCATAAACCATTGTGAACAACCCCCTGACTTCTTTGTCATCTTCACAATTAGGTTCCTCTGCCATTATCACGGAGGAAACCTACTTCGGCAACCTTTGACAGGAGATTTTCCTTGATTGCTTAGAGAATCTCTTCCAAAATTGGAAGGGAGATTCTCTGAGAAATTCTCTTCAGTATGAACCCATCCATATGCTCTGATTCTTTCCCAATCTCTCATGTGAATGGATGAAAGATTTGGGTCTCTTGAAAGCTCCCAAATCCGATGACCTTCCAAGCCCTACCTGCCCCTCAAATCCTTATTTAAAGAAGCCCAAATCCTCTCGAACTTCTCACCCTCGAATTCAACCGTGAATCCCCTCAATTCATCTCTCCCTCTCATGGCCAAAGGCTCCTCGACGTCTAGCGATCCCCTCTGCTCTTTCTCATCATCCATCTGCCATACCTGTGGTAGATTCCTCTTCCTCGCCTCCGTCCACGTCTCGCCGTACCAGCAGATGCCACTTCCTCTTTCATCCTCACCGTACCTACCTCACTGGAGCCGCCTTCGTCTCTTGTATCGGCCACACCAAACCCGATGCCATCATTGGCCCAATTCATCCATCAACCTCCTAGCTAAGTCCCCTATCCCCTCTATTTTATTTCTGCACTTACCCCACTTCAAACAGACCACCGACAACCCTTCGCACCTCTATCTCTGGCCACCTCCTCTGACGAGCCCATCCTACCTCCACAGCCCATCAAAACCCTTGCCGACCATCGCAAAATCTCCGCCACACTTCACTGATCATTTCCCCTCTATTCATTCGCCTCTCCACTCACTCACACACACCCCCGAACACACCCACTCACATGCACATAGTTTAACCTAGCCACGCACTCAAGGCCACTATCAAGCCACGCCACCACCCCTATCATGTTCACCATGCTCCGGCAATACTCCCTGAATGTCCAGACATGGTCGAGGGGCCATTTTACTGATTTCAGGTGTATGCCCCATCTGCCATTAACAAGCAAGCTTCGAGCTTTCTTGCAAGTTCGCCCCAGGTGCCGCTATCTTAGTTCTCTGTCCCAGGTTACGTAGAAGTGGCTTGCACATAAGCCCAGGTCCTCAGTTGAAGACATGGGCCTCATGTCTTTCTGCAATTGAATGGACACTCCATGCTGCGGGCACACGAGAAAGGAGGGGCGTGGATAGTCCCACATCGGAAGCTGTTGAAGCCGCGCACCTACATAAATTGAAAAACTGACAGTAGTTGTTCTCCTCAAATCCACGAGGTGAGGTCCCTCTCACCCGCTCACCTAGCCTCGTCTGCGACACACCCCCATAGACCTGGTCGACTCGATTACCTACCTGACTTGCACTCCTCGCTCACCACCACATGCCGATGAGCCTAGATTCAGGTACACGCCTAACACGATAAGCCAGATACCCTGTGGCTCTGGGAGAGTGGATCCTAAGAGAGAAAAAGAGAGGAGAGTCACGTGGGTAGGGGGAGGGCTTTGCTACTGGGACCTTCGGCTGACACTTACCTAGATTTTAAAGAGGAAAATTAGAGAAGGAAGAAGAAGAAGAAGAGGAGGCCTTAGCAGAAGCTGAAGAAGAAGAAGAGGACGAACACAGGGTTAAGGAGGAAGCAGCTAAGGGTAGAAGAAGAAGAAGAAGAGGAGAAGTGAAGGCCTGGAGAGAGGAAAAAGAGAGGAAGAGAAGGACATAGCTGAAGCAGAGAAAGGAAGAATCAGATAAATCAGAGAAAGAAAAGAAGAAGAAGAAAGGAAGAATCAGAGAAGGAAGAAGAAGAAGAAAAAGATAGAATTAGCTCTCATTGCATACATATACATTGAGTTCCTTAGTGATATTGTAGCAGTATTTGGTGATCTAAATCACCATTTTACTCCTATATTTTTGCACATTGATTCTGATACTATTGCAAATTCTTTTAAATTGTGATCTTGATTTCTAAATCCCATATAGCTCCCTGTGTTTAACCTTAGAACTTTTTCGAGTAATAAAAATTGTATTTGTTTGAATGCTATTTCGGCTATACTGCAACACAACACTTTTTAAAAACCAACTTAGCACGATAAACACCTGGCTTTCGAGATTTTGAGATAATCCTGCCCATGACGTTCTGTAGCTAAATTCAGACCCTAGCAATCGACATTTCGAGATAATACCGCCCATGGCATCTGAACCAGCACAAGGTGCTTACATGCCCCTGGTAGGACATTTTAGATAACCTAGGAGACAAGCACCAAGGAGACGATATGTTATTGCACATCTTCGAGGAGAATTTCCTACCTCTCCGCACTGGGAACTCGTCCAAATCAACTTGTGTTGATTAGCCGCACCTAATCTAGGTACTTCTCATAACAGATTTAACGTATTTGCGTGATTTTAATACTTAAGTGCACTGAACCAGACTGTGTGTGTTGGTGCTAGAGCACCATGATCGTTTATTTTGATGATAACAAAACACGTGTCATTTAACATTTGCACTTGAAGTCTTAGATTTCAGGTCAATTGCAAATGGAGATGTGGTTAGACGGAGTTCGAGCTCGCATCCAAGGCAAATTGGAGGAGCTTGACAGTGAACAGAGGAGCTTCGTGAGGAGTGATGGCTTGAAGAAGGAAGAAGATGAAGAATAGGATAGATTTCCTTTACTTGTACTCTATGTATTTTTGTTTCTTTTGTTGCACTTTATTTTGTTACTTAGATTCATGTTAAGAGCCTCAAAGTACCATAACAGTAGTCCTAGGAACACTTGCGCAACCCTAGGATACTTAGGTTTTCTGTAGAGAACTTAGAAAACCAAAATAGGGTTCAGACAGCCATACCAGATGTCTAATATGAAAATCAAATGTCTGATAATGACTTTTAAGATGTCTGACTGTCGACTCAGACGTCCGATAATGTTTAGGATGGACTTAGTTCTGTCTGATGAAATCAAACGTCCAGGCCTTAGTCCAGACATCTTAGAAGATGTCTGATGATTATGTCAAATGTCCAACTAGTGGACCGTTGGCTACCTTAGTAAACACTGAAGGAAATGACCGTTAGCCTCGTATCAGACATCCGTAGAGGACCCCAGATGTCTGATACATGACCGTTTTGCCTCGGCTGACCCAAAATCTCTTCTTAGAGATTTTATAGCCGTTGCACTCCCTTGGGAATCCATTTCCACAGAAAATTAGGCTTCCAGACATCCAGACTTAGTTCCAGATGTCCTGTACGTCGTCTGATGACATTCCATTAGAACCCTGTTTAGATCTGATTCAAGTCAGGAAGGAAACTCGCCTAAAATCAGGCGTCTGACTTTGTTCCCAAACATCTTAAACTAATTTTCCAGACGTCCGATGCTAGGATCAAATGCCTGATAATCCTATCAGTGTAATGATTAATCCTGATTTTGGCCTGATTCTCTTAGAGGTTGTACCCAACGGCTGTGGAAGCCTTCCAAGGCCTTCCAAAGCCTTCCTAAGGCCTCTATAAATAGAGGAGAACCTTTACCACTCAAACACACACCAAGACACACTAAGCAAGCCACTTTCCACATCTTTTGTGTCCAAGAGAAGTAGTTGAAGCCCTAGCTCTCCAAGCTTAAGTTCTACATGTAGAAAGCATCGATCATTTGCGCACCCGCTCTCCTACCATAGTTCACGAGAGCACCGTTACGCCGTTGCATAGTTCATGCATCCATGTTGTTGACTCACTTCCAGCAAAGGGAAGCATCCTAACTCCTATAGAAGCTTAGTTTAAGAATTACTTTGTTGGCTCTATAGGATTATTGTTGTATTTTACTTTTTTATTTGGTTGGGTATTCGCATTGCAAATTTCCGTCTCCATCGAGGGACAAAATCCTTCTCGTGAAGTGAAGGGGTTGAGGAATGCTACCCTCACACTTGTAGCGTGGTTGTAATTGAGGTTGAATCACCCTCGTTTAAGTGATTCGTTTAGTGGATTTAATCAACTTGGTTGATCGGAAAATCCTAACTCGAGAGGGTTAGGCGGTGGTTTTCACCTGGTTTGGGTTTCCACCTAAAAATAATTGTGTACATTGTGAGATTGCTATTTTTGTGAGTTTGTTATATCTTCTGCATTTTTACGTCTCGCTGATCTCACCCCCTCCAAGTAGGGAATTACAATTGGTATCAGAGTAGGTTCTTGCAAGATCGGAGTAACACCTGGCAAGAAGATCATGGAGGGGAACAGTTTCGCAATCCGGATCTCCGAGGGGCCATCCACGACCCGTCTACCGTTCTTCGATGGGAGCAACTACCCCTACTGGAAGCTGCGGATGAAGACTTGGCTTCAAGCCAATGACTTCACGATTTGGGCCATCTGCGAGACGCCATTTGACATCCCAGAGAAACTTGTGGGAGGCTACTCGCAACAACTAATTTGTGAACTCTCTTTGAACGCGAAGACCATGAACGCCCTCTATTGTGCACTCAGCCCGGAGGAGTTTAACAGAATCTCACAGTGCGCCACCACATACGAGATCTGGCACACACTTGAGGTAACTCACGAGGGTACCTCTAAGGTAAAGATTTCTAAAATAAATTTACTTTCTCAAGAATTTGAATCCTTTTCTATGAAGTCTAACAAATCTTTAAGTGAGATGAACACTTGGTTCACTCTCATAGTAGATAGTTTAAAAGCTTTAGGTAAGACATTCATTAAGGGGGAGCTTCAAGGAAAGCTACTCCGTTCCCTTGGACTAGAATGGGAGCAGAAGGTCACCACGATTGAGCAGGCAAACAAGGTGGAGCTCAACATGGAAGATCTCCTAGGCAATCCAATGGCCTATGAGACAAAGTTGAAGCAAAAGAAGAAGGATACACCGAAGCCAAAATCGCAGAAGACTCTTGCCTTCAAAGCTACGTCAGATAGTGAGGTAAGTTCCAATGACGAAGACTTTAAAATTTTACTTAAGAAATTTTCCAAGTTTTGTAGAGAGTCAAAGAAAGAAAAGGAGAAGGAAAGCCCAAGACGTTGCTACCACTGCAACGAGAAATGGCATCTACGACCAGAGTGCCCTCTTCTCAAAAAGGAGAAGAAGGAAAAGGAAAAGGAGAAGAAGTCTAAGAAGAAAGTGTTCCAAGCAACTTGGGACAACTCAAGCTCAGAGGAAGATGAGGAAGAAAAGTCTGAGAAGAATGAAACCGCTTGCTTTGTTTTCATGAACTTAGGAGAAAGCGACATCGAAAGCGGAAGCGACTCCGACAACGAGGTAAATTCTGATTTACAAAATGCATTTAATGAGCTTTTTGAAGTTAGTAAATCACTTAAGGTAGAAAATAAAAATATTAAAAAGAACCTTAGTTTTCTTAAAAATGAAAATGAAATGTTAGAAAAACAACTTAAGGATTTAGAAGCTAGTCCTAAAAATGATAACTTAATCAATGAAAATACTAAATTGATTGAGGAAAATGTTAGTCTAAAGTTAAAAATTTATGACTTAAAGACTAAGATAAATATTATAAAATAAGAAATCGCATGTCTTAGGGAAAATTCTAACAAATTAATCAACAAAGTAGAAGATTTGCATAGCCCTAAGGTTGAGAAAGGATCTCCGTCAAGGAGACCCGCTAACAAATCCGGATCCAAGGTCACTTGGATACCGAAGAAAGATTTGGAACCTTGTTTTGTAGGTTTCAAAGGTGACTACAACACAAAGGATTGGACCTACAAGCTCAAGGTTGGTCAACTCGAGTTAGGAGAACCAAGGAGTAGACCAAGGAGGAGAACGAGAAGATCGTCGAGACAACGAACAACAGAACAACTCGCCGCACGTCGACCACCAGATTGGAGACCGACGCCTAAGCTACGGATGGGAGCCCCATCCAATGTGGCATCCACCACCTCCATTTGGGCCATTTTATTGGCCATGCTAGGTGAGGCAAAACCCTTTACCCTATCCTTTTATCATTAAGCATATAGATAGGGGGAGTTTAAATTATGAGCTTATTGTCAATTATTAAAGGGGAGAAGTAAGTTATCTATAGTTTCTTTAGTAAGGGGGAGAAAAATAATGGCTATCTTGTTGTTACAAAAATGGGGAGGACACTACTCTTGTTAAAAGAAATTCAACTCATTCATAGAAGAGCATTTTTTAAGGGGGAGTTATTAATTTAAAATTAATTAAACCTTTTTGATAATGTCAAAAAGGGGGAGGATTTTTTGCATTATTATTTATGGTTTTGTCATCATCAAAAAGGGGGAGATTGTTGGTGCTAGAGCACCGCGATCATTTATTTTGATGATAACAAAGCACATATCATTTAACATTTGCACTTGAAGTCTTAGATTTTAGGTCAATTGCAAATGGAGACGTGGTTAGACGGAGTTCGAGCTCGCATACATGGCAGATTGGAGGAGCTTGACGGAGAATAGAGGAGCTTCATGAGGAGCAATGGCTTGAAGAAGGAAGGAGATGAAGAATATGATAGATTTCCTTTCCTTGTACTCTATGTATTTTTGTTTCTTTTGTTACTCTTTATTTTGTTACTTAGTTTCATGTTAAAAGCCTCAACGTACCCTAACAGTAGTCCTAGGAACACTGCACAACCCTAGGATACTTAGGTTTTCTATAGAGAACTTAGAAAATCAAAATAGGGTTCAGACAGCCTATCAGACGTCTAATCTGAAAATCAGACGTTTGATATGACTTTTAAGACGTCTGACTGTCGACTCAGACATCCGATAATGTTTAGGTTGGACTTAGTTAGTTCTGTTTGATGAAATCAGACGTCCAGACCTTAGTCCAGACGTCTTAGAAGATATCTGATGATTTTGCCAGACGTCCAATTAGTGGACAGTTGGCTACCTTAGTAAACACTAAAGGAAATGACCATTAGTCTTGTATCAAACATTCGTATAGGACCCCAGACGTCTAATACATGACTATTTTGCCTTGACTGACCCAAAATCTCTTCTTAGAGATTTTATAGCCGTTGCACTCCCTTGGGAATCCATTTCCGCAGAAAAGTAGGTTTCCAGACGTCCAGACTTAGTTCCAGATATCCTGTATGTCGTCTGATGATATTCTACTAGAACCCTGTTTAGATTTGATTCAAGTCAGGAAGGAAACCCGCCTAAAATCATACATCTGACTTTGTTCCCAAACATCTCAAATTGGTTTTCTAGACATCCGATGCCAGGATTAGACGTCTGATAACCTTGTCAGTGTAATGATTAATCTTGATTTCGGCTTGATTCTCTTGGAGGTTGTACCCAACGGTTATGGAAGCCTTCCAAGGCCTTCCAAAGCCTTCCTAGGGCCTCTATAAATAGAGGAGAACCTTTGCCACTCAAACACACACCAAGACACACTAAGCATACCACTTTCCATATCTTTTGTGTCTAAGAGAAGTAGTTGAAGCTCTAGCTCTCTAAGCTTAAGTTCTACATTTAGAGAGCATCGATCATTTGCGCACCTACTTTCCCCCATAGTTCACGAGAGCACCGTTGCATAGTTCACGCATCCGCATCGTCAACGCACTTCCAGCAAAGGGAAGCATCCTAACTCCTATAGAAGCTTAGTTTAAGAATTACTTTGTTGGCTCTATGAGATTATTGTTGTATTTTACTTTGTTATTTCGTTGGGTATTCGCGTTGCGAATTCCCATCTCCATCGAGGAACAAAATCCTTCTCTTGAAGAGAAGGGGTTGAGGAACACTACCCTCGCACTTGTAGCGTGGTTGTAATTGAGGTTGAATCACCCTCATTTAAGTGATTCGTTTAGTGGATTTGATCAACTTGGTTGATCAGAAAATCCTAACTAGAGAGGGTTAGGTGGTGGTTTTCACCCGATTTGGGTTTCCACCTAAAATTAATTGTGTACATTGTGTGATTGCTATTTCTATGAGATTATTATATCTTCTGCATTTTTATGTCTCGCTGATCTCACCCCCTCCAAGTATGGAATTACAATGTGTGGATTAGGGTGCTTAGGTTACCGAGTCCCTTAAACCAGAGGTCAGTTAACGAGGTCGAATAACCCCTAAGCCTTAGAATTAATACTTAAGCTTCGCATTTTCCCCAACCTCTTGAAAGCTATCCAGATCTTAACAGATACTTGAATTTTTAAGCCTAGGATTGCAGCCCAAGAGTCCTAAGATCAGCATTCCTACTAATCACTTTTTTGTCTCTAAGTAATTTTTGTCTTTCATTTTCTTTCTGTTGATTTGGTCTAGAACTAGGTCAATTTCTTAATCTTTTACTAATAACTATCTCTTTTTCTCTTCTCAAATTGTGCTCCTTTTTTATATTTTTATCTCCTCCCCTTTTTTTCTCAGAAATGATATACAATCAATTCACTCAAAATTTTCTCCCTTCTCCTATTTTTGTTCTTTTTTCAAAATTTTTTTTATTATTTTAGCTTTTGGAATATGTGCTTTTTTTTGTGAGAACCTTTCCAAACTGTGACTTTTTGTATGTTTGCACTTTATCACCCCCCATGCCTAAGTTTTGCAATGTCCTCATTGTAAATGGAGGGTGTGAAACAGTTATAGGTTCAGGAATTAGAACAGGATTATTGGGTGGGCGAATGAGTCACGAATGACTGTTGCAAATGATTTCAAGCCCTAGTACGAGTACCTGAGGTGGGATCGACTGCTTTAAAACTGAACTCAGGGTGCAATAGACATGAAGTACAGAAGGATAATCAGAAAGATCTCGGGTTTTTAGAATGACGAGTTGCCTCATGTTAAGTGCTAAATTCAATGCCTTCAGTCGAGCAGAAAATGGTATGGAGGTGTGGTGAAATCAGACGAGCTTTGCAGAACAAGCACCTTGATCAATAGCCTGGTTTGTCCAACCAGATGCTTGTTCAAATCAACAGGCTAATGATGCAGCCCAAATCCAATCAATCTGGTCGGTTTATAGATGTAGATCAAGAGATGTGGAACCCACCATATGCTGTGGAGCTTAAGAAGATGTGGAAGTGTGAATCCAGGGTTTGGTTGAGTCGGATCAGGCAGATCAGAGTAGAGATCCTCAAATGCAAAAGAATCAGTACAAGATGTAGGAACCCTATGAAAATGATCAGAGAAGGATGGGTCGTGATTTGTATTCTGATTGAAGTCTGAAACTCGATTTGAATGTGGAGGAGAATCATCTACAGCCAGCTCATCAAGAGAGGAGTCAGAGTAGAAATTGAGTCCGGTTGTGGGTCGGGGTTGAAAATGGGTTTGGGAAGGTTCCGCATGTGTAGAAGAGGTGGCATCAATAAAAATTGGGATGAGGGTTCTTCTAGTAAGGATTCAAAGGTAGGTTCATTTAAAGAGTCCTCATAATAGCCATCTAACTCAAAAGTAAATGCCTGAAGTGTGTTTATAGGATGAAGAAAGTCTGTGTCAAGAATAGATTCAAACTTTGGGTTGTAGACACTCTCGGCAATTTCTATTTTCGATTCCTGAGTATCGAAAAGAAATGATTCCATCTCAATGGAACCTGATTTTGAATCGATGATCTTGAGATCAGGGACCTCCAAGTTCGAGTCGAAGAGTGGATCATGTATGCTGAGGTCGTAGCTTGGCTCATCAAGAAATAATGGTTCTTCGAAATCATAGTAAGATTCGAAATTGTCAGAGAATTTGCGAGAATCAAGTTCTGAATTTGATTCGGGATCAGAGGTTCCACCACAGAATAAATCACAAGTTGTAGACTCAGCAACCTGACTTGGGTCTAGCCTATTCTCATATTCCGAGCTCAAAAAGGTGTCCCTATTGGGTCTGGGCTCGAGTTCATGGCTTGTAGGGAAGACCCAATCAACACCCAACTCTTCCAACTCCTTGATTTTTGTATCGTAGATCGATGTGACTTTTGAGAAATTAATTTATGTTTCTGAGGATGTTGAAGATCTACATTCATCAAATACAGGCCCAGAATCATAATCCAAATTGAAATTCTGATTTTCATCATACGGGGCCTTGTAATCTTCCCAATAAGTCTCAAATCCAGATTCTAGGTTAAGGGTGTGCGTTGGATCATTAGAACCTCGGTTGGGCTCTACAGGGATGTTAGAATTGCCCTTGGGGGTTACACCCTCGAGAGGTTCTGATTCAATCTCATTATCATAGGAGTCTAGGAAATCTATGCTTGGCGAACTAGGGTTTTGTGTCTCTAGGGCTGGCTCAAAATCGTGTTCTCCTGCAATTGGATCCCCCCAACCCATCTAAAGGTCAGGTGTATCAATCTATATATTAAGTTGATCATATTCCATTTGGGCTGGAGGTCTACAACAACCTTGATTTTCAAACTCGGGATCTGGAAAATCATATAGATCCTTAGTATTGTTCCGAGATGTTACGCTAAATGTTTGGAGAATTTACAAGTATTTTTGATCGATAATCTGATTTAATAATTTTATCAGCTCCTCCCATTTTTCAAGATCGTCTTGGTGTCTTTCCCAAAGTATAGGATTTGTCATGCATTGGAGATATTCAAAGTTATGTAATTTCTCTAACACGATGTATCCTGTCATGAGAACATCCCAGGTAGATCCATTTGTTACTTGTGTTATAATTATTTGGGCGCAGTTTATGATGAAGGTTGTTGTTATCGATACATTAATCTAAATGTCTTCAATTGGTTTTGAGGTTTGTCATCAATCTCATAAAATCTAAGGGCATCCTCAACCATTCTATCTTTCATGGATATTTAAGATTCAGGTTTCATCAATGGTTTTCCTAAATAGCCAAGCTGCACTTTTTGAATTAGATGGTAGAATCAAGATGTAGAATCAGTGTGTGTACTCTAAATAGAAGGGATGAGGGACTGGATGTGAGATTTACCCAATCAAGGCACCCAAAGATTTTTGGATGACTAAGGTAATTTCGAGGCGGATGAGACCTCCAAATCAGAAATTTGCACACCTGAGAAGTACCTGGGCAGCCAGAAAGGGAGAGCCTCGTAAAGACCCCTACACGGTAGAGCATCCCCACGAGTTACAGGGTTTCTCCCACCCAACCTTCCTTGTCACTGACGGTCCAGGTAGACCGGAATGTATGAACTTAGGTCCTTAGGTCTACCACTTTTTTGTCCTAATTTGTGCCTTGAGTTTCACTTGGTTAGAAATTAATTCAACTTGTGACCTAATTTGGAGGTTGGTTGACCTACAATGTAGACCAACTACACCTGACCAACCCTAAAGATGGCAGAATGAGATCTAGGTCAAGACCTAGAAATTACCCTGATTTGACTGCCAGGTTATTAGGTCCAAGGATTTTAGGGTTCAAGTGAATTTAAAGCCTGTTTTATGGGTTTTTCTTGATTAGAACTTTTCAATCAAGGGCTTGGGTAGCACACAAATGCAACAGGGTAACTTTCCTTTAATTCAGGCAAACATGTGTATTAGCACTTCAAACCCTAATGTAGAAACCCTAATTGGCTCTATTTCCAAGTCCAATTGATCTTGATATGTTCACCTTGGGCTCCAAGTAAGAAGTGTGTTATCCCAAAAGTGATTAGAAATTAAACGTAGTCACTAATAGGCATAGGAAATTTAGGGTAGGATCTCTAAACAGAATCGCTTCAATTCAATGAGATTTGAAAAAGAATTTTGCAAATCAGGAATTTTGCCCTTTAAATGATGATTATTATGAAATAAGGTAGGTGATTCCTAATTAATTGTCGTTTTCTTTTATCTTCCCAAGATTAGGAGGATGATTAGGGAAGAATAGAGAAGTTACCTACCTTGGAGTAGTTAATTTGCGTCGAAGATCTCCTCGTGAAGTACCTTGCAAAAATCATAAGAAAGCAAACAGGGCAAGTTAGTGCTCAAATATAATCAAATAATGTAGAGAATAGTGGTGAATTGCACGTTGCTCCCCGACAATAGTGCCAAAATGTTGTCAAAGGGAAATCGGGGTTTTAAATCATTACGTTGTAGTATAGTCGAAATTGCTTTGAAAACAAATAATATTTATTACGTGAATTTGAAAGTACGAGGTTGAACACAGGGAGCAATATGAATTCACACACTAATCTCAAATAATGAAAATGAGCACAAGAATTTAAACCAAATAAGCTACTCAAAAATGATAATCAATGTAGAACATGAGTATAACAAGAATTCAACATGATAAAAAAAAATCTATAACAAAATAATGGTGATTTAGATCACCAATTATTAAGTATAGTTATATGTAAACTAAAGTAATCAATAATGCCACAGTAATCAAGATCAAATATTTGCACAGTAGCTTGAATGCTATAGTAATCAAACGTCCTTTGGAGATTAGATGCCTTAAATGGCCCTCTCCTTTGTTTCTCCTTTTTCTTCTTCCTTCTCCTTCTTCTACTTCTACTTTTGCTTTCTTCTTCTTCTCCAATTTCTTCCTATGCGGCTCTCCTTTTTCTTCAAGCATAGGGGAAAGGGCTCGAATTGTGGATAAGTGTTAGCCAATGCACAGAAGAACAAAACCCTCCCCTGCCCTGCACACTCTCTTCCTTTCTTTCTCTTAGGTTCCGCTCTCTTAGAGCCATGCAATCGGGTTATCGGGTAATCGTAGGATCCGCGTACCCGAGTCAAGGGTCACCGGCATGGTAGTGACAGAGGAGTGAAGGCTTAGGTGGGTCAGGTGCACCAAGTCCGTGGAGGAGAGGTCACGGACGAGGAGCGTGAAGGGTGTAAGGGACCTCACCCATCAAGTGTTGAGGTAATAAGCCCTCAACACTTTTGCAACTTATGTGCTTGCGCCACTTCCAAATCCGATGATGTGGGACTACTCGTCATGTCTTCTTTGTGCATCTATAGCAAAGGTAAAGCCCTTCAATTGCTATCACTGCTGCTACTAGGAAGCCAATTGGGAATGCAGTTGGAGTCATGAGGTGAAACTGCATTTCCTGATGCTAGAGGTAGATAGTTTGGTGGCCGGAGGACTGTGAACAAAGGCGGAAATGAAGGTGACGGCGACGGAGAACGGCAAACACCTGAAACACTAAATAAGGCCTCATGGTCACATTAGAATAGTTCAGGGGCTTTGCCAAGGCACGGTGAAGGTGCTGATGGTGATTTCCTGGAGGATGGTGGTTTGTGGTGGCTGGTCGATGACAGAGTTGGTGTGCGATGATGGGTCTGTTCGGGGGCCTGTTTGGTTGGATGGAAAGTGAATAGAGATAGGGGTTGTTTGTGCGGAGGGACGGTAATGCTTTTGGGAGTTGTGGCGAGGTGTGTGGATGAGTGTAGCATGCAGAGGACCTCACCGGAGATGCTACCGGAGATGGGGAAGACAGAGGTGAGCGATGGTATCAAGGGGTTTATTTTTGGTTTTTTTTTGGTAGAAGGAACTAATCCAGGGGCCTTGGAACTTAATTACCTATGCTAAGTGGATGAAAGGGAGAGGACAGCGCCGGCATTGGTAGGCCGGAGCTGGGGAAGAAGGTGCTCCGATGAAGGGAATGGTGATGACGATGGAGGTAGAAGGGTTCTTGTTGGTACAACCAAGAGTGGATGAAAGAGAGAGAGAATCTGGCCACTGGTTTCATGACAGGATGATGAAGGATGGTTAGGAGGGGTCGCTGGAGCTTGAGGAGCTTCATGGCTGAAGAGGAGGGATGAAGAGGAGGGTTTTTGGCTGGAATTCAAGCTTGAGAAATTCAATCGTGTCTTGGGGATCTCTTTATAGGGCTCAGGAGGGGGTTTTGAGCTTGGAAGCCAAGCTTCCAAACTAGGAATTTTCATCAGAGTAGGAAACCCATCTGTTCCATGAGTTCACATTAGGATTTGGGCGAGAATTGGAGCCCAAGATGCGGCTCAATTTGTAGGGAAATCTGTCAAGAATCTCCCTTCCAATTTTGAAAGGGATTCGCTAATCAACCAGGGAGATATCCCTAGTCAAAAGTCGTTGGAGTAGGATTCCTATGCGATAATGGTGGAGGGACCTATTTGCAAAGAGTGATGACAACGATAGGGGCATTTTTATAAGGAATTCGAAAGTTAAGGTTCTGAATGAGATAAAAAGAGTCTGACTAGACCAAAATGTAAACTTAGTCAAGATGATCTTAGATTGGGTCCAAATTTTGGTACAAACCTAATTTGGATCCAAGGAATCCAATGGTGAAGTTAGATTTAGGTTTTGACCAATTCTGACTGGGTAATTTATGCAAAAATACAAATTAGGGAAAATGTCTATCTAAGACTCTATTTTGGGCCAAAACGGGTTCTGATGGCCAATTTGAAGGTTTCAAACCCTAGAGAATCTTTTTCTATGAATTTTATAGGGTTTAGGTGAATTTTATCATGACTAGAACCTCAGTTAATTAAGCGAGTCTATTTTTAGGGTTTCAAAAGTCATTTAATTCTCAAAAGATGTGCAAACCCTTTTCTGTCTGTTCTAACCCACTTGTTATCCTTTTAAGACCATTTGAATCTCATTCAATCCTTGGGAAAACCCGTGGTTGTACTGTATTCAAGTTATGATAGTAAAATTACAGTTTTAACCCTACTTTCTTGTATTTCCCTCAGAATGGTTATGCAGTGACTTATGGCTCTCTGGCAATTATGTAGGAGCATTTACTGACTTAATTGGATCAAAATGAGCTAGTTATGGCTCATGATGGTGTTCCCATCAGCAGCTCAAACTAGGTAAAGACAGTTGATCCCAGCTCCATTCCAGCTATTCCAACTCAGAAGAGTTCACTGGAAATTCAACCTGACTAGGACTAGCTACTACTATCAACTAACTAGACTTGGTCAGCTGAAGATGACCTTAACTAGCTCAAGCCAACTTAAGTCCAGCCCTTGGAGACCTATCTCAGCTCAACTTAGTTGAGCTAAGCTACTTGACCTAAGCTAGCTACTCCAACTAGCTAGGTAATCTCCAGGAAGACCAAACCCAGCTCACCTCATCTTAAATTAGAAGAATCTAGCTTAGATTAGCTTGGCTTAGCTACTAGCAAAGAACTAGATAGCTAAGCTAGCTACTGATCTCTACTTCAGCTCCCTTCAGCTGACATTAGCTCCAGTGTAGCTCCTTCCAGCTACCCCTAGCTCTTCACCCCTAAAACCCTAGCTCCAAATTCCTTCAACCCTACTCCCTACTAGCTAAGCTAGCTTAGCTTAGCTAGGCACCTCCTTGGCAACCCAACCTAACGCTAAAACCTACCTAGCTAAGCTCCACCAAATAGCTCCACACCTAGTCCACCTAGCTCCTACTCCTAAACCCATTTTTGGCGCCAACCTATTCACCTTCCTTCAACCCACCACCTTCACCAAAGGGCACCACAAAAGTGGTGCCACTTTTTCCCTCCAAAACCCTCTTCATCACAACCCTATAGCTAAGCCAACAACCCATCTCCACCATCCACATACCCACCTTCTAGAAACCCCCTTACGTGGTGCTAAACCATGGCATCCCTCCATTGTTGGCACCTACTCTAAGTGCCCTTACATGGCCATAACCACCCACAACCACCACCCATAAAACCCCTTCACTTGGCTCCAACCTTCCTACACCCTAGGATTCCTATAACCACCCATAACAACCTGTAGAATTAATCCTAGCCCTCCACATGTCCATGCCAACTAGCCCCCCTCTCCACCTCTATATATAGCCACCATATTCACCACCTCAAACCCATCTCTTCCCTTAGTTAGTTCCACTATTAGTCCATCCACTCTCCATGCCAAGGAAGGAGGGAAGAAGATTATGGAGGCTATCCCTTGCCTCCTTGGTGCCTTTTTCCTCTCCATTCTTCTTCTTAAGCCATGGCAAGGAGGAGATCACCTTCAACATTAAGTGGACGGCCAAGAAAAAGGACGAGCAAGGTGGTTGACACCCACCTTGGAGGATAGCTTGGAGGAGGACTACATCAAGGAAGAAGGAAGACCCTTTTTAAGTGCGGGCAACTGCACTTGGAGCAAGGGCCATCCCAACTTCAACTAGAGGATCCCCCTTTCTTCTTCTTTATATCTATATTTTCTATTAGTTAGTATTTTTATTTTTCCCATGTAATAAGCATTCCGCTACACTTTGTCTAGTTGCTAGTAATACAAACCAAGTTTTCCTTCAAAGTTCATGTTTCATTTTAGTGCATTTTTCTTGCATTTAATTCGTTAGTGAAACACACCTGTTCTCTTCTAATTACTCTAGGCCCACTTGCCTAGGGTGAGCCTAGGGGAGAAGGCCTCATTATTGTCACATAGGGTTAGTTGTAGCGTATTTGATCTTCGCATATCTCAAGCCCGATTATTTGAAAAATATAAAAACAACAAAATCAAAATCACAAAAAAAAGTGTAGATTTGAGAGGCGAGAGAGAGAACCATTTATGTGATTAACAAAATTGGACTCCTTAGACAACCCAAGATACTCCACTCTCTAGGATTACAAATTTTAAAAGCGACTTGATTTTTGTGCTTTACAATGACTAAAACCCTAATTTTATAAACCACACAAAAACCTGATCAATGGCTAAATTAGGTAGGTTAGGGTTATAGGATTTGTGTTTGGGAATTTTGAGTAGGATTAGGGTTTCAACTGGTTTCCTGTCTCTTATGCAATTGAGCCCATTTGACCCTATTTTTTTAGATGAGCTCAGACATCAATTTCTTCTCTTCCTTCTGAGCTTGGTTCAGTCCCTCTTGCACAAAGTAGAGCCTCATATTAGTAATCATGAATTAATTAGGCTCAAAGCTACTATCTTAATTTTATGATGCATGTATGCAATTATTTACAGAATGACCTAATTCTAATGGTTCTAATGTCCCAGAACTAATAGAATTAAGCATCTTATCATGTAACTAAGCATGTTCATCAGGGACCTTACCCTGTTCCCTTACCTAGGTTCAGTAACCATAAGGTGATGCCTAATGTAGAGATTGGCCTATTGGTCACCATTTGAGATGGCAACTGCTACCTCAATCGAACAACCACCTTCATCATGGCAAACATCTCCACAACCTTTGATGGCATAGTTGGTTTCCTAATGATGCATGCCTTTGCGACCATTGTGTCCTCTTATTCCCAGATGATCCACTTTTGATCTACGATAAGTATTAGATTAGTGCAAGGGGATCAATTGACTGGAAAGGAACACCTATGCCTTGAAATGGAGTGAACACTCTAAAGGATCTTGATAAAGCCTTAGAAATATGATAAGAAAAGAGAAGTTATTACTGCCATATCCCCAGTTGAAGGACCAAGTGATGACTTGCCAAGGTCCCTCTAATCAAGTTCAATGACCAAGGTTGTGCAGCTTTACCCAAGTGATCTAGCAAAAATTGTCCACATCAGCTTAGAGCTAAAGGAAGAGCAAGTGAAGGGCCTACTCTAGTTGCTTTGGAAAAATGTTGATGTACTTGCTTGCTCTACTCTAAATCTTCCAAGCATTGACCCCTGCGTCATTGAATATCGCTTTGGCATATTGCCAAGATCTCTCTTGATCAAGAAGATACAAAGACACAAGTCTACTAGTAATGGCAGGCGGTAGCCAAGAAGTCGACAAGCTCTTTGAGGTGGGTTTTATTGAAAAATCCCTTTAACCCGATTGGCTATCTTAAATTGTCATGGTGAAGAAGGCCAATGACAAGTGGTGGGTGTGTGTGAACTTTACCAACTTGAACGCTGCCTGTCCTAAAGATGAGTTCTTGTTGCTAAGGATCGATGCCTTAGTGGAGTCATACACTAGCTAGAGTGACTTGTCCTTCATTAATGCATATAGTGGCTACCGCCAGATTAGCCTGGCACAAGAAGATGGACCTCATACATCCTTTATAACTTATAGGGACTTATTTGAATATCATGTAATGTTGTATGGCTTAAAAAATTCTAGGGCCAACTATCAACATTTTGTAAACTTAATTTTGCTATGTTAATTGAAAAATCTTTTGAGGTCACACCGATGACTTATTAGTTAAGAGGATGACCTTTACCAAGCATTTGCATAACTTAGTGGAAGCTTTTTCAATATTCCGCAAGTACTACCTTTAGTTAAACCTTGAGAAATGTGCCTTTGGAGTGTTATATGGGGAGTTATTAGGTTTCCTCGTACCCAGTCAAGATATAGAGGTGAACACTAACAAGATCCAAGCAATCATGGACCTGAGGAAACCTTCGAGTAGACTAGTCTTTTGTTGGGTGAATTTCCTTTGTAGGCCATTTCTTATCTAAGGAATCTAACAGATGCCTCTTATTCTTTGAATGCCTAAAAATGGGAAAAGAATATATGGATTGTTAGTGGATGCCAGCCTTGGTGGCCTTGATACCTAGAGAGCCCCTATATCTGTACTTAGCTACCTCAAGCTCAGCCATCAGTGTCAGCCTTGTGAAAGAAGAGGAGGGGGTGCAAAAGGTGGTATAGCTTTTTAGCAAGACATACTAGGGGTCTAAAGCTAAGTTTCCATCAGTTGTAATGCTTGGCGTAGCCTTATTCAGCACTGTTAGGAAAGTAAGGCCTTAGTTCCAAGAACTCACCATCTTCATCTTAGCGGATCAACTGCTTAGAAAGATGCTACATAGGCCCTTGGGCTCCCCTCGCTAAACTCAGTGGGTACTAGAGTTAGAAGAATTTCACATAAAATACTAGTCTTGCTTGGCTATCAAAGATAAGTCCTAGTGGATTTTTTGGTGGAATTCTTTCCAGTGTTACATGCTAGTGAAGGAACCTAGCATCTCCATGTGGACGCATCATCAAATTTAGGTAGGGCAAGAGTCAGAGTAGCATTAGTGTCACCCAATCGCTTCATAAGCAAATATGCCATTCGACTAGCCTTCTCTGCCATGAACAACATCATGGAGTACGAGGCCCTCCTTGCAAGTTTTTCACTTGTCAAAATGATAGGGGCAAGAACCCTCGAGGTATTCACAAATTCACAGGTAGTGGCCAACCAAGTTCAAGGCAATTTTCAGACAAAGGACCAAGTGATGATGCAATATGCAGAAGAGGCCCGAGTGGCTTTAATGGACTTCTAGCAGGTAAAGATTAATTAGGTTCCCTAAATAGAGAATGATCGCAAAAACCCTAAATAGATAACTTGATTATTGTAGTGTTCGTAAATGTGAAAGTTTTGAATTTATAAAATCGAACTCAAATAATTTCCAAGTGAAAATTGGGTGTCTGAGTTGTTCACAGAAAGGCATAATAGAGTAGCTATCATAATCAAAGTGCTCGAGGAAATATTTTTGGTATTATTGCATTTTGTAATTTTTTTGGTATTTTTGAATTGGAAAACAAATATGATTACAACTAACTATGAAAACAGATGCGGGAACTTGCAGGAATTAAAACCTAACTACAAAAGTGAATAAATTAAAAACTAATAAATGTAAGTAAACAAAGAAATGAAATATAAATTAAAATTTTTTTGCTAATGGAATCGTTATTACAATCAGAAGAAATATTACAAATAGAGCAAAATACTAGAACTAGAAAAAAAACTAACTAGAAATAATGCTTCAAATATAACATAACTAGAAATAAAATGCAAAACTAAAACTAAATAGAGTAAAATAGCAGAGGAGGGTGCAGAAGCTTCAGATGGCGACGGAGAGTTCCACCCAGTATTCGTGCACTGGAAGTAGAAAATCGCTGAAATGCGGAGAAGTAAAGATGTGTACAATGCTGTCGATGTCATAGACTTGGGAAAAGGGAGATGAATGTATGATAGAGGAAGGGGTTTATTAGAAGGAGAGAGGAAGGAGTTGATGGTGAGATCGGGCTTGAGCGCCTGGGAGAGGGACGTCATGAGGATAATAAATGGTGGAGGGCTGTTAGTGGATGATAGAGGGATAGATAGAGAGATCGGATGGGGAGATTGGGGTGGAAAATTCGGATGAAGAAAGATAATTGGAGGGGAAAATAGGATGCTGGTATGGTGGAGAGGGAGAGATGTGGGGATAATCGAGAGAGGAGAGGATTTGTATGTTGCCTGGAGGATAGAATTTTCGAGGGAGAGTGCGTTGAGATAGGAATTAATCATGCGAACTAATGGGGAGCGAGCTCCATCTCGGAAAATTGGAGGGGAAGAAATAATGGAAGGGGGACCGTCATGGGGGAATGTTGTTTGTTGCATGGATTGTGAGTGGGAAATGCATAAGGGATGGGGGCTATTTACGATGAGGAGATAAAAGAGGTACGTTACATGAAATTGCATTGCGTTGAGGAGGTAAAATAGGCTACGATGCATGGGGTACGAGGGTCATACGTGAAGTGTAGGTGTTGTGTGCATAGGATTGTGCTTCCATGAGGGGCTGTTTGGGTGGCGTTGAGTATAGTGCATGCGAGGTGTACGTGGGATGTGTTTTGCATGCATGGGTGATTAATGTAAAAAAGGGTTATCTTTGGAAGGATATAGGGCTAGCTAGTAGGGTCTTTTTCGGTAGATGTAGATTGATTTTAGGTGGGAACTTAGGTGTGTAGAGTGGGTTAGGTAATGGGTTGGGTGAGTCAAATTGGTGAGCCCAACTGTCTTGATGTTGATGTGGGAATAGCTTGGACCATAGGATGTAGAATCAAAGGATTAGAATAATCAAGTATATGGACGACCATTATTAAGTGGAATTTAATGTGCTTTGGATGACCACAAAGGATTCAAAGAGGTTACATTAACTAGGGTTCCAGGTGTAGGGAATTAAGCTCTAAAATAGGCTAGGTCAAGGGTCGATTTAGACAAGGTCCAGAAATAGGTTGAGTCCAATTGGTCCAAGTGAGCTCAGTTTGATTTTGCATTATTGTGAAACTCTAATTAGTTCCAAAGCTGATACTTGCAAACATCTAAACAATACTCATCAAGGCACCAGACATAAGTAGTAGCAAAAATTTTAATTCAACCCCTAAAACTGCAATATTTATAAAATGTTCCAATATGACTAATCTAACTTAATGTAGTATGACCCAAATTACCCCCAAACTAGCAATAATTCGGCAAGAATTCAGTAATTAAATAGGAATATATGAATAACCTACTCGCTGATGCCTTGGCTTAAGCTTGACTTTGTAGTCTAGTTGGGTGAAGACGATTGATGATGGATACCTAGAAGAACTAATGACCCTGACCATCCGTCAAATCTAGGTCATGGCAATGAACCCAAGTGGAAATTGCATGGACCCCATCCTTAGCTACCTTTAAGATGAGAAAATACCTCCTAGAACCACCAACCCCAAGGTCCTTTAGTCTGAAGGCCTCTTGTTGTGTCCTCCTGGGCAGAATCCTATACAAGAGATAGCACTCAACCCCCTACTGAGATGCCTAAGCCCTAAAGAGAGTCACTAGACCCTAGAGGAATCCTTTTTGAACTTTACAAGAACCATGAGGAGCTAAATGCCTTGGTCACCAAACTCCTATTTATGGTGGTCACTTCTCACCATAAGTGACTTTTGACACTAAAGACTTCACATAAAGATGTGACAAGTGCCAATGGTTTGCCAATATACCTAAGCCCCTTGTCTAAAGAGATGTTGCCAATCTCATTTGCCTGGTGGGGCATGGACTTCATTGGATCCTTCCCCATGGCACACACCTAGAAGAAGTTTATCATCATGGCAGTCAACTATTTCTCTATTGGAATGAAGGCAAAAGCTATGGCAAGCCTTAATGTAGAGAGGGTAATCAATTTTGTTAGGAAGGACATGATCTTGTGGTACGGGGCTGCACAAATAATCATTATGGACAATGGGACTTAGTTTGCATTCAAGCATTTTGAGGACTTCTATGCCAACTAGGGCATCCTCTTGAAGTTCAACTAGGTGGGGCACCTCCAAGCTAATGGCCTAGTAGAAGTAACCAATAGAATTATTATAATGGCCCTCAAGGGGAAGCTTGATGACACTAAAGGCAAATGAGAGGAAGAGCTACCTTATGTATGTTGGAGTTATGTGCCTGAGTGAGCAAACTTGAGTAGAATCACTATGTTGATGATTCGGATATGAATGTCTGTTCAGGTCACTACAAAAAAAAAGCCTTTAGCGGCATTTAATATTTGCCACTATAAGTCTTTTATTTGCCGCTATATATAATTAGCGACACTTACAATAATTACCACTTAATTGCCACCTTCGTTGGCGTCACTAAAAGGTTAGCAGCAATTGTACAATTACCGCTAAATCAATGGTATTAGTTGCACTTTAATTGCCGCAAATAATGTCACTAATGATCTTCTACAGTGGCAATTTATTTGCCACTATTTCACCACTATTGGTTTATATTAGTGGTAATTTAACTGATGCTATTAGTCTCGCTATATCCATCATTTAATGACTTTTTTTTGTCACTAAATTCTACTATTAATTTACTTTAGTGACACTTTTTTTTCCATTTAATTATCTCTATTGATATTATTTAGCAACAATTATTTCTGTTTCTAAATTGTCACTATTTATTTGCTTTAATGGCACTTTCTTATGCCACTAAATTGTCACTAATTATTTGCTTTAATGGCACATTCTTTTGCTATTTAATTGCCACTATTTATTCACTTTAATGATGCCTATATATACAATTTAATTTTATTCTTTACTAAGAGAATATTTTTTTTTAACAAGCACAAAACATGAGGGCATGAGTACAAAATCCTTTTTATTGACTTTCCAGATCATCAAAGTACATATTCTCCTCTTAAGGGTAATACAAGAGAAAAGAAAAGAAAAATATAGAAAAAATTAAAAAAATGAGGATCCTAAATTATGAAGCACTTCATCAACCCAATTGAAATCATATGGAAAATCATAAAAATTTAGCATCAATCCTACGTTGCAATGCTTCTTAAGGGCTTCACATCTACTACATCACTTGTGTTGTGATTGGGTGTTGACCTTTTTGTCATAGTTGTAGTAAATCCATTGTTAGGACTGTGCCATATACTTTAACTCCCACACCCCTCAACCCCCCATCGTCCCAACAATAAGAAGATGACCCTCATCTTACCAAACCACTTAATTACGTTTGCAATCACTAGTCTACTTTTTTCTCAAGCAACTTTCATTTGTTGATGGTAATCCATTATGCACAGTATGACTTTATTCACCAGCAACCATTTGGGGTTTGGCTTTATCAATCGTAATGCATGCTTGTGGAAGTTCAATCCCATATGCAAAATCGTAAAACAATAAAGTAATATACTCAATATGCATAGTTCCTGTTGAGATCCCTCTTCCAAACTTGTCATGTTCTTCAGAAATGGGAAAAAAAAATCATCAACACCACTTGAGCTTACCTCTAAAAAAAAACTTGGGTCAGATGATAACTCAAGCTTAGAATCTTCATGCTCTGGGTGTTTTGGAACATCAAAGAATTCATCAACTGTATCATTTAGATCAAATAAAGACCCACCAACATCTACAGCTAAGATGGGCAAGTCATTTAGGTTTGCTGTTGGATTTCCATTAAAAAGTTGAGTTATTTTCAACTATTCGAACTTCTTCCTTGATTTCTTCCTTATCTTGTTGTGACATTCTAATGTCCCTTGTTATATCATCTGACAAGTAATCAGAGATTGAGTAGTTTCCTAATTTTGCTCTGAACAGTTCTCTTAGATTTGGAAACATTAAAGTCAATCATAAGTAGGGGATTTAATTGCATGTATAAAATTAATGTAAAAAATAATATTGGCACCTGCTACTCTACCCAGCATCAAGATTGTTATATCTCTAGCTGATGAAATGAATAAATATGCTTTCCATATTTTCCAGTCAATTGTAGGCATGTGTTTGACAATAGATTGATTTCCTTGGTTCACAAGAGAAATGACGAAGCATCTACCTGCAAGAACACGAGTCTTTAGTGGATCAGGTTGTGTTACAGCACATTTAGTAGGAGAACTAAGCTATAACATTATTAATTTGTAACCAAAAGCATACATTACTTTTGAGGAAGGCCCAGATTTAGCCTCTTTGAACTTGGCATTGTTCATGGAACATAGAGTGGTATAATATTATTGGAAATAAGGTGAGAATTGAGAAGATATTAAGCACCTAAAAATAGCTAATTAATCACAAAATTTACCAATCATATTTAGTACTAAAGATACCATATGTTCCATCATTCTCTCTCCGCTAGTAGTGCTACAGTAACAAGTCTTGTCGTTGCATCCCATTGAATTGTAGATATCTGGGAGGTAAGCACACCTTATCTCTATGTTCGATAAGAATTTGGTGTGTTATTTTTAAAAAATAAAAAATAACAAAACTAACCATGGCAACTAGTCACTTTTCAATTGCTTGTGAATAATGTCTGTATGACCATCCAAATGTTCAATCATAGTATCATAAGAAAAGCTGAAATCTCACCTATGATAAACCAAAACTCACAATAAAAGAAAAAGCAAGGCAAGGCAAACATTGTTTCAGATAAGCAAGTGATGATCTCTGCTAAAGGACAGCAAGCACCAATTAAGCCTGATTTTTCTGACATGCATTTAGAAAATATATATAAATCTCAAATAGTAATCAACCTATACAACCAAGGCTCAAAATCATGATCATATGTAGTGTTATAAGTTAGTAACTAGATACTGATCATCATAAAGGTCGCAAAACTTTGGCACTAACATAATAGAAACCTCAGAACTTCTTAAGAATATCCTTAGTATGATCTTGACAAACCAAGAGACATAAGAGTCTCAAACATGGCTTATAGAGTTGTGTCAACTACACCAACCGCCATCACTGATGGAGGATCATCCCAATTCTAAAAAGGTCAAGTTACAAGGTGCTTCCTATAGTAATCAAAATGGCCATGAACAAGTAGAAATAAAATGATACCTCCACTCTGAGGTCACCAACCTTTTCTTCTTGGAATAGTCGCAACCCTAAGTTGGTTTTGAAAATTAGGTAAATTTCTGGCTCAAGCAATAAATAAAAATCTAAGAAAGGAAACGTTACCATTTTTGCACCCAAATAGTGTCCATGAAGAAGGAGCTACAACATCATATGATAATGGAACAGAACAAATTGATGAAAAGGTAGTCCAGTCTAGCAACATGGAAATAGAAATACATACATGAGAAAGTTGAGTAACAGAAAGATAATGCATATTCAGAAGAAAAAGCATAAGTGAATACCACAAATATGTCAAAGAGAAATTGCAAATATACTCTTAATAAAACCTATATCGAAATATTGCAAAATGAATAAGTGTAGATAGTGTAGTAGCTATATATTATGAGGTAAAGTTCGAAGTAACCACCTACGGATTGCATGTGATTTTGATGCCTATTATGGTTCAACCTGCCACATAAGACATTTATCATCAAGGATAGAATGAATTACAATAAAAAAAAAATGTAAATGCATTTTCATGGGCAAAACTTGAACACTGAATGGTGCATCACCAGAGGGATAAATTGCAAAAACTTACCATACTTTTGGTCTACTATTTATTTGTTCTATTTTTTATTTTGGGTTGGTTGATTATTTTTTCCTTTTGAATCATTGTGGCATAAATGACATATTGAATGTGAGATGTGAATTGATGGGGTGTATAGGCATCACAGTTGTGGTTTTTTGTTGTAATTGGATATTAGGAAGCCAACCAGTAACGAAATACTTCAGTAAATCAGTTCACATTCTTTTCCCAACTCTTTTGATTAGCGAAATATCTACTTGGATTTATCACAAAAAAGAAGGCAATAGAGATAATATTTCCAACTACAGCTTTCTTTTTATTTCTACAACATTTAGCAAATAACTGTAGTTGGAAATGATTACAAAAAAAGTAAATCTGAAAGGGAGGATACCTCCTTGGACTTTAACTCTCAAGCATCTTCCCCCATTGGCTGATTGTGATAGGTTAGCATTAGCAATTCAGCCGTAGCAATTTAGCAACAATAGTAGCAGTTCAGCCACAACAACACTTCAACAGGATTAGTAGTAGCTGTAATTCAACAGCAGCAACACTTCTGTAGCAACAGCTACAGCAATTCAGTAGCAGTAGTAGCACTTCAACAATAGTAGCTACAATTTAGCAGCAATAGCAACACTTCAATAGCAGAAGCTGTAGTTCAACTGAAGGGGAGTGGGAGGAAGCTTAGAGTAAATTTTCAGAAACTTATGATAGTTAGAATCCAGACTTTGCAAGCCAAAACCATGTGAAAATAAAAATAGGTGTTAGGCGGAAACAATAGAGAATCACTAATGGTCTTCATCAAAAACTATAAAGCAGAACATATCATCTTGAATGTAGCATATTAGCCACAAGATAGAATATTTATTCATTTTGAGGTTACATAATTATGAGAAGGGATAGGAGGGTTGAAACATCGACATTCTATTTGAAAAGTATTGAAACACCTCTAAACTACAAAGGATGCCCTTTGGGTTGTAACATTCAAGTGCATACTTTATGCTCACCTCAAATGAAGTGTGAGCATATTACATATTATAATATGCGTAATGATGTTATCAACACTTTTACTAATAAGCATATAATAAATAAGTCTTTTAATTTTGAATGTTAATAATATAGAAAGCCAACTAATCCCTTATTACTCTGCCATAGATTGTACACCAATGGACCATTCTTTTGCAACCTTGACTTTAAAGTTCTGAAAATCAAAATGTACCTAGATAAATGGGTGTCATGACAGTGATACAATTCAAATTGAAACTTTGACATGGTGCATTCCTAAATTAAAGTCATCAAAAAATAAAATAACATACCAATATGATTTCACAAGAAGTCGGATGAATAAGCAAATTATTCCAGTCATATCAAGTCAAATCAAATTTGGTTGTCTAAGGTGAGGAGTTAAGGAAGCGAAAGTCTACCACCTCACTAAATAACTGCAGTTGGAATGTTCTACAAATCATAGGTGAACCAAAGCCTAGGTCTATGTGATAGGGAAAAATGGAACCCAAACTGAATAGGTCTAGGTATTGGTCAAATGAAGGATTCAAACCTTTGATCACAAATCAAATGGCTGAGAAGAAGCAGGGCTCATAGTAGGTGACCAATCATGTGATTTGGGATAGATCGGACATAGAAACAATACCCATCTCACCTCATAAGAATCAATAAGAATACTTTTCTTTTTGAGGAAAAACCACCAAACAAAATTCTATACTTGTTGCCAATTAACAACATATCTATATGTAAGACATAATTATAAACACCAATCATTGCAAAGGGATGCCAAGACAAGGAACAAGGGACCCCTTCAAATGCAATAGCTAAAAGCAAGCTCTAAACACGCAACAGAATAAAGAGCAGCAACCCCTCAAAAAGAAAAGCAACGAGAACTAACCAACCTACCAATAAACCTTAACCAAATACCTAATATGGATCATACATGTTAAATCGAAGTGCACGGTAGTAGCTAAGACTATTGGCTTCTAATATGACTCAACACATCCCCAAAAGGTAGACTACTCATTCATTAACTACTATGCGAAAAATGGCTAACAACTGACCTCCAAGACACTAAAACTGATCAACGACATTGATGATTTGGAACTTCTAACCCTCACATGAATTACAGAATGCACTGGAACATTAATAGAATAAATAATCATATGTGGAAATGGTGTCTAGAAGAGTAAGTTTCTTTAAATAAAGAAATGTTCTTTTCTTAGTGCAGTTACACATGGTTGCTATCAAATACCATAAACATATGGCTGCATAAACCTATAAAGACAGCAACGCATTCAACAAATACATAAAAGTACAACTTGTTCATTCTTATCGGACTTATTATCCTTGGAATTTTCAGTTGCTTCAGATGGTTTTTCCGCTCCACAATTTTGGCGATTGCACTTTCTCTTGAATGGATAGTTTATATTACCACACTTCTTACACTTCCATCAATGTTTAGGCATTTTTGCTCTGCATCATCGATATATATTAATTAGAAAAGGAATGGGACCATTGCATTGAAAATAGAAAATGACAACTAACAAAAATAGTTCCATAAAAACTTATTCTAGTATGTCCCCCACATGCAGGAAATATTGCTAGCCAAAATGGAAGAAAAAGTAGATGCAACTTACTAGATCCTTTGGAATTCTCAGATTTAGTAGCCTATACCAACAATACAGTAAATTACTATTGACTTCCACAAGTAATTTAAAAAAGAAATTTCTGAGAATAAAAAGAATATTGTCTAGTTAATAAACTTGACAAAAAGGTTGATGCAAGTACAAACACCATTTATGATTCATGTGTCAATCAATTGAAAAGATCGTTTTCAAGTATACTTCAACTACTAAAGGTTTTCAAACTTCATTAACAAGCATTAAAAAAGTCTAAGTATATAAAAGAAAATTACATCATTATATTCATCGCAAGAAAACTAATTGAGTAGCAGACCAATCCAAAATCCTACAAAGTTTTTTAAACATCAATCTTGAATCTAATTGATTAGCAGATGCCTTAATAGAACTACCATCTTTATTATCCTCGTGAAAAAGAAATAAAAAGAACTCCATCTAGATAAAGGGGAAAAGTAAAAGGAAGGGAAAAAGTGGACAGGAAAGAAATATAGAAACTTACAAATGATAAAGCTCCATGTAATTTTAGTAGCCTAATCATGTTTACTTCTTTGCACCTTCTTTGCACCTTCTGCATCAAGATTTATCAATTGACACAATAAACAAATTGCCATGTCGCTCCTTAGCAGATTGAATATTAAATAAATATGCAAATGTTAGTTCCAACTACTCACCAACTTACGCAAAATGCATTTTGTTCACTATATCAACCAACTCGACAATCCTCCATTGTAATTACCAACAACTCTATTTGCCACTAACGCACCCCTATTCAGATTGCCTCAATGTGAACGAATCCCATGATTGCACAGTAATCATGGGTCCTAATCAACCTAAATAATGTCTGAACCTAGCTTAAATTGTGGATATTGCACACATATCTTGCATATCATGCATTGCATCAGTCTATTTAGAATAAGATGAGATATCCTGCTAGTTAATGGTTTTTAATGCTATTTGCAGATAATAAAGTGATCTAGGATGGAGATAGTGGAATAAAGCAATAAAGGAAGAGGACTGATCCAGATAAGAGGAGTGAGGAGGATAGCCTTATCCATACCCTTAGAAACCCTAGGATAGCCTTCCCAAACCCAAAACAACCTCCATTAGGGTACCTTAGCCTCAAAACCCCAACATGGATAGCACTATCCATGTTCTTATCCGCCCTATCCCTCTCCCAAACACTTAGGAACCAAAACTAGCCTTAGAAAACCTAAAACCCACTCTCCAGCACCTTTTAGGACGTCCAGATATCTGGCTAGATGTCTGATTTCTGCAGAATAATAATCCAGGAAGCCAAAACTCATACTGACACAGAATTGGACATCTAATTCAGTGTCTGGATGTCCAATTTTGTAGTATAAGACGTCTGACCACTATCTTGGGCATCTGATACTACTGTCTGTTTCTTGATTCTGGTGTTGGAAGCCTTAGCTTGCCTATTTTGACCTAGGAACCCCATCGGACAACCTAGGAAACCTAAGTAGAGACCACCTAAGCCTAGTCCACTATCCATAACCCTACTTGTCCTATCCCTAACCCAATTGAACCATCCCATACCTAATTAGGTGCATCTACACTTGATTGGGTGCACCCGAGCCCAATTAGATCCACCCAGGATCTAATTAACTCATACCTATTAGGGTTACCCTAGCCTAATCACATGCACACATCTAATTAGACTTGACCTAGACCTAATTAGGTTCACTCCTACCCAATTAGACTTTTCTAAGCCTAATTAGGTTGACACCCACTTAATCTAGATTGACCCAACCTATTTAGCACCTAATCCTATCAAAACCCACAGCCTAGCCCTACGAAAAACACACACCCACACACACATGCACACCTTCCCATTTTACTCCCACCAAACCCATGCACACTCTCTTGGAAACCCTAAAACTTGTGTAAAACCTAGATCCAAAAATTGTGGCATTGGCTATTTTTGGAGCCACCAAAAGTGGCAACCAAATGGAGCCTTCCATAAGGGCAAAGAAAGAGATACGAAATTGTACCATCTCCATACCTTCTCCCATCCATACTCTCCACTCTAAACTTACTTCCACCCTCCAAAACCTTAAGGCCATCCTCCTCATCCTCCTCCAAGGCTCCATGGACGGCTAGCTAGAGAAGCTTCTCTCCAAAGCTTCAAGGATGGCCATTGGTAGAGAAAGGGAGCAACACCCTCCTCTCTCCACTTGGGTGCACTCGCCCCCATCTTCTTCTTATTCTTGGACGACCATGAAGGCTCACCCATAGCCTCTTGTGGCCAACCATCTCTTTTGGTAGGTGTGTAGAGGGGTTTGCATACCCAAGGTCTAGCCTACACCCTCACACAAGGCCGATGGCCCTAGTGGCAACTTTACGGCATGAGGGATTTTCTTCTATTTATATGCTTTCTAGTGTAGATGATATGTGATAATTTTTATGCATAAATAATTTCATGATGTTTCTATGATTAATTGTCCACATGTTTGCTTGCCTATATGACACTTTGGTTTATTCACACCATGCACAACCACCATGGCGTCATTTGGATGCACATAGTCACTTAGGTTTTTGCTAGTTTATCTAGATCTAGGTTTCAATTCGCTTTTCAAAATAAAAAATCAAAAACACAAAATCACAAAAATAGTAACTTAGGTTAGATTTAGGTTATAAAAGTCGATCCAAATCTCGATTCATTTTCACACCTCCCAGAGATGAATGATAGGGACTCAAGTTCTAAAAAGAATAAAGATCTATGTGAGTTTCATTATCACAAATATCTTTGATGAGTGGTTTTTGCGACTATACTACGATTTCCAACGATTTGAAAATACGCGATTTCCATGCTCGTCAAATGGCACCGTTGCTAGGGAGGCAACGCGCGAGTTTAGATTTGGATTTACTTAACTTCTGTTTGTTTTGATTGTAGGGTGTCAAGATGAGGATCCGCGCACACATCGACCCGTGGTGAAGACCACAGGTATTTTCTTCGTTCTCTAGTTTGTTGCTTCTCTAGGTTAAAAAAATAAAATATCTATATATATATATAAATTCAAATTCAAATTTTCGGATCTGAATTTAAAAAATAAAAAAAATCGTTTCTTTGGTGTGTGTTTTAACTTGGAAACTATTTAAACACACCAAAATCTGATTTGGAAATTCGACCACCAAATATTGACAATTTTCAAAATTTTATTGCTGTGAAATTAGGAGTCCAAAAATTTTGGGATTCAGTTTGATATTAGGTTTTCGAACTAACTTTCCAGCACCATCATTTATTTGGAAAAATTCTTACTGTATAAATTTCAAAAATTCACATAGTGGAAGGGTGTCAGAACAGTCTGTACTCTGATTTTTTTTAACTTTATACATTAATTCTGACATCTACATAAATCAAATATCTTTAAAATTTGTGGTGTTGGAAAGCCACTTAAACCTAGTTTTTTCTGTGAATTTTCAAGAATTTTTGGATTTTCTTTGATACTGTTTCAAACTGCACTTCTCGTAGGGGGTCCATCTGGTCTGTTTGACCCCCTGGAACATAAAAATTCATGAAAAATTGCACGAAATAGTAAAAAATCTTAAAAAATATTCTATGAAAAACTTATTGAGAAAGGAAGATCTCTACTAAATTTCATATTATTTTTCTTCAGTTATTGATTTGGGGAGTGATTTCAAGTCAAACTAAGGTCTGACTACAGATTTTAGAAGAAGCACAAACCCTAGGTAATTCATATTAGGGTTTAAATTTAGAGACTCAAAATAAACCTTTTTGAGCCTGATTTGGGTGTGATTGCATGAGAAGGGATTTGGTGTGATTGGTTGTCTTCCCTTCACCCACTTGAATTGAAATTGATCTACATTTCAACTTAGGCAACCAATTAGGTCTATTTCACTTAGTAGTAGTGCATTAGGACCATTGTTTTCCTTGATTGGGTCGCACCACTTCTACCTTATTGCACTTAAAAGCATCATATGGACCTATCTGATATTAGGGTTTCCACACTAAGGTAGAGCACATTTGCTTGCCATACTAAAAGGAAATTCATATAACAATTGGGACTTGCAAAAACTGTTGCGTGCTCCACCACAACCTTGTTTGAATTGACTTAAACAAGGAAACCCTAAAAGAAAAAAATTAATACAAGTACTTGAACCATAAAATCCACCACACCAACTAAAGCTTGTATTGAAAATCCTTTGTCTGTGCACTTCACACTCTAAATCCAATTTTAAGGGCATCACCCCCAATCGCCCAATCACATTCTAAGAGCACTCTAAGCCCAAGCCTAAAACTAAGTAGACATGCCCTAGGCAGGACTAAATTACTTGGTAACTAAAATTTAATTGGGTAAAACTCAAGGCCTTGTCTATTTGGACAAACTGGTGACAAGAGAGGTCGGTGCAGTAATCGCATTAACCTTTAGTGGTGTCCTACCATGTAGGGTGTCCTAGGGGGTCCCACCAATCTGGCTAGCCAAGTAATTCAAGGGTTGGTTTAACCCAGTTCCATCTCAGGATACCAGGTTTAGATCCAATTAGGGTATACAATTTAAGGGTAGCTTGTTTGCTTGATTTGGGGCTCTCTCATCTTTCTTCCTAAGCCTTTGCCTTAATTCCACCAGCCTCTTGTAGCTGGCTGTGTCTTCCTAAGGAAGACTATCTCTTATCTCTATTCGCATCTTCTCTCAAATATCGATGAACCTATATCATTCTTTCGACCCTCAGGGTCCTCCATCTCCCAACCCAACCATGATTTCGACTCCTCCTGGTTGGGAGACTCATCCTAACCAGCTGATATATGACTATCCTTATCCCCCAGCTTATTTAGAACCTGAATCTCATGGATCTGACCCTTATCTAGATTAGAACCAATTGAAAGCCATAGTTACTGAATTCTGGGAATATAGCAAGGACTATACAGATCAATGTGCCAAGCTTCTAGAGCAAATTAGACGATCTCAGGCACAATCTCAATCTTATCACTCCTCCCAAGAACAAGAGACTTGGAACAACCAGCCTAGTGGGTCTAGTGACCGAAATTTTGGATCCACTAGCTACTCTACTGATTCTTGCTACCATGGGGAGGCATCCTTGACTCAGCCAACCCAAAAATTGGACCTAATCCATGATTTGGGTAGATCAATTAAGGAATGCACTATTTCTGATACATTTGTACCTGATGAGATATCTCTAAGGAATTGGAATAATGGATAACAAGTACAGGACCACATAATAGGTTCTCAATCAACTCCCTCTATAGTCAGCCCCACTCAGGGCAATGCACCTATTTATTCATATCCAAATTCGTATAACCCTGAGTTGAGAAACAATCCTGATCTTTCATGGCCACCACAGAGGCCGACTCAGACTGAACATCAATCTAGGCCAGCCCAATACTCCACTCAATCCACTTTAGGGCAACCATCTAGTCCAGCCCAACCTGCAACCACCCTTGAAGATATCATGAACATTTTGTTGGACTTTGACAAGAGAAATGAAGAAAGGCTAACTAAGTTGGAAAATCAAGTGAAATCTCATGGGATTAAATCAGGAGACTTCAAGAATCACTTTATCCTCGGATGCAAATGCCTTTTCACTCCTATTCTCCACCTATTCTTCTGACCCCTTCTCCAATCTATCATACATGCCCTTGTGCGGGGGTCAAATCTGTGGCCTCTAAAAGGAATAGAAAAGCTAAGAGCCCACCCAAACGACCTGATTTGGGCTCAACCAAAAATCATAAGACCAAACCCACATCTAGCTCTGACTCAGACTCAAGGGACAAAAAGAAGAAAAAGGCTTCTGAAGTTGATTTGACCTATTTACCCTTTCCTGAGGCCTTAAAGATAGAGTCACAAAAGAAGAAAATGACTTGCAGACCTAAAGAGGTGGTTTTATCAGCTAACATAAGTGCATTTGTTTCTGGCACTCTACCACCCAAAATGACTGACCCTGGAAAACACTTCATAGCTTGTGCCATAAAGGGATTCACCTTCAACAAAGCCCTTGTGGATCTAGGGTCTTCCATTAGCTTGATTCCTACTGCCCTTTTTGACCACACCAGACTTGGAGATCTGCACCACACACCTGTCACCGTTATAATGGTAGATGGCTCCATCAAACTACCTAAGGGGGTAGTTCAGGATGTGATTATTAAAGTGCAAGGTCTTAGCTTTTCGGTCGATTTTATTGTTTTGGACATGGATATACCGGAAAAGCTAAGTAATTCACCTATTATTCTAGGTCGACCTTTCTTGGCTACGGCCAATGCACGGATTGACTGTTACTCAGAATGTATGGAGATGAGTAACGGTAATGAGAAGATTCACTTTGATATGTATGCAGCTGCTAAGAAAACAAAGTCAGGGTACTTTCTGGATGACATGGAAAGTGAGTCGGAGGGTAATTCAGAAGAAACTATGGCAATTGACACCTGGGTAGAACCACATGACCTGAATCAACAATCCACTAGATTACATAAGTCACCCTCCCTACCAGATCAAATCATTGATAGTATGGTTGACTATCTTGATCGACCTAGCCCAATTCAAACCCCTGCCCCTTGCAATGAATCCCAGATTACTCAATTGATCAAAATGATTCATGAAATAAAAGAAGCTAGTGCAAGAGAATATGATGATACAAGGAAAGAGCTTCATAGAATCCGGGATGAGCAACAAAAACCATAAATGTTTGAATTTGGGTCAGGTGTGTCACAATCGATTTGCGATTTGGTGGTGGTCATGCAGGATTTTGTTGATCAAACACCCGAGGTGGATGATATTGATAACCCTATGGAAGTTGAGAATGGAGATTTATTTGAGAATCTTGATCTTGATTTAGGGCCTAAGTACCAATCATTTCATTTTGAGTAACCAAGCATTAAGGGACCTGAATATGATTTTGTTGTATTTGAGAATACCCTTGGAGACATTGATGAATTAATTCAAATGATCTCATACATGGAACATCAAAATCAAAAAGACTGTAACAACTCCTCAATCAATGATTCAGCCCATTCCACTTTCCTGGAGGGACTCATTACTAAATCTAATGACCAATTTCATCTAAGTGAGAAGGAAATATCCCCTTATGAAAAAGATATTCAAGAGATTGAAATACTGTTGGGGATAACATATGATGAGCTATCAGAGTAAGCTAAAAATTTTGGGGAATCATGTGATAATTGGGAATTGGCATTGGAAAAATTGGAAGGGATAAAAGAAGAAGACGAGACCCAAACATCTTTGGTAGAGACAGAGACTGATCACTGGACCTTGATTTCCAGATCTGACCACACTACTTGGGTCATGCCTTCCACTCATCACCATTATCAGGACCCATATGATTTCACCCCACATAACTCCACCCATACCCCTACCACCCACATTCTCCATCACCTCTTCGGGATGCCTTCATATTCATTTCTTCCAAGCACCCGTATTTATTTGTCTTTCTTCTGTAACATCTAGCTACAGTTAATCCCAAGCCCCATCTACATATTTTTTCGATTATTTGGACTTGGAATTCATGGACAGCTGGTTCGCATTTGCGGTCCGCTGTTGGCGAATGTGACTAAAATTCTTATCATTTTACTCGCCATTCTTAATACTGTATTGGTATATCACTTTTTAGTGTATGCCCAGCTGGAGGCGTTAATCTCAGCACTTATATATAGCATATTTTATTTGTCATATTTTTCCTGCATATTCAATTTTAGGTGTTGGAATAAGTGGAATGTCAAAATTCAGGAGCCATTCCAGGTGAATTCTACCCATGTACTCCCTGTCTTAATTTATTTTTTGTTTTATTCATGCATGAGGACATGCAAGAACTTAGGCATGGGGGGGCAGATAAAACAAAACTAAAAAATTTTTATTCCAACACTTAGGAAAAACCTCGAAGCTGCATGTAAAACGTACTTTAGGACCGTAAATGAAAGAACAACCGACTCCACCTGCAATGCTCGCATTGGAGCTAGAAATCGTTCGCAACAACCACTTCCAACTCACCCACTCACCTTTTTTTCTAAATTTAGGGTCAAGCTGATTGTAACCCGACACGGGAATTTCATGAAGTATGAATATAAGAGGTTACTTGGTCATAGCATATATACATATTACACTCATGAATAAAATCATTTTATTAAGAGAATGAATTAGGGATTTTATCCTCTAGTTGATTCATGTAATCTGGAATCCAATACAACTTTTCACACACACGTAGAATTTGCAATGGATTCATGGTGAAGGCTGATGAATGTCTTTAGTCTGTCGAGAAGAAGCAGTGCTTCTTTTCCTGAACCCCTAGACAGTGTTTTGGGAGTCAGGTAGATTTTCCTCCAAAAATCCACCAAATAGTATAAGATGAGAGTAGAGTGTACTGGTGCTCTAAGATTAGTGCAAGGAATCTGGAATCCTAGATAATTAGGTGATGATACTCAGAGATTAGGCATAGTTTCCACTCTCATTTCCTACGTATACATTTTTGAGTGAATTTTGAGAGTCACCAAATGAGGCAAATACGTGGAGAGCCAGTTTTCATAAAACTAGGGCTAAGGTGGATGGTTATGACCATTCTCTATGGAATACTTAGCTGAAGGAGGGTACTGATGTCAAGGTCAGAAATACACCATCCTACCCGTCTCTCCTGATGTCGTGAGTAGGCACTTCCACCAAATAAGCCACCCAATGTCTTTTGAGTACCACCAATCCCTAGTAATGCCTCCTCAATAAAGTTCATGGATGTGTTATGTTCTAAAAAAAAGAAAAAAAAAAGTGATGAAAAGAAAGAAAATTGAAACAAAAATTAGAAAAAGAAGAAAAAGTAAAGAAGAGGATAAATATTTAGTATTTATTTCATCGAGGCAATACCACCAAATAAAACTGAGATCCACCAAATATGGCCTTAACCTATTTTTCTATGTTTCTGACCAATCGAATACTGGCTGAGGAATCCCGACTTAGTGTTAGGGTTATGAGAACTCAATTAAAGTGTTAATGCTTAATGCGACCACCAAATACAGATCGTATATGCGAATCTGGTGAGATTGTGAGCTCTAAGAAAAAGAAAGAAAAGAAAAGAAAAGAAAAAGAAAAAGAGAAAGAATACAAAGGAACCAAAAGAGAGCATAGTTTTTCTCGTCTTGCTCTGAGTGGAGTTACTTAATAATTTGGGAATCTATATTCTATAGTACTAATCTCTATGTAGCACCAGTCGAGAGTGAGCCACCAAATATATAATCTTTTCACTTTAAGATCCTCTACCTAAGCTTAAAGCTGGGAGGAATTCATAGAATATCTTGAATACCCCGAGGGAAGAAGTCCGCCTATCCTGCTATAATTTTTACTAGGGGTCAAAGTACATGCTTTAGAGGTGAATCAGGTCTTTCACTCGAATCCGTTGCAAAAGCTAAGTAGCTGCACTTTCACATTTGTCGAGATTTCTAGAACATAGGATGAAAACAAAAAGGAGAAAAATCTCTAAGCATACACTTGATAAAATAATCAATCCCTTAGGTACCCTTATGTGAATAATTTAGTCCTGCATTTGCTAGGGACTAGCAAAGTTTAGGCATGGGGTTATGATTGCACACTAATCATGGGTCCTAATCAACCTAAATAATGTCTGAACCTAGCTTAAATTGTCGATATTGCACTCATATCTTGCATATCATGCATTGCATCAGTTTACTTAGAATAAGATGAGATATCCTGCTAGTAAATGGTCTTTATTGCCATTTGCAGATAATAAAGTGATCCAGGATGGAGATAGTGGAATAAAGCAATAAAGGAAGAAGACTAATCCAGATAAGAGGAGTGAGGAGGATAGCCTTATCCCTACCCTTAGAAACCCTAGGACAGCCTTCCCAAACCCAAAACAACCTCCATTAGGGCACCTTAGCCTCAAAACCCAAACATGGATAGCACTATCCATGTTCTTATCCACCCTATCCCTCTCCCAAATACTTAGGAACCATAACGAACCTTAGAAAACATAAAACCCACTCTCCGGCACCTTTTAGGACGTCCAGACATCTGGCTGGACGTCTGATTTCTGCAGAATAATAATCCAGGAAGCCAAAACTCATACTGACATAGAATTGGACGTCTAATTTAGTGTCTAGAAGTCCAATTTTGTAGTATAAGACGTCTGACCACTATCCTGGACGTCTGATACTGCTGTCTGGTTCCTGATTTTAGTGTTGGAAGCCCTAGCTTGCCTGTTTTGACCTAGGAACCCCACCGGACACCCTAGGAAACCTAAGTAGAGACCTCCTAAGCCTAGTCAACTATCCATAACCCTACTTGTCCTATCCCTAACCCAATTGAACCATCCCATACCTAATTGGGTGCATCTACAGTTGATTGGGTGCACCCGAGCCCAATTAGATCCACCTAGGATCTAATTAACTCATACCTATTAGGGTTACCCTAGCCTAATCACATGTACACATCTAATTAGAGTTGACCTAGACCTAATTAGGTTCACTCCTACCCAATTATACTTTCCTAAGCCTAATTAGGTCTACACCTACTTAATCTAGATTGACCCAACCTATTTAACACCTAATCCTACCAAAACCCACAACCTAGCCCTACGAGAAACACACACCCACACACACATGCACACCTTCCCATTTTACTCCCACCAAACCCATGCACACTCTCTTGGAAACCCTAAAAACTTGTGTCAAACCTAGATCCAAAAATTATGGCATTGGCTATTTTTGGAGCCACCAAAAGTGGCAACCAAATGGAGCCTTCCATAAGGGCAAAGAGAGAGATACGAAATTGGACCATCTCCATACCTTCTCCCATCCATACTCTCCACTCTAAACTTACTTCCACCCTCCAAAACCTTAAGGCCGTCCTCCTCATCCTCCTCCAAGGCTCCATGGACGGCTAGCTAGAGAAGCTTCTCTCCAAAGCTTCAAGGACGGCCATTGGTAGAGAAAGGGAGCAACACCCTCCTCTCTCCACTTGGGTGCACTCGCCCCCATCTTCTTCTTATTCTTGGACGACCATGAAGGCTCACCCATAGCCTCTTGTGGCCGACCATCTCTTTTGGTAGGTGTGTAGAGGGGTTTGCATACCCAAGGTCTAGCCTACACCCTCACACAAGGCTGATGGCCCTAGTGGCAACTTTCCGGCATGAGGGATTTTCTTCCATTTATATGCTTTCTAGTGTAGATGATATGTGATAATTTTTATGCATAAATAATTTCATGATGTTTCTATGATTAATTGTCCACATGTTTGCTTGCCTATATGACACTTTGGTTTATTCACACCATGCACAGCCACCATGGCCTCATTTGGATGCACATAGTCACTTAGGTTTTTGCTAGTTTATCTAGATCTAGGTTTCAATTCACTTTTCAAAAATAAAATATCAAAAACACAAAATGACAAAAATAGTAGCTTAGGTTAGATTTAGGTTATAAAAGCTGATCCAAATCTCAATTCGTTTTCACGCCTCCCAGAGACGAACGACCAAGACTCAAGTTCTAAAAAGAATAATGATCTATGCGAGTTTCGTTATCACAAATATCTTTGACTAGTGGCTTTTGCGACTATACTACGATTTCCAACGATTTCAAAATATGTGATTTCCACACTCGCCATCCCATGAAATTGACCTCCTTGTAGTTTACATGCTAATCTTTGGTTTCACGGTAATCCATCCATAATCTAAATCAATTTTAACTAGACCACCTTGAAAATATCAAAATTCGAATGGGGAATGTTCATGTGATTGCTATAGTTTTTTTTTTTTTTGGCCAAATTGACAAAACATATGGTACCATAAAAATCAAACCTCAGGTTTACATGGGAAGCTTAAGAGCAATAAGAAGTCACAAGAGTAATAATAGAGTCAAAATTTCATATCAGTTGAAGTGGATAACACAAATAAGAATCACAAACAATTTATTTTAGTATTCAGTCTCGAATCAGAATATTTCTACTCACTAAGCCAAATAAAACTCATACCATAAAGCAACATAAACTAATACAGTCTAAAACTAGAGCAGTTAAGCCTTCTGACCTGAAGGACTAGGGTTTAGATCTTATCACGCTCAAAGGATGCTTAAACCTGGGATGGGAGTAGTTGGTAGTCGCCTCTCTTTAGCTATCTGCCACTTTTAAGTCTAAATGATTGGGCTATGATGTTGGAATTGGTATGCAACTGATCTGAAGATGATCCCCTTATACGATCCTAGAATGTTTAAAATTAAATGCTATCTATCAGCTTAGAACTTGCAATTGGACTATTACATATGTCATCTAAGCATTTCAAAATGTGATGTTAATTCAAAAATTTATAGTAAATCGTGAATAAATTTGAAAAAGGAGTATTCTTTTGATTGGAGAAAGGAAGAGTGCCTATCAATTCACATAAATAAAATTACATGGGAACCCTTCCTCTTTCAACCCACATCTATTTCCACAGCAACATTAGTTACAAAAAATGGATGATGAGCTAAATTATCAAACATGTGGAATGAATCTGCAGTAATTCCATCCCTTCTGTTGGAAACTTCGGATCTAGTATAGATTATGCAATCTGATGGCTATGCACACAAACACACTAAATGCAAATATTAGTAATAACAAAAAGATTTGCACAAATAATTCAAACCACAAAAATTGACACACTATGTATAGTGGTTCCCCACTCACTTGGATACTCCACTACCTAAGTCCCACGACTTAGGATTTTTAACCCGATTTCTTCAACCCCGAGGGAATCACTTTACTAACCGAGGTAATTAATAGGTTACCATAACCCAAGTACAACAATAGGTTTGTTACAACCCAGCGAGCAAAAGCTCAAGTACAAATAAGAACACGTGTAAGACAAAATAAATCTTACAACTCAATACCTAAGCCTCTCAACAATAATATAAAGTAATATACCAATTAGGGAGCCTAGAAAGGATGTGAAACGCCTTGAAAAATGCACGAAGACAACACATTGATGAGTTTGCAAAGTGTAGAGAAAATGAGAGTAGCAAACTACTTCTCTTCAATATATTGTGGGAATATGAAAAGTTAGCTCTAGAATTCTCTCTTATCTTTTTCTTTTAAGTTAAGTGTGCAAACTAAGAGTCCTAAAGTCTTTTTATAGAGTTAGGACCTCAAAGGCTCATCAGCTAGACATTGGAGTTTAAATCCCAATGTTCATCTTCTCAAAATTAATTTTTCAGCCATTCAGATTTGGGCTAACGGATAATTGGTACTGATACTAAAGTATGGGTACTCGTACTAGCTGCTCACTATCTTTCTGCAGCTAGCACATATGAGTTCTGGTATCGGTACTCATCATGGGTACCAGTACTTGTGACCCCCAAGTTCGAGACTTACTAGGCACTGTGACCTACCTATACCGGTACTCATCATGTGTACCGGTACTTGTAAGGTCCAGGCTAGAACTGAGTCTTCAAACTGTGACCATCAGATACCAGTACTCTTGATTAGTACTGGTACTTGTTGTTCACAGTTTGAGACATAGTCTCAAACCTATGCCTTGCATATACTGGTACTGATGAACAGTACCGGTACTTGCTACCAAGTACCTTTATTTAAAGATTTTACGAAGCTTATCTTTTGAGTACGTTCTTTGAAAATGATCGTAATATTAATCCTAATTTATCTCCAATTAATTTTATGATCTAAGTTATGTTCCTTTGTTAAGAGGCATACATTCTAAGAAATAAAAATCTAATCTAAAAAACTAAAGATTGAAGATGATCTCCTTCTCGACATCTTTCCTCCTTGTCATCATGCCTCCTTCCCATAGTTCAATGCTTTTCTTGATCTTCAACTAAATCTAAAAAGCACTCAATTACAAACATTAATCAATAATAATTTTGTTAACACCGAACAAGATGTAGAATGAGGATCCAACACCTTCCCATTGATTGTGGCTACAAGTTTTGCTTGTGAATCACTAATTAAATATCTTAGATTCAGTGCCTATGAATCACTAAAATATCCCTTCCCATCAACTAGAAATAATCATTATCATCACAAGCCTGAAATTGACCATTAGGAAGAGGCTGGTTTAGAAAAAGCTTGACCAATCGACACTTCTTTTATCCATCAAGTAATCTAAATATTAGTGATGTTTGTTAAATGACTCCCTTTGTTGTACCTGGTATGCATTCATCCTAATGAGAGCTACGATGAAGAAGAAGGCTATGAGTTGCAGTATTAGTTCCTACACCATCGTCGACGCCCTCCTTCCCTTCTAGTCTGAGACGAGTGATGGCATCAGAGACTGGGATGCACCAGAAAGAGTCCAAGGTATCAAACAAAGGGTTCAAAACGACTACCTCACAAGAAAAGAGATTGATCACCGAGGCAAACAAGAAGAGTAAAGTGACATCCTAGGGTTAGCCAGGGGTTGATGGACAGACACTCAGTAGTTGTGGGCTTTGGAATGTGGGAGAACATAGCGGAGGAGATCAGCGAAGAGGAGATCACAACAGAGAGACACATATATAGAATATGACAAGGGATAAGATTGGAGATCAGAGGAGATTGGTGATGAGGAGATTTGTAGTGTACCTTGAGGACGATATGAGAGGAGGATGCAAGCTCTGATGTCGATAATGTGGTGGTGATGTGGGAGAGGAGATCAGAGGTGGAGGCTGCAGCGATGACGAGGAGGGTTTGTGGGCACCCTCCTTTAAGTCCTCTGATTGCACCGCAAAAATACACCTGCAATTGTGCCGTCTTGTGCTATTTCCTAGCATTACCAATGCATATTAGGTTTCCATAGTCGCATTTGTGAAAATACATGCATGCATTTAATTGAGAGGGGAGGAGAGTAAATAAAATGGCCTCGCAATTCATGTATTCCTCAAGTGTTTCTTTGCAAATTTCACCATCTTTTTATTTTTAATTTTATTTTTATTTGACTTGGAATTCTTCCCGCGGCTGCAAGGAAGAGTTCCTCTTCTTCGCACCTTGTCTTGACTTAGCCATTCCTTGCTCGCCACTCCCTGCAGCCGCATGCAGCCTCTCCCTGCCAAGCCATGCACAAGCCATGCACAGCCAAGGCATGGCTATGCATGACTTCTTCCTCTATAAATCAGCCACAGCTCCTCCTTTGTAAGTTCCTGGTCCTCCACTTCAAAAAAAGGCACACTGCAGCTCCTCCAGGCCGTCTCCTCCCTCTCCCTCCATACGCAAGACCTCCTCCTCAGAGGAGACACTCTGCGGATAGGAGCACCTCACGGTGGTGCACACCCACCACCGTGAAACCACCACCGCCCAGCTCATCAAGAAGCTAGAGGGTGTGGTGGCCTTCTTCTCTCTGTTTCAACGTCCAGCACTTCCACCATTGCCGCAGGCTTCACGGTCTGAAGCTCCACGGCAGTAGCAGCAACAAGGCGGCAGCAGGCACGTAGGCCACCGCGCGCCCGTACGTAGGCCTTCTGCGTGTGTCTGCAGGTGCCATCGCCTCCTGCTTCTTCACACTACACTCGCCTGTCCGCCAGCAACAGGCCACCTCGTGCCACTGCAGCGGCCAGCCAAGCTTCACCACGCACCCCAGCCAACATCCGCAGGCCACCGCACGCCCTGTCGTGATCCTTCGCCCCCAACCCAGCCCTCTCCGCATGCTCTGTCGCGATGTTCCGCCCGCAAGCCACTGGCCGACGCAACCCTTCCATGCACATGCCAGCCCACGTGTGCCAGCCGCAAGCCGCCCGCACCACAGCACCTGCAGCAAGCGGTCGCAGGGCTCGGCCATACAATGTAGCAACTGTTCACGCCAGTCTGCAGAACACTGTGGCTACAGTGGGGTGATCGCTAAGCTTCTCACTTATCCGGTCACCCAGCGCGCCGCAACCGGCCAACGCCCGCACCTGCGTCCAGCCTCACGCTCGCTCCAGTGACCACCCGCGCGTCTGCCTTTGCCCGCACCCGCCCGCTTCAGCATCTGCGAGTGCCCGATCCCAGTGCCTGCATTTGCCAACCCGCACCTGACTCTTCACGCAGCGTGGTGCGCTATGGCCTCCTCCCTCCTCGCTCACACCCTCCAGTGTGCGCCTCTCTGCGTGCATACATGCCTACGCGCGCACGTGGAACCTTCAAATGACTCCCTGAGCGCACGGATGACTTAAAAATGCGTCTCTTTTCCTCAGCAGAAGCCCTCTCTCTCTCGTGCTCTCTCTCTCTCTCTATCTCTCTCTCTCTCTCTCATCCCACTCTCCCTCTCTCTCTGCAAATAGACATACACACACACTCACACTCTCGCACACACACACTGTCACTTATATGTGTTATATACATATATATATACGTATACATATATATATTGATGTATATACATATATGTATATATACTTATATCTATATATATAGTAGTATTTATATAACTAAGTATTAGTATACATACATATATATATATGTATATAGTTATATATATATACATATTTATACATATATCTATACATATATTAGTACTTATATAACTATGTATTAGTCTATATACATACATACATATATATATATATATATCTATATACTTATATATATATATAAATTTATATTTACATATATACATATACTTATATACATATATATATATATATACATATATATCTATAACTATATATACATACATATATATATATATATTTATCTGCATATATCTATATATACATATCTTATTATATACATACATATATATATATACATATATCTATCTATACATATAGTTACATACCTATATATATACATATACATATATATACATATACATATATAAGTACATATATACCTATATATTTATAACCATATATACATATAGATATATTTACATATATATATATATATATATTTTTCTTTTTCACATTACTTACCATACGTGGTATCGCGGGAATATCTACACCAGTTGCTGATATTCCCCGATACACACGTACAGAAAGCGTGTTCATCTTCCACTAGTCCACCTTACACACGGCACTTCGTCCTATTAGTTGCGTCTTTCTAGACGAAGACTGACTCGACACTGTGCTACACTCCATCTCCGCCTCCACCCCCACCCCTTTATACATATATAATATATACCTATATATATATACTATATTACTTGATTTCTATTTCACTTTCCTATTAATGAAAAGATAAAAATATATATAAAAGAGAAAAGATAATCCTTGACATGCAGGTACTCCATCTTGCGAATAGCAAGACCCATTTTGGAACCCTGATTTGGCTCAAAGCCAAGAACCTAATTTTGAGGGTGTGCCTCAAGGACCAAGATTATCAGAAAAAAATCTTAAATAGAAAAACACCAAAAACACAATAAACGAACGGAAGAGATTCGTTGTAGGAAAGGCGTAGAAACTTGACTTGTAACCCCACTTCCCTGAGTTCGACCCTGGGCCTAAAAGTGACCAAGATAAAATCAAGTAGGCCAAGTACAAAAAAAATTGTAAAGAGATGGTTAGGCTCAATTTAGGTTAACCACTATACACACTTCAACGATAAAATCACCATATTAACACACCTATCCGGGTCCGACCACCATCCTTTTCTAGCGTCGTTGCCGGGGAAGTGCGCCTTTAAGTAAGTTTCTATTCCATTCCTTTCATTTTTTCTCTTCTCTCTTCACAGGTGTCTCTATTTTTGGTGTGCAGGTATACCTGTTGCAAGGAGAAGGTAGGCAAACAAAGTCAGAGACATGGGCAGATCTAAGGAGGGAATGAGAGCGTGAAGACGCCGACACTGCACTGGAACTCCACACACATTGCTGCACAAGTAGGTCTGTCTTTCTTAGCAACCTAGGTTAACTTGTAACCTTAAAAAAAAAAAAAAAAACTAGAAAAACTTCTTGGATCTCTTGGGGTAAGTGGATTAAAAATTCACTTGTTTGATTGTTTGCCTTTACTCCCACCACCCTAAGATTTCCCGCCTTACTTTGCATAGGGAAAATCCAAGAATCTTGATTCTTGAATTTTTTGCCATGTGAAGTATTCTTTGAGGCAAACAAAAAAAAATTGATTGCACCCCCCTTTGATTCACTTATCTGCAAATTCGGGATCACATTTTTTTGGTGGGGAGACTTGGAATTGAGTTGATTCCAACCCCACCATGACTTTTCAACTTGCCTAAGATTCGATCCTGAATATTTCAACCCCAACAAATTAATTTTCTTTATCTTTTGGTTGAGCCTTATGTGGAAATCTTTCTGGTGATAGGGAGAACTTGAATTGAAGTGCTTTGGCTCCCTTTCACACTAATCTAAAACTAATTCGAGCATCCACACATAGAAATCTCCATCTAGGGAAGCCCATTGCATTTTAGCATGCATTAACCAATTGACATTGAAGAAGGGTTTGTTGGGCTTAGAAGAACACTTGTATTCTTGCAAAAGCAGAGATTGGTTGAATTGGTAATTCAGCAAAATCCTAAAATCCATACTATTTAAGGCTGAACTCTAAAAACCATTCACCAATAAAAATTGAGCCTTATTTTGCACACTTTGAAAATCAATGACTTAGGCATTACCCATAAACAATGCTCTTCACATTCCAAAAGCACTTGATCCTAAGCCTCTAACTAAAATTGGTAGCAACTTGACCCTTATTAAGGATTGGAGGTCTAACTACCTACGTGTAGCGCCTACGTGCTTGTGAGGGTTCCCGTGTGCTATCGGGTGTCTAAGACTAGGGCAAACGGCCTTTCAATCTGGCCCAGTGGTTCTACAGTGCTTGCATTCGGTTCCGTAGTTCGTGATAGTAGGTAACTTAGATCTTTAGGTCTAAGGGCACACTATAGAGGTTAGGAATTTGATTGAATTGATTTGTCATCAAGTTTACCTTTGCGGCGTCATTTCTTTCATCTCTTTTCCCTTCTTATCTCCCTAATTCTTCCTGCGGTAGTGCATGTTTGGGAGGTCACAAAACCCTAAACAGTGTGAATTGTCTGATAAATTTAGAAAAGAAGCGGAATCTTCTTCCTCCTCCACAAACATGGCTGCATACCCACCCCCAAATCCCGAGGGAGGAAACTGCCCTTGGAACCCACTAGGTGGTGGAGCCTTAGATCCCATAACCTACCTCCAAGCCCAAATGGAAATGTATAATGAGCAAATTGAAGCCATTCGGGAAACATTGGAGGAAATGCAGAACCCTCCCGAACGGGAGGAGCCTAGGCCTCCTAGCTCCTATCAGAATCCTGATGTTACAGAGACCATAGGACAAATTCGGGTCCCCATGGGCGGGGACGACTTTGAACTGAAACCTAACATAATTGGCCCAATAAATTTTCACTTCCATGGTCTTGCAAGTGAAGATCCTTTTCTCCACTTGGAAGACCTAACCCGATTAGCTAAAACTATTAAACCAAGAAATATTGGGTTGCCTATAGTCCTCAAGAAAATGTTTCCATTTTCATTGCGGGATAAAGCGTCGCAGTGGTTATGCACCCTTGGGAGAACCATCCACTCTTGGGAAGAGATGCGAACAACGTTTCTCAAGTTCTTCCTAATCGGATGAACTTATGCGCTTCGCCATGCTATCACTTCATTTACACAACAAAACAGTGAACAATTTCATGAGGCATGGGAGAGATATAACGACCTCCTCAGGAAGTGTTTGCACCACGGTCTGCCTAAGTGGCATATAGCCCAGATTTTCTACTATGGGCTAAATGAGACTTTGAAGCAGATAGCAGACGCTTCCTACGGAGGGAAATTTATGAATAAAGACGAGAATGGAGCATTTGAATTGTTTGAAAATATGAGCGAAAACTCAATGAACAATGCCTCCATTGTCTCCTTTAATCATACCAACCTACCCTGAAATGTCCACGAAGTTGACACGGGACCCTCCCATTCATCCACTGATCTCAGCCTTATAGCACAAAAATTGGATGAAGTCTTTGTCGTGCACAAGAAGCTGGACGAGCTTCTAGCCAACCCCGCTCGATCTATGGCAAACACCCCTACTTCACCACTTCGTCACAATCCCAATTCTTCCAACACCAGGCTTATCCAGAGAAACCCTGTAAGACCTTCCTTACCGAGTGTCGCGCCGAGCGACTCAGTAAGTCATGTGGAACTGGCTTCTGCGAGCCAGTATTTTGACATGGAGGACCAAGCCTCCGTGTGCTCGGACACATATTTACATGCAAACACGTCTTCTGGCATAGAAGATGCTTGCACCCTAGGGAACAACCTGTTCTTCGCCACTTATAACCCAGGGTGGCGAAATCATCCAAACTTCGCATGGTCCAACAACCCGCAGTGCCAAAACCCCGCGGGTGGACCAATGCAACCATCTGCACCCGTCATCCCAAGGGCCCAGTCTAATCCTATGGCAAATCCACCATCAGGCCCTTGCATACCGCAAACAGAACACACATCAAGTCCTCTTGACAAATTGATGTGAATGATGACGGAAATGTCAAAGCGCCATGAAGAGAACATGACCTCTCTTCAGTACCAATTGGTGTAGCAAAATGCTGAGATCAGTCAACTACACATGGCGACTCGATCTCAGGGCACTCTTCCCGCCCAACCTATTCCAAACCCGTGAAATTTCATACCCCGTTGTCCTCAACCACAGGTATGACCTTCTCAGGGGCAGGTCAATCAGATTCTGCAGGCTCCAAGCATTCCACCGGGATTTCAGGCTAATCCTGCTGCAGCACCACACTCTTATGACCCTATTGCGAACCCTCCTCTTCCATATGATCCCACTGGACCTGCATCGTCCAATGCTATCACTACGAGGAGTGGCAAGCAAACTGTCGATCTACCTCGACCTGATCCAAGCCCGTCTTTTTCATCGCCCTCTCATTCGAGATGCGCACCACATTCACGAGAGGACGATACACCCAAATTGGTGCTAGAATCAGTTCCATTCCCTGAGGCTCTACTGAGGGAGCCAAAAGGCAGAAAGAAAGATATGCAGGCCTTTGATAACCTACGTAATTTGTTTAGGGATGTAGAAATCAACGTACCCTTGCTCGAGGCTATCGACCACATACCTACTGTCACCCGATTTTTCAAAGACTACACAACACCCAGGCGACAGTCAAAGAAAACTAAGAATCCAGTGGTTCTCTCGCCTCATGCGAGTTGTGCTATACTGTCAAACGTACCACCGAAGCAGAAAGATCCGGGCACACCGCTCATTTCCTGTAGCATCCAAGGTTGCAATTTTAACTGTGCCCTGCTTGATGTAGGATCTTCCATCAATCTAATACCGACCATCATGCTCGAAAAATTTTCCTTGGGAAATCTAAAACCCACCCCTGTCACGTTACAGTTGGCAGATCGCTCTGTCAAAATCCCAAAGGGTGTGGTGGAAGACGTGGTGGTTAGGGTCAATAGTCTCTGTTTTCCTGTTGACTTTCTTATTTTAGATATGGAAGTTCCTAGCTCACTTTATGATTGTCCGATCATCCTTGGTCGACCTTTCTTGGCCACAACCCGCACCCATATCGACTGCGAGTTGGGCTGTATTGAGATTGTCGTTGGATCTGAAAAGCTCAAGCTTAACATCTTCAAGGTAGCCAAGAACTTTGATTGAGATTGCATCGAGGATGACACATTTGACGAGGGCATGGCTGTCAATGCGTGTATCAGACTAATTGGGACCTATTCGGACTGCTGCGGATTACCTATAAACACTGACGACTACCTGACCAACACATATTGTGACGTTCCCCCATCCCTCCCTTGTCCCGTACCTTCTCCTGGCTAGACTTCTGACGAGGTTTTCTTCGCTTCCCATACCTCGTGGTCTGAGTCATATCCGGGCTACTCACCGCCAGTCCACACTCTTGAAGACTGGATTACCCTTTCTTTCCCGCCAAATCAGGCAGATTTGCAACTCCACACTGGGACCTTGAGCCCATATACTTCTCACTGGGGCTATTCCTTTTTGGATCCATCTATCCAAGAAGCCCCTCTTCTTGGCCAATCTGAAGGCCAATTTCTTCCTCCTGACTTGTGCTCCAATCTGCCTAGGACACTCTCGTCCCATGAAATGCCAGACCTTTCCCCATTCACCATCACTGTTCACGCCACTATCACGATCACTTCACTTTTCACTTCACCACCCACCATCGACCCTCTCTACCACCCTGCTATATACCCTGCACCTCAACTCTCGTTACCCGATCTTTCATCCTTTCTCTACCTTTCCCTACATGCATATGAGGACATAGCATCGTTTGGCATGCGGGGGTGGATAGGCATCCATAGGATCCAGGCATTTTATGGTATCATGCAGTTTCCACCTATTTATAAATATGCAAGGAAAAAAGAAAAATAATATATATATCGTGTTTAGTAATGATCTGAAAGCTAAAACAAAAATATAATAAGTGTTTATGGATATTTAACCACTGTTTTGAAGACTTTCCAGGCCATAGAAGATTGATTCACTCAGGCTCGGCTTAATTCACTTGAGCATTGACAAGATAGATCGGAATCTCTCCTAACTAAGGATGTATTCTTGTACCTGAGACACATAGTACAGGATCCATTGGTTTGCTTCTACTCGAGAGCCTAAGTAATCTTGGTTTACACTACACATATCAAGAAAGACCAGGTGAACATAAGATCGAATCCTAGTGTTCATTAGGGAAGGTGGAGTCCTTACCTGTGCGCGCAGGTAGACTTTTTATCCCTGGTTTTAGTCTTGTGTTTAGGAGAAACTCTTTTCACCAAAGCAAAACTCTCCCACCAAAAAGAAAAGTGTGCTCCTCCAAATAATGTTGTAAGAGATATACTGACACGTGTTTCAAAAAAAAAAAGAGATGCAAATAAGTCAGTATATCTCACAAATGTCTGTAAAGTCATCGCCCTACAAGAAGTTCTTCAGGGCAGGTTACAAATACCTTGTTTTCTTTGACCCACAAATGTTAGAAAATGGGAGTTGAATTTTCCGTCATCTTTTTAAGGGTCAATCCGAAGACACGAGCTGAAACTAGGACCAACCTTTACTTAAAAATTCATGAAACCCTAGGCTTGAGTCTTAATGTTCATCTGGTCAGTCTTGATCCTTCACTATGCACAAGCCATAACCTCTTGAGCTCTCGAGTACGGCAAAAACCTCCTGGGTCCTGGAAATCATACTTAAGGTTTAAATATCAAGAGCCCTGGATAGTCGAGAGATGATCTATGTCATAAGAGACTTAAAGTACTGGTAGTCTTCTCTATAATTGGTTCTCACAATATCCAACAATAAACACACCTATGGCGCCTCAAGAAAAAAATCTTCAGCTTAAGATCATTTCTAAATACTACAAAAAAATGTTTTGCTAGGGACTAGCAAAAGATAGGCATCGGGGTATGATTGCACCGCAAAAATACACCTGCAATTGTGCCATCTTGTGCTATTTCCTAGCATTACCAATGCATATTAGGTTTCCCTAGTTGCATTTGTGAAAATACATGCATGCATGCATTTAATTGAGAGGGGAGGAGAGTAAATAAAATGGCCTTGCAATTCACGTATTCCTCAAGTGCTGCTTCGCAAAATTCACCATCTTTTTATTTTTAATTTTATTTTTATTTGACTTGGAATTCTTCCCGCGGCTGCAAGGAAGAGTTCTTCTTCATCGCACCTTGTCCTGACTCAGCCATTCCCTGCTCGCCACTCCCTGCAGCCGCATGCAGCCTCTCCCTGCCAAGCCATGCACAAGCCATGCACAGCTAGGGCATGGCAGTGCATGACTTTTCCTCTATAAAACAGCCACGGCTCCTCCTTTGCAAGAGCCTAGTCCTCCACTTTAAATAAAAACACACTACAGCTCCTCCAGGCCATCTCCTCCCTCTCCCTCCATATGCAGGACCTCCTCCTCAGAGGAGACACTCTGCGGACAGGAGCGCCTCAAGGTGGTGTAGTTAGGGCTTATGATGAGGCTCTCATCATACCCCCATGCCTAGCTTTTGCTAGTCCCATAGCAAAATTTTAAGATTTTAACTTCTGTTCTAGACCCTGAGTGTTTGTCACTAGTTATGATAAGTGTTTTTCTTCTTCTTTTGATTAGGTTAAGAATGCTGACAATAGGCCTAGAGGTACTAAAGTACCAACCAAAATCCGGACCTAACCCACTTTAGCCTCAGTCATCTGCGAAAGTTTTTAAGGACCGTAGGAACTATCCTAGGATTTGTTGGACTCCGTGGTTAAAGCACCCGTGCTTGAGACATTTTTAGCCTAGGTTCAATTTGCAGTGCGTTTTTATAAGAGAGAGATAGAGGATTTATTTGTTTGGAGAGCTTTCTCTCTCTTTTCATTTTATTTCAAGCTTCGGATTGGCTTCTCAACACGGTCTGTATCGGATTCCTCATCCCCATCATCAATCCTCAAGGGTCCCTGGCAATCAATGCTTTGTGATAGCACTGCCCATGGCAACCCCCAGAACTCTGGCTTTCGAGATTTCGAGATAATCCTGCCCATGGCGTTCCGTGGCCGAATCCAGACCCTGGCAATTGACATTTCGAGATAATGCCACCCATGGTATCTGAACCAGCAGAGTACTTACATGCCCCCGATAGGATATTTAAATATCCTAAGAGACAAGCACCGAGGAGACGATATGTTGTTTATGCATCTTCGAGGGGAATTTCCCGCCTCTCCGCGCTAGAGACTTGTCCAAATCAATTTGTGTTGATCGGCCGCTCCTAATCTAGGTGACTTTTTTTTTTAGAACATTGAAACGCTTTTTGGATGATTTTGATATTTATGCACACTAAACCAGATTGTGTGCGAATTGGGGTGCTTAGGTTATTGAATCTTGCGAATCGAAGGTTAGTTAACGAGGCCGAATACTCCCTAAGCCTTAGACCTAATACTTAAGCTTCGCATTTTCCCCAACCTCTTGAGGAGTATCCAGATTTTAGTGGGTACTTGAATTTTTAAGACTAAGAGTCTAGCCCAAAAGGCCTAAGATCAACGTTCCTATTAATCTCTTTTTATGTCTCCTTAGCACTTTTCTTTCATTTTTCTCTTTTCTTGATCTGGTCTAGAACTTCAGTTAATCCCTTAATCTTTTACTAATGACCACTTTTTTCTTTTTCATTTTGTGCTCCTTTTTTGGCATTTTGCTCTTTTCTTCCTCTCATTTTCGTATAGCCCAAAAATTTTTCTCTCGCCCCTCAGTTTTTTCTTTTTCAAGATTTTTTTTTTATTGAAACCTTTTCTTGATATGAGTTTTCCTGACATTTTGCACTTTTATACCCCTCCATGCCTACGATTTGCAATGTCCCCATTGTAAATTAGGTGGGTTCGAATTCAGCTTAGTTCATGCATTAGGACGGGTGTTGGGTGGGCAAATAGGTCGAAGTGACTGTTGCGAACGATTTCTAATCTCAGGTAGGGGTACCTGAGGTAGAGTCGCCTGTTCTAATGGATGAACCCTAAGGTGCAATTTGAATCCAGTGTAGAAATGTTAGAAAAGGGTTTGGGTTTCTCAAAGAATGATGGGTTGCCACCCGTTAAGCACTGAGTTTTACGCCATCGGCTGGGTGCAATGAGCTTAAGGAGAATGTAGGGTAAAGGATGACTCAGCCAAATTTGTATTGGTCATGTCAATGAACGGTTTGAAGCTCTGGCCGTTTACAACAAAGGGTTCAGAATCGTGGCTGAGTAGGCTGATCTCAATGGCTCCATTTCTAAAGATTTGTCGGACTAGGTAGGGTCCGACCCACTTAGATCGTAGCTTTCCTGGGAATAATTTGAGTCGGGCATCAAAGAGTAGAACTTTTTGAGCAGGTTGAAAGACCTTTCTAGAAATGTGTTTGTCATGAAAAGCTTTAACCCGTTCTTTGTAAATTCGCAAGTTCGCATACGCGTTGTGGCGTAATTCATCGATCTCACTTATTTGAAGTCTTCCATGGGTTCCAGCCTTAGAAAGATTTAAGTTGCAAATCCGTACTACCAAATAGGCTTTATGCACCAATTCGACGAGGAGGTGACATGCCTTCCCGTACACTAGTCTGAAGGGAGACATTCCTAATTGGGTCATGTGGGCGGTTCTATAAGCCCACAATGCTTCCGGAAGCCAAGAAGACCAATCCTTCCTATCAGGTCGAACAGTAACCTGGAGGATTTTCTTGATCTCTCAGTTTGATAGCTCAGCTAGACCATTAGTTTGGGGGTGTTAAGGAGTAGAGATTTGATGCGACACTTCGTATTTGTTCATCAGTGACCTAAACTGAGTGTTTGTGAAATGGGTTCCTCCGTCAGAAATTATTGCTCGTGGAATCCCGAACCTTGAGAAGATGCTTTGATGAATGAATTTGATAACAACCTTATTATTATTGGTTCAGGTCGGAATGGCTTCTATCCACTTGGACACGTAGTCAACAGTGAGTAAGATGTATTCGAAGCCATCCAAGATAGGGAAGGATCCCATAAAATCGATCCCCCAAATGTAAAAATTTTCGCATACCAGGATCGGCTGTAGAGGCATCATGTCTCAATAGCTCATGTTGCTCAAGGTCTGGCAACGGGTACATGCCTTACAATGATCGTATGCATTCTTGAAAATTGTGGGCCAATTAAAGCCACACTGGAGGACTTTTGATGCAGTTTTGTGTCCTGAGAAATGTCCACTGCAAGCCTGCTCATGGCAAAATGAGAGTATGTCTATGATTTCTACTTCCGTGACACACCGTCAAATTATTTGATCAGCACCAATGCGGAATAGATACGGGTCTTCCCATAGGTAATACTTGGCATCGGAACGCAATTTGTCCTTCTTGGCCTTCGGCCAATCGGACAGGATCTGATGTGATGCCAGGTAGTTCACTATATCTGTGAACCATGGAAACCCTGTATTGATAGCCAGGAGGTGCTCATCAGGAAAGTGTTCTGTGATGGGTCTAGAAGGGTCAATTATTTCATAAGGAAGGTGGGACAAGTGATCAGCTACCACATTTTTCTTTCCTACTTTGTCACGAATCTCGTGGTCAAATTCTTACAACAATATGATCCATCGGATTAGTCGAGGTTTCACGTCCTTCATTGCAAGGAGGTGCCTCACGGTTGTGTGATCCAGTATATGTTAACACGGGAACCCAGGAGGTATGATCTAAACCTTTTTATGGCAAATACTACATCTAGCAACTCTTTCTCAGTAACCGTGTAGTTACACTAAGCCTCGTCTAGTGTTTTGTTAGTGTAGTAAATGACCATAGGTTTCCCGTCAATTTTCTGCCCCAAAACTACACCTACAGCGAAGTCAGATGCATCGCACATGATCTCAAAGGGTTGAGACCAATCATGGGACTGTAGGATTGGGGCTTGGGTGACTCGGTCAGGAAGGATCTCAAATGCTTGAGTGCATTCCTTGGAGATTTCGAAAGGCACATCCTTGGAGAGAAGAGTAGTTAGGGGCATGCAATTTTTGAAAAATTAGGGATAAATCAATGGTAAAAGCTGACGTGCCCCAAAAAAGATCAGACGTCCTTAATCGAGCTATACATAGGGAGCTTGGAAATCAGGTTAACCTTAGCTTGATCGACTTAAATGCCTTTCTCTGAGATTAGATGTCCCAGAACGATTCCCTCATGCACCATGAAATGGCTCTTTTCCCAGGAAAGAACCAAATTTACATCGATGCACCACCTGAGTATTTAGACCAAGTGCTAGAGGCAATTGTCAAATGATGCTCCAAAAATTGAAAAGTCATCCATGAAGACCTCCAGATAATCACCTACCATATTTGAGAATATGGCAAGCATGCACCGCTGAAAGGTCGCGGGTGCATTGCAGAGATCGAAAGGCATCCTTTGAAACACGTACGTCCTGAAGGGACAAGTGAACGTGGTCTTTTCTTGGTCTTCTGGATGGATTGCCACCTGGTTGTAACCGGAGTACCTGTCAAGAAAGTAGAAGAACCTATTTCCCGCTAGTTTCTCAAGGATCTGATCAATAAATGGTAGTGGGAAATGGTCCTTCTTTGTGTAGGAATTTAGTCTTCTGCAATCAGTGCAGACTCTCCATGAGTTAGATATTCGGTTAGGAATGACTTCTCCGATTTTAGTCGTGATGATGGTGAGTCCAACCTTCTTAGGCACAACCTATATTGGACTCACCCAACGAATGTCGGAGATTGGGTAGATGATGCCTGCATCTAACCACTTGATGATCTCCTTTTTCACGACCTCCTATAGGTTGGGGTTTAAACATCTCTGCATCTCTCGTGAAGGTCGTACGCCCTCTTCTGTGTAGATTTGATGTGTGCAGTACGAGGGGCTTATGCCAGTCAAATCATCGAGAGTCCATCCAATGGCTCTACGATGTTGCTGGAGAACAGTAATCAGATGGGATTCCTGGTCAGGTGTGAGTCGGGAGTTGATAATCACATGAAACGTCTAATTAGAACCCAAAAAGATATACTTCAGATGCTCAAAAAGGGGCTTGAGTTCCATGACGGGATTATCAGCAGCAGTGGGTAGTTTGGGGTTTGTATCAGGAATAAGGGTTGGAGTTATGGGTGTGTCTAGATTAGGTTCATATTCCTTTGTTTGCGGGTTTTGATTTTTTAGTGGTTGATCAGGGATAATTAGGTTGTCCTCAATATGCGATTCATCAACCACGGCTCTGATATCACATATTTGCTCTAAAACCCCGCAATTAATCTCTTGTTGGGCCTTAAAGATGTCAATCTTTAGAGTTTGATTCCTAAATTTTAATTCTATTTGGCCCTCTTCACAGTTTATGTTGGCCTTAGTAGTGGCCAAAAAAGGTCTCCCTAATATGATTGGTGTGTCCTTCGGGTTCTCAAGTGCGTCCATATCCAGAACTATGAAATCCATCCGGAAGTAGAAATCCCGTACCCCAACAATGACATCCTCGAGTATTCCTTTAAGTGACTTGATGGATTGATCGGCTAACTGCAACGTCACCTCAGTTGGTTTAAGTTCAGACTCTTCAAGTTGGTCACGGAGGGATGTAGGTATTAGATTTATGGAGGCACCTAGGTCTGGCAGGGCTCTATCAAATTGGGTTTCACCAATTTTACATGAAATCAAGGGAGTTCCTGGGTCTTTAGTCTTGGGTGGGAGTTTACTCAAGATGACAGAGCTGGCTTGCTCTGACAGTACAATCGGATTCCCACTCTTGGTTCGTGGCATACGTTTAGGTGTACATACATCTTTCAGGAACCTTACGTAAGCCGATCCGTGGCGAATTGCATCCATCAAGGGGATGTTTATCTGGACCTATTCAAAGAGCTTGACCAGATCCTCCTCGAGAGCCACGGGTTTGGTTATCCTTTTTCCTTTGGTCAAGGCCTCAGGAAATGGAATCATATTTGGTTCCTCTAGAATAGGTCTAGGTTCTGGGTCTGGGATAGGGGTATCCTGGATAACTATCCTAGGGTTTTGGCTACTACCAAGCTTGGAATGGTTTGGATAATGTGGGTCTTGGGTTGCTTTACCACTACAGGTTGTTACAGAGTTTAATCCTACTTGGTTTTGGTTTGGGTTTGGTAAGAGGGGTGGCTGCTGCTGAAATCCCACATAAGATGTTGAAGCTTCCATCCCGTCTAGTGATGGAGTAGCAGGGGCCTAATAAATCAAATGTGCGTGGCTTGAATTTGGGCTCATAACACGCCTCTGGGTTGGCACGTTATTTGGGTTTGGCAAAGGTTGCGAAGGAAGGGTGCCAGGTTGGCGGGAATTTACCATCTGGGCTAGTCAATTGTGAACCTCTGTGATCTCATCCTTGTGTGTTTTTGCATTGTCGCATTCATCTTTTGAATGTCAGCCAGTGCTTGAAGGATAAGAGTCATTTGATCTTGGTTTGGCCCGGATTGATAGGTGGGATTAGGCCGAGGCTGAGGTGGCTGATATGGACAAGGAGCTTGCAGACGGGGCTGATAAGGTGGTCTTTGAGTCTAAGAATTTCCCGTCCACTGAAAGTTGGGATGATTTCACCATCCAAGGTTGTAGGTATTAGAGAATGGGTCATTCTGGATGGCATTGAGTCATCGCAGGTCTGAGGAGCCTCAGAAAAGTCAGAATATGAGGGTTCAGAGTTCCCCCAACTCGAATAGAATGGATCAGAGGTCCCTCTGGTCCGAGAGTCAGACGGGGGTGGATACGGGTCCATCCCCTTAGAAGATTGGTGATAGATGTTTTGCACAGTTTCCCTCACCAGAGGTGGTCGTGCAAAAGAGTTATGCGTAGAGGTGGCTCGCTGTAGCTGCCGAGTTAGCTCATCCACCTTCTTCTCTATGATAGAAACCTTGTCCAACTGACTGGCCATCAGTTCCAAGTCGACGGATGTGGATAGGTCCTACGTCTCATGTGCTCCCCTCAGATTCGTCGATGCGCGGGCATTCGTCCTATCGAATAAGCCCATGGAGTTATTATTGATAGAGTTCTCACACTTGTTTTCGAGAATCTCCCATACCGTGTCCTCATGTTGACCCATGATGTTTCGTTCGCAAGTTGCATTGATGAATAATTGAATGTCTTCACGGAGTCCCTGGTAAAAAGACTAGACTTGTTTCCATTTAGGAACTCCGTGATGGGGGCACTTTCGCATGAGATCTAAGAATTGATCCCATGCTTCATGAAGAGGTTCTCCCATTTTTTGAGTGAAATGGGTGATCTGGTGGTGCAAGGCATTTTTCCATTCAACGGGAAAGAACTTTTTCAAAAATTTGAACTGAAGTTCATCCCATGTGTTGATCGGACAAGTCTGAGTTTGATACCAATGAGCAGCCTTATCCGAGACGGAGAAGGAAAACATTTTCATGAGCAGAATATCCCGATTTTGTGGATTTGACCCGAAGGTTTAGGCTAGATGCTTGAGTTGTTTAATGTGCTGGAATGGATCCTCGAAGTTAAGCCCATGAAATTTTGGTATGGCATGAATCATATTGGGCTTAAGCTCAGAATCAGGACCTCCAACCGGGATTCGGACTCGAGGCTCGATTGCCACCGCAGCGGGATTATAGTGATCTCACATCATTGGTCGCTGTGGTGGGTTTACAAAGTTTTGGAAGAGATCAGTCAGGTGATGAAGCTGGTGCTCAAGGTTGTTCTCTTCTTCAATGGGTTGTGCCATGATGGAAGAAGAAGGAGAACTTGGTTCTGAATTAGAGGAAAGGTCTATATGGTGAGGTTGCTGCACAAACAAGGGCGTTGAGGCTTGGCCTCGGTGAGAGTGAATTTCTAAAGGAGGTCTTAAGGATGGTCTTAAGGGCCTCCTACCAAACATGCACCGGAGGATGTGATGAGATCAGAAGGTGCTGGACCCAATCGACACACCCAAAAATTGTTGGGTGACTATAGAGGTTCAGGGCAGATGATACCCCTTAGTTAGAAAGGTCGTCTACTTGAGAAGTACCTGGGTAGCCAGAGAGGGAGAGTCCTGCAAAGACCCCTACACGGTAGAGCATCCCCACGAGTTACAGGGTTTCCCCCACCTGACCTCTCTTGTCACTGAGATTCCAGGTAGACCAGAATGGGGACCTTGACCTCTTAAGTCGACCTTTTCTAATTAAGATCAAGGTGCTTAGGGTTCCACTTGAACTTTTAGGCCTTTTGAGTGTAAAACGTGACCTAATTTTAAGGTTGGTTGACCCAAAGGATCAACTTCACCTCTTATTCCTTTGAGAGCTTTTAGGTCCTTTCTTTTAGGGTTCAAATGGATTAAGAGCCTAATTTGCTAAGGGTTTCTCTTGTATAGATCTTTTCAAACAAGGCTTAGGCACACCTCTTTTTTAAATTTTTTTGCTTCTTTGTTTAAGATAAGATGTGTCTCTAAAAGCCCTAGCTTTGCAATCTTTAGGTTGGCTCTAGTTGGCCCAATTTAGTTGCCTCAAAAATTTGTATCTAGGGCTCAATCAAGAAAGTTTTAACCCTAGTTACCTTAGTTGGATGTGCAGTTCAAGATGTGTTGAAATGAAAATCAGCAACTTTGATGAATTACTATGGAAATAGGTAGCCCTAGGTTGATTTTTCTTTGTTTTCATCTTTTTCAAACATTGAGGGGATTAGGAGAGAGGGCTAATGAAAGTTACCTGTTCCTTGGTGTGGTTGTTGTGCGGCTGCTCTTCTTTTCTCTACTTTCCCTGAGACAAGCACAACAAAGGAGAGAAATTAAGTCAGTATTGAATCAGAAGTTGTGATCAAAAGCTTCAGAACTGCTCGTTGCTCCCCGGCAACAGTGCCAAATTTTTTACGCGGCTAGATCGTGTTTTAACAGATATCTCGTTGTAATATAGATGAACTCTCCGCGAAAACAAATAAGAATTTATAACTCGAAAATCAAAGTATCCAAGGTCGAACACAGGGAGCAATTTGGGTATTCTAAAACTTGAGAACACAACTTTCAATAAAAAGCAACAACTAGTTCAACAAAAATAGCAAGGTAATGTTATGGAGATAGTGCTCAAAAAGAATTAGACGTCTGATATTGTATCAAACGTCTTAAAAATTCATACTACAACACTTTTAAATGTTGGCCTTCTCTTTGCTTTTTGCCTTGCCCAGCGGCTATGGCTTCTTCTTCTTTTCTTTTTCTTCCTTAGCCACTCCTGCTTATCTTCTTTTTCCTTCCTTTACTTTCTCTTTGCTTGATTCAATTCCTGTAGCTAAGTCCTAGCCTTTTCTTCTTGTCTTCCTTAGTTTCCTTCTTTTTCTTCCCTTGGTCTGCCGCTCCCCTGCTACAGTGCATCTCTCTTCTCCTTCTCCTTCTCTTGCTGCGGCTACCTCCTTTTCTTGCTAAGTCCTTCTTCCTTTCCTTCTCTTGCTGCACCTCTTCCTCCCTTAGCTTCTTCTTCCTGCACAATCACCACACAGCAAAACCTATTCCCCTACCCTCCCCCACGTCTCTCTCTCTCTATAATTCTTTCTTCGCTTCACTTTACTAGAGCCGGGTAGTCGGGTTGGGTGCGCATCCGGGTCCAGGCGCACCGGCGTGGGTGTGGTGCGCGAGGAGTGCACGGATAGGTTAGCCAAATCTGGGTGCCAAGTCCGTGGGGGGATGTCACGGACGAGGAGTGGTAAGGGCGAGGGACCTCACCCCTGTGTAACTTGAGGCAACCAGAACAAAACACAAAATCAATATAAGTTATGCACCACACTCTTGCGTTCACAAGGTGGGACTAAATGCCCCACCTGCTTCTGCTGGCACCTGCAGGTAGATGTCTTTGCACAATTGACACAGTTGAAGGGTCCGCAATGACTACTCTCAGGATGGACTTGCGCACACACTCAACCTGCACCGGCTGGGAGCTTGAATCCTGAAGCTTGCGGCCTAAAGCTGGAGAACAAGCAAGCTCGTGTGCTTGTTAATGGCGAACGGGAGCTCTACCCTGCACAACACAAAAGTAGCCTTGCGACTCTATCAGACAACAGGAGAACCTTCGCCGTGTCACGAAGAAGGCGAGGCGGGTGTTGGCGTGGCTCAGACGGACCTAGGCATGCATGCCTAGGTTGGACTGTGACCATGTGAGTGGGTGTGTTCGGTGGAAGCGTGGAGTGCTGTATATAGTAATATAAGTATATAGTTATATATATGTGTATATGTATATATATTAGTATAAGTATCTATGTATATTATGTAGATCTATATATATATATATATCTGTATTTATAATTATAGATATATGTATATACGTATGTATATTTGTATATATATAAATATGTATAAGTATATGTGTATATATATGTATATATATATATATGTATCTACGCTTATGCTTAGTTATATAGGTACTACTATATGTATAGATATAAGTATATATATATATATGTATATAAATATATATATATAAATATATATATGTATGTATATATATATATAAGTATGTAGTAGTGTATAAGTGAGTGGGAGTGTGTACAAGAGTGTGTTTGTGTATGTATTTGTAGGAGGGAGTGAGAGAGTCCTATGAGAGAGAGAGAGAGAGAGCGCGCTTCTGCTGGAGTGAAGAAGGTAAGGAGTTAAGCCATCTTGAGCCTTCAGCCGTCGTCTGATGTCCACGTGTAGGCACAGGCACGTAGGTGCGCTAAGAGGCGTGCACATGCAGGAGGGACTGAACGCGAGGGGAAGGATCGCAGCACACTATGCTGTGCGAAGAGGCGGGCACTGAAGCGGGCAAAGATGCTGGCACAAACGGGTGCGGGCGCTGGCTTACGTAGAAGCGGGCACTAGAGCGGGCGCGGGGAGAGATGCGGGCGTAGGATAGCGAAGGTTGCAGTGCAGAGAGAGAGTGCCTGGTGACCGGAAAAGTGAGAAACTTTTCGGTCACCGCACTGTAGCAGCGTGAGATCGCAGCTATAGAGCAGGGGCAAAAAGTTGATCGGCTGGCGCGCTTGAAACTAGCTAGGCTACAGGCGGAGATTTGCAACAGGGTGTGCAGAGAGGGGCGAGGGTGGCCTGCAGGTGTGTGTAGAGGGCGCAGAACAGGCACCTAAGGCACATGGAGGCCTGCGCTGCTGCTGGCTGCCGCTGCTTTTGCTTGAGCTTCCAAGCTTGAAGCTCCTATGGCAATGGAAGAAATGGCTGAACAATGAACTCAGAGAAGAGAACCACCACGCCCACCGACTCTTTGATGAGTTGGGCGGTGGTGGGACTCACAATGGTGGTTGTGTAGCACTGTGAGTTGCTCCTGTCTGCAGTGTGGCTCTTCAAGGAGAAGAGAGGTTGCGTATGGAGGGGAGAGGGGAGGAGACGGCCTGGAAGGGTGCGGTGAGTTGGGTTGTTTTTTTTGTGTGGACCAGGCTCTCCTCAAAGAAGAAAGCCGTGCCCTTTTTAAAGCGGAAGAAGGCAAGCACAGCCATGCCCTGGCTGTGATGGCTGTGCATGCAGCTGGTAGGGAGAGCTGTTGCAAAGCATGGCGCGAGGAAGAAGCTGCCATGCCTTGTAGCCGCGGAGAAGAAGAAATTCAAAGTTAAATAAAAATGAGGATGGTGATTTTGCGAGGCAGTACCTGAGGAAAATGTTAATTTCAAGGCCATTTTATTCACTCTCCTCCCCTCTCAAATAAATGCATGCATTTATTTTTACAAATGCGACTATGCCTATCTAATATGCACTGGTAATGCTAGGAAATAGCACAAGACGACACAATTGTTGGTATATTTTTGTTGTGCAATCATACCCACATGCCTATCTTTTGCTAATCCCTAGCAGAACATTTTTTTTGTATTGTATTTAGAAATGATCTTAAGCTGTAAATTTTCTTCTTATGCGACAGAGGTGTGTTTATGTGTTGGATATTGTGAGAACCAAATTGTAGAGAAGACTACCAGTACTTTAAGTCTTACATGACATAGACCATCTCTCAACTAACCTAGACTCTTGATATTTAAACCTTAAGTACGATTTCCAAGATCCAGGAGGTTTCTTGTCGGACTCGGGAGCTCAACAGATTATGGCTTGTGCTTAGTGATGGATCAAGACTGACCAGATGAACATTAAGGCTCAAGCCCAGGGTTTCACGAATTTTTAAGTGTATGTTGGTCCCAGTTTCTGCTCATGTTTTTGGATTGACCCTTAAAAAGATGACAAAAAACTCAACTCCCATTTTATAACATTTGTGGCTCAAAGAAAATGGGGTATTTGTTACTTCCCCTGAAGAATTTTTGTAGGGGAAGACTTTACAGATATTTGTGAGATATACTGACTTATTTGCATCTTTTTTTTTCTTGAAACACATGTCAGTATATCACTTACACCATTATTTGGTGGAGCACACTTTTCTTTTTAGTGGGAGAGTTCCTTCTTGGTGGAAAGAGTCTCTCCTAAACACAAGACTAAAGCCTGGGATAAAAAGTCTACCTATGCGCACAGGTAAGGACTCTACCTTCCCTAATGAACACTAGGGTTGGATCTTATGTTCACCTGGTCTTTCTTGATATGTGTAGTGTTGAACCAAGATTACTTAGGCTCTCGAGTAGAAGCAAACCAATGGATCCTGTACTGGTGTCTCAGGTACAAGAATACATCCTTAGTTAGGAGAGATTCCGATCTATCTTGTCAATGCTCAAGTGAATTAAGCTGAGCCTGAGCGAATCAAGCTTCTGTGGCCTGGAAAGTCTTCAAAACAGTGGTTGAATATCCATAAACACTTATTGTATTTTTTGTTTCATCCTTCAGATCATTACTAAATACCATTTTTTTTTTTGAAACATGTGTCAGTATATCTCTTACAACATTATTTGGAGGAGCACACTTTTCTTTTTGGTGGGAGAGTTCCTCCTTGGTGGAAAGAGTCTCTCCTAAACACAAGACTAAAGCCTGGGATAAAAAGTCTACCTGCGTGCACAGGTAAGGATGCCACCTTCTCTAATGAACACTAGGGTTGGATCTTATGTTCACTTGGTCTTTCATGATATGTGTAGTGTTGTGGCCGGTCGATCTTTCGCTTTTAAGTCGTTTGTAGTTTAATGTGGTGGAAAAATCGACTAATCAATTTTTAATAAGAAATAACCACTCGCAGAGGAGCGGGTCGTATCCACAGGGAGGCAATAACGTATTAAAATTCGCGCCACTTAAAAATGTTTGTTCGGAGTCAATTTGGACAAGAACCAAGCCAAGATTGCCTTTAGATTAAGGTTTAAGCAAGAAACAATGCTGAAATGGCAATTATGAGAAACTACAGGATTTTTTCCGCAATGCAGAGTGAATAGAATATTATTAAAATGTGGCAATGGCAGAAAATGTAAATTTTAATTAAAGTTTTACTGTATCAAAATAGGGGAATTTTTCCCCGTTGTCTTGCGCGACGAGTAGCCGATGGCAGGGCGCGGGAAGCTCGGAGGAGGTCCCTTGGATCAAGGGCTTCGAATCGGTGGTGGCGGCGAGTAGCGTGGCAGTCGGAGGTGGCCGGACGAGCTCCGGCGGAGGTGCTGCAGCCGGCAGCTTGCGCAGCCTGTTGGCGTGAAGTCCGCCGCCTGCTGCTGCTGAGGGGGTGGCTGCTGTGGCTGGCATGCGCGGTGGTCGGTTGGGCAGTCTGCAGGCGGTTGTGCGTGGGTGCGCGGAGGGTCTGCAGGAGGGCGTGCGGTTGTGCGTGGGCGGTGGTCTGCAGGAGGGCGCTTGCGCGGTGGTCTGCAGGCGGTTGGCGTGTGCGGTGGAAGCTGGCGTGGGCGGAGGGTCTGCAGGAGGGCGCTGGCACGGTTGTGCATGGGTGCGCGGAGGGTCTGCGGAGGGCGTTGGCACGGTGGAAGCTGCAGGCGGCTGTTGGAGGATGCTGCAGGCTGGTCTGCAGGCGTTGGAGGAGAGCGCGGGCTGATCTGCAGGCGTGCGCAGGTCTGCAGCCGGTGAGCGGTGGAGGGTGCAGGCGGTCTGGTGGCCAGTTGGAGAGTGCAGGCTGAGGAAGTGGAGGTGAGCGGGTAACTTCAGACGTCTGGGAAATTTCCCAGACATCTTAAGTTACTGAGAGGGCGGCTGATCAGTAGCTCGGTGGTGGTGGTCTGCGACGACGGTGAGGGAGTTGCACGCTAAGGTGCTCACGGTAATGCAGGCGAGCTCCGGATGGTGGTGTGGCCTGTCACACCACACGCCCACGGTGGTGGAGACTCGCCGCCACGGTAGAGGCCGGCAGTGTGGAGTGGAAGAGAGAGGTTCTCTCTGCACAGTGGTGGGTCGGTGGCGGAGGCCTCCTCAGCTCGGCTGCCTCCCTGCTCCTTTTGTAGTGGCCTGAACAAGTTTGAAATCAGCCGCCGACCAGATCCACCACATCTGCTCCCCCTTGAATGGCTTCATCACTGCAGCAGCCGGGCGTTGGAGCGGTAGACAGCCGTTCTGAAAGAAGAAGAATAAAGAAAATATTGTTAAAATATTAGGGTTATTTATATACAGACCCTCAACTTCTATGTTAATAAAAACAATGTACCTAATTGATTATCTAATTAGATGAATGTTATTCTAAGCTAATTCTAAATGCACTTAAGATATGAATGCAATGTATGGATTATGTAATTAGATTAAAACTATCAATTAATCTATTTACATCCTAATTTATACTAAATAAATGTTAGAATTAATCTAATGTATAGGCACTTAAATACTTAAATAGCCCACAACTATGGGCTAATCATGTTGAACCAAGAATACTTAGGCTCTCGAGTAGAAGTAAACCTACAGATCCTATACTGGTGTCTCAGGTATAAGAATACGTCCTTAGTTAGGAGAGATTCCGATCTATCTTGTCAACGCTCAAGTGAATTAAGCCGATCCTGAGCGAATCAAGTTTGTATGGCCTGGAAAGTCTTCAAAACAGTGGTTGAATATCCATAAACACTTATTGTATTTTTTGTTTCAGCCTTCAGATCATTACTAAACACCATTTTTTTTTAACATATTTATAGATAGATGAAAACTGCATGATACCATAAAATACCCAGATCCTATGGATGCCTATTCACCCCCCCATGCGAAACGATGCTATGTCCTCATATGCATGCAGGGAAGGGTAGAGGAAGGATGAAAGATCGTGTAACGAGAGCTGAGGTGCAGGGTATATCGCAGGGTGGTAGGGTGGGTGGATGGTGGGTGGTGAAGTGAAAAGTGAAGTGAACTTGACAGCGGTGAAGTGTTGTTGGGGTGCCTCCCAACGAGCGCTGAATTTAACATCCCCAGCTGTACTCAGAATGAGGCACAACATTAGTTACCCTCCAACAGGGCAACAGATTCTCCAATGGAGGCAGGTTCATGAGTAAGATAGGGTTTCAAATGCTGCCCATTGACCGTAAATTTATGTCTAGATTTGGGATCTTCAATCTCAACGGCCACGTTGGGAAATGGTCTCGAGACCAGGAAAGGACCAGTCCATTTGGACTTCAATTTCCCAGGAAAGAATTTGAGCCGGGCATTGTAGAGCCAAACTTGCTGAGATGGCTCAAATTCCTTCTGCCGAATACGGCTGTCGTGAAAAGCTTTAGTGCGTTGCTTGAAAGTTAAGGTAGAATCATAGGCTTCATGACGGAGCTCTTCTAGCTCTTGGAGTTGGAGTTTTCTTTCTCGACCACACAGGTCTGGGTCGAGGTTACAATGGCGAACAACCCAATAAGCACGGTGTTCCAACTCCATGGGAAAATGACAAGGCTTCCCGTAAATGATTCTATAAGGAGACATACTAAGGGGAGTCTTGAAGGTGGTCCGATACACCCTAAGTGCGTCAATCAGCTTGTCGGACCAATCCTTACGGTCAGGCCAAACCATTTTCTGGAGAATTTGCTTGATTTGTCGGTTCGACACTTCTGCCTAGCCGTTCGTCTGAGGATGATACGGGGATGCGATACGATGGTGAACTCCGTATTTCCTTAGAAGTGCCCGAAAATAAGCATGGGTAAAGTGGCTTCCTCCATTTGAGATAATGGCTCGAGGGATCCCAAAGGCGAAAAGATGTGGTCTTTGACAAATCGAGTGGATATAACATGGTCAACACGGTGCGTGGGAATAGCCTCAATCCATTTCGAAACATAATCAACAGCCACGAGGATAAATTCGAAGCCGTTGGAAGGAGGAAAGGGACCCATGAAATCAAATCCCCAAATGTCGAAGATTTCCGTAGCTAGGATGGGTTGTAAGGGCATCATGTTACGACGTGACATTGATCCTAACGACTGGCACCTAGTGCAATGCTTGGCATACTTGTGTGCATCTTGGTTAAGGGAGGGCCAAAAGAAACCACACTGCAACACCTTGGCTGTAGTTTTCCTCCTAGAGAAATGGCCTCCGCAGGCCTGATTGTGGTAGAAGGATAGCACACTGGGGAATTCGCTGTCAGGAATACAGCGACGGATGATTTGATCAGCACCTATCCGGAAAAGAAGTGGATTATCCTAGAAATTCTACCATGAGACGCTCGTGCTAGTTTTTAGACCAGCCACATGTAAGGGATCCAGAAGTAAGGTAATTGGCAATGTCGGCATATCAAGATCCACTTGCCACATTAATTGCCAATAGGTGCTCATCAGGAAAAATCTCATTAATCGGCAGAGTAAGTCCAATATGGTTAGGGCCTAGTCTGGAAAGATGATCAGCCACAACATTCTGGGCTCCGGCCTTATCGCGGATCTCAATGTCAAATTCTTGGAGCAAAAGGATCCAACGAATCAGTCTAGGCTTGGCATCCTTCCTGTGCATGAGATGGCGAATGGCCGCGTGATCAGTGAAAACAATAACATGTGAGCCCAGAAGGTAAGAGCGAAATTTCTCTAGCCCAAAGACGACCGCTAGTAGTTCTTTCTCAGTGGTAGTATAATTACGCTGGGACTCGTCCAACGTCTTACTAGCGTAGTACACCACAAAGGGGTGTCTACGTGTCTTTGTCCCAGGATGGCTTTGACTGCAAGGTCGGAAGCATCACACATGAGTTCAAAGTCGAGGGACCAATCAGGTGGCTGGAGAACAGGGGCCTTGGTGACAGCATTACGCAGCTGCGTGAATGCTCATATGCATTCAGGGCCCATATCGAAGGGTACGTCGGTCGATAAGAGATGAGTTAACGGTCAAGAAATCTTGGAGAAATCTTTGATAAATCTCTTACAGAAACTGACGTGTCCCAGGAAGGAGCAGATTTGTTTGACAGAGCCAGGCATAGGTAAATCAGCAATTACATCAAGCTTAGCTCTGTCAACCTCGATACCCCTATCGGAGATGATATGCCCGAGAACAATTCCCTCGTGTACCATAAAATGACTTTTTTCCCAGGAAAGCACAAGGTTTACATCAATACATCTCCTAAGGATACGGGTCAGGTTGGTAAGACATTCATCGAAAGATGGTCCAAAGATCGAGAAGTCATCCATGAAGACCTCGAGAAAGTCACCCACCATGTCATGAAATATCGCTAGCATACATCTTTGGAAAGTTTCTAGCACATTACAAAGTCCGAACGGCATCCTTCTAAATGCAAAGGTGCCGAAGGGGCAGGTAAAGGTGGTTTTCTCTTGGTCCCGGGGGTCAATTGCCACCTGGTTATATCCTGAGAATCCATCCAGGAAATAGAAAAAATTATTTCCCACTAACTGCTCCAAGATTTGGTTAATGAAAGGTAATGGAAAGTGATCTTTCCTAGTTGCAGCATTGAGTTTCCTATAATCTACACACACTCTCCAGGATGTAGGAGTGCGTGTAGGGATGGATTCGCCCCTGTCATTGACACAGATGGTGACTCTCGCATTTTTGGGCACGACGTGAATCTGGCTCACCTAGGGGCTATCGCTGATCGGGTAGATTATACCCGCATCTAGCCACTTAATAATTTCCCTTTTAATGACCTCCCGCATGTTAGGGTTGAGACGTCACTGCATCTAATGGGAAGGTCGAGCCTCCTCCTCCGTATATATACGGTGAGTGCAGTAGGAGAGGCTAATGCCAAATAAGTCTGATAAAGACCATCCAATGTCTGCCTTGTCTTCCATAAGGACCTTAGTTAGTTTGCACTCTTACTCCCTGGTCAATTTTGAACTGATGATTACAGGGACCGTTTCATTTGGTCCCAGGAAAACATATTTAAGTGTACTAGGCAGCTCTTTCAGCTTGGGAGTGGATGGTGAAAGATCTGGCATTTCTTGGGATGAGAGTGTCCCAGGCGGATCTGAAAACAAGTCAGGAGGAAGAAGTTGGCCCTCAGATTGGCCAAGAAGAGGGGCTTCTTGGATAGACAGATCCAAAAAGGAATAGCCCCAGTGGGTAGCATGTGGGCTCAAGGTCCTAGTGTGGAGTTGCAAATTCGCCTGATTTGGCAGGAAAGAAAGGGCAATCTGGTCTTCAAGAGTGTGGACCAGCGGTGAGTAGCCCTAATATGACTCAGACCACGAGGTATGGGAAGCGGAGAAAACCTCGACAGAAGTCTGGTCAGGAGAAGGTACGGGAATAGGGAGAGATGGGGGAATGTAACAATATGTGTCGGTCAGGCAATCATCAGTGTTTAAAGGTAGCCCGCAGCAGTCAGAATAGGTCCCAATTAGTCCGATGCACGTGCTGATGGCCATGTCCTCGTCAGACGTGTCATCCTCGATACAATAGCAATCAAAGTTCTTGGCTACCTTGAAGATGTTAAGCTTGAGCTTTTCAGATCCAACGATAATCTTAATACAGCCCGATTCGTAGTCGATATGGGCATAGGCTGTTGCCAAGAAAGGTCGACCAAGGATGATCGGACAATCAGAAAGTGAGCTAGGAACTTCCATATCTAAAACAAGAAAGTCAATAGGAAAACAGAGACTGTTGACCCTAACCACCACATCTTCCATCACACCCTTTGGAATTTTGACAAAACGATTTGCCAACTGTAATGTGACAGGGGTGGGTTTCAGATTTCCTAAGGAAAATTTTTCGAGCATGATGGTTGGTATAAGATTGATGGAAAATCCTAGATCAAGCAGGGCACGGTTAAAATTACAGCCTTGGATGCTACAGGAAATGAGCGGTGTGCCCGGATCTTTCTGCTTCGGTGGTAGGTTTGACAGTATAGCACAACTTGCATGAGGCGAGAGAACCACCAGATTCTTAGTTTTCTTTGACTGTCGCCTGGGTATTATGTAGTCTTTGAAAAATCGGGTGACAGTAGGTATGTGGTCGATAGCCTCGAGTAGGGGTACCTTGATTTCAACATCCCTGAACAAATTACGCAGGTTATCAAAGGCCTGCATATCCTTCTTCTTGCCTTTTGGCTCCCTCAGTAGAGCCTCAGGGAATGGGACTAATTCCGGCACCAATTTGGGTCTATCGTCCTCTTGCGAATGCGGTGCACATCCCGAATGAGAGGGCGATGAAGAAGACAGGCCAGGATCTGGTCGAGGTAGATCGATGGTATGCTTACCACTTCTCGTAGTGATATCATTGGATGAAGCGGGTCCAGTGGGATCATACGATGGAGGAGGGTTTACAATAAGGACATAAGAGTGAGGTGCTGCAGCGGAATTAGCCTGAAATCCCGGTGGAATGCTTGGAGCTTGCAGAATCTTATGAACCTGCCCCTGAGAAGGTCGTACCTGTGGTTGAGGACCACGGGGTATGAAATTTCATGGGTTTGGAACAGGTTGAGCTGGAAGAGTGCCCTGAGATCGAGTCATCATGCGTAGTTGACTGATCTCAGCATTCTGCTGTGCCAATTGGTGCTGAAGAGAGGTCATGTTCTCTTCATGGCACTTTGACATTTCCGTCATCATTCGCATCAATTTATCAAGAGGACTTGATGCGTGTTCTGTTTGCGGTATGCAAGGACCCAATGGCGGATTTGCCAGAGGATTAGACTGGGCCCTTGGGATGACGGGTGCGGACTGTCGCATTGGTCCACCCACGGGGTTTTGGCACTGCGGGTTGTTGGACAATGCGAAGTTCGGATGATTTCACCACCCTTGGTTATAAGTGGAAGAGAATGGGTTAGTCCCCAGGATGAAAGCATCTTCTATGCCAGAAGACGCGTCCGCATGTAAATACACTTCCGAGCATGTGGAGGTTTAGTCCTTCGTGTCAAAATACTGGCTTGCAGAAGCCAGATCCACATGACTTATCGAATCGCTCAGTGTGACACTCGGTAAGGAAGGTCTTACGAGGTTTCTTGGGATAAGCTTGCTATTGGAAGAATTGGGATTGTGACGAAGTGGTGAGGTGGGGGTGTTTGCCATAGAACGGGTCGGGTTGGCCAGAAGCTCGTCCAGCTTCTTGTGCACGATGGAGACTTCAGCCAATTTCTGTGCGATAAGGCTGAGATCTGTGGATGAAGGGGAGGGTCCCGTGTCAACTTCGTGGACATTACGAGGCAGGCTGGTACGATTAAAGGCGACAATGGAAGCATTGTTCATTGAGTTTTCGCTCATATTTTCAAATAATTCGAATGCTCCATTCTCGTCTTTATTCACGAAATTCCCTCCACAGGAAGCGTCTACAATCTGCTTCAAAGTCTCATTTAGCCCATAGTAGAAAATCTGGGGTATCTACCACTTAGGCAGACCATGGTGCAAACACTTCCTGAGGAGGTCATTATATCTCTCCCATGCCTCATGAAACTGTTCGCCATTTTGTTGCGTAAATGAAGTGATAGCATGGCGAAGCGCATTGGTTCTCCCGATTGGGAAGAACTTCTTGAGAAATGTTGTTCGCATCTCTTCCCAAGAGTGGATGGTTCTCCCAAGGGTGCGTAACCACTGCGATGCTTTATCCTGCAATGAAAACATGAACATTTTCATAAGGACTATAGGTAACCCGATATTTCTCGGTTTAATAGTTTTAGCCAATCGGGTTAGGTCTTCCAAGTTGAGAAAAGGATCTTCACTTGCAAGACCATGGAAGTGAAAATTTATCAGGCCAGTTATGTTAGGTTTCAATTCAAAGTCATCCCCACCCATGGGAACCCGAATTTGTCTTATGGTCTCTGTAGCAGCGGGATTTTGATAGGAGCTAAGAGGCTTAGGCTCCTCCTATTTGGGAGGGTTCTTCATTTCCTCCAATGTTTCCCTAATGGCCTCAATTTGTTCATTATACATTTCCATTTGGGCTTGGAGGCGGGTTATGGGATCCAAGGCTCCACCACCTTGTGGGTTTTGAGGGCGGTTTCCTCCCTCGGGATTTGGGGGTGGGTGTGCAGCCATGTTTGTGGAGGAGGAGGACGATTCGGCTTCTTTTCTAAAATTATTAAGCAATTCACACAGTTTAGGGTTTTGTGACCTCCTCCCAAACAGGCACTACTACAGAAAGAATTGGGGGGATACGAAGGGAAAAGAGATGAGAGAAATGATGCCGCAAAGGTACACTTGATGACAAATCAATGCAATCAAATTCCTAACCTCTACAGTGTGCCCTTAGAATTAAAGATCTAAGTTACCTACTATCATGACCTACGGAATCGAATGCGAGCACCGCGGAACCACCAGGCTAGATTGAAAGGCCATTTGCCCCAGTCTTAGACACCCGATAGCACACGAGAACCCTCACCAGCACGTAGGTGCTACACGCAGGTAGTTAGACCTCCAATCCTTAATAAGGGTCAAGTTGCTACCAATTTTAGTTAGAGGCTTAGGATCAAGTGCTTCTGGAATGTGAAGGGCATTATTTACGGGTAATGCCCAAGTGATTGATTTTTAGAGAGTGTGTAAACCAAGCATGCAATGGGGAAATCTCCCCAAGTTGAAGTTTTAATTGGTGACTGGTTTTTAGAATTCAGCCTTAAGTACTATGGATTTTAGGGTTTCGCTGAATTACCAATTCAACCAATCTCCGAGTTTTGAGAGAATATAAGTTTTCTTCTAAGCCCAACGAACCCTTCTTCAATGTCAGTTGGTTAATGCATGCTAAAATTCAATTTGCTTCCCAAGATGGAGATTTCTATGTGTGGATGCACGAGTCAATTTTAGATTAGTGTGAAAGGGAGCCAAAGCACTTCAATTCAAGTGCTCCCAATCACCAAAATGATTTCCACACACCAGGCTCAACCATAAGGTAAAGAAAATCAAATTGTTGGGGTTGAAGTATTCGGGATCGAATCTTATGCACGTGAAAGGTCGTGGTGGGGTTAGAATCAACTCAATTCCATGTCTCCCCACCAAAAAGGTGTTCCCGAATTGCAGATAAATGAGGAAAAGAGGGATGGCAACCAATCTATTTATTTTTGCCTCAAAGAATACTTCACACGGCGAAAAATTCAAGAATCAAGATTCTTGGATCTTCGCTATGCGAAGTTTGGTGGGAAATCCTGGGGCAGTGGGAGTGATGACAAACAATCAAACAAGTGATTTTTAATCCACTTGCCCCAAGAGATCCCAAGAAGTGTTTTTTTTTTTTTTTTAAGGTGACAAGTTGACCTAAGTTGCTAAGAAAGAAAGACCTACTTGTTCAGCAACATGTGCGAAGCTCTAGTGCGGTGACAGTGACTTCACGCTCTCATTCCTGCCTTGGATCTGTCCACGTCTTCGACTTCGTCTGCCTACCTTCTCCTTACAACTGGTTCACCTGCACACCAACAAACAGAAACACCCATGAAGAGAAGGGTGTGAGAAGAGAAAAATTAAAGGAATGGAGTAGAAACTTACTTGAATGCGGACTTCCCCGGCAACGGCGCCAGAGAAAGAGTTATGGTCGGGCCCGGATAGGTTGTGTTAATATGGTGATTTAATCGTTGAAATGCGTATAGTGGTTAACCTAAATTGAGCCTAACAATCTTTTTACGAAAAAATTTTTAACTTGGCCTACTTGATTTTATCTTAGTCACTTTTAGGCCCAAGGTCAAACTCAGGGAAGCGGGATTAGAAGTGAACAAGTTTCTACGTCTTTCCTACAACGAATCTCTTTTGTTCGTTTATTATGTTTTTGGTGTTTTTCTATTTAAGATTTTTTTCTGATAATTTTTGTCCTTGAGGTACACCGTCAAAATTGGGTTCTTGGCTTTGAGCCAAATTAGGGTTCCCAAAACTGGTTTTGCTATTTGCAAGACTGAGTACATGCAAGTCAAGGATTATCTTTTCTCTTTTGTATATTTTTTTTATCTTTTTAGTGGCAGGAAAGAGAAACAGAAATAAAGTAAATGTAGTATATATATATGTATATATTATATATGTATATAGGGGTGGGAGGTGGAGATGGCGTGTAGCACGATGTCGAGTCGGTCGTTGTCTAGGAAGACGCAACCAACAGGACGAAGTGCCGCGTGGAGTGTAGGATGGATGGGTGAAAGATGTGTGCAAAGACTCTTTCTGTAAGCGTGTATCGGGGAATATCAGCAACTGGTGTAGATATTCCCGCGATACAACGTATGGTAGGTGATATGAAAAAATATATATATGTATGTATATATGTAAATATATATCTGTATGCATAAATATATATATGGTTATAATTATATAGGTGCATTTGTAGTTATGTATGTATATATATATATGTATGCATATATATATATAGATATATATGTATAGATAGATGTATGTATATGTATATAAATATATATATATATATTTATAATTAGATATATGTATGTATGTATATATCACTATATATAGATATAGATATATATATATAGTAGTATATGTATATAGTTATATATATTTGTATATGTATATATATAAATATATATATATATATACATTAGTATAAGTATCTATGTATATTATGTAGATCTATATATATATATATGGATTTATAATTATAGATATATGTATATATGTATGTATATTTGTATATATATATATATATATATATATATGTATAAGTATATGTGTATATATATGTATATATATATATATATGTATCTATACTTATACTTAGTTATCTAGGTACTACTATATGCATAGATATAAGTATATATATATATATGTATATAAATATATATATATATAAATAAATATATATATGTATGTATATATATATATAAGCATATAGTAGTGTATAAGTGAGTGGGAGTGTGTACGAGAGTGTGTGTGTGTGTATGTATTTGCAGGAGGGAGTGAGAGAGTGCTATGAGAGAGAGAGAGAGAGCGCTTCTGCTGGAGTGAAGAATAAGCCATCTTGAGTTTTCAGCCGTCGTCTGATGTCCATGCGCAGGCGCAGGTGCATAGTCGTGCGAAGAGGCATGCGCACGTAGGAGGGAGTGAGCGCGAGGGGAAGGACCGTAGCGCACCACACTGCACGAAGAGGTGGGCGCTGAAGCGGGAGAAGATGCGGGCATAGACTGTGCGGGAGCTGGCTTATGCAGGACCAGGCGCAGGGAGAGATGCGGGCGTAGGCTAGCGAAGGTTGCAGCGTGGAGAGAGAGTGCCTGGTGACCGGAAAAGTGAGAAACTTTCCGGTCACCGCATTGTAGCAGCGTGAGATCGCAGCTACAGTGCAAGGGCAAAAAGTTGACCGGCTGGCGCACGTGAAACCGGTTGGGCCACGAGTGGAGATTTGCGACAAGGCGTGTGGAGAGGAGCAAGGGAGGCCTGTAGTCACGTGCAAAGGGAGCGGAACAGGCGCCTGAGGCACGTGGAGGCCTGCGCTGCTGCTGGCTGCTGCTGCTTCTGCTTGAGCTTCCGAGCTTGAAGCTCCTGCGGCAATGGTAGAAATGGCTAAACGATGAATTCAGAGAAGAGAACCACCACGCCCACCGGCTCTTTGATGAGCTGGGCAGTGGTGGGATTCACAGTGGTGGTTGTGTACCACTGTGAGTTGCTCCTACCTGCACCGTGGCTCTTCATGGAGAAGAGAGGCTACGTATGGAGGGGAGAGGGGAGGAGATAGCCTGGAAGGGTGTGGTGAGTTGGGTTCCTTTTTTTGTGTGGACCAGGCTCTCCTCAAAGAAGAAAGCCGTGCCTTTTTTAAAGAGGAAGAAGGCAAGCACAGCCATGCCCTGGCTGTGCATGGCTGTGCATGCGACTGGCAGGGAGAGCTATTGCAGAGCATGGTGCGAGGAAGAAGCTGCCATGCCTTGCAGCCGCGAAGAAGAAGAAATTCAAAGTTAAATAAAAAATGAGGATGATGATTTTGCGAGGCAGCACTTGAGGAAAATGTTAATTTCAAGGCCATTTTATTCACTATCCTCCCCTCTCAAATAAATGCATGCATGCGTTTATTTTTACAAATGTGACTATGGCTACCTAATATGCACTGGTAATGCTAGGAAAGAGCACAAGACGACACAATTGTTGGTGTATTTTTGCTGTGCAATCAAGTGCGTGTGGCGATCTGTGAGTGGGTGGAAAATGTTCAGTGGTCGATGGCGGTGGTGAAGATGTTGGTGGCGAGATGTGTGGAGGTTTGGAGTGATGGATGCGTCTTGCTGGAGGTCGGCCGGAGATGGGGAAGATGAGGGTGGACAGTGGCAATCGAGGGGTGATTTGTGAAATAGACTGAGGGAAAATAGAGAGTAGGAGAAGAGGAGCTTATCTGGGGTACCTGGAGCGAAGGGGAGGCGGAGGAGACAAACGACGCATTTGTGCCGTTGTCAGAGAAGACAGCCTTGAGGGGGAGATAGCGACGACGAGGAAGAGATCAGGAAGGCATGTGCTGGTGTGGCACAACACGGAAGAACGAGGCGAAGTGAACCCTGATGCTAGTTTGGCAGCAGAGCAATGAGTGGGAGGGGGAAAAGTCACCAATGCTTGTGGGCTACTTGGCCAGAGAGGGGAGAGAGGAACTCTGGGGGATTCTTCGGCCAAGTCAAGCTTGAGGGATTCGCAAAGGATCGGGGATCCTTTTATAGTTGCTGGCCGAGCTTCTGGTGCTTGGAGGGCAAGCTTTCAATCACCGACTCCTCGCCGGCGAAGGAAGGTAGTTGGAGACCCAAATCTCTCGTGCATTCGCACGAGAGATTGGATGCAAATGAGAGATTGCAATTGAGCTCAGATGGAAGGGAATTCCTCAGAGAATCTCCCTTCCAAATCTGGGAGGAGATCTCTGAGGAATCAGGGAGTACTCCCCCTCCATTCCTCGCCAGAGAAGGATTCCTCCCCATTAATGGTGGGGGGACCAGTTTGTAAGAATGGCGAAGAAGTTAAGGGGGTTTGTGTAATGGTTTTCAAAAGATAGGGGCCAAAGTGTAATTTGGTGTACTATTTTGCAAAGTAGGTTAAGATGACCTCCCTTAGGTCCAAATTTTGGTACAAACCTAATTTGGACCTAAGGGATCCAATGGTGAAGTTGGATTTTAGTTTTGACCACATTTGACTGGACTTTTTGCATAAAAAGCCCAAATTAGCTCAATTAATGAGCTAGGACCCTAATCTAGGTCAAAATTGGTTCCAAAGGTCAAATTGAAGGTTCTAACTCTTAGGGGATATTTTTCCATGAATTTTAGAGGGTTTAGTTGATTTTTAACCTAACCAGAACCTTGTGAAATTAAGAAGGTTAGTTTTAGGGTTACAGAATGTCAGTTAATTCATAGACTACAAATTAACCCATTTCTGACTGATCCAACCCACTTTTTATCTTATTCAGACCATTTGACCTAAGTTTTGCCTCTGAGAAATCCCGTTTATGTTATGCAATGGTGAAATTATAGTTTTAACCTTTATTTCATGTTTTCTTCTCAGAACACTTATTCTTTGAATTAAGTCCTCTAGGTTATGTAGGAGCTTTTATTCACTTTCTTAGGTCAAAATGAGCTAGTTTAGGCTTATGATGAGTCTCTCATCAGGACCTAGCATTCTCTTGTACAGCATGAACATCCTTCTAAGATGAGGATGAAGGATCAGAAAGGCTAGGATCAAAGGCCCCAGTTTGGAACCCATAAGGTTTCGAGAAGAGTTGGCTCGAAGGTCAAGTCAGATCCAGTTGGTTCACAAACTCCAGTCTCGTAGGAGCTTGTGAAGAATGGAATCTCGATCCCTGGGATTCAGTGGATCTAGAAAAATTGGAGTTTCCGGACATCCACTCTTCCATTCGTTTAGTAACTAGATCCATCTTATCTAATCTATTGCAAATCAATTCCATATCAGATGTATGAGAATCTTGTACCTCATTGGCATTTGATCTAATTTGTTTGGATCGATTGAAGGTTTTCATGGAGGCGTGGTTCTTTTCGCTCATTTCCTCAAACAAATTATCATGCTATCTGCATCCTTGTTGAGGAAATTTCCTTTGCAAGAAGCATCCACATGATTACGGAGTTGATCATTCAACCCATGATAAAAAATCTGCACAAGTTGCATTTAGGCACCTCGTGATGTGGACACTTCCGCAGTAGATCCTGGAATCTCTCCCAAGACTCATGAAATGATTCCCCCTTCCACTGGTCAAAAGTGGTAATTGCCTGTCGCAATGGATTGGTTTGCCTAATTGGGAAGAATTTCTTTAGGAAAGCCAATTTCAAAGCTGTCCAGGTAGCAATCGATCTTCCAATGGTACGATACCAATGTGCGGCTTTATCACCGAGTGAATAGGGGAAAAGCCTCATGAGCATCTATTCTTCATCCATATTTTGTGATTTGGTGGTCTGAACCAGAGTGATCAAGTCTTTCAAATGTTGGAATGGGTCCTCTGAGCCAAGCCCATGAAAGTGTTTAATTAGACTCAAAACCTGGACGATTAGCTAAAATCTCAACATCTCTGGTGGGAATCACAACGCCGGGACGATCCTCATAATTTGAAGGATCATGAAAATTCTTCAAGGGTCGAGCACCCTGACCATTCATTCGTTGGAACCATTACTGCATCTGCTGTAATTCTTCCAACTGCCTCTGAATCAACTCTTGCTAGTTCGGGAGCAGGAGAGGTGGTTGTTGATCAGCCATGGGATCTACTTGGCTAAAGCTTAATGCGTGGCTTTGCACTGAACTTAGTAATTAAGTTAATTTCACTTAATTAAGAGTAGAAAAAGTCACTTAGATTAACTCGAAATTATGTCGGTTGTGTAGTATAGGGTCGAATTAACCTAACATTTAGAAATTTTTACTAGTTGAGTCTAGGTCATTCACTAGGAAGTATAATTTTTTCTAAATTCACCAATTATCTTTTATTTCCTTTATAAGTTTAGGAGGTATAATTAAGTTGATTTTGATACATGAATTTTGCCAAAATATTTAAATTATAAAGAATATACAAAATTCCACATGAAAAATATATTTACTCAAATGATTTACTTTATTAGCAAGTAAACATGTTAGATTTCCAATTTTATTTCAAAAGAAATTAAGGCAATAAGAATTGTTCTATTAAAACATGCCTTATTACAATTATTAAGAACAAAAAGAAATGCAAGTAAAACAAATTCCTTTTTAGTCTTCAGCCTCTCTCTTCTTCTCTTCTTTTCCTTTTATTCTCTATCTCGAGCTCTCTTTCTTACCTCTCTTCTTTTGTTCCTACCTTTTTCTTCTCTCCCTTAGTCTTCTCCTTCCTTAGTGTCTTAGTAGTGCCTGTGCTCTTTTGTTTAGCTGCTACCTTCTCAACACTTGACTTTAGCTTCCAGTACTTAGCCATCAGTTTCTCTGCTTTTCTTTTCTTTTCCTTTAATCCTTTAGTTGAATAGGGTTTCTTTCTCTACTTTTTAACCAAAACTTATTTTATTTGCGACGAGGTCCTTTCGAGGATACATAGCACCCTGAGACCAGGGTGGGAGCAGACCCTACTCGGTCCTCGCCTAATCTCAATTAGGTTTGATTTTGGTTTATTTCATTTCAATTCATAGTCTCGAGCCAATCCAGCTCAACCCAGCTTCCCAGGACTTGCCTTCCCAGGGCACACTCTCTCGCACCCACTCGGGTGCACACCCGCAGGCACACATACATATGCTCAAAAAGGTTCAGAATGCTCAGATCGGTAACCGGTGCACCAAGAGCTGACGATTGAAGAGCCGGGATAACAAACTGCTTTTGTTCCCAAGCATGTGCTTAGAAACTGATGATGTGGGACTTTATTAACCCCTTTCCAGACCCAAATTCAATCGATCATAACTTTCTACTCAGAGCTCCAAATCAAGTGATTTAAAGTTTGTTGGAAAGCTCTAAGATATATCTACACAATTGCAGGGTCAATTTGAGGTTTAGAGGATGTTTCCCTTTTCTATTTGAAGAGTGAAATCAAGTGTTCCTAAGGGTTACTTATTGCATGGAAGTGGAAATTAACTTCACAAAGTCCTCAGATGGACTTTTCTCTCTCATTTAAAGGTTTGTATAGGTTATACAAATTATTCTGCATCTATAGAAGTGAGATTAAAGCTTTCAGGACCTTCAGGAATAGTAGAGAAGCTCAAAGCTTCTCTAAAAGCTTCAAAGTTTGAATTTTCAAACTGAAAAAGGTGTACAGACACTTAAGCACACTATTGATCGATTTAAACTAGTTTTAAGGGTTGCAAATTGACTTATCTTGGCAAGATTTAAAATCAAAACTCAACAAAATGGCACTGCTGTTAGTTTGGGTTCAAAAAATAACCCAAATTGACAGAGTTCGAATTTTCACCAAAACACAAGTCTGAGCTCAGTTTATTCTCTCTCAGATCATTCAACAAGATCTCAGAATCCGTTCTATCTCATCAATTCCTCAGATTGAGCTCAGAACTCCATAATCAAACTCAGTTTGACTGTGAAGGCACAAAAATTTGACTTTCTATTCAAAGCCTCTCCACAGACAATTAAAACCTAAAATCAAGTTCTCTCAACATTAGGAATTTGCTCAACCTCTCAGATAGGTGTTCTAATTAATATTCCTAGGGTTTTAGGCTCGTCGCTTGAGCTCCAAAAGGTGTGTGTTCATTAGAGCAATCTAAGAGTTGTGACAGTGAAATGAGGTCATGAACAGCTTTAGTGCATTGCACTGAAGCTTCTAGGTACCTTAAATGCTTCTTAGATCTCTCTGTCAGACTTCTCCAGCTCTGTCGGAGTTGGAGAAGATGAAGACCTATCTACAGCTCCAGTGGCTAAATCCTCAATTAAATGACTTCAAATTAATCAGTGATCCATGTTACATCATTGTGGAGCTTTTCAACAAATTCTAGAGGCTGAAGCTCTAGAATGGCTCGTCGGAGCTCGCTGGAGTTCCGGTGAGTCTAGAAAATATGTAAACTGTGTACAGATTATAAAATTATACCATTTTTAATCTAAAAAAGATCCTGAGGTTGCAAGGAACCTCGGAATTACATTTAATTCTTCATTTGTCTCTTTATTTATAAGATTTGACAGTGAATTCATTTCTTTAAAAATCTGATTTGAATTAAGCTCAGGACTTGTTTTACCACTCAATTGAGCGGTTAAAACAAGTCGACAGATAATAGCAGTCATAATTACATAGTTAATTAATAGCTTGAACCACTCCTGAGCCACCATTGACAGCGAGCTCAGGAGCTTAATTAAGATTGGGCATTTAATTTATATGTGATAATAATATGTATTATAGTGTCGATTAGGGTCCATAAGTGGTGGATAGATGATGAAAGACCCTATGAAGGTGGAATTAGCTCGACTACTGTCACCATGGACAGTGACAGTAGTCGGTGGAGATGGAATGTGAATTTGGCGATTAGATGATCAATTAATGATTAAGTGGATTAGAAATGGTAATGGAAGATAAAGGAAGGTGGACAATGATTTCAAAAGATGAAATGAAGGCTCTGGCGAGCTCAAGGAGTTCACTAGAGTCAGAGAAGATGACATTGAAATTCTAAAATTACATCTAATCTAACTAACTACCTACCTAAGCTAACCTACTCCTACTCCTAATCTACTGTTACCTAGATGAAGGGGTCAATAGGGTTCCACTGAAGGTTCATAGCGGATGACAAAATCAGAGGGTGGAAGAAAGATCTCCAGTGGGCGAATTTGAGGTGGAGTAGAGGATTCCTTTAGTCGGCGCCTGTGTCAAAGATGCTGAATACCATGGTGGATCTCCTCGGCTGATCAGAATGGATGGAGGAAGTCAGAAAATGAGATGGAAAGTCACCGGAGTTTTGGATGAATAGCCTATTGGGTCGGCTGCAGTGTTAGAAGAGGGAAGGGAGACAACTTGAGTAAAATCCAAGGAGTGAGGGGGTATTTATAGTGGTTGGCGGCGAAGATAGTGGTGGGGTCTGGCCGATGAAGGAGCTTAAGGAGCTTAACCTCCGACGTCGTCTCCGACTACGGTGAGGTTATCTCCCACAGGAAATTAGGATTTTCGGTTAATCCAGATCGGTGGATGAAGAGGAGGTGGTGAGCGCAAGCTGCAAGAGCTTGGACAAAGAAGGTTGATGTCGGCAGGGAGGTGATCATGAGGTGGCGTGACTCTCTGCCGCCAGCCGTTCATTCGGCTGAAGAAGAAGAAGAAGAGGGAAAGGGACTTAAATGTAATAAATCTTAAGGACCTGTGTGATAAATAAGGACCTGATTGTAATGAATTTTAAGGACCAAAATGTAAACTCAGGTTTTGAAGGTTTATTTTAACTTAAATCCTTTTCAACTTTTTATACATGTTAGTAAATAAGGTAAATATTATGTTTTCACCTTGAATTTACATTTTTGACATTTCTAGATTAATTTATTAGATTAAGAAAAATTACTTAAGCTATTATATACTTAGGTATACATTAAGTTTAAGTTACTTAACTTATTAATTAAGGGAATGATTAATAGAATTTCGAGTCCAATTATTATATAAATTATTAATAATTTTAGTTGAATGATAAAATGTCATTTTTAACTTATTTTAAGGTCCTTTACCAAATATCCCTTATTCTATAATTAACCATTATATGTTCATAACCTTAGCTAATTAACTAGGAAGACTAGATCATTATGAATATCTCATCAAAGCTTAACCTCCACCTCTGGGAATGGTCTAAAGGTCCTTCCAACCTAGGGTTTAATGACCTCCCTCCAAGCATACATTGGAAGGAAGTCGGAAGGACGAGGAAGAGAAGGGACCCTACAGCACAAAAAATACAAGCTTGTCCTTAGATTGGGTAGCCTAAAGGTCTACAGACTCTCAAAATCCGTCATAAGATTATAGACGATTTACTCTACTTATGTCCAGGAAATCCAACTAGTTAGAAGGAGGGACTGGGGAGAAGGTTCTTCCTTTGGCTTGCGCCTCTGGTTCCTAGTGTACCCCCCAGCCGCGGTCGTTTGACACAACTCCCCTAGCTAGACATCAGATTGGCTAGTAGAAGTAGGTTAATCATGAATAATCTTGGTCTAGATCCCGATGAGCGAATGAATCCTTAGGGCCAACGTCTAATTGATTTTATTTAGGCTTGGGAATTTAGTGCTCTGGAATGTGATGGGCCCTTAATGGGTTGTGCCCTTAATGATTTGTTTGAGAATGTGTGAATGTGCACAACCAAGAGGTTTTCAAACAAGATTATTAATGATGAGGTGAGTTTTAGGATTTTAATCTTGGTTAATAGCTTTTAGGATTCAAATATTAGGTTTTTTCAACCAAGTTTTGTGAGACAAACCAAATTTATTTTTGAAGGCACGTGTTCAAGTATCTTCCTTTAGAAATCAAGAAAAATATGAAGTACCTGGCTTGACCTAATTATTGACTCCTATGGAGAAGCTAGAAGATGAACCTCTTTTAGTTTAGGTGGTGCAACCTAAACAATTCAATCAATTGGCTCAAATGCACCACTGATTAAGGCACACAAAAGGGTGGTTAACCTAATATGATGTCTACTCTTTTATGCGTTGAATTCGTGTACCAAGCCCATAGGTCGGAAGCCCGGTTGAGTAGATAAAAATCAAGTCCGATTATATGCCTCAAATGTGGGTGTATAGAGTGTGTATATTGATTTGTCCCACAGAAAGTATCTCTTTTTTTTTTAAATGCGAGGGTGAGGTGGATGAAGGTGGCAAACAAGACAAACAATTCTATCTTAGGGTTTATGCAAACACCTAAGTAGATTAGGTCTTAGTTATGAGTGTGGCGAAATGAACTAGTGGGGGGGAATGTGGGGGACACTTACAGAGTACTCTACCTGCACTTTACTCTGATCTACTACACTTGGATGTCCATGCTAGGGTACCTGCAAGATAGGAGATCAAAGACAACTAGGGTTAGTGCTATGTAAATGCAAAGAAATGCAGAAAACAACAAAGTAAATTCCGTTGCCTCCCCTGCAACGGCGACAAAATGGTTGGCGTGTTTTGCATATTAGAAATTGGGGTTACAAGTAACCCATCATCGTAGTTGCAAAACACATCAACCAGATAAAATTTATACCGAAACTCGAAAAGCCAGTCCCAGGTCGAACGCAAGGAGGCGACGTTTACTTTTAGTGAAAACCGCGCTTCGATTCATTTCTTTTAGTATTTTAGGGTTTTGTTATTTTTTTGTTATTTTTGAAATAAAAGACAAGCAATCACAAGATAGAGATGGAATCAAATGTGACGTATTGCATTAATGTCTATTACAATTAACTATGAAAGCATAAAAAGAGAGGGGGGGTGAGAGGAAATCTCCCGAATCGGCTATTCGACGAGACGATGGTACTTGGTGGAAGCTCGGATGAAGGAGGTGAGGAGTAAGATGATGGAGGTGAGGTGCAGGAGGACGTCGGGTTGAGGAAAGCTTCGGCATGGCTCCAGAATGGAGGTGAAAAGTTGGAGTTGATCTGCTACCAGAATGGAGGTGGGAGGACGACTCCAAGGTGACCTATGAATGGGGATGGGAAGTTGGAGGAATATTTGGTGGGACAGTGGTTCGCTACACTAATAGGTGCCTTGGGAGCTTGAGAGTAAGCTCTAATGGAGCATTGTTAGGCTTGTTAGAGCTTGGGAGTAGGTGGGAGTAGACTAGGTAGAGATGACTTGGAAGGGAGAGGGTGTACGTCCTTTTATAGTGGAAGAGAAGAGGATAAAAATGGGTAAAGGACCTTTAGCGACCTCCAGATCGTCGCTAAAAATGTTGCTATAGATAGCTCACATCCGCTCACGCCATTAGCTAGCTTTATTGGCTTGCAATGAAGTAGTGATGGCTATAAGCATCGCTGTAGGTCAGCCTAGCTGTCATTGAAATCTGGCACCAACCACGCACGCGCCCACACTTACGCTGCTGCCCATCATGCACATTGATCGTGTGGCGGCTTGCTGGTGTGCGCAGTGGCATGCTCTGCTGATTTGAGGATTGGGGGGGCTGCAGGGATTCGAACCCATGCCCCTCCTTTGAGAATCGTCGTTCCCACCAATGCTCCAAGTCGACCTTTGTGTTGCAAGGAGGAATTTGGTGCAGATGCTTCCCAGTCATTGGATCTTCATCCAACGGCTAGGATTCAATGGAGCGGATGATTAAGAGAGTGAGTGGTGGCTGCTAGTCGGTGTTGGGCGGTCTGGATGGCACCATGTGGCACCATGTGGGCCATCCATCTTCTTCTTCTTGTAGAGGGTGCCACGGTGCCCAAATCGAGATGATTCTCGTAATGCCGAACTGCGATCGTTGCTCCGGATCCATCCGTATGGTCGGATTTTCCATCTGAAACCTGTATGGATGTCACTTGCCCCCTGGCCATATAAAATGAAGGAATTAATATACAAAATATACAACTATCCTAAATGCCATGCAATGGATGTTATGTAATATTTATAACATGATATGCAAATTTAAGCCTAGGAACATGCATGAATAGGCATTTTACCCTCAATAAATGTGTTTACATCACCTACACCAACTCACATGCATCTGGACACTTCACTGTCCATGGTGAAGTGCCCAGAGTTAATTCCACATCCAATAGAGGTCTTCTATCACCTCCCTAACCCGTAAAGACCTCAGCAATTCCTTTAATTGCTCCTATAGAGCCTCATACAATAAACACCTAAATTCCCCCTCATTTCTGGGCTTGCTGTCACTGGTGGCTCAGAGATGAGTTATTCATCTAATTAAATAGCTCACTAGTATCACCTCACCATATAGAACTCTTTCCCTCAATTGAGTAAAGGAATACACTCTGAGCTCCACTGAACTCAGAACTAGCACTTTCTGAATTCATTGCATATCTTTTGCTATGATCATCAACAGAGTAAATTGATGGGCTCCTAAGGTTCCTTTAGACCTCAAGAGGCTTTTCAAACCTTCAATGGTTTGTTTTATTGAGTTTCATACTCTATCAGTCACTATCAGGACTCATCGATGCTCCAACGAGCCAAAATTGCACTTCAGTCCTAGTTAAACTTTAAGGAGATCTAGACTGGCTATTTAGAACATAAGAAACAAGATTATGTGGTTAAAACTAAGTTTTAATGCCTAGAGTTCGTTGTCGGCCTCTGTCTTCTCCAACTTCGACAGAGTTGGAGAAGTAGTTCCATTAGGTTTCAAACCTTGAATTGAGGTCCAAAAGCATAAGTAAAACCTATAGAACTCATTCATGATATCTAATTACTCTGAAATTCCCTAGGGTGCTCCACCGAACTTAGGTTATTTTGGTGCCAGGCAGCAATGCTTGAGATCACTTTAGAGGAGTTCAAAACATAAATTTAAAGCTCTGAATCACTTCCTAGGGTTGAATCGAGTCGATCTAGGTCCTCAATTTGATCTAAGAAAGCCTAGAATAGAAAGTCAACTCTGGATCCAACTCGAGGATTAACTGATTAATTCTGTGAAATTAATGTTGTAATGGAATTCTTAGATGACCTAGAGTGTTTTAGAGTTGATTTAATTCAGGTTTATAAAGGATTTAGTGCAAATCATGTTTCTGGACAGTTTGGGTTCTTTAGAACCCAATACTGTGTTCAATGTGTTCTTGGCAAGTTTTGATTGCCAAATCTGCTTAGATCAATTGTTTTTAGCCTCCTAAATCAGTTCAAATCACCTGTTGAGGTTATTTTCTCTCTGATGGATGAATTGGAGCTCAATTCTGAGCTCTTAACACTAAGAACGAAGCTTTCAAGCTTCTGTTGCTTCCTGGAGTTGTTTAGAGTTCACTCTCTTCTCCTTTAGATGCGGATTCTTTACTGAATTGAGTCTGGACCTCATCTGGAGGTCAGAAGCCTCTTCTACAGGTCAAAAGACCTATCTTCTCTTCTGCAAGCTTAAATAGCCATGCGAACCCTTGATCTTCACCCTTCAAATCGAAGGGCCAATCCAGATCTGAACACCATATTGGTGTTACAACCTTGTAGAGCACATCAAGAGCTCTCGATCGAGTTTTTGCTTGATCGATTTGGTGAATGGAGCCACCTAGAATCAAGTCTTGATGTTTGACCTAGAGTCAACAAAGTTAGTCCCACATCGGTAGTTTTGGAGGCGCAGCCTTGCTATATTACGATTTTGTGCACATGACGCTTCAGTCGTCAACGTAGGGCATAAGGAAACGGGCATGGGGTGCGGGTGAGTGCATTGTGTGTGCCTACACATGTGTGTATGGGTGTGCCTGTGGGCTTGAGAGTGGGCCCGTGAGTGGGCGTGTGTGGGCCCTGGGAGGCCAGACACTGTGCATGGGCTTGAATTGGAAATAAGACACCTAAGTAAAACTAGGCTTGGACCCAATAGGGTTTGGTCCCACTCTCAAGCGGGTGCTGTGTATCCCCGACCGGTCTGAGCCACCAATTAAAAAAACTATATATTTGTAATTGAAAATTAAATGGTTAAGTGAATGTGAAAATGGTTAGGCTGTGGACATTAAAGCACAGTAAAGACTAAGAGAATGAAATTAAGCTAATGACAGAGACTAAAGGAAAAGAGAGGGAATAAGAGAGAGAGCAACAACAAAGAGGAGAGGAAATAACAAGAAGAAGAAAAGGGCTGAAGAAAGAATGAAGAGAAGAAATAGAAAGAAGAAATCTGATTTGCTTTAAGAGTGTTTTCTCATATTCTCTTTCAATATTTTGAGCTTAATTGATGTAATAAGGCATTTGTACTCAATTGTATAGCTTTTTTTTGCCTTAATCATTTGTAATTAGATGTAAAGGTTGTAATAAACATGTATACTTGATTTTTAATGACAAATCACATGTGTAAAGATGTTCTCTATTCATGGAATGTTGCATGTGCTAATTTGATTAATTTTTGTACAATGTTCATAGGCTTAAAAGTATTCTACTTTAATAGTTAGTTAATTAATTAGCTCTTAATTATTCCTTAGCAATTAATGGTGAATTAAGATTAAGTTATGCCTCCCAGTGAACGACCTATCCTCAACCAATTAAAAAGAACTTAAAATCTAAAATGTTAAGTTAACTTCACCCTATACTACACAACCGACAAAAAATCAAGTTAACCTAAGTTACATTCTCATGCGATTAATTAAGTCTAAATAACTTAATTAACTGTGTTAAGGAATTAAACGAATAGCTATCCTCCTCACTCCCCTTGTCTGGATCAATCTTCTTCCTTCTTTATTACTTTATTCCACTCCATCTTGCATCTTGGATCACTTTACGACCTGCAAATTGCAACAAAAACATTAAATAGTGATGATAATGCCATCATCAGCCATAACTAACTTTAATTAGTCAAAATCAATTGATAAATGCTCCTACAAAACTGCCAGAGAGTCATAATTCATTGCATATCCTTTCTAAGAAGAATGCATTAAATTAGAGTTAAATCTACAGTTTTAACATCATATCACAAATGTAGAATAATCATGGGGTTTCCCAGGGGTTAATCAAAGGTCATATGTCCACAAATGTCTAATAAGAGGGTCTATGCAGATAGAAATAATTTTTCACACATTTCGAGAATTAATGGAACTGAAACCTTAATTTCAGACCTGCTTAATTAAATGAGGTTCTAGTCAAGATAAAATTCACTTAAACCTTACAAAAATCATATAAAAATATTCTATAAGGTTTGGTATCCTTGATTTTACCATTGGAACTCATTTTGACCCATGAAACCCATTTTGACCTAAGATAGAGTCTTAGACAGGAAGTTGCCCTAATTTAGGTTTCTGCATAAATTACCCAATCAAACCAAGTAAAAATAAAATTCTGACTTCACCATCAGATTCCTTGGGTCCAAATTAAGTTTGTACCAAAATTTGGGGCCAATCAGAGATCATCTTGACCTAATTTGCATTTTGGTCCAGTCTGACTCTTTTTCTCTGAAATAGCCCCTCAGCTTTCGAAATCTATTACAAGGACCCCCTAACTTAATTGTCTTCTTCACCAACAGGTCTGTGCCACCATTGCCACGTGAACACATCAAGCACTAACCTTCCATTTGGGATTTCTCCCTGATTTCATGCTCAAACCCTTCCAAAATTGGAAGGGAGACTCCTGAAGAGATTCCCTTCAATTTGAACCCAACCTTGATGCCCAAATCTTGCCCTAGAGTTCATGCAAACTATTGGAATTCTCCAAGTCCTACTCAATTTTCGAGCTTTCAAGCTTGTTTCCAAGCTTGGAAGCTCGACTCTAACATTATAAAAGGACACTGATCATGTTCCTCACCTCCTTAGCTTGGTTTGGAGGCTAGACTCTCCTTCCCTTCTCCCTAACCTCCGTCTCCACCAACTCTGACAAATCCCTCCATCTGACCACTTCATCGTCAGCCACGTACAATAGGCAATGGTACCATCTTCCCCAAACTCCTCCACGCGTTGCATACCAGCGAGCGTCCTCTATCACCCCTCGTCATCGCCGCTTCGCCCACCGGAGAATTCATCTTCGCAACTCCTGGAGTACCACCAGTGTGGGAATCCTCCCCTTTTGTCCGGTTAGATTAGGTTAATTAGGTCCCTTTCTTCCTCTATTTTCTTTTTATTTCCTCTATCACTCAATTCGACTGCCAAATCACTGCCACCCCCATCATCATCCCCATCTCCGGTCGTACCTCCAGCGAGTCTGCCACACCTCCACAATCCACCAAACAACTCACCACCAAGTCCATGACCTCTGCCTCACCTCCGTGAACCAAACCTCCATCTTTATTACGGCTTTCACCCACTCATGTAAGCCACCAAGTAACCCACCTTCTCACCATCATCTTCATCGCGGTCCACCTACCACATGCACTCACAAGCCACGAAACACCCACCATTGCCTTCGTCATGCTTCGGCAAAGCTCAGGAGCCATTTAATGAGAGCTTTCAACCCCGTATTTTTGTTTCAGGGGTGTTCGCCGTCATCCTTTGCCGCCACCTCCATCTCCAACAACATATGTAGTTCTCCAGCCGTGTTCTTCATCAAGACTCGGTCCAGGCCATGTGACCCATCCCATGAAGATAGCTAGGTCCTCAATTGAAGATCTCAGCTGTAGTAGCTACATCAATTGGAGGCACCACTTCAGCAACTACTGTAGGCTCTTGCGTAAGTGATGATGCAGAGTGGGATAGTCCCACATCGATGGATGAAGAGAGCGCATCCACGCATAAATTGAATTTGTGTTTCTATCTTATCTCCCAAGAACACGAGGGTCGAGTCCCCTTCACGCACATACCCGACCACCTACCTATGCTTCACTCCTTGCCTGCGACCCATGCACGCAGGCTTGGACACTGTTTGGGACCTGTATACCTGAGTATGGATCCAACTATACACTTGATTGGGGTCTGAGAGAGAAGAGGAAGAGGAATTGTGAGAGAATGATGGGGGGTTTGCTCTCTAAAGCTTAGTCCCTTGTGCTGAAAAGACTAACACTTAGGCTCTATGAAGGAAAGGAGAAGAAGAAGAAGCAAAGGCTTAGAAGAGAAAGAAGGAAGGAAGAAGAAGGAGAAGACTCAAGAAGAAAGAGAAAAGCAGGAGAAGAAGAGAAAGGCTTTGGGAAGCCTTACTCCTTATGCACTTTGAGTCGTCTGATTGACCAATCTATCGTTTGATTGAGCAATGTTTGAGAATTACTATTGCATTATTTAAGTACTATGGTTAAACTGATTATGAGATGCATGCGTATTAATTATAGGATTTAATTGGTGATTCAAATCACCACTTTTTGGATTCTCTCCATTCTTTTTATCTCTAGATACATTGGATTTAATTGAATAACTAATGTGACAGGTTATTATTCATTGAATATCTATTTGAATGATTAATTATTTGTGCTCATTTATGTACAATTAAAGATCAACGTGTGAATTCCATATTTGCTCCCTGTGTTCAACCTCGGACTTCAATTTAGATTTCGAGTAATAAATTTTATCTATTGATTGAGCTATTTAGGAGGCTTTGTTATAATGAAATGATTTAAAAACTCCTCGATAGCCTCGTTCAACATTTTTGGCACCATTGCCGTGGAAAAAGAGGTTTAACATTTTGGTGCCGTTGCCAGGGACATCTCGATAGTTCGATCAACATTTTGATGCCGCTGTCGAGGAGCAATGTGCAATTCACCGCTATTCTTGTTTTACTTGATTCTATTTGAGCACTAACTTGCCCTATTTGTTTTCTTGTGATTTTGCTGGGTACATCATGAGGTGATCTTTCACGTAAATCAGCCACTCCTGGGGCAAGTAATCTCTTTTCTTCCCTAATCAATCTCTTAATCTTAGGAAGATAAGAAAGAAAACAAATCAATTAGGAACCACCTGCCTTATTTTCATAGTAATCATCACTTAAAAGGCAAGCTCCTGATTTGCAAATGAAAAATTCATATCTGATTGAAGTCAAGATGATTTTGATTAGAGATCCCTACCCTATTTCTGTTCGATGCGTAAATCACATTTTAAAAGATTATTTAGTTGTAGTATAGCAAGAAAACATGTCGACAAATAAATTTATAAAGATCAGTTAGTACTGAGTTGTTCGTAGGGAGGCAATCTCGATTTTATTAGAAGCTTTTCAATAAAACTAGTTCTAATAGGTATTTATATGAGCATATATGTATAAAGAGGCATCAAATATCCATAAGATCAAATTGATTGCATTGATAAAGAGTTTTTCACAGTAGAAATTGCTATGCAAAAAGTAGAGATAGATAGATAGAAAGAGAGAGAGAGAGGGATATAAGGAGGCAGAGAGATGACGCCGCATGTAGGATGCTTGTGTGAGGTACGACAGTACCTCAGATCCAGAACATTAGGACAAATGTTAGAGTTGTGGAGAGAGACGGAGGATTGCGGAGAAGGTAGAAGAAGAAAAGCTTTTGAAGATGATATGAATTTGCCTCCAATCCAAGGGGGCTTTGGCCTTCTTTTATAGCTATGTTGAAGGGCAAATAGGGCATTTTAGCCCTTAAATCCATCCAACATCCTTTGGCTAATTAGATCCATCAATCGGGGGATCAACAAACCTCATTTGGCCTCAAAACACCTTCAAAAGCCTTCTTAATGCTCGGATTCAATCTTTGCCTGACACGTGGCATGCTCTCTTGCGTGGATCAAGATCGAATGGCCGCGGATCTCTCCTCACATGCATGTTGTGTTTTCCTACTTGCCGATCCCCTTCAAAATGCGCCTCAATGTCAGCTATCTAATCGAGAGATTGGATGGCTTAACGTGTGTGCCTCACCTCTTTTGTTGCATAGAAACATGTGCGATTGCATGTTAAATGCATGTCAGATTGTGCATTCGGCCGCGGAGCGATCTCGTTGCACCACGTGGTCTAATCTTCACTCTCCGCGTGACATTCGACGACCCTATTTCCTCTGCATCCAATTCCACATGAAGGGCAGTTCAAATGGGCGCCTAACAACTCATGGAGAGAGCACTAACCAATTCACTACTCCCACTTATCATTGCATTTTCATTTTTGGTGACGTGCACTCTCGGTCGTTGGATGAAGATCCAATGGTCCATCTTCTTTTCCTTGTATCTAGTGATGTAGACCTCTGATTGAGTTGATATTTTCGCTGTTGGACTGCGATCATTGATCCAGATCCATTGTGTAGTTGGATCTTTCATCTGAGGCTTGGATCTTTGTCCTTTGGCTCCATGATATCCGTTCTTCTATGGACTGCACACGATGCTCTGGTTGTCCGATTGAGATGATTTCGGAAGTGTTGGGCTCCCGTTGTTGTTCTTATTAGATCTATTCAATCTAATCTGACATGCATAGCTTCAAATCATCTGCGATTAAAATCGTCTCTCATTAGTACATAAAATGACGATATTATCTATGTAGCTAATCAAACTAACCATTGTGCAAATTACGATGCCTATGAATGCATTATTCCTAAGTTGCTAGAATCTAACTTAATTCAGGTGATTTAGGATGCATGATTGCTATGCAATCACACCCCCATGCATAAATCTTGCTAGTCCCTAGCAAATGTAAGACTAAATGCAAAGTGGTCCTACATGACAAATTTCTATTAAGAGTTTCACTAGAGGTTTATCTCTTTTGTTTTCATCCAAAAATTTATTAATCTAGATAATTGTGAATGTGTTTTGTGTAGCATATGCAACGGGTCCAAGTGAAATGTCAATCCATATCTAAAGCTCATACTTGAACCTTAGTAGAAATCTATTGGGATAGGCAAACCTCTTCCCACGGGGTTATAAGATAATCTGTAAATTCAACCTTAGTTTTTGGCTTAGGTAGAATATTTCTGAGTCAAGTAGATTTGTATTTGGTGGCTCACACTCATCTAGTGCTACATATAGACTAGTGCTTTAGAACCTAGATTTGCAGACTATTAAATAATTTAACTCTAAGAGAGGCGGAGAAACTGTGCTCTCTTTAGTTTCTTTGTATTCATTCTTGATGAGAACCTCATCATGAGCCATAACTAGCTCATTTTGACCCAATACAAAGGATAAAAGCTCCTACATAACTCAAGGAAAGGCTTAACTCAGAGAATTCTGAGTTTAAGGAGAAAACAAGTCATAAGGGGTAAAAATGCAATTTTACCAGTATAATCTGCATTCAGGGTAATTCAGGGTCCAAACATAGGTCAAAGCAACTTAATAATAATAAGAGTGGGATGAGATGATCTAGCAAGGGCTATAGCAATTCCAAGGAACTAAATGATAATCTATAACCCTAAAACAAACCCACTTCAATTCACGAGGTTCAAGGCAAAGCAAAAATGGAATAAACCCTCTAAAATTCATAGAAAAATAATCTGTAGGGTTTAGAACCTTCAATTTGACCTTGGGAACCCATCTTGACCTACATTGAGAACCATACCCAATTAATAACTTAATTTGGGTTTTTGCATAAATTGACCAGTCAAACAAGGTTTAATCTAGAAATAAAATTCACCATCAGATTCCTTAGGTCCTAATTAGTCATGTATAAAAACTTCAGCCTAAGAAGAAACCTTCTTGACCAACTTTACACTTTGGTCCTCATATATTTACTTTTTGGCCCTCAACTTTTGAACCCTCGCATTTTGGCCCCTAACTCTCCTTCGTTCTTTGCGTTCAGGTCCCCCCTGCAAAACCTGCCAGCACCATGCTCCGGCGACCTTGCGCGGAGCATGGTGCCGCGTAGGGTGAGGGGGAGAGCTTGGCAAGTAAACCAGGGGTGCCCTACGTCGTCAGCCGTTGCAGGGACACCTCCCTGGTCGCTGTAACCCACCATACCGGCCGTGCGAACGCACGGACGGTATGGGTTTCCATCTCCGGCGTCCTCCGGCGTGGGAGACATGTCGTCTCCCTCTGCCTTCCTCCCTGATTCGGTCCCTATAAAAACCCCCGTCGCTCCACCGTTCTTCCCAGCTCGGATCTGACGGAGAAAACCCCCAACTTTCCTCTCTTCTCACTCCGCCAGACGCCCACCAGCTCCGGCGGTTCTTCCACCTCCTCCTCTTCGCTCTGCCGCAATACCAGCAGCAGAGACTTCTTCCCCTGCTCTTCCCGCGCCACGCCGCACCCAGCTGGCGCATCTCCGGCCCTCTGCTACCCGCCACCCCTTCCCCCGGGCATCTTCTTCTCCGGCGACAGTCGATACGACTGTCGCCCGCTCCGGCCCCTCCTCCTCCTGCTAAGTAGGTAGAACTCCTCCTCTTCCTCCCCTCTTCCTTTTCCTCACTTTAAACATCTACTGTTGCCCTCGATTCCGACCCCTCACCTTCTCTGCCTCCGCCCATCCTCTGGCGAGCCGCTCCCATCACCCCAGCAACCCACACGGCTCGCCGACCACCGCAGAACCTCCGCCTCCTCACCCTGATCAACCCCCGCCGTTCCACTTCCCCCACATCACCCTCTGCAACCCCACCGAACAAACCCATCTTCCGACCCACAGTCCGACCTAGGGTAGCCCTTGCACGCCGCCCCACGCCTCGCCACCACCCACACGAGCTTCGCCGCACTCTGGCGAAGCTCCCGGCACCTTCTGATTAGGCTGAGAGGCCGTTTTGCTGTGAACAGGTCACCCGACCTCCGCCGCCATTGCCGTGCAGAAGGAGCTGCTTCCGCCTGCAGCTGCAGGCGCGCCACGCCCAGATTCGACTCCCAGGCCTTGCGAGGCATTTCGACAAAGCGTCAGGCTCGCAGCTGGGGCGAAGGCCTCGCGTGAAGCCGCGATCGCCCGCTGCTTTCTCCACTGCGGGTGCTCAATTAGGGTGGGACATTTAGTCCCACCTCGGAAAACTCTGAAGAGGCGTAGCGGTATAAAGCGAAAAAGTGCTGGAGGCTTATTGCCTCAGCACACGGGGTGAGGTCCCCTTCACCCGCTCGGTTACCCGGTCTCGTCCGCGCTCACGCCCCGCGGACCTGACCCGACCCGACTTAGACTGACCTGCACTCCTCACCCACCACGCACGCCGGTGGGCCTGGACCCGGGCGCGACCCGCGTACCCGATTACCCGGATGCTCTGGGAGAGCCTTCCTAAGAGCGAATTCAGAGAAAGAGAGACGCGGGGGTGGGGGAGGGTAGAGTAGGTTTTTCCCTCTGACGTAAACTCTGAAATGTGCAGGCACAGGTGAAGAAGGAGGACTGCGGAAGAAGAAGAAAGCTAAGGGAGACACTGTAGCAACAAGCGATTTACGTCGTCTGATTGGAAAATCAGACGACGGCCTGAAGGGAAAAGAAGAAAGGAGAGACGACGTCCTGACAGGAAAAAGAAAAGAAGAAAGAAGAAGATCTGAAGAACAAAAGAACAAGGAAGAACAGCAGAAAAAGAAGAGGAAAGAACAAGGAAGAACAACAGAAGAAGAAGAGGATCACAAGGAGATAAACACAGAAGAAGAACAGGAAGAACAACAGCTAAAGAGAGAGAGAGACAAAGAGAAAGAAAGAAGAAAAGAAGAAGAACTCAAACTTTCATCTCTTTCCCTCTCTCTCTCTCTTTATTTTTTTTGTAATAGAACATGTATATCTCTAGAATACAACTTGCTCCCTGAGTTCGACCTCAGGAACTCTCTTTTATTTTCCGAGTAAAAAATTTATATATTTGAAATGATGGCAATAACTGGCTATACTACAACACTATAACAATAAAACCCGGTTGTCTCTCGAAGCCAGCAATTTCATTTGGCGCCGTTGCCGGGGAACAACGTCTATTCTAGAGGTAAACATTCCTGTTTCTCTTTTTAATTTCTGATAATCTACCCTCTTTTGTGCAGCTACAGGAAATCAAGAAGACAAGCAACCGCACGACAACCACTCCAAGGACAGGTAAATTTTTCCTCTCGCTATTAACCCCTAAACTCTAAAGAGGAAGAAAAGAAAAGAACAAGCAATATATGGCTAACCTGTCTTCCATACTTAGTAACCATAAAGAGTTGCATGTTTTCAACTCATTAGTCCTGCACACTATTTAGGGTATTTAAGGGCTAACACATTCTTGCTTGAGCCCTAATTACCCAACAAAGAACTAACTGGACCAAGTAGAGCCAACATAAGATTCAACCTTAGGGTTTTAAAGACACACTACTTAAATCAAGAATGGAGAAAATCCAAAAGAAGTGTGCCTAAACCATTGATTGAAAATACCTATTCAAAAGAAAACCTAAAACAATTGGCTCTCTAAACACTTGAACCCTAAAAGATAAGACCTAAAAGCTCTCAAAGAAAATAAGAGGTAAAGTTAACCCCTTGGGTCAACCAACCTTAAATTAGGTCACTCTTTGCACTTAAAAGACTAAAGTTCAAGTGAAACCTTAAGCACCCTGATCTTAAAATTGGTAGACTTAAGAGGTCAAGATCCCCATTCTGGTCTACCTGGAACCGCAGTGACAAGAGAGGTCGGGTGGGGGAAACCCTGTAACCCGTGGGGACGCTCTACCGTGTAGGGGTCTTCGCGGGACTCTCCCTCTCTGGCTGCCCAGGTAATTCTCAGGTGGACGATCTTTCTGATCAAGGGGTCCATCTGCCCCGCACCTCTATAGTCACCTAACACATTTTTGGGTGTCTTGATTGGGTCCAGCACCTTCTAAACTTACCTCTTCCAACAGTGCATGTACGGAAGGAGGTCCTTAAGACCACCCTTAACACCTCCTTTAGAAATTCGCTCTCATCAAGGCCAAGCCTCGACGCCCGTGTTTGTGCAGCAACACCCTCACATTATTCTCTCTTCTGATTCAGAACCAAGTTCTTCTTCTTCCCCCATCATGGCTCAGCCAGTTGAGGAAGAAAATAATCTGGAACACTAGCTCCAGCGACTCAATGACCTCTTCCAAAACTTCGTGCACCCACCACAGCGTCCTATGATGCGGGACCACTACAATCCTGCTGCGGTGGCCATTGAGCCTCGAGTCAGAATCCCGACTGGAGGACCTGATTCCGAATTAAAGCCCAACATGATTCATGCTATACCTAAATTCCATGGGCTTAATTCTAAAGATCCCTTCCAGCACATCAAACAGCTAAGGCATCTGGCCCACACTTTTGGATCAGATGCGCAAAATCGGGATATTCTTCTCATGAAGATGTTCTCCTTTTCTCTTATGGACAAGGCCGCCCATTGGTATCAAACTCAGACCCGGCCGATCAACACTTGGGAAGAACTTCAATCCGAGTTTTTGAAAAAAATTTTTCCCGTTGGTCGGACCAACGCCTTGCGCCATCAGATTACACACTTCACTCAACAATCAGGAGAACCTCTCCATGAGGCATGGGATCGTTTTCAGGATCTCATGAGAAAGTGCCCCCATCACGGAGTTCCTAAATGGGAACAAGTCCAATCTTTTTACCAGGGACTCCGTGAGGACATCCGCCTTTTCGTCAATGCAACTTGCAGAGGAAACATCATGGGTCAACATGAAGACACCGTATGGGAGATTCTCGAAAACACGTGCGAGAACTCCATCAACAATGACTCCATGGGATTATTCGACAGGACGAATACCCGCGCAGCGACGAATCTTAAGGGAGCACATGAGACGCAGGGCCTGTCCACATCAGTCGACCTGGAATTAATGGCCAGTCGATTGGACAAGGTCTCAATCATTGAAAAGAAGGTGGATGAGCTGACTCAGCACTTGCAGCGAGCCACCTCCGCGCGTAACTCCTTTGCACAACCTCCTTCCACACAGGAGACTGTGCAAAACATCCTCCACGGATCTTCCCCTAGGATGGATCCATATCCATCCCCATCTGATTCTTGGATCGGAGGATCATTCGATCCTTTCTACACCAGCTGGGGGAACTCCATTCCCCCTTTCCCTGATTCTCAGGAGGTTCCTCAGACCTGCGAGGACCTCAACGCCATCCAGAACGACCCATTCTCCAACACTTACAACCCTGGATAGCGAAACCATCCCAATTTTCAGTGGGCGGGAAATTCCCAAACCCAAAGACCACCTTTTCAGTCCCGCCCACAGCCCTCTCGTTATTACCAGCCGCCTCAGCCTCGGCCTAACCCTACTTATCCATCAGGGCCAAATCAGGATCAAATGTCCCTAATCCTTCAAACTCTGGCTGACATTCAAAAAATGAATGCGGCTATTCAAAAACAGCACAAGGACGAACTTACAGAAGTTAAAACTCAACTGGCCCAGTTGGCAAATTCTCGCCAGCCAGGCACACTCCCTTCCCAACCCCTTCCTAACCCAAATAACGTGCCAACCCAGAAGTGCGTTATGAATCCAAATTTAGGCCACGCACAATGGATTTATCAGGCCCCTACTGCTCCATCTCCAGATGAGATGGAAGCTTCAACTTCTTATGCGGGATTTCAGCAGCAGCCACCCCTCTTACAAAACCCAAACCAAAATCAGGCCGGATTAAATTCTGTAACAACACGTAGTGGTAAAACAACTCAAGACCCGCATTATCCAAACCACTCCAAGCCTGATAACCATGACCCTAGGATAGCTATCCAAGATACCACTGTCCCAGATCCACAACCTGGACCTATCCTAGAAGAACCAACCAAGATCCCGTTTCCCGAGGCCTTGACCAAGGGAAAGAAGACCACCAAACCCGTGGCCCCTGAGGAGGACCTGGTCAAGCTCTTTGAGCAGGTCCACATAAACATCCCCTTGATGGATGCAATCCGCCATGTACCAGCTTACGCACGATTTCTAAAGAATATATGTACACCCCAGCGTAAGCCGCGAACCAAGGGAGGGAGCCCAATTGTTCTGTCAGAACAAGCTAGCTCTGTAATCCTCAGTAGACTCCCACCCAAGGCAAAGGATCCTGGTACTCCCCTGATTTCTTGCAAGATAGGTGGTACCCAATTTGATAGAGCATTGTTAGACTTGGGTGCATCCATAAACCTGATACCCACATCCTTACTTGACCATCTAGAAGAATCTGAGCTAAAACCAATCAAGGTGACATTACAATTAGCAGATCGATCTATAAAGTCACCAAAAGGGATTCTCGAGGATGTTATCGTAAGAGTGCGGGATTTCTATTTTCCAGTGGACTTTATAGTCTTAGATATGGATGCACCTGAGAACCCTAGGGATACACCAATCATTCTAGGGAGACCTTTCTTGGCTACTGCTAGAGCCAACATCAGCTGTGAGGAGGGCCAAATAGAGCTTAAGTTTGGAGATCAAACACTGAAAATTGATATATTTAAGGCCCAACAAGGAATTAATTGCAGCGTCATCGAACAAATTTGTGACATCAGGACCTTGGTTGATGAATCACACTTCCAGGATGACGCGATTATGCCTCATCAACCACAGAAGGATCTTGACCCGCAAACAGAGGAGTCGAATCCAGATATGAATAACCCAGTAACTCCCACCCTCGAACCTCACATCTATACTGAACCACCCGCTGCTGCTGATAACCCCATCCTCGAATTGAAACCCCTTCCTGCTCACTTGAAATACATCTTTTTGGGTTCTAATCAAACCCTTCCTGTGATTATCAATTCCAACCTCAGTCCTGAACAGGAATCCCGTCTGATTGTTGTCCTCTAGCAACATCGCAGAGCCATCGGGTGGACTCTCGACGATTTGACTGGAATAAGTCCCTCTTATTGTACTCATCATATCTATTCGGAAGAGGGCACACGACCTTCTCGTGAAATGCAGAGACGCTTAAACCCCAATCTGCAGGAGGTCGTGAAAAAGGAGATCATCAAGTGGTTAGATGCCGGAATCATCTACCCGATCTTCGATAGTCGTTGGGTGAGCCCAATTCAGGTCGTACCCAAGAAGGCAGGACTCACCACTATAACAACTGAGACAGGAGAAATCATTCCTACCCGATTAGCCAACTCGTGGAGAGTCTGTATAGATTACCGCCGACTCAATTCCTCCACGAAGAAGGACCATTTCCCACTACCCTTCATTGATCAAATTCTCGAAAAACTTGCGGGAAATAGGTTCTTCTGCTTTCCTGACGGGTACTCCGGTTATAACCAGGTGGCAATCCATCCTGAGGACCAAGAAAAGACCACGTTCACCTGCCCCTTCGGAACATACGCTTTCCGAAGGATGCCTTTCGGTCTTTGCAATGCACCCGCTACTTTTCAGCGATGCATGCTTGCCATATTCTCAGATATGGTAGGTGATTATCTGGAAGTCTTCATGGATGACTTTTCAGTTTTCGGAGCATCATTCGACGATTGCCTCCAACACTTGGTCCAGATACTCAGGCGGTGCATCGATGTGAATTTGGTTCTTTCCTGGGAAAAGAGCCATTTCATGGTGCCTGAGGGAATTGTCCTGGGACACTCAATTTCGGAGAAAGGTATCCAAGTGGATCAAGCTAAAGTTAATCTGATTTCTCACCTTCCTATGCCTAGCTCGATCAGGGACATCCGTTCCTTTTTAGGGCATGTCGGTTTTTATCGACGATTTATCCCTGATTTTTCAAAAATCGCACGCCCCCTGACCACTCTTCTCTGCAAGGATGTTCCTTTCGAAATTTCCAAGGAATGCACTCAAGCATTTGAAATCCTGCGTGACCGAGTCACCCAAGCCCCGATCCTACAGTCCCCTGATTGGTCTCAACCCTTTGAGATCATGTGCGATGCATCCGACTTCGCTGTAGGAGCGGTTTTGGGGTAGAAAATTGACGGGAAACCTGTGGTCATTTACTACGCCAGTAAAACACTCGATGAGGCTCAGCGTAACTATACGGTTACAGAGAAAGAGCTGCTAGCTGTAGTATTTGCCCTAGAAAAGTTTAGATCGTACCTTTTGGGTTCCCGTGTCATCATATACTCGGATCACATAGCTGTGAGGCATCTCCTTGCAAAGAAGGACGCGAAACCTCGATTAATCCGATGGATCTTGCTGTTGCAAGAATTTGACCTTGAGATTCGCGACAAAGCGGGAAAGCAAAATGTGGTAGCTGATCACTTGTCCCGTCTTCCTTCTGAAATAATTGACCCTCCCGGACCCATCACTGAGCATTTTCCCGATGAGCACCTACTGACTATTGGTACTAGCCTTCCATGGTTTGCTAATGTAGTAAATTACTTGGCATCTCATCAGATCCCGTCCGATTGGCCGAAGGCCAAGAAAGACAAATTACGCTCCGATGCCAAGTATTACATTTGGGAAGACCCGTACCTCTTCCGCATAGGTGCCGATCAGATCATCCGGAGATGTGTCCCGGAAGGGGAATTCAACAATATCCTCTCTTTCTGCCATGACCAGGCATGCGGTGGCCATTTCGCCGGGCATAAAACCGCATCAAAAGTCCTCCAGTGCGGCTTTTACTGGCCCACACTGTTCAAAGACGCATACAATCACTGCAAGGCATGCAGTCGTTGCCAGACTTTGGGCAACATGAGCCATCGCGACATGATGCCTATGCAACCGATTCTAGTATGCGAAATCTTTGATGTTTGGGGGATTGATTTTATGGGCCCCTTTCCTGTTTCGGATGGTTTTGAATACATTCTGTTGGCTGTGGACTACGTGTCCAAATGGATCGAAGCCATACCGACCCGAACCTGTGATCACAAAATCGTTCTCAAATTCATTCATCAACACATTTTCTCAAGGTTCGGGATTCCTCGTGCAATAATCTCTGATGGGGGACCCATTTCACAAATGCTCAGTTTAGGTCACTGATGACCAAATACGGGGTGTCTCACCGAATCTCTACTCCTTACCACCCCCAAACTAATGGTCTAGCTGAGCTGTCTAATCGGGAGATCAAGAAAATCCTGCAAGTCACTGTTCGACCTGACAGGAAGGACTGGTCGTCCCGACTTCCGGAAGCATTGTGGGCCTATAGGACCGCCCACAAGACCCAATTGAGCATGTCTCCCTTTAGACTGGTGTACGGAAAGGCATGCCACCTTCCCGTAGAACTGGAGCATAAAGCCTATTGGGCAGTACGAAACTGTAATCTAGATCTTTCCAAGGCTAGGACCCACAGAAAACTCCAAATCAGCGAGATCGATGAATTACGCCTAGACGCGTACGAGAACTCGCAAATCTACAAGGAGCGGGTTAAAGCCTTCCACGACAAACACATCTCGAGAAAGATCTTTCATCCTGGTCAAAAGGTCCTACTCTTTGATGCCAGACTAAAACTCTTCCCAGGAAAACTGAGATCCAAGTGGGTCGGACCATATTTGGTCCGACAGGTTTTTGGAAATGGAGCAATCGAAATCAGTCCACTCAGCCACGATTCTGAACCTTTCATCGTGAACGGTCAGAGACTCAAGCCGTTCATTGATGTAACTTCTACTGATTTGGCTGAAACATCTTATATCCTCCTTTCCCCTTGAGCTTATTGTGCCTAGCCGATGGCGTAAAACTCAGCGCTTAATGGGAGGCAGCCCGTCATTCTCTTTGAAAACCTGAAACTTGTTCTGACACCTTTTTGCACTTGAGGTTCACCCTTGTAGACAGCCGACCCCACCTCAGATGCTTGCATCTGGGATTAGAAATCGTCCGCAAAAATTCAACCCGACCCATCCACTCATCCAAATTTCTGTCTTAAGGAATGAACTAAGTTAAATAAAAACCCCCTAGGTTACAATGAGGACATTGCAAATCTTAGGCATGGGGGGGGGTATGAAAGTGCAAAACTTGTAAGAAAAGGTTTCAAACAAAAAAATTCACATATGCCAAAAACACCATAAAAATTAAAATTTTTTTCGAAAAAGAATAAAAGGAGAAGGAAATTTTATGAAGGAGAAGGAGAAGAGAAACAAAATGAAAAAAGGAGCACAAAATTATAAGAAAAGGTGATAGTCATTAGTAAGGAACTAAGGAATTAACCTAAGTTCTAGACCTCATTCAAGAAAATAACTGAAAAGTGCATAATGAGATTAGTAAGAACGCAAACCTTAGGCATTCTTGAATAGACTCTTAGTACCCATTAAGATCTAGACACTCCTCAAGAGGTTGAGGAAAATGAAAAGCTGAAGTATTAGGTCTAAGGCTTAGGGAGTATTTGGCCTCGTTAACTAATTTTTGGTTTACGGGACTCAGTAACCTAAGCACCCTAACCTCACACACAGCCTGGTTCAGTAAGCGTAAAAATCAAAATCACGTAGAAGCATCGCAAAATTCTGAAAAGAACACCTAGAATAGGAGCGGGCGATCGACGCAAGTTGATTTGGACGAGTTCCCAACGCGGAGAGGTGGGAAATCCCCTCGAAGATGCGTAACAAAATATCATCTCCTCTGTGCCTGTCTCTTAGGATATTTACATATCCTACTGGGGGCATGTAAGCACTCTGCTGATTCAGATTCCATGGATGGCATTATCTCGAAGTGTCAATTGCCAGGGTCTGGATTCGGCCACGGAACACCATGGATGGGATTATCTCGAAATCTCAATAGCCAGGGTTCCGGGGGTTGCCATGGGCGGTGCTATCTCGAAGCATCAATTGCCAGGAACCCTTGAGGATTGATGATGGGAGCAAGGAATCTGATACAGACCTATTGAAAAGCCAATCCTAGGCTAGAACTAAAAAGAAAAAGAGAGAGAAAACTCTCCAAACAGAATAACTTTCTATCTCTCTCTTACAAAACGCACTGCGAACTGAGCCAGGGCTAAAATCATTTCAAGCACGGGTGCTTTAACCACAAAGTCCAATAAACCTTAGGTTAGTTCTTGTGGGCCTTAAAAACCTCTGCTAAAGACTGAGGCTAAAGCTAGACAGATTTGGATCTTGATTGGTACTAGAGTACCTTTTAGGCCTATGGTCAACATTCTAACCTAATCTAAGCTCAAATGAAAAAGCACTTATCTGAAGCTATTAAGAACTTAATGGTCTAGAACAAGGGATGAAACCTTAAGTTTTTTTGCTAAGGGACTAGCAAAAGCTAGGCATGGGGGTATGATGAGAACCTCATCATGAGCCATAACTAGCTCATTTTGACCCAATACAAAGGATAAAAGCTCCTACATAACTCAAGGAAAGGCTTAACTCAGAGAATTCTGAGTTTAAGGAGAAAATAAGTCATAAGGGGTAAAAATGCAATTTTACCAATATAATCTACATTCAGGGTAATTCAGGGTCCAAACATAGGTCAAAGCAACTTAATAAGAATAAAAGTGGGATGAGATGATCTAGCAAGGGCTACAGTAATTCCAAGGAACTAAATGATAATTTGTAACCCTAAAACAAACCCACTTCAATTCACAAGGTCCAAGGCAAAGGAAAAATGGAATAAACCCTCTAAAATTCATAGAAAAATAATCTCTAGGGTTTAGAACCTTCAATTTGACCTTAGGAACCCATCTTGACCTACATTGAGAACCATACCACATTAATAACTTAATTTGGGTTTTTGCATAAATTGACCAGTCAAACAAGGTTTAATCTAGAAATAAAATTCACCATCAGATTCCTTAGGTCCTAATTAGTCATGTATAAAAACTTGAGCCTAAGAAGAAACCTTCTTGACCAACTTTACACTTTGGTCCTCATATATTTACTTTTTGGCCCTCAACTTTTGAACCCTCGCATTTTGGCCCCTAACTCTCCTTCGTTCTTTGCGTTCAGGTCCCCCCTGCAAAACCTGCCAGCACCATGCTCCGGCGACCTTGCGCGGAGCATGGCGCCGCGCAGGGTGAGGGGGAGAGCCTGGCAAGTAAACCGGGGGTGCCCTGCGTCGTCAGCCGTCGCAGGGACACCCCCCTGGTCACTGTAACCCACCATACCGGCCGTGCAAACGCACGGACGGTATGGGTTTCCATCTCCGGCGTCCTCCGGCGAGGGAGACACGTCGTCTCCCTCCGCCTTCCTCCCTGATTCGGTCCCTATAAATACCCCCGTCGCTCCACCGTTCTTCCCAGCTCGGATCTGACGGAGAAAACCCCCAACTTTCCTCTCTTCTCACTCCGGCAGACGCCCACCAGCTCCGGCGGTTCTTCCTCCTCCTCCTCTTCGCTCTGTCGCAATACCAGCAGCAGAGACTTCTTCCCCTGCTCTTCCCGCGCCACGCCGCACCCAGCTGGCGCATCTCCGGCCCTCTGCTCGCCACCGCCCCTTCCCCCGGGCATCTTCTTCTTCGGCGACAGTCGATACGACTGTCGCCCGCTCCGGCCCCTCCTCCTCTTGCTAAGTAGGTAGAACTCCTCCTCTTCCTCCCCTCTTCCTTTTCCTCACTTTAAACATCTACTGTCGCCCTCGATTCCAACCCCTCACCTTCTCCGCCTCCGGCCATCCTCCGGCGAGCCGCTCCCATCACCCCAGCAACCCACACGGCTCGCCGACCACCGCAGAACCTCCGCCTCCTCACCCTGATCAAGCCCCGCCCTTCCACTTCCCCCACATCACCCTCTGCAACCCCACCGAACAAACCCATCTTCCGACCCACAGTCCGACCTAGGGTAGCCCTTGCACGCCGCCCCACGCCTCGCCACCACCCACACGAGCTTCGCCGCACTCTGGCGAGGCTCCCGGCAGCTTCTGATTAGGCCGAGAGGCCGTTTTGCTGTGAACAGGTCACCCGACCTCCGCCGCCATTGCCGTGCAGAAGGAGCTGCTTCCGCCTGCAGCTGCAGGCACGCCACGCCCAGATTCGACTCCCAGGCCTTGCGAGGCATTTCGACAAAGCGTCAGGCTCGCAGCTGGGGCGAAGGCCTCGCGTGAAGCCGCGATCGCCCGCTGCTTTCTCCACTGCGGGCGCTCAATTAGGGTGGGACGTTTAGTCCCACCTCGGAAAACTCTGAAGAGGCGTAGCGGTATAAAGCGAAAAAGTGCTGGAGGCTTATTGCCTCAGCACACGGGGTGAGGTCCCCTTCACCCGCCCGGTTACCCGATCTCGTCTGCGCTCACGCCCCGCGGACCTGACCCGACCCGACTTAGACTGACCTGCACTCCTCGCCCACCACGCACGCCGGTGGGCTTGGACCCGGGAGCGACCCGCGTACCCGATTACCCGGATGCTCTGGGAGAGCCTTCCTAAGAGCGAATTCAGAGAAAGAGAGACGCGGGGGTGGGGGAGGGTAGAGTAGGTTTTGCCCTCTGACGTAAACTCTGAAGTGTGCAGGCACAGGTGAAGAAGGAGGACTGCGGAAGAAGAAGAAAGCTAAGGGAGACACTGTAGCAACAAGCGGTTTAAGTCGTCTGATTGGAAAATCAGACGACGGCCTGAAGGGAAAAGAAGAAAGAAGGAGAGACGACGTCCTGACAGGAAAAAGAAAAGAAGAAAGAAGAAGATCTGAAGAACAAAAGAACAAGGAAGAACAGCAGAAGAAGAAGAGGAAAGAACAAGGAAGAACAACAGAAGAAGAAGAGGACCACAAGGAGATAAACACAGAAGAAGAACAGGAAGAACAACAGCTAAAGAGAGAGAGAGACAAAGAGAAAGAAAGAAGAAAAGAAGAAGAACTCAAACTTTCATCTCTCTCCCTCTCTCTCTCTCTTTATTTTTTTTGTAATAGAACATGTATATCTCTAGAATACAACTTGCTCCCTGAGTTCGACCTCGGGAACTCTCTTTTATTTTCCGAGTAAAAAATTTATATATTTAAAATGATGGCAATAACTGGCTATACTACAACACTATAGCAATAAAACCCGGTTATCTCTCGAAGCCAGCAATTTCATTTCTCTCTCCTTTTTTTTCTTTCTTTTTGAGCTCATAATCATACTAGATTTATCAATATATTTAGTGGTCTCTCCTAGCACTAACACTTTGATTAGGTTCTGATAACTCTATGACTAAGTCAGAATTCTTCAGCTTGTATTCAGGTAGCCAGAAATACAGAAAAGTAGGTCAAGGCTATATTTGGTGGATCATGAGGGTGGTAGGTGTTGTTGCCTCAGTACACTTGAAATAAATTCTAAAAGTACTTATAAACTCTTTTTCCCTTTTCTACTTTTTCTTTCTTTCTTTTATGCTCTTTTTTTTTTGTATATATATATAATTTTTTTTACACATAGACAATACCTCTTTTTTCTATTTTTTTATCCAGACATCTAATAACATGATGCAATATCACATATAACTTTTATTCAAGAGGCATTATTCAGAATTAGGGGATGTTCAGGAGGATATCGGGTGACTTATTTTGTGGAAGTGCCTATTCTCGACATTGGGAAAGGAATGGATAGGATAACGTATTTATAACCTTGATATTAATACCCTCCTTCAATCGAGGATTCTGTAAAGGACAGTCCGGACCATCCACCTCAGTCCTAGGTTTATCAGAACCCACTCTCTACGTATTTGCCTTATTTGGTGGCTCTCAAGAGATTCGCACTAAGAACTTGTACGCAGAAACCGAGAGCAAAAACTATGCCTAACTCTGAGTATCAGTATCTAATTATCCAGAAATTAAGATTCCTCATACTAGTCTTAGAGCACCAGTAGACTTTATACTCTCCCCTCACACTTGTTTGATGGATCTATTAGAAGATAGTTTGTGTGATTCCCTAATTACTATCCAAGGGCTTAGGAAAAGAAGCATTGCTTCTTCTCGACAAAGTAAAGATGTTTATCAGTCTTCACAGAGGATCCATTACAAATTCTATGTATAAGTGTGAAATTTTACTGGATTCTAAACTCAGGAATCAACTTAATAATAAATCCCTAGTAAAATCTTAATAAAAATTCTTTATGCCTAAATGCATTTTTTCTTGTCATAAAAATTAGACATGCAATGCTCACCCCCTATGCCTATTCATTACAATGTCCTCATTGAAATGTATGCATGCAAATAAAAATATAATAAGCAAGAGGAGGGGATATCACCTGACTATTCTTGTTAATCCAGGTCAGCATGGATGCAGAGGATGTAGAGCTACTTGTAATGAATGCTAGGTTGCCTCCCAGCCAACGCTAAGTTTAATGTCATTTGCCGGACTTAAACCCAAAAATATGTAGTACAATACTGTGGGTTAAGAGCAAAAGTAATAACTATTGTAGGGGAATTTAAGATTAGTAGAAAGACATGATCATTTAGTCTCAGAATTAGTGATCCACAAATGCGGACCAGCTGATGATGCAACACTATTCCAAAGAGTCTTTTTGATTTAGAATATGAAATAGGGTGCTCGCGCACTAAATCGGTGTTTTAAAGTTGTCACATTGTAGTATAGCCAAAATAGCACTCAAATAAATAAATTTATTACTCGAAAAAGTTTCGAGGTCGAACACAGGGAGCAATATGGACTTTAAACTCAAGATCACAATTTAAATCAAGAATAGAGATTGCAATAAGAATAATGTAAGGATCAATATGCAAAAAGAATGGAGTAAAATGGTGATTTAAATCACTAATTACTCCTCACAAATAACACTTAAATCAAGCCTCAAGTATATGCAATCAAAGTATCAGAGGTCTTAAATAGCCTTGTGCTACAGTGCTAGAGACTCAAGGGTCTCTCAGCTTCTTTCTCTTCTCTATTCTTCTTCTTCTTCTCCTGTGCAACACCTTCTCTTCTTCTTCTTTTGCTCAAGCCTTCTTCTTCCTTTCCTTCTTTGTCTTTCTTGCTTCTTCAATTCTTCTTCTTCCTTCAACCCTTCTTTTCTTCTTTCTTTCTATGTTCAGCTACTTCATATAGAGGGGGAAGGCTTCTTGAATTTGGCTAACTGTCAGCCAGTTCTTGCCAAGAGAAAAACCACCCTCTACTTGCATAGACTCTTTCTCTTTCTCTCCTCTTAGGCTCCGCCCTCCCAGGGCCTTTCAAGGTATAGTCGGGTAATCGGGTAGGCGCGTACTCGGGTTAAGGGCTACAAGCATGGTCGTAGTCGAGGAGTGAAGGCTTAGGAGGGTCGAGCACTCTAGGACTGTGGGTGATGTGTTGCGGATGAGGCGCAGGTGTGCGTGGGTGAGAGGGACCTCACCCCATGTTTAGAGGAAAAGGGCCCTATTGACAAATTCAATATATGCATGTGCGCTGCTTTAGTGGCCTTCGATGTGGGACTATCTGCTCCCACTTTGCTCACACACGCAGCTGTTGCTTCCTTCGCCCAATTTGAGTGTTAGGAATAGTCAAAGGCTCCAATTGACCGTGTGAGGATGTTCCTGGAGGTAATTTGCACGTTCTGAGGGTGTCACCTAGGTGCTGTCAAGACTGAAGCATGCTTCAAGCAAGCTCGAAGGTCGGCTGTAATGGTAGTGAAGACTGGCACCTGAAATTCAAGAATAAAGGCCTCGTGGCCACATCAGAAGGCTCAACAGATTTGCCATGGAGTGGTGAGTGTGGTGGTAGTTGTGTAACGTGGCATGAGTGAGGGTGGAGGTCGAACGGTGACGGAGAAGGGTGTGGGACAGTCAGTTGATCGGTGGAGCGTTGGAGAGGTTAATAGCCTCAAATACTAGAGGGCTTTTGCTCTCTACGACACGACAGAGGTGTAGGGATGAATGGCGGCCAGGTTGGTTGAGCATAGTGGTTGTGTGAACTCGCCGGAGGTACACCGTTGAGGTGGAAGACGGAGGGAGGTAGGGCGAATCGATGGTTGAAATGGAGTTGCGAATATCTGGAAACGAAGAGTGGAAGACAAGGCATCGATCTGGGTAGCTAGCAGATGAAGTAGGGCAGAGGAGGTGCTGGTTATGGTGTTGCCGGTGTCAGAGAAGAGAATAGCTCCAGAGAGAGAGACGGTGATGAAGAGGGAGGTTAGGGCACCAGCTGGTATGGCTCCACACGAGAAGAATTGAGGAGGATGTCTCCGTTGCCAGTGTTGCAAATGGAGGACGAAGATGGACGGAGGGGCTCGCTAGACGTCGAGGAGCTTTCAGCCGAGAGAGAGAGACAGAGGAATTAGTGGGGATTCTTGGCCAATATCTAGTGTCGGGAGGACGGTATGATCAGGAGGTTTTGGGCTTGGAAGCAAACTTCCCAAGCTTGGAAAGCTCGCTGGAGTTTGGGATTTCCTTGATATCCAAATCTCTTATTCATTTGCATGAGAGATTAGGTAAATTTTAGGGTGTGGGATTGGGTTCAAAAGGAAGGGGATTTCTTGACGAACTTCCCTTTCAAATTTTAAAGGGATTCATCAAGAAATCAAGGAGTTCTTTCCAAATTAAGGTTGCTGGAGAAAGTAGGAATAAGTTTAATGGTAGCAGGAACCTTTTGGTGAGAACGACAACAAAGTTAAGGGTCTATTTGAAAAGATTTTGAAAGTTAAGTGCAAAAATGTAATCAGATAGGACCAAGTTGTAAACTAGGTCAAGACAAACTTATCTTGGGTCCAAATTTTGGTACAAACCTAGTTTGGACCTAAGGAATCTAATGGTGAAGTTGGATTTTAGTTTTGACTACATTTGATTGAGTAATTTATGCAAAAACCCAAATTAAGGCAAATGTTTATCTGAGACTCTATTCTGGGTCAAAATGGGTTCTGATGGTCAAATTGAAGGTTCCAAATCCTAGAGAATATTTTTCTAAGAATTTTAGAGGGTTTAGGTGAATTTTATTTTGACTAGAACCTCAGCTAATTAAGCGGGTCTATTTTTAAGGTTTTAAAAAGTCATTTAATTCTCAGAACATGTGCAAACCCTTTTCTGATTGTTTTAACCCACTTGTTATCTTTCTAAGACCATTTGACCTTCATTCAACCCCTGAGAAAACCCATCGTTGTAATGTATTCATGATATGCTGGTAAAATTACAGTTTTAACCCTAGTTTCTTATTTTTCCCTTAGAATGATTATGCAGTGACTTATGACTCTGTGGTATTTATGTAGGAGCATTTACTGACTTAATTGGATCAAAATGAGCTATTATTACTCATGATGGTGTTCCCATCATAGGGTCAGGTGGTGAGGTTCAAACTACAGAGCCTGTCTATCAATCCAGTTCCATAATTCAAGAAGAGGTGGTATAGGGTCTAGATTGAAATCATGATTTAGAGTTAAATCTGGTTCTGAATCAGAAAAATAAGGGTCTTCATAATGGTAGCTGATATCTAATTACGCAGTAATCATATGTCATAATTAACCTAAATTAGGCTAGGACTTAACATAAGTTAGGACAGTTCACGCATGCATATGCATTACTTGCATCCTTACTTCTTTCTTTTATCTATGCATAAAATAATGCTATAATGTGCTGATTAGGTGCATTATGTCAATTACAGGTAATAAGCTAACTAGAAGGTAGATCTAAAGCTGGATCTGAAGAATAAAGAATAATTGGAGTTGCAGTAGAGCTGGAGCAGAAGACCTAGAATAAGATGTAATAGATAATAATGTAAGGGGTTGAGGTATGCTATTCTATTTAAGTAGGAATAAAGCAATAAATTATGAAGAACTTAGGACCATCTTAGCCTTAGGAAAGCCTAGAAGCTTCCCCAAGCCTTAGCCACCCTTAGATTAGGTCACCACACCCTAAGAAGCCTTAAAGCCCTAATTCTAGCCTCTATCTGGACATCCAGATAAGTTATAGGATGTCCAGAACCCTTAGCCAACTCCTACACACCTTAAACGCACTTCTGCGGTGTTATTGGACGTCCAGACACTTGGTCTAACGTGAAATTTCTATAGAATAGACAAGACAGAACCTAGAATCCCTTTTGACTCTGATTGGACATCTAGACAATAAGTTTGCACTTCTGATTTTTCACTATGAGACGTCTGACACTATTATTGGACGTCCAGAACTACCCTCCAGACCCTGTTTTGAGATTTAAGCCTTAATCTTGGATCTCTAGGTCCCAAAACCCAATTCCGACCCCATAGGAACCTAAATTAAGGTGCCCTAACCGTAGTACATCACCTCTAGACCTCCTTAAGGACCTAATTGACTTGGATCTTAGTCAATTCCATCACCCTATTCAATTGGACTCATTGAGTCCAATTTTGCCCTGATCTCTGCACACACTATCCAATTGGACTCAGTGAGAGTCCAATTAACCTAAACCTGACTTAATTGAGTTATTTTACTATCAATTAAGTTTTCACACACACAATTAAACTTGTATTAAGTTTAATTGCAGTTTACCTTAGTGAATTAGGGTTTACAACCCTAATTTGAGACCTACCTTGACCTAAACCCACTAGAACCTAACCTAATCAACCTAGCCACCTAAGTTTCGACCCACACACACCCACACACACCATCCACATGAAAATACCAAGCCTAGAGTTCTCTATAACTCTCTACCATGTGTTGTTGCCTTGGTTGCTAAAATTAGCAACCAAGAGCCATTCAATTTTTAGATCCACATTTGGTGGATCTAAAAACCACCATCCATCCTCTCTCTCTCACTCTCCCACGAGCTCCCACCATAGGCCTCTCTAGAGAATTCCATAATTCTCTATAGAGCTTCCCTTTCGTTTATAAAAAGACCTAAGGGGTGGCCATTTGCACCCATTCACTCTTGGCTTCATTCACTCTTGACTTCCATCTAGTTTAGCTACATCCACTTCCACTCCATCTCCTAGAGTAGCATCATCATGAACACCACCATCTCCATGCCAAGATGTTGGATCATCTCCTCAATCTCTCTCCAAGGGCCGGCCTAAGCACCATTGGCCGCCCCTCCTTCTCCTCTCAACCAAGTCAAAGGCCATCAGAGCCTACCTCTGAATGCCCTTATTTCTGCTAGATTAGTGGCTTAGTTCCTCATAGTTTATAAGCTTTATTTGCTACTTAGTAGTGCAGCTCTAAATTCTCCCAAAATGATGCATGCATAATCCCTCGTAGATTCATGTATGCGATCATTTTTTGCTAGCTAGATTGTGTTTCCAAGCATTCCTCTATAAGCTTTCCATGAGTTCCATGTTGCAACCACCATGATGAATTAATGAAAGATCTTTTTCTAGATATATATATATCTATGTGTTAAGAATCATCATGAGCTTATTGCAATATATTTTGTGCGATTAAAGTTGCCTATTTTTACTTTCTGATATTCTGGCAACTAAGCATGTCATGCATAAATACGTAATAACCATAAACTGACATGCGATTTTAAGCAAGTAGAGCAAAAGTGATCGATTTCAAATTTGCATTTCCATAAGTGCCTCCTAGAGACGAACGATCGGGACTTAAGTCTCATTATCCTTAGAAATATTTTTGTTTGATCATATTGTGCATTATACAATGATGATTTTTCTTATCAAAAACATGCTATACAGATTGCAACAAATGGTGTCGTTGTTAGGGAGGCAACATCATTTTTGATTTCGATCTTTTGAGCTATCACTGACAAATCTTCCTCCACTTATCTTTTGATGTGCAGGAAAACAAGAAAAACGAGAATCTGCGGATACAACGAGCGTAGATTAAAATAAAAATAAGGTGCACATCTCATCCTAGATTAGGATTTCCCTCTCTGAACCCTAGGCCAGATTTACTTGAAAAAAAAGAAAAAAAGCCTATTTATTTTTGCAAAAAATAAAAAAGAATTAAAGAAAAAAATCTAGGTAGTTAGATTAGGTTTCTTTTTGAATCCTAGGCTAGTTTTGAAAAAGCAAAAAAAAAAACGAAAATCCTTTGAGAAAAAAAATCTTTTTTGAAAAAATAAATTTGGTGGAAAGTTTGAATTTTAAACTCAAACACCTTTTAAAAGCTTTCTCACCGCCCATGATTTTCGGCCAGACATCAAATTCTGATTTAAAAATTCAATTTTCAAAAAATTAGTAAACGAAAAATTCTAAAATTCAAGCTAAACCTTCATTTTCAAACCATCCTTCAAATGGCACCATTTTTTTAGAAAAATTCTAAGTACAAAATTCTTAAAAATTCACAAAGTGCAAGGGGGTCAGACTGACCCAGATTTGAAAATTTTCAAAATTCAAAATGCAATTTCGAGCAATTCGTGAATTAGTTTTGGCTAAAAATGGTGAGGTTTGAAAGCTGATCTCATTAGCTTCAATTTTCATATTTTTCCTGAGTTTTTGAAAATCATTTGATACTGTTTCAATTTGAAAAATTGACCAGGAGTTAAAATTCTAGATCAAACTGCATGACATTTAAAAATCTCTATAAATTCTGTTGAAACAGTAAAAATTATAAAAAAATATTCTCTGGAAAGATAATTGAAAAAGGAATCTACTTGCCAAATTTTTAGCTTATTTTGATTCCAATTTTTATCAGAGAATTGGTCTTAATTTTGTGGTCTGCTAAAGAAGAAAAAAGTAAAAAAACCCTAGAATTGCATAAACCCTAGGTTACATCTTTAGGGTTACATTCTAGAAACAACATTTGGGCTAGCCTAGACTTAGTCAAGTCTAGTGCTTAGCCAATGAGCTTGGTCACCTTGTGGGCCACTCACCACAAACCCCAACTAAAGAAAATTGGGGTAAAATCAATTTTAAAACACGAAATCAACCCGAATTTGTTATCATACTACTGGGTGTTTTCAATCTCTCTTGGCAAACCTGGTGACTAAGTCTGCAGGGTAGTGTCAAATGACCGTGGCTAAGGGGTAATGGAATCAGAGGCGTAAGCCATAGGAAGAACCTTCCCCTTAGTCCCCTCGTAACCAGACTGGCTAGGTTAGCTTGAGAGGTGGAAATCACTTTCAGTCGGTTGCATGATGAATTTTTCTTTAGGAATTAGAACTTAAAATGACAAACTTGGTCATCCGATCATAAGGACCGTCTTATTGATAGGTCCATAGCCTTGTCTGGCTTGGCTACACCAACCCAAGGGTTAGGTGGTGTATGTAAGGAAGGAAGTCACTTAGACCTCAACTGGTTAGACCTTGGGAGCCACTGCCAAGGAGGCGAGTCACCTCTCCAAGACCATCTTCTCCCCCCACTTCTTCTACTCCCTTAGCTGCAATGGCTAATCTTGGACCTGGACCTAGACCGGGTCAAGACGTTGGTAATCTGGACCCAATGGCTCATCTGGAGGCTCGAGTTGTTGAATTTGAGGAGCGGCATCAGCAGACCATGGACTGTATCTTGACAATGCTTGACAGAATGCAGCATCCACCACGAGGAGAACTTCAGGATTTTTATGATCCAGCTACACCAATCGTCGCACCCTTAGTCAGGATTCCCATAGGTGGAGATGCGTTTGAGCTCAAGCCTAATGTGATCAGTTTGATCAGCAATTATTTTTATGGAAACTCAAGCGAAGATCCGTTCCAGCACTTAGAGGACCTGAGTCGACACGTAGAAATGATTCGATTCAGGAATGTTGATCTTGGGATTATTCTGATGAAGCTTTTCCCATTTTCTCTAAGGGACAAAGCTTCATACTAGTTTAAGACCATTGGGAAGCCAATTGGAACCTGGCCGGAATTACGATGTGAATTCCTTCAAAAGTTCTTCCCGATCAGTCGAACGAACGTGATGAGGCATGCGATCATGACTTTCTCCCAAGGACCTGGGGAGAAGTTGCATGATGCCTGGGATCGATTTCACGACCTTCTCCAAAAATTCCTGCATTATGGTATACCTAGATGGCACCTAGCTTAAATCTTTTACCATGGGCTGGATGGCACACATTGGTCTCTGGCCGATGCATCTAGTGGTGAGAATTTCCTCACAAAAGATGAGAACAATGCATTTGAGTTGTTCGAATATTTGGTGGAGAACTCGATGAATGCCACGTCCATGAACTAGTTCAAGCAGCCTGGACAGCAGCGGGATGGTGTCCATGAGGCTCACACCGAGTCTATTCGAGCCGACATGGATATCATCGTGAAGTAGCTGGATAGAATAAACCTGATTGAGAAAAAGATTGACCAAATTAGTCAGGGTCAATCTGACCTGAAGTTTGCTGCTCCAAGACCCTCCTATGCACCCCAAGCCCCCCTGCTCGAGTTAATCTACTCACTTGGGATGCATCTTCTCCATATTTACGAGATCCTAGATATTAGGATCCTGTAAACAATCCCGATCTGGCACCATATGACTAGGGTCATGCACCACCCGCAGATTGCAATACGTATCCCCTTGATGGATATACATCTCAGACGTCTTCAACCTACGAGGACGTCAGTGCTATTCAACGATACAAGCGTAATAACCCATATTCAGAGACATATAACCTTGGTTGGCGCCAGCATCCGAACTTCTCCCGGTCCGATAACTCACAGAGACCACATCAAGATCCACACTACCAGACCAAGTAATACAGGAATGCACAAAACACATACCCTAGGCAGCAGCAATTCCCGTATCAACAGCAGCAACCCCATTCTATATACTAGCCGCTGCACCAAGCTGCCAGTCACCCTCCAAAGCGGCCTGATCCTCTGGAGGCACTGAAAGAGGAGCTGCAAGAATCGATGGGGAAATCTACACAGGATAGATTGCAGATAATGAAGACGATGGTTGACCAGATACAGACTATATAGAACACGAAAACTAGCTGTTGCAAGAGCATAGGACTCAAGGAGCCTTGCCCTCCCAACCCATCCCGAACCATCAGTATGTGCAGAACCAAGGCACCCCACTTAGGTTTCAAGCACCACAGGGATAGGCACTCGCCATATTACAGCTGCCTCCTGCACCACTTGGTTATGCTTAAGGCTAGTCGCCTTTGATGCAGAACCCCGCATACTCTGCCCCTTCCACTCCCCCACCACCTCATGGACAGCTAGTCGATGCAAATGCTGTCTCATTGAGGAGTGGAAGGAAGACATTCAACCCACCACATAGGTAGGCAGATCCTGATTTTTCTCACCCTTCGGCGCAGGCAGGTTCGACTCCATCATCTCAGGAGCCACCTACGGTAGATAAGGGTAAGAGGCCACTTGACCCTGAGATTCCTGTCCCTTTTCTTGAGGCTCTGATGCGAAATGTAGTACGAAAGGACACGTGGAATTTTGAGGATCTGAAGTCAATGTTCAAGGAAGTACATATTTAGGTTCCCCTCCTCGAGTCAATTGATCACATCCCTGCTGTCGCTAGGTTCTTCAAAGACTATTATTCCCCGAAGCAATAGCTTAGAATTGGATGACAGGTGGTATTGTCAAAAGAAGCTAGCGCCGTGATTCTAGCCGACTTTCCACCGAAAAAGAAAGACCCTGGTACCCCACTCATATCCTGCTTCTTGCAGGATTCTCCATTTGATCAGGCCCTTCTAGATCTAGGTTCATCCATCAACCTAACTCCCACTGTCATATTTGATCGATTTCAATTTGGGGAGTTAAAGCCTACCTCGGTCAAGATTCAGTGGCTGATAAATTAGTAAAAACATCGAGGGGGGTGGTTGAGAATGTGATCGTAAAAGTCAACAGATTCTGATTTCCCGCAAACTTTTTCATTCTCGATATGGAGGTTCCTCCTAATCTCCGAGATGCACCAATCATTTTGGGTCGCCCATTTCTAGCGACAGCCCGAGCAAACATTGATTGTCAATCTGGGTGTATGGAGATAGCCCTAGGTATTGAGCGACTTCGACTTGACATATTCAGGGCATCAAGGAATTTTGACTGTGATCGCATAGAGGAGGATGGTGAAGACGAAGATTTGGCATACTATGGTAACATTGGGCTCCTTTTTGATGACCCAATGTCTCATTCGTCCACACTATCAGGGTTCTTGGACCTCGATCCACATGGGACTGAGACCACTGCACTGCACATATCTCCCCGAGGATCTGATAGTTTAGGGTGTGTTTTTGACCACATCACCTCTGAATCTAGCCATCCTGATCCGTACACTACTGGATCGCCCTTGTTGTTACAAGAAGATGTGACCATAGCTAAAGGGTTTCTTGTTAGCACAGTCACAACTGACTATCTCACTGGTCGTGAATCAGTGAGAATTCACACGCATCCGGATCATCAGATTTCCACCTTCAAATATGCTCCTCCTATTCCTATCTCTGCCTCTGACCCACCCGTGATTGAATTGAAGCCCTTACCTGACTGACTTAAGTATGTGTTCTTGGGCGAAAGTGAGACATACCCGGTTATTATTAGTGCCCACTTAACCCAAGAATAGGAGCATCAATTGATTTCTACGTTACAAAACCATAGGGCTACTATAAGGTGGAGCATTGCTGATCTCCACGGTATTCGCCCCTCGTTTTGCACTCATCACATTTACACGGATGAGGGGGTGAAACCTTTGAGACAACCTCAAAGAAGGCTAAACCTGAATATGCTAGAGGTTGTTAACAAGGAGATCATCAAATGGCAGAATGCAGGTATTGTATACCCAACCCAGATAGTGCCAAAGAAAGCAGGACTCACGGTAGTGAAAAATGATAAAGGCAAATCCATCCCAACCCACGCTGCAACATCTTGGTGGGTCTGCATCGACTATAGGAAAATGAACATGGCTACCCAGAAGGATCACTTTCCTTTGCCTTTCATTGATCAGATCTTGGAATGGTTAGCTGGACGCAGTTTCTTTTGCTTTTTGGATGGATACTCCAGGTATAATCAAGTAGCGATTAGCCTGGAAGATCAAGACAAGACCACATTCACATGCCCCTTTGGAACATTCACTTTCAAGTGGATGCCCTTTGGACTCTGCAACGCACCAGCAACATTTCAACATTGTATGATGGCCATCTTCTTTAACATGATTGGGGACTATGTGGAGGTGTTCATGGATGACTTCTCCATTTTTGCAGATGATTTCACATCTTGGCTTGATAACCTCACCAAAATCCTAAAACGGTGTATTGAGGTAAACCTAGTACTATCCTTGGAGAAAAGCCATTTCATGGTGAGAGATGGCATAGTACTAGGGCACAGGATCTTTAAAAATGGACTCAAGGTCGATTGAGCTAAATCTGAGATTATTTCCCACTTATCCTCACCTAGCACGGTCAAGCAGATCAGATCATTCTTGGGTCATGTCGGCTTCTATCGAAGATTTATACATGATTTCTCAAAAATTGCACGACCTTTGACAAATCTCCTTGTTGCCGATGCCCCATTCGAATTCGACACCTCGTGTCTCAGCACCTTCGAGACTTTATGAAGTGTTGTCTGCAATTCCCTGATTCTCCAACCACCTGACTGGTCACTTGATTTTGAGATGATTTGCGACGCTTTTGATTTCACCGTCGGTGCTATTTTAGGCTAGAGTCGAGAGAAACAACCTGTTGTCATATACTATGCTAGCAAGATGCTGAATGAGGCTCAACGCAATTATACTGTCACCGAAAAAGAACTGCTAGTAGTAGTATTCGGGTTGGAGAAATTCAGATCTTATTTATTAGGGTCCAAAGTTATCTTCACTAACCACTCCGCCATCCAACATTTATTGGAAAAGAAGGATGCCAAACCCCAGCTCATCAGATGGATCCTTCTATTGCAAGAATTTGATATTGAAATCCACGACAAAGCCAGAAGGCAGAATGTTGTGGTGGATCACCTATCCCGACTGGACCCAGCCCACATTCCTTATTCCTTGCCTATCCATGACCAATTTTTGGATGAATCGCTTTTGGCAGTTCATACTGTCGAGTTCCCCTGGTACGAGGATATCGCAAACTATCTTGCCATAGGCAAGATTACTACGAACCTATTCAAGGACCAGAAACTCAAATTTACTGCAGAGGCCAAATTCTACCTCTAGGATGACCCACTGCTCTTCCGCATTGGAGCGAATCAGATTATTCGAAGATGCAACCCAGATTCTAAGATCCCCAGTGTGTTATCTTTTTGCCATAATGATGCTTGTGGTGGTCATTTCTTGGGATGGAAAACTACTGCAAAAATTTTGTAGTCGGGATTTTTCTGGCCAACTATTTTTAGAGATACACACGAATACGCCCAGCACTGCAAACAATGCCAGTCGGTCGGTCCTATGACCAGGAGAGACATGATGCCACTCCAGCCCATCATGGTTGTAGAAGTGTTCGACGTTTGGGTCATCAATTTTATGGGTCCTTTTCCGAACTCGCATGGTGATGAGAAGCTCATCATGGTCTCTAATTACCACTAATTAACTAGTCTTCCTATGTAATTAGCTAGAAATATGTAAATATATGGGTTAATTATTAAATAAGGGATAAATAGTAAAGGACCTTAAAATAAGTTAAAAATGCTATATTATCATCCAATTAGTATTATTAATAATTTAGCTAATAATTGGACTCGAAATATTTTCAGTAATTTATCTAATTAATGTGGTTAATTAATTTAAGCACAATATATACCTAAGTATGTAATAACTTAAGTAACATTACTTAATTAAATAAATTAATCTAAAAAGGGTCAAAAATGTAAATTCAAGGTCTAAATATAATAAATTTGTTATTTATAATCATATATAAAAAGTTGAAAAAGATTTAAATTAAAATAAACCTTGAAAACCTAAGTTTACATTTTAGTCCTTATATTTTATTTCAATCGAGGCCTTATTCTTCATTTAGGTCCTTAACTTTCATTAAGATTAAATACCTGAAACTTCTTCTTTCCTTCTTCAGCCTCCTCGATGGTTGACGATAGGAGATGCGTCCACCATCTGATCACCGCACATCTGACGTCATTCCTTCCTCTCCAAGCTCCTAAAGCTTGTGCTCACCATCTCCTTCTCATCCACCGGTCTGGATGAAGCTGTAATCCCATTTTAGGGTTGGAGATAACTTCACCGGTGCTGGAGAAGATGCAGGTGGTTACTCCACTCCTAGCCTCTTCTCCATCCAGATTCAACCTCCATCTCAGCCACCGCCACCCATAAATACCCCTCCACACCGTCGATTTTCACCAAGTTAGCTCCCTTCACTCTCCTGCACTGAGCTAACCAATAGGCTATTCCTTTCAAACTCTAGCAACCTCCCTTCGCTTCATCCGTCTTCCTCCATCCATCCTTGATCGCTCTGGATCTCCACCGAAGTCAGCCAATTCTTCTGATGCAGTGCTGACTAGGAGTTCCTCTACTTCAACTCATAAATGCCCGCTGGACTTCTTTCATCAACCCTCTGATTTCCTCCTCCGTTATGAACCATCGACGGAGATCTCCTATCCCCTTCATCCAGGTAACAATAGATTAGGTTAATTAGTTAGGTAGATTAGGTAGTTGTAATGTTAGTTTTTCATTCGTTTTCTCCAGCTCCGGCGAGCTCCTTGACCTTGTTAGGAGCAAATCTCTTGTCTTTTTAAGTCATTAATCACCTTCTTTAACCTTTCATGAACATCTCTATCACTTTTAATTACTAAATTGATCATCTAATTGTCTAAACCACCTCTACCTCCACCAATTGCTCCTGCTGTCCATGGCAGTAGTGGTTGATCTTATTCCAACTCCACTGGGGCTCTCCACCATTTATTCATCACTTATGGGCCCTAATCCTCACTCTAATTTAATTAATTACCCTCTATAACTTAAACACCCGATTTAATTTAAGCTCCTGAGCTCGCTCTCAATGGCAGCTCAGGAGGAGTTCAAATCATTAATTATTCATCTATATACCATCGTAAATACATTTTGACTTGTTTTCTCCACTCAATTGAGTGGGAAAATAGGTCCTGAGCTTAATCACATTCAAAACTTGTCTACTGTGAATTCACTGATTAATTCTCTTTTTTTTTTTTGAAACAAAAAGGAAAGATATCATCTTACGATAGCAATCCGAAGCGGTATATTATATAAACAACTAAGAGGAATTACAAATGAGATCCCCATGTATGTATGAGGGACCAGCACTATCTTATAATTCTTTCACAGCACACCGGTCTCTCCTGAAAAAGTCTGTCATTTCTCGCCTTCCACACACACCAGAGAGTGACAGCCACGTTTACATGTGGCTTCCCTCTCACACCAAACCCATGCCATATGGAAGCCCAATCTGGAAGTGGCTCCTGACATGTCCTCCTCCAAATAGCATCAGTAATAAGGCAAGAAGAGAATATATGATTTGTAAAGTCAGTATGCATCCCACATAAGTAACAAATATGGTGATCAGTTCCCAACCTTCTATGTCGCAAATCTCCTGTGATCAATCCATCTCTCCTACATAGCCAAAGAAAAATATATACCTTAAGGGGAATTTTTAGAAGCCAAATCTTCTTATCAATGAAATCACAGCTCCTTCGACTCCCATGGTTTAAGATTCTGTTATAGCCATTTTGCACATTGTAAACCCCCCCCTAAGGTACTTATTCTCCACACCAGTCCTTGGCCTAAAGCTCTAAAGGTCTGATAGCAGCTTCCTCCTTTCTTCCCACAGCTGGGTGCCCCTCCTGTTGGATTCCTCCTCATACAGATTCCAGCTGCAGCTGCTGCAAGACTAGAACCTGCTGACAGTAGCTTCCTTGTCAGATGTTGCAGCAAAGGCCCTTGGATAGAGCTCCTTCAAGACACCCAGCACTGACCAACCCTCCTTCCAGAAACTGAAGGCCCTGCCATCCCCAATAGCCGGCTGCAGCAATTGGAAGTGATCAGCCAATGCTCTTGTCACTGATTTCCAGAAAGGAGAAGGTCTGCTGGGCTGAAGCCTAGATAGCACACTATTGGAATCACTAAAGCTATCTCTGATCGAGATAGTCCATGGCTTCAGGTCTCCTTGCAAGAGTTTAACTGCCCACTTAAGTAGCAAATCATCATTGAAGTGCTTCAAGGACTTAATCCCAAGTCCACCCCTATCTTTTGGTTGGCAGATCTACTCCCATTTGAGTGGCTGTAGAAATCTGCCCTCATGTTTAGCTCCCTTCCAAAAGAACCTTTTTCTCAATACATCCAACCTTTTCCAAATGGAATTAGGTGCTTTAAATATGGAAAAGTAGAAAATAGGGATGGAGGAGACCACAGAGTTGAGCAAGATAAGTCTTCCACCTTTAGAGAGGAAGCTGCTATGCCACCCATCCAATTTCACAGAAATTTTGTCAAAGAGGCAGCTCCAATCTCTCTTTTTCATTCTAGAGCATCTCAAAGGCAGCCCCAAGTATTTAATAGGAAGACTGATGTGGGGGGTCCCCAAAATAGTAGCTAAAGCACCATGCTCCTCCTCAGGTAAGCCAAAGCAGACTAGACTAGATTTATCCCTATTCAACTTCAAGCCAGAGAGCTCACCAAAGATATTGACCATATGCTACAAAGCCAGTGCTTCATCCATAGACCCCTCCACAAAAAAAACCATATCATCTGCATATTGAAGAATGGGAGCCAAGTTACTCCTGCAAGACAATGAATACCCTCTAATAAGACCTGCTTCAGCGAGCTTACAAGAGTACTAGGCCAAGTTGTCCACTGCAAGGTTGAAAATCAGAGGTGCCAGAGGACATCCTTGCCTAATTCCACATTGGGGTTGAATCCAAGAACCACAGGGCTTCCCATTTATCAAAGGGGTGAAAGAGGTAGTGGTGATACATCTTTTCACCCATTGAATCCAAGTAGGGGGAAATCCTCTTCTTTTAAGCACTTCCCAAAGATATGTCCAACTGATGGAGTCATAAGCTTTACGGAAGTCAACCTTCCATAGAAAAGCCTTACATTTCCTTTTGTGCCAACCACAAATCATCTCTTGGGCCATGATAAAAGATACATGTAGAGATCTGTAGGGGAGGAAGGTTGATTGAATAGGGTGGATCAAATCTTGCAAAACAGGCCTCAATCTATTGGCCAAGACCTTGCTAATCACCAGGTATAAAGTGTTAGAGAGGGCAATAGGTCTAAACTCCTGAAAGGATTCAACTCCTGGAGTCTTTGGCAAAAGAAAAAGATAGGATCTATTGATTCTTTCAAAACCAAAGTTGCCACTCTCAAACTCTCTGATCACATCCATTACCTCAGTGCCCACAATATCCCATAACTCTTTGTAGAAGAGAACATGGATCCCATCAGGACCAGGTGATCCTTCACAATTGAGATCTTCAATGACCTTCAAGACTTCAGCTTCAGACATAGATTCTATTAGGCTGGACCTTTGAATATTTGTAATTCTGGGAATATCACTAGCTGCCACTAATTCTCATTTTAATGAGTAATTGATGAAATCAGTGTGTTCCTAAGGTTCCTTGTGACCTTAGGAAACTTTTTGAATCATTAATGGCACATTTTACTAATATCTGTACATTTTAAGCCTTTTTCTGGACTCACCGGAGCTCCAGCAAGCTTCGACGAGTCAAACAGGCTCTTCAGCCTATAGAACTCAGTGTGAATCTCCAGATCATCGATTTAAAGTTCACTGATCATGCTAAGGTAGTTTATTTGAGGTTTTAGGCTTGGAGCTTCTGTTAGATCTTCATCTTCCTCAATTCTGGTATAGTTGGAGATGTCTATTAGTTAGGTTTAAGCCTTATTCAAAAGGTTTAAAAGCTTCAGTGCCTTGCCTTGAGACCATTACTATGAGTCAATCACTGTGAATGACTTTGGTTTGTTCTGTCGAACAAATTCCTCTTCAAGCTTAGGCGACAGGCCTGGAACCCTAGGAACCTTAATTGAAACATCATTTTAAGGGTTTGAATCCATTCTTGTGGTTAAAGAGAAGATGACTAAGGCTTTAATTTCATCTGAAAATGTTAAATTTAGAAAGTCAAAATTCAAGGTTTATGGTCAACCTTAAGTCTGATTCTTGGATTTTGGATTCAAACAGACAAATTGAAGAATCTAATCTGTTGCTGAGATGTTTGTAAATGATTCGAATGAGATTTAGATGAGCTCTAATGTTTTCTATGGTAGAATTTGATTTCTATTCAGGTTGGATTGTTCTTGAATCCAAACTGACGACAGTGAATTTTTGATGAGATTTAAATAGATAATTTGCCTAGAATGATTCTTAACAACCTCTCAAGGTTGTTTGAATTGATTACATAGGACTTTAGTCATCTGTAGGACCTTTTAGAACTTGAATTACAGTTCTAAAGCTCCTTGGAGAAGCTTTTTAGCTTTTGCACCTTCCCTGAAGCTCCTTAGAGCTCATTTCCTTCACCAACAGCCGTAGAATCATCTTCTAAAGCTATTCAACACTTCATCTGGAGGTCAAAAGACCTTCTACAGGACCTTATATCCGAAATTCCACTTTGCAAGCCAATATGGCCGTAGTCAACCTAGGTCCTTCACGCTTCAAATTAAAGAGCTAAACCTCCCCTGAGTATCAAATTGATACTCCAATCGTGTAGAACAACTTAAGAGCTTTCTAGAAAGCTTTTATTTGCTTGGAACAGAGCTCTGAGCTGGCTGGAATCAACAACTGAAGTTCGGATTGGGAGGGGGAAACTTAGTCCCACATCGGTGGAACTGGAGCGATCGCATGGGTATAAAATTAATTTGTGTTTAAGGCATATCAGTCGACAATGCAAGGTGCAAGAAACGAACATGAGCATTGGGTGTGTGTGTGGGCACATGCAATGCGCATGCCCGGGTGTGTGTGCGCCTGTGGGCATGCGAGTGTGGGCCCGTAAGGGCGTGTGCGTGCGCCTTGGAGGTCGTGAGTGATGGGTCAGCCTGAATAGGTTGTTAATATGATAATTTTATCATTGAAATGTATATAGTGGTTAACCTAATTCTGACCTAACCATCTCTTTACAAAATTTTTAACCTGGCCTAATTGATTTTATCTTGTCACTTTTAGGCCCAAGGTCGAACTCAGGGAAGTGGGGTTTAAGTCGAATTTCTATGTTTTCCTTAAAATGCGTCTTTTCCGTTCGTTTATTGTGTTTTTGGTGTTTTTCTTATTTTGGTTTTTTTATGGTAATCCTTGTTCTTGACGCACACCCTCAAAATTGTGTCCTTGGCTTTTAGCCAAAACAGAGTTCCAAAACACGCCTTGCTACTCGCAAGACGGGATACCTGCAAATCAAAGATTATCTTTTCTCTTTTATATTTTTTTTTTACTAAGAAGGAAGCTAATAGACAGAAAGTAAATATAATAGCTATAGATATATAATTATATGTAGTATATATATAAAGGGGTGGGGGTGGAGGTGGCGATGGAGTGTAGCACCGTGTCGGGTCGGTCATCGTCTAGAAAGACGCAACCAACACGACTATGTGCCGCGTGGAGTGAGGATGGATGATGGATGATGAATGTGTTTACACTTTTTGTACGCATGTATCGGAGAATATCAGCAACTGGTGCAGGTATTCCGACAATACAGCGTATAGTAAATAACGTAAAAATATATGTACATATGTATGTATATAAGTAAATATATCTATATATATTTAAATGTATAGGTATATTTGTATAGATATATATAGATATATATGTATGTATATATATAGGTGTAGATGTATATATGTATATAAGTATATATATATGTAATACTATATATATATATATGTATGTATATTTATGTATGTATATGTATATATGTTACTATAAGTGTGTGAGTGTGTGTGTATGTGTTGGTATAGGTGTGTGTGCGTCGGAGAATGTGTGTGTGTTTGTTGCTGTGAGTAAAAAAGAGAGAAAAAGAGAGAGAGAGAGAGAGAGCGGGAGAGAGAGAGAGAATGCGTGAGAGAGAACGGGAGAGGGCGGGAGAGATCGGCAGAGAGAGAGAGCAGGCGAGGGAGGATGTTCTGCGGTGGTCATGGAGGGTCGCAGAGGAGGGCAGGGGGCGGCGCGAGGCCGTAGCCGGCCGCTGCAGTGTGCGCGGCGGACAGCTACAGGTGCAACTGCGGGGACGTCAGGACGGACGCTGAGCGGGGGATGGCCCTGCAGGCGCGCGCGAAGTCGACGGGCGACTGCGGGGATGGTCGCGGAGGAGCGGGAGGAGCTGCTGCTGCTACTGCTGCCGCCGCTTGGCTGCTGCTGCCATGGCTTCAAGCTTCGGAGCTTGAAGCGGCAGCAATGGCATGAGACGAAAAAATGAAACGAAGGTAGACACCACGCCCACCGGCTCGTTGAAGAGCTGGGAGGTGGTGTTCCCACTGTGGTGGTGTGCACCACAGTGGGTTCTCCTGCTCGCCGGGTGCCTCCTCGAAGGAGGGCCGACGTATGGGAGGGGACGACGGTGGAGGAGATGGTGGTGGCTGCGGGTTTTTCTTCTGCAGCAGTGTGTTCTGGCTCGCAAGGAAGAGGCTGCTGCTTTATAGAGGAGGAGAGCGTGGCGGGGAGGCATGGCAGCAGCAGGGAGAGGGCGCGGGGGATGGCTTGCTGCAGGGAGTGGCATTGCAGGAGATGGTATTGCATGCAGCATGGCGTGGATGAATTTCAGCTGCGGGAAGAAGAACAACCGCGGGAAGAGAAGAAAGAAAGATGAAAATAAAAATAGAGAAGGGACTTTTGCATAGAAACACTTGAGAAAAAAAGTAAATATGCAAGTCATTTATTCATTTTTCTTCCTTTCATGATTAAATGCATGCATGCATGCGTTTTTACAAATGCAACTATAGGATCATAATATACATAGTTAATGCTAGAAAATAGCATAAGAAGGCGTTATTATAAGCGTGTTTTGAGGTGCAAACAGTGAGCCAGATGGGATCTAGACTATGTGAATTGGAAATAAATCAAAACTAAGTAAAAACCAAGCTTGGACCTAGAAGGGTCTGGTCCCACCCTAAGAAGGGTGTTGTGTATCCCCAGTCGGTCCAAATCGCCAATCAAAAACCTAACTTTTGGTTCAAAGGGTTAGACCGGTTTAGTTTAGAACGTCTGCAAGGGTTCAAAAGAAAAGGATGCTAAGGTTCAGAAGAGAAGGAGAAGAAGCAAAGGAAAGAAAGAGAAGGTGAAGAAAGAGAGAACTCGTAAGCGAAGAAAGGTAAACAGGCACGAGGACTAAAGAGAAAAGGCAGAGTAAGAAAGAAAGAAAAGAATGAAAAGAAGACTTGTATAAGAGGAGCTCGAGAAAGATTAAGGAAAAAGATTAAGAAGAAGATTAAGAGATAAGTAAAAAGAAAAGAGAAAGAGAGAGAGAAAGGTAAAAGAAGAGAAAGAAAGAGGCTGAAGGCAAGAAGAGAAATTCAGGGTTTAATTTCTTGCATTTTATTAATTCCTTTTGAGCTTAATGTTGTAATAAGGCATATTTTCATTAGAAATACTTTCTATTTCCTTAAACTCTTGTAAATAACAAGAAATAAACATGTTTACTTGTTTGTTAAAGAAGATCATTTGTGTAAATGTGTTTCTTTATGGAATTTTGCATATTCTTCTAATTTGAAACCCTTAAGCAAAATTCAAGTTCTTAAAGTAAATTTAATTATACTTTCCACAAGTAGCTTAAATTTAATGGTGAATTCTAATTAAGTTATGCCTCTTAGTGAATGACCTGGACTCAACCAGTTAAGAGAAATAAAATCTAAAATGTTAGGTTAACTTGACCCTATACTACTTAATCGACACAAATTCAAGTTGACCTAAGTTACTTTCTGCTGCACATAATTAAGCGCAATTAACTTAACTAACTATGTTGAGAAAGATAACCATCACATGGCTTCGAGTACATATTACTAGCCATTGACTATGTCTCGAAATGGGTCGAGGCCATCCCGGCAAGACAGGCTGATCATAAGACCGTCATTTCTTTCGTACGGGAATACATCTTCACAAGATTTAGAATACCCCGCACTCTGATTAACAATGGGGGAAGCCACTTCATCCACGCCCACTTCAGGTCATTATTAAAGAAATATGGGGTACATCACCGTATAGCCACCCTGTATCACCCGCAGACCAATGGGTAGGCTAAAGTGTCTAACCATCAGATCAAGCTGATTCTCCAGAAGACAGTTAGACCAGATAGGAAGGACTGGTCTGATAAATTAGTTGATGCACTCTGGGCATATCGGACCGCGTACAAGGCCCCACTTAGAATGTCACCATATCGTATGGTCTATGGCAAGGCTCGTCACCTTCCTGTAGAGTTGGAACACCGCGCCTTTTGGGCGGTGCGAAAATGTAACCTTGACCTCAATGCAGGAGGTCAAGAATGAAACTCCAGCTCAGCAAATTAGAAGAGATCCGGCGGGAGGCCTATGAGAACACATTGATATATAAGGACAAGACCAAGGCCTTTCATGACCACCACATCTGGAGAAAAACATTCACGCCCAACCAGCAAGTCTGGTTGTTTGATTTGCAACTGAAACTCTTTTTAAGGAAGCTCAAGTCCAAGTGGACTGGCCCATATGTTGTGATTCACCCATATCCTAATGGAGCGGTCCAGATTAGGGACCCAAAATCTATGCATATATCTACGGTAAATGGCCAACGCCTCAAGCCATTTTTGGCATAGGAACCTACTCCAGCTGACGAGATCGTTCATCTTATTGAGGACATGTGATTGAGTTTTTGCCCAGCTGGAGGTGTTAAACTCAGCATCTACCCAGCATCCATCACCCTATACATATTCATTTTTATATATATCATATTTTCCTTTTAGCATATTTTCTTTTCGCATATTGCATATTGTCAGGTAGGCTGATACTAAACATTAAAATTTTAGGAGCAATTCCAGGTGATTTCTACCCATTTACTCCCAGTTGTATTTATTTTATTTTATATTCATGCATGAGGACATGCAAGAACTTAGGCATGGGGGGTAGATACAGTTCAATTGAAAAATTTTTATGCCAACCCTTAGGAAAACCCAGAGCTGCATGTCAAACATACTTTAGAACTCTAAATAAAAGAACTGACTCCACCTCCAATGCCCGCATTGGAGCTAGAAATCATCCGCAACAACCATTTCTGACTCCCCCACTCACCCTTCCTATTCTGAAATTTAGGATCAAGCTGAATGTAACCCGATACTAGAATTTCATGAAGTACAAATATATGAGGTTACTTGTTTATAGCATATATACATATTGCATTCATGAATAAGATTATCTTATTAAGAGAATGCATTAGAGATTTTATCCTCTAGTTGATTCCTATAATCTGGAATCTAGTATAATTTTTCACACACGTAGAATTTGCAATGGATTCACGGTGAAGGCTAATAAACTTCTCCTGAACCACTGGACAGTGTTTTGGGTGCTAGGCAGATTTTCCTCCAAAAATCAACCAAATAGTGTGAGATGAGAGTAGAGTGTATTGGTGCTCTAAGATTAGTGCAAGGAATCTGGAATCTAAGATAATTAGGTGATGATACTTAGAGATTAGGCGTAGTTTTCGCTCTCAGTTCTTGCGTATACATTTTTTGTGTGAAATATTAAGATCCACCAAATAAGGCAAATATGCGGAGAGCGAGTTTTAATAAAACTAGGGCTAAGGTGGATGGTTACAACCATTCTTTACGGAATCCACGGCTGAAGGAGGGTATTGATGTCAAGGTCAGAAGTATACCATCCTTTCCGTCTCTCCCGGTGCTGTGAGTAGGCATTTTCACTAAATAAACCAGCCAATGTCTCTTGAGTACCACCAATCCCTAGTAATGCCTCCTCAATAAAGTTCATGGATGTGTGTTAGTTGTGTTGTGTTGAAAAAAAAAATGAAAAAAGAAAAAAAATGAAAGAAAAAGAAGAAGAAAAAGAGAAAAAAATGATGAAAAGAAAGAAAAATTGAAAAAAGAGTAGAAAAGAAGAAAAAGCAAAGAATAAAAAAGAGTGAATATTTAGTATTTATTTGAGTTGCATTGAGTCAATACCACCAAATAAATTTGAGATCCACCAAATATGGCCTTAACCCACTCTTCTTGTGTTTCTGACCTCTTGAATATTGGCTGAGGAATTTTGACTTAGTGTTAGGGTTATGGAAACTCAATTAAAGTGTTATTGCCAAGTGTGACCACCAAATACAGGTCGTATGTGTGAATCTGGTGGGATTGTGAGCTCTAAGAAAAAAAAAGAAAAGAAAAGAAAAAGAAAAAGAGTTAGAGAGAATGAATACAAAGGAATCAAAAGAGAGCATAGTTTTTCTTGTCTTTCTCTGAGTTGAGTTACGTAATAATTTGGGAATCTAGATTCTATAGTGCCAATCTCTATGTAGCACCAACTAAGGGTGAGTCACCAAATATATAATCTTTTCCCTCTAAGATTCTCTACCCAAGCTTAAAGCTGGGGTGGAATTCATAGAATACCTTGAATACCCCGAGGGAAGAAGTCTGCCTATCCCACTAGAATTTTTACTAGGGGTCAAGTATAGACTTTAGAGGTGAATTAGTTTTTCACTCGAATCTGTTGCAAAAGCTACGTAGTGGCACTTTCACGATTGTCTGGATTTCTAGAACATAGGATGAAAACAAAAAGGGAAAAATCTTTAGGCATACACTTGATAAAATAATCAATCCCTTAGGGACCCTTATTTGAATAATTAGTCTTACATTTGGTAGGGACTAGCAAGATTTAGGCATGGAGGTATGATTGTGCAGCAATCATAGGCCTTAATTGACCTAAATTAGGCTTGGACTTAGCATAAGTTAGGACGGTTCATGCATGCATAAGCATTACTTGCATCCTTACTGCTTTCTTTTAGCTATGCATAAAATAATGCTATAATGTACTGATTAGGTGCATTATGTCAATTACAAGTAATAAGCTGACCAGAAGGTCGATCAAAAGCTGGATCTGAAGAATAAAGAATAACTAAGTTGCACCAGATCTGGAGCAGAAGACCTAGAATAAGATGTAATAGACAATAATGTAAGGGGTTGAGGTATGCTATTTTATTTAAGTAGGAATAAAGTAGTAAATTATGAAGAACTTAGGACCATCCTAGCCCTAGGATAGCCTATAAGCTTCCCCAAGCCTTAGCGACCCTTAGATTAGGTCACCACACCCTAGGAAACCTTAAAAACCTAATTCTAGCCTTTATCTGGATGTCCAGATAAGTTATAGGATGTCCAAAACCGTTAGCCAACTCTCGCACACATTAAACCCACTTCTGTTGTGTTATTGGATGTCCAGACACTTGGTCAGATGCCCAATTTCTGTAGAATAGCCAAGACAGAACCTAGAATCCCTCCTGACTCTGATTAGACGTCTAGACAACAAGTCTAGACTTCTGATTTTTCACTATAAGATGTCTGACACTCTTATTGGATGTCCAGAACTACCCTCTAGACCCTATTTTGAGATTCAAGCCTTGATCTTGGATCTCTAGGTCCCTAAACCCAATTCCAACCCAATAGGAACCTAAATTAAGGTGCCCTAACCTTAGTACATCAACTCTAGACCTCCCTAAGGACCTAATTAGGTCCTCACTAAACCTAATTGACTTGGATCTTAGTCAATTCCATCAGGCTATTCAATTGATCTCATTAAGTCCAATTGAGTCCTGATCTCAGCACACACTATCCAATTGGACTCAGTGAGAGTCCAATTGACCTAGACCTGACTTAATTGAGTTTTTTTACTCTCAACTAAGCTTTTACACAACCAATTAAACTTGTATTAAGTTTAATTACACTTTACCTTAGTGAATTAGGGTTTACAACCCTAATTTGAGACCTACCATGACCTAAACCCACTAGAACCTAACCTAATCAACCTACCAACCTAAGTTTCGACCCACACACACCCACACACACCCACACACCCCATACACACGAAAATACCTAGCCTAGAGTTCTCTAGAACTCTCTACCATGTGTTGTTGCCTTAGTTGCTAAAATTAGCAACCAAGAGCCATTCAATTTTTAGATCCACATTTGGTGGATCTAAAAACCACCATCCATCCTCTCTCTCTCACTCTCCCACGAGCTCCCACCATAGGCCTCTCTAGAGAATTCCATAATTCTTCAGAGAGCTTCCCTTAGGTCTATAAAATGACCTAACGGGTGGCCATTTGCACACATCCACTCTTGGCTTCATCCACTCTTGTCTTCATTCACTCTTGGCTTCCATCTAGTTTAGCTACATCCACCTCCACTCCATCTCCACAAGTAGCATCACCATAGCCACCACCATCTCCACTCCAACATGTTGGATCACCTCCTAAACCTCTCTCCAAGGGTCGGCCTAAGCACCATTGGCCGCCCCTCCTCCTTTCAACCAAGTCAAAGGCCATCGGAGCCCACCTCTGAATGCCCTTATTTCTGCTAGATTAGTAGCTTAGTTCTTTATAGTTTACCTACCTTATTTGCTTCTTAGTAGTGTAGCTCTAAATTCTCCCCCGATGATGCATGCATAATCCCCTGTAGATTCATGTATGCGATCATTTTCTGCTAGCTAGATTGTGTTTCCAGCATTCCACGTGTTCCATGTTGCAAAGACCATGATGAATCAATGAAAGATCTTTTTCTCTATATATATATGTCTGTGTGTTGAGAATCACCATGAGCTTATTGCAATATATTTTGTGTGATTAAAGTTTCTTGTTTTTACTTTCTGATATTCTAGCAACTAAGCACGTCATGCATAAATACATAATAACCATAAGCAGACTTGTGATTTTAAGCAAGTAGAGCGAAAGAGATCGATTTCAAATCTGCATTTCCATAAATGCCTCCTAGGGACGAACGATCGGGACTCAAGTCTCGTTATCCTTGGAAATATTTTTATTTAATCTTATTGTGTACTATACTACGATGCTTTTTCTGATCAAATACGCACTATACGATTTCCAATAATATCAAAAATCATGAGTTCTCCAAGCTCTGGGTCACATGAGGATAGGGGTAGAGTTGTGTGAAATTTGTGAAAATCTTCATCAGAAATTTCCTCTTGCTCATCCAAAGTCACTTCTTCTGAGTCAAGCCATCCATTTGCACCGATTGGCTTATAAGTTCTCCAGTCCATTATGTGTTGAACTTCTTCCTCTGGGGTTACTTCCTGGTTCATGTCCTTAGATTGTCCATTTTCTTGAACTCCATCAGAATTCAAAAGTTCTTGAATTTCATTGTGGATGTATTGAGGATTCTTTCTATTATCATCTAATTCATCATAAGTTACTCCTAGGAGCTTCTAAATATCATTAATGTCCTGTTCAATTTGATTTTCCATGGGAGATGGTAGATCAAAATTATCCTCAAGTACATCCCCTTCTTTCCGTTCGTGCTAGTCTTGAGCTTTGGCAGGATTTGGATCATCTTCAGTGTGAATTGCGAAAACTTGTTCAACTGTTCCAACAACCTCAATGGAACCACAATTCACCTTATTCTTTTGGGAAGCTTTAAAGATATTGAGTTGACAATTTTTCCTTCCAGAGGTGATGTGCATAATCCCCGTCTCACTATTGATTAGAGCCTTGACTGTGGCCAAGAAAGGTCTTCCTAAGATTATCGAGGTGTGGTTCAAGTTTTCTAATGCCTCCATATCTAGCACAAGGAAGTCCACAGGGTACTCAAAATCCCTCACTTTTATAATCACATTTTTTATAAGGCCCATTGGAATTTCGGTTGACCTATCAGCAAGATGAAGGGTCACATCAGTGTGTTTCAAGGGGCCTAAATTCAACTCTTCAAATAATTCTGTGGGGATTAAGTTGATGGAGGTACTAAGGTCCACTAAGGCTCAATACAGGATGAAACCATTTATTTCACATGAAATTATGGGGGTCCCTGGATCTTTCTTTTTAGGAGGGAGCTTATTTAGGATGATGTCACTGGCTTGTTCAGAAATCATGACCCTTTTTGATGATTTGGCTAGGCATTTCAGTGTGCATATTTCTTTCAAAAATTCTGCACAGGCTGGGATGTTCTCAATAGCCTCAAGGAGTGGTATATTCACCTGGACTTGCTTTAGAATCTCAATCCAATCCTTAGATTTGTTGGTTTTCTTTTCCCTGGGTTTGATCAAGACTTTAGGAAAAGGTGCTTGAGAAAAATCATGAGTATTCAAATCCTGAATCTTATTTTCTAGATTAGTTTGGTCTCCTAGGTCAGATTCAGGCTCCTTAAGATCTTGGAAAGATTTTGATGTAGAAGGATATTGGTTTTGTTTCCCACTTCTTAAAGTGACAGCACATGCATGTGCATTAGGGTTAGATGGGTAAGGTGGGTTCTTTGAAATGGGTTGAGCCTAGGTTTGGTTAGGGTTAGCAAAACCAGGTAGGTGCTGGGGAGCAAGATGAATTAGGTGTGCTTGTTGCTCCTGTGTGTTTTGTTTGTTAACCCTATTGAAGTTCCTTGGGTTTGGGATGGGTTGGGATGGCAACATTCCGTGTTGTTTATCATCAACTAGCAAGTCTAATCGTCCCATCAAATCTGTCCTCAAATGATTCATTTCTTCTTTATGTCTTAGATTCATCTCTCTCATTTCTTTGAGGACTAGACTTAGATCAGTGGGCTGGTTTTCCTAAGTAGGTTGTGGCTGATATGTGTGTGGTGGTGTGTACCTACTAGATTGCACATAAGTGTTTGGCTTAGTCAAGTTATGACCCTGGGTGGGTTTCTAACTTGACCAAGCAAAATTAGGATGGTTGCGCCATCCAGGGTTGTAAGTGTTTGAATAAGGCTCATTTATAGTGTAACCTTGGAGTGGATTCACATCCTCAGGGTAACTAGGCATCGTGCTACTTAGTTCAGAATTTAAGGGCATCAAGGTCCCTCCTTGGCACCCAGAAAGAGATGGGTCCAAGTACAGTTGGCTCATAGGTGGAGCCATGGTTAGGTCATTGATGTTGTGCACTAATTCCTAACCTAAGGGGTTGGGGAATTGGTTGTGGGTTACCATAGGCACTCCTTGGGTAGGCAAAGGATTTACTCTAGATTGTGTATCTAAGGAACTCCCACCCTTCAGAAGATTATCTAGTTTCTTATCCAAATTCTCTACGTTCTTTCCCACGAGTTCCACCTTGTCTAATCATTGTGCAATTTGCTCTAAATCAACTGAGTGTGAATTATTTTCAACTTCGTAAACTTCGCTCCTTGGTTGATTTGCTCTGTTAAAGGCGGACATTGAGGGATTGTTGAGGGACTTTTCACTCATATTCTCGAACAATTGAAAGGCTCCCTCAGCATCTCGACTTAGGAAATTGCCTCACATGCCACATCAACAAAATTCTTCATATTATCACTCAACCCATAATAGAAAATATGGGCCAAGTGCCACATCGAAATCCCGTGATGGGGGCATTTCCTAGCTAAATCATTGAACCTCTCCTAAGCCTCATGTAGTTTTTCCCTAGGGTTCTACTTAATGGTTGTTATGGCACATCTAAGGGCATTGGTTTTTCCTACGGGAAAGAATTTCTTTAGGAATATGCTCCTCAAATCTTCCCAAGGTAGGATTGGTCTACCAATTGTTCTCAACCAATGAGCTGCTCTATTTTTCTAGAAGAATGGGAACACTTTCATCATCAGGGTACCTTCATTCATGTTTCCAGGGCCAAAGCTCCTTCCTATGTGTAGAAGCTCTTCAAGGTTGTGGAAGAGGTCATCTGACTCACGGCCATGGAAGTAGGGAATCAAATTGATAATCTAAGGTTTGAGTTCAACATCATCCCCATCCTAAGGTACCTTGACAAAGGGTTTAGGCTGGGCATTAGGAGGGTTGTAAAAATCACGGAGAGGTCGGTCTGCCCTTCTATTTTGGAGTCGAGTAATGGCTTGCACTATGACCTCCATTTGTCAGTCATGATGCTGGCCCTTCTTAATCATCTGCCTTTGTAAGAGGGTCATAGGATCCAGATTTTGTTCTTTAATCTCTTCTTCCTCATGGTGACTAGCGATTGTAGAGGGTTCAGATTCAGATTCTGGATAAATAGGTCTTCTCCTAGGATTTCTTTCTAATGGTGGTAGCAAATTAGGATTTTGAGATCTTCTACCTTGCATGCACCAGAAGAATGTTTGTAGATGAGAGGGAGAAGACAGATAAGAGAATACCCTACCCTTTCAATACAGGCAATCAAACTGGTCTTTAGAGTGTCAATCCTAAATAGACCCAATCCTGGCTCCTAAAATACGACTAGGTTAGATCAACCCTTGAATTACTTGGCTGGCCAGAAGGGTGAGACCCCCTAGGACACCTCACACGGTGGGACACCACTAAGGGTTAACGTGGTTACCACACCAACCTTTCTTGTCACCAGTACGTCCAAGTAGACAAGGCATTGACCTTAGCCAATTTAATTTCAAATCCCGAAGTCTATTAGTCCTACCTGAGGTACGTCTACTCAATTTTAGGCTTGGGTTTGATGTGCTTTTGGAATATGATGGGTGTTAGGGGAGTGTTTGCCCTTAAAATTGATTTTGAAATGTGTGAAGTGCAGAGGCAAAAAGGTTCACAAGCAATTTCTTATGATGAAGCGAATTTTAATATTTGAATGCTTGTGTTAATGCATTTTAGGGTTCACTTGGGTTAATATCTTCAATTAAGGTTTTGATGAGGCACACAAGAGTTTTGCAAATCCTAGTTTGTTGGATAAATTTCCTTTAAATATGGAAATGCAGGTGTGCTCTACCCTTAATGTGAAACCCTAAAAGCAGATAGTGCTAAGATGCTTCTTTTAAGTCCAAATACAAGGAACTGGTGCGACCCAAGAAATGCAATCAACTAGTCTTATTGCACCACAAACTAGGCACACAGAAAATATTTTTCAAAATTTTTAAAGCACATTTTCTATTTTTTTCTGATTTAAAGTGTACTAAGGGTTTTGCAGTCTATTTTGACCCCCAACTTGTGATTGAATAATTCATGCAATCAAACGTGAAAGAAATATTTTTTTCAAAATTTTTCTAAATTCTTGATTATCTCAGAATTTCAGTGATCCAAATTTCAAGTCAATCGAAATTGTATAAAAATTCTTATGATATTTTGAGCTCCAAAAAATCTAGAATAATAATCGAATTAATAATAGATCAATGTGCGAATTTTTAAAATTTTTCTAGAACTCAAATTTGTGTGAAAATTGGATGTTGTTCCTGACTTCAAAACTCACGTCCAATAAAAATTTGAGAATTTTTGGATGTGCGGATCATTGAGAATTGAAATTTTAGGATGAGAATTTATTTAAGCCCGAAAATCAAGAGATATATATATTTTTTATTTTTTTTATTCTTTTATTAAACAACAACTCTAACTAATCCTATGGTTCAAGCAAATCCTAATTTTTTGATATTTTTTCTTCTAATCTAACTAACCTATGGGTACTTACCTGAGATTTGAAGCTGTAATTCTTGTTGTGTTTCATTCTGATTTCATCACTTTTCTGAAATCAATGGAAAAATAGCAAGTTAGAGATCTTGAATAAGCACCTGAAAAGCTTCAAAACTTTTCATTGCATCCCCTTCAACGACACCAACTTGTTCGGTGCATAAATCGCATTTTAAAAGATTATTTAGTTATAGTATAGCGTGAAAACACGTCGACAAATAAATTTATAAAGACTGGTGAGTGTTAGGTCATTCACAGGGAGGCATTCTCGATTTTAATAGAAGCTTTTCAATAAAACTAGTTCTAACAGGTATTTATATATGTATATATGTATAAAGAGGCATCAGATATCCATAAGATTAAATTTCATTCTATTGATAAAGAGTTTTTCATAGTAGAAATTGCTATGCAAAAGGTAGAGATAGATAGATAGATAGAGAGAGAGAGAGAAGTAGGCAGAGAGACGATGCTGCTTGTAGGATGCTTATGCGAGGTGCGGCAGCACCTCAGATCCTTACCGCACCTCAGATCTAGAGTGCCAAGATGAAGGTCAGAGTTACGGAGAGAGACGGAGGATTGCAGAGAAGAAGGTGGAAGAAGAAGAGCTTTTCAAGATGATATGAAGTTGCCTCCAATCCAAGGGGGCATTAGCCTTCTTTTATAACTATGTTGAAGGGCATATAGGGCATTTTAGCCCTTAAATCCATGCAACAACCTTTTGGCTAATTAGATTCATCGATCGGGAGATCAACAGACCTAATTAGGCCTCAAAACACCTTCAAAAGCCTTCTTATCACTTTGATTCAATCTTTGGCTGACACATGGCACGCTCTCGTGTGTTGGATCAAGATCGAACGGCCTTGTATCTCTCCTAAAGCACGTTGCATTTTTCCCGCTCACCACTCGCCTTCAAAATGTGCCTCAACGTTGATCAGACGGCTTAACACGCATGCCTCGCCTCTTCTATTGTGTAGAAACGTGCGTGATCACGCGTTAAATGCGCGTCGGATCGAGTGTTTGACTGCGGAGGGATCTCATTGCACCACGTGGTATGATCTCCACCCTTAGCATGATATCCGACGGCCCTATTTCCTCCGCGCCAAATTCTAGGTGAAGGGCAGTTCGAACGAGCACCTAACGACTCATGGAGAGAGTGCTAAACAATGCGCTACTCCCACTTATCATTGCATTTTCATTTTTGTTGATGCATGCTCTCGATCATTGGATGAAGATCCAACGGTCGAGAGTCACTCCTCTTTGATGAAGCATGGGTGGACAACTGATGTGGCATGTTCGTGACAGTTGGATGGAGATCCAATGGTCCTCGACATGTGGTGAAGAACCTTCATAGATGAGGCAGCGACGCGGGGGCGGCTGTGATGGCGCCATCTTGGCTGTCCATCATTTCCTTGTATCTGGTGATGTAGACCTTTGATTGAGTTGATTTTTTGCGCCGTTGGATTGCGATTGTTGATCCGAATCTATCCGTGCAGTTGGATCTTTCATCTAAGGCTTAGATCTTTGTCCTTTGGCTCCTTAATCTCTGTTCTTCTATAGACTGCACACGATGCTCTGGTTGTCTGATCGAGACGATTTCAGAAGCGTTGGACTCCCATTGTCGTTCTGATCAGATCTATTCAGTCTGATCGGACATCTATGGTTTTGAATCATCTGTGATTAAAATCATCTCTCATTAGTACATAAAATGATGATATTATCTATGCAGCTAATCAAACTAATCATTATGCAAATTTTGATGCCTACAAATGAATGCATTATTCCTAAGTTATGCTACAATCTAGCTTAGGTTGCATGATTGCTGTGCAATCAATTTCCTGTACCTATTAGGGATTACGTTTAATTTCTGATCGCCTTGGACCACTCGCTTCCTTTTTGAAGTCCAAAGTGAACATTTTTAAGATCAAATTGGACTTGAAATAGAGCCAATTAGGGCTTTAACATTAGGGTTTGAAGTACTAGTTCACACTTACCTGAATTAAGGAAAATTGACCCTCCCACATTTGTGTGCTACCCAAACCCTTGCTTGAAAAGAACTAATCACGTAAACCCTAAAATCAGGCTCTAATTTCACTTGAACCTTAAGAATTATGGACCTAATAACCTGAGAGTCCATTCAGGGCGATTTCTAGGTCTTGACCTAGATTTCATTCTTTATCTTTTAGGATTGGTTAGGTGAAGTTGTTCTACTTTGTGGGCCAATCAAGCCCCAAATTAGGTCACAAATCAAATCAATTTCTAAATCAAGTGAAATAGAAGGCATAAATTAGGCTAAAATTGGTAGACTTAAGGTCTCAATTCATACATTTTGGTCTACTTGGAACCGTAGTGATAAGGAAGGTCAGGTGGGGGAAACACTATAACCCGTGGGGACACTCTACCTTGTAGGGGTCTTTGCAGGACTCTCCCTTCATGGTTGCCCAAGTAATTCTCAGATGTGCAAATTTCTGATTCAGAGGTATCATCCGCCTCGAAATGGCCTTAGTCATCCAAAAATCTTTGGGTGCCTTGATTGGGTCTAATTCACATCTAGTCCCTCATCCTTTCTCTAGGGAACATACACAGAAAGGTCCTTAGGTTTTTAACCTAGGAGGCCTCATTAGATCTTCTACAGGGATTTCTGATCTGATATGTTTACTTCAATCTGAACCTGAGTTTGATTCTACATCCTGATCCACCACCTAATTTGAAAATGCAACCTGGCAATTTAGGAAGCCCAATTAGGAAACCTGAATCATGAAGGTCCATGAAAGATAGAATGATTGAGGATGCCCTTAAATATTATGAAGAACATGAGAGGACCTCAAATCCAATTAGCAGGATTTCAGTTAATGTTTCGGAAACAACAACCCACATTATGAACCGTGTTTAGATGATATTGACACAAATGACATGTTGTTCAACCTGGGATGATCTCTTATTAGAATATACTAAATTAAAGGAATTACATGGTAGTGAATATATACAATGTGTGTCGAACCCACAACTTTGCGGGATGTACCAAGGTCTCATAGAGAAATGTGGGTACATGATAAACACATTACAGAAAACCATTGATCAAAGATATCCATACATTCCTTCAGGAGATGGTGAGACATCTTGGAGTAAGACTGAGGATCAATATGATTTCCCAAATCCGGGGTTCGAGAATCAAGGTTGTTGTGGACCCCCAACCTAGATGAAATATGATTCAAATTATGTGCAGATTGATACGCCTGATCTTGAGATGGGTTGGGAGGATTCGATTATAGGTGTTCTCAATTCTGAATCAACCCTAGAAATCATGAAGCTGGTCCATCAAGCCTAGATTTCCCAACACCTGTAATGATGAGCTTAAAACAAAACCTCTCGAGAGGGTAAATACTAAGCCTTATCCTTATTAGGTAACTCTCGAGAGTGACTCTAACATCCCAATAGAACCCAGCCTAGATTCTAGTGATCCAATCGTTACCCTTAACCTAGAATTTGGATTCGAGCCTATTTGGGATAATCATGAGGCCTAATGTGATGAGAATCGGATTTTGAATCTAAATTATGATTATGGGCCTATGATGTAAACACATTTATAGAGGGTAAAATGCCTATTCATGCATGTTCCTAGCCTTAGATTTGCATTTCATGTTATAAATATTGTATAGCATGCATCATTCTGCATTTAGAGTAATTGTATATAATTTAGGCTAATTGCATATTTTTTGTGGTTAGGAGAGGAGGATATTTATTTCGGAGCCTTGGATTGACGATCCAACCGTACAGATCTGATCAAGACGACGATCGGAGTCCAACACCTTTAAAATCGCCTCGATCGGAGTCCCATAGCACTATATGCAGTCTGAGGAAGATTAATGGGCAAGGGACTAGGAGACATGATTCAGAGCTTCAAATGATAAATCTGACCATGCGAATGGATTTGGGTCGATGATCATAGCCTAACGGTGCGAAAATCGACTCAATCCGACCTCTATAGCAGCCCCTCCAACAATAAGAAGATGGACAGCCCAGACTGCACCACGTGGTGTAGCCCAGGCTGCCCAGCGCATGTATGCGGCACCGCATGCACAGTGCAGTGCCAGCACAGCGCTAGTGCATGGGCATGCGCACGGCAAGGCAGGGGAGTGCAACGCTAGCTATGTGTGAGATGGACCTACAGCGACGCATGAGCTGGACTTGCAATGACGCTTATAGCCGTCGCTAATTCTTCATGCACCAGCAAAGCCATCTTTGGGCGTGAGCGGGCATGAGTTGCCTACAGCGACGCTTCCAGTGACGGCCTGGATGTCACTATTGGTCTTATTCCTATTTTTGCCTCTTCTCCTCCACTAAAAAAGGACCTACACCCCCACCCTTCCAAGCCATCTCTACCTACTCTACTCCCACCTACTCCCAAGCTCTAGCAAGCCTGCCAACACTCCATTAGAGCTTATTCTCAAGCTCTCAGGGCTCCTATTAGTATAGCAAACCTCTACCCCACCAAATATTCCTCCAACTTCCCATCCCCCTTCATAGGTTGCCTTGGAGCCATCCTCCCACCTCCATTCCGGTAGTAGATCAACTCCGTCTTCTCACCTCCATTTCAGAGCTACGCCGAAGCTTTCCTCAACCCGAGGTCCTCCTGCATCTCACCTCCATCGTCTCGCTCCTCACCTCCTTCGTCCAAGCTTCCGCCAAGCAGTGTCGTCTCATCGAACAGCCGATTCGGGAGATTTCCTCTCACCCCCCTACCTTTTTATGCTTTCATAGTTTATTGTAATTGACATTGGAAGTAATATATATCAGATTTGTTCCACATCTCTATGTTGTGATACGTTTACTTGTATTCTTCTTACAAAAATACAAAAAAATAACATAACCCTAAAATACCAACAAGAAACGAATCGAAGTGCAGTTTTCAACTAAAGTAAACGTCGCCTCCCTGTGTTCGACCCGGGACTCCCTTAGAGTTTCGGTATAAATTTTATCTGATTGACGTGTTTTGCAACTACGATGACGGGTTACTTGTAACCCTGACTTCTGACATGCGAAGCACGCTCAACAAACCTATATTTGATGATTACACCTCTCTAACTCCCTTAGAGATACAAATTGATTTTTTGAAAGTCACGCCAATCTATGATATAGAAATCGAGGGTTGGAAGAGTTGGGATTTGATTGGGTCTATCCTAGAAACCAAGAACCTGAGCCCATGCCTATAAGGATACCTTTTTGAGCTCAAAATAAGAAATTAGGTTAGATCCAGGTCAGGTTGTTGCTTCTTCACATCATGATTCACTCTGTGGTGGAACTTCCAATCTAGAATCAGGTTCAAGACACGATTCTCGCAAATTCTTCGATGATTTCGAATCTTACTCTAATTTCAGAGAGCCTTTGTTTCCTAACAATTATGAACCAATTTAAGACCACAATATCCATGATCCATTCTTTGATTCTGATGCTGAGGTCAATGATTTGGATCTCATAGAAGTCACACCTTCTTATCTGCATATAGAGCCTTCCAAAACCCATTCTCAACTCTGACCCGCCACCGAAATCAACTTCTACTTTGATTCACCTCTCTCTGATTCGGTCACATATGATTCTTCTCCATCTCTTGATCGGGTTTCGGACTTCGATCAGACCAATAATCACTTCCCATCCTTTTTTGATCCTACCAGTAGGGTTCCTACATCCTTTTCAGATCCATTTTCTTTTGAGGATCCCTACTCTGATCAGGCTGAATCTACTTAGCCAAACCCCAGATTTTCATTTCCATATCCGTTTGAGCCTTAAATATCTAGTGGGCTCTACATCTTTTGATTCACATCCATCAACCCACCAAACTGATTGGGTTTGGGCTACATCATCAGCCTGTAGATCTGAACAAGCACCTGGTTGGACCAACCAGGCTATTGATCAAGGTGCTTATTTTATAAAACTCTGATTTAACCACCCCTTCTCCTTGATCACCTTCTGCTCAGTGGAAGGCATTGAATTTAGCGCTTAATGGGAGGCAACCTGTCATTCCAAAAAAAATCGAGAGCATTCTGATCATCTTTTGAGCTACACCCACTATTGCACTTTTGAGTTCAACTTTAGAATAGCGGACTCCACCTTTTGTATTCGTATCAAAGCTTGAAATCGTCCACAACAGTCATCCTGACCGGTTCACCCATCCTTTGATCCTATTCAAATCCTTGAACCAAGCTGATTTTATACCCTCCGATTTACAATGAGGACATTGCAAAACTTAGGCATGGTGGGGTGTCAAAGTGCAGACATATGGAAATTCAAATTCTTTAAAGGGTTCTCACAAAAAAGTATACATATTCAAAAAAATAAAAAAATAAAAAATTGAAAAAGAACAAAACAAATGGAAAGGAGAGGAAAATTTTGAGAATTGATTGCATATCATTTATAAGGAGTAAAAAATGAAAAATTAAAATTTCAAAAAGGAGCAACATCCAAGAACAAAATTGATAGTCATTAGCACTTGATTATGAAAATTACTTAAGTTCTAGACCTAATAAAAAAGAAAAGAAAAATCATGTCCTAAAATGACAGAGAGACAAAGAGACTAGTATGAGTGCTGTTCGTAGGCCTCTTGGGCTTGTTTTAGGGCTTAAACATTCACGTATCCGTTAAGATCTAGATTAGTCCTCAACAAGTTGAGGAAAGTGCGAAGCTGATGTATTAGGTCTAAGGCTTAGGGATTATTCAGTCTCGTTACTTGCCTTTTGGTTTACGGGACTCGGTAACTTAAGCACCCTAAATCACACACAGTCTGGTTTAGTGCACTTAAATATGAAATCTTGCCAAAAAAGCATTCATGCTATTCTGAAAATGGTCTTGAAGATTTAAGCGTAGGAGCGACTTGAAAACATAAGTTGATTTGGATAAGTTCTTGATGTAGAGAGGTGGGAAATTCCCCTCGAAGATGCATAATAACATATCATCTCCTCGGTGCTTGTCTCCTAGGATATTTAAATATCATACCCAGGGCATGTAAGCACCTTGTGCTGGTTCAGGTGCCATAGGTTGGGTTATCCCAAAGTGTCGAAAGCCAGGGTTCTGGGGGTTTCCATGGGCAATGCTATCCTAAAGCTTCGAAAGCCAGGGACCCTTCGAGGATTGATGATGGAGACAAGGAATCTGATACATATCGTGTTTAAGGCCAATTCGAGGCTGGATCTAAGGAAATCTAAAAAGAAAAGAGAGAGAAAACTCTCCAAATGAAAAATCTACTTCTATCCCCCTCTCTTACAAAAATGCATTAGCAAACTAAACTTGGACATGTTACGTTTATGCATCAGTGCTTTAACTGTTGGGTTCAACAAACCTCTGGGTAGTTTTTACAGGTCATAGAAACCTTTGCAGTAGGATAAGGCTGAAGCTGGTAAGGTCTGGATCATGATTGATACTTGAGTACCTCTAGGCCTTCTATTGACTTAATTTATAAAAAGTAATAAGAATCAGGACTCTGAACATCAATGCATGGTCTAGAACTCTAGTTCTTTTCATAAGATTTTATTAAGGGACTAGCAAAAGTTAAGCATGGGGGTATGATGATAACATCATCATCAGCCATAACTAGCTTTAGTTAGTCAGAATCAATTGACAAATGCTCCTACATAACCGCGAAAGTCAATTCGTTGCATATCCTTTATAAGAAGAATGCATTAAATCAGGGTTAAATATGTAGTTTTAACATTATATCATAAATGCAGAACAATCATGGGATTTTCCAGGGGTCAATCAATGGTCATATGTCCATAAATGTCTAACAAGAGGGTCCGTGTTGACGGAAACAAGTTTTCATGCATTTTGAGAATTAATGGACATCAGAAACCCTAATTTTAGACCTACTTAATTAACTGAGGTTCTGGTCAAGATAAAATTAACCTAAACCTTCTGAAAATCATATAAAAATATTCTATAATATTTGGTATCCTTGATTTGATCATTGGAACCCATTTTGACAAAAACTAGAGTCTTAGACAAGAAGTTACCCTAATTTGGGTTTCTACGTAAATTACCCAGTTAAACTTGGTAAAAACCAAAATTTGACTTCACCATCGGATTCTTTGGGTCCAAATTAGGATTATACTAGAATTTGGGCCCAATCAGAGATCCTCTTGACCTATTTTGCATTTTGGTCCAATCTAACCCTTTTTCTCTGAAATAGCCCCTCTGCTTTTCAAATCTATTACAAGGACCCCCATAACTGCATTGTCTTCTTGACCAACAGGTCCCTTCTTCCATTGTCATGTGAACACATCAAGCATCGACCTTCCATTTCGGATTTCTCCTTGATGTCACGCTCAAACCCTTCCAAAATTAGAAGGGAGACCCCTAAAGAGATTCCCTTCAATTTGAACCCAACCTTGACGCCCGAATCTTGCCCTAGAGTTTATGCGAACCCTTGGAATTTGCCAAGTCCTTCTCCCCAATTTCCAAGCTTTTAAGCTTGTTTCCAAGCTTGGAAGCTCGAGTCTAACCCTATAAAAGGACCCTGATCAAGTTCCTCTCTTCCTTAGCTTGGTTTGGAGGCCAGACTGTCCTTCTTCCCTTCTCCCCAACCTCCGTCTCCACCAACTTCAGTGACTCCCTCCATCTGACCTCTTCACCATCGGCCATGTACAATAGGTGGCAGTACCATCTTCCCTAAATTTCTCTGTGTGTCACAATACCAACTAGCGTCCTCTATCTCCCCTCGTCGTCGCTGCTTTGACCACCAGAGAATTCGTCTTCCCCATCTCCAGCGTACCATCGGTGTGGGAATCCTCTCCTTTCATCCGGTTAGATTAGGTTAATTAGGTCCCTTTCTTCCTCTATTTTCTTTCTATCTCCTCTATCACTCAATGTGACTGCCAAATCACCGCCGCCCCCTGATGAGTCCATTTTAATGGACTAGTATTATGCCTAAGTAACTTTAATCTTACCTTTTAGGTTTGTTAATAACTACATTAAGTTAGAGAATGTTTGCATGCATCATGATTTAAGTTTACATCTATTTTATAACATTTTATAACTTAATATGTAATGATTTTTTGTTTTTATGTGCAGGAGTGATATTTAGAAAGAATAAGGAGTTGCGGAATAAATTTCCCCAACAAACAACCAGTAGCATATTTTTTCCCCCATCCTTCGGCTACCCTCAATAGCCACTAGCCAAAAATAGCAAAGGGATTTGAAAATCCCTTAACTCACGCATATAAGGGGAGGAGATAAAGAGGTTGGAAAAGTTGGAGAGCGGGCATCTTCTTCCTCTATCTTGCGGGGATCCACCTTTACCACCGTGGAGAGGGCTGACCCTGTGAACCAAGCGTGCACTAAAGTCACCCTTCCTGCCTGCAGCCGCCCCACCCACGCCCGCACCAGTGCCATCGCTCCCCGTAGGCGCAGTCCTCTCACTGCAGGCACACCTGCATAGCGCCTCCACATTGCGCGCCCGCCATCGCCTGCAGGCTTGTTCAGGTGCCTCGCCCCACCTGCACCCCTGCCAAGCCCGCACCCGCACAGCGCCCACCGCAACGTGTCCCCCCTCTCAAGCGCCATCACCACCGCAGTGTGCCCCCCTCCTCCAACGCCCTTCACCGCAGGCACGCCACCAGCACTCCCACCTGCAGCATGCCCCCGCCACCCATGCTTCGGCCTGTAGGCGCTGCAGGTGCTCACTGCCCATGCGCGCCCTCTGCAGATTGCCCTTGTGCCTTCTGCACCGCAGGTGCTCCCATGGCAAGTGTGCGTAGAGGCCCAAGCCAGCAGCCGCTTGCAAGCATAGGGCCTCCCTGTAGAATGCCTTGCACGCGTGTGCACCCAGTGCGCAGCCGCACGGGCTGCAGCAGCTGCATCCTCCTCCAACAGGCTGGTGGCCATCGTCCTCTATCCGGCCACCATCGGCCACCACGTCACCGCCGTTGCATAGCCCTCGTCGAGGTGCACCTCCCCGCCGAATCCCACGGCCAACCATGCACGGCTGCATACGCGAGGAGGAGAGAGGAGAAATACTCTATTTTTGTCTCCATTAATAATTACATTCAATGCCATTGCCAATTTTATATTAATATTTTATTCAGGACACATTGCATTGATGTACTCAGACTTTCCTGAAATTATTTTACTTGTGTTATGTGTATCATTCTACCACGAATTTCAAATCGGAAATGCACTAAAGTTGAATTTACATGATAAGCCATTACACATGCATCATACACATATTTTTGGAGCTTAATTCCTGACGTGAAAACTACATAAATACCCTTGAACCTTTAAGGAAATTGCAAGCTTCATTTAAAATAGCATATTCTTCTCATTAAAGTTGCAGAAGAGTTTGCGAACTGTGTATTTCTTGACTCGTGAATTTATTGGTCTATTCCTCCCTGTGGATACGACATCCATTATTGTGGTTTAAATTCATATCTATGTTAGCTTCTGATTGAGAGATTTCCATCACATTAATTACAATGACATATTCTTCTATTACTATCATAAGTAAGCGAAAATCTCTCCGTCAAAATGGTGCCGTTGCTAGGGAGGCAATAAATGCAATAGATTCACTTCATTATTTTTGAATATTCTGAGTTGCGCAATTATTTGATCAATTTTTTTTAACTGTCCGAGGAATCTGACGATGCGACGAGGCACAACAGAGCGATGACAGCAACCACGAGCTAAGCCACATGAGGAAAAGACATAGGAGACCAAGATCCTACTTTCAGAAAGGATTCTCAGTCATCATAAAATTTATTTCTGTCTTTTCTCCTGTGTAGTAATTGGGGTTGAATTTTTAGGGTTTTGTCCCCATATTCTTTAGCTACTAGGGCTTACATTATTTTTTTTTGCATGGGTGCTTCTATTTTCTGCTTGCCTGCCTTTAAAACCAACAAAGAAAATATCAAAATGCTTATTTAGAAGTTGCATGCCTTTAGGTGCGTGCATTTAGGGGTGATTGAGCAGCACATTAGATCTTATTATTGTGTTGCAAGCATATTACCACGAAGATTGCTGGAGACAGGTACAACTTTCTAACTTTTGCATCCAGCTCCTATTCACGCATTTGCATTCAAATTAAAATTCAAGACCACCAAGTTGTTTGAATTTACTAATTCAGTGGTCGCATAACTAAAAGTGGGACTGATAATTAGATTCAACCCTAAAAGCAATTCACATTTGATCTGATTCTAAGGGACTTGTCTGTGATTTCAAAAGAAATTACAAAGATTTGCGGTGTGTTGCACACTTCTAACACTGAGCACGCACATTAGGCACCGCACTAATGCTCGATCCCTTAAGGCTATAGGCACCGATCTCTTTATCGGTGCAAACCCTCCTATTGTGCTTTGTGGTGGTGGTGATACTATCTCTTCACCAAGTGTTTTGATACTCCACGAAGGGGGACACCCCTTAAAGGAACAAAAGGGTAGTTAAGGGGCACCGCATACACATCGCCTCAAAGGAAGGGTTCGCCATACTTGCATCCCTTTGTTCATCCTTGGAGTAACTTCTCACTTGATCACCTGGGAGTATCATCAAAGCAAAGTATAGGTCCTAGGGCACTCGAAGGTTGAATTAAGGCACGTAATTGCAGTGAAAAACTTGTTTGGCCATTTATATTAACTAATTAGACCTCTGCAATAAAGAAGGTTAAGATTTTAAGTCCACACCCCTCTTATACCACTTACGTAAGAACAAGGGGATAAGTCTTGATCTTTTGACTTATCTTTGGAGTGGAGGCATCTATTACTCAATAAGAACCTGAATTGTGTTTTGTATGCTTGGTAGACACTCTCTTGAGGGTAGTCTAGTGTTTGATCCTGAGCCTGAGAGAATTCTTAGGAGTGCTCACCTAGGAGACGAAAAAGAAGGAATGACTAAGCAAGATGCAAATCAACAAAGGACCCTAAGGGACTATTTTATTCCAACTAACCAACCTGCACAAGCACTAAGACGACCGGCAGGGGATAATCCATATGAGATCAAGAGCAGTACCATATCTTTATTGCCCTCTTTTTATGGTACTACTAGGGAGGACCCCTACTGGCATTTGGAGGAATTCACCGAGGTCTGTTCCACAGTGAAGCTCCAGGGCTTTACTGATGAAGCCCTGATGAGTACTCTATTTCCTTTCTCCCTTAAGGATAAGGCCAAGCACTAGTATCATACCCTCTATGCAAGGGTAAATGATTGGGCCACCCTTAAGGGAGAATTTTTGAAAAAGTATTTTCCTATGAGTAAAACCAACCATTATAGAAGAGAGATTATGGGTTTTACTCAATAGGAACGGGAGCAATTTCATGAGACTTGGGAGTGCTTTAATGACCTTCTTAGGTTGTGCCCCCACCATCAAGTTCCAAGATGGCAGTTGGTCGAAAGGTTCTATAACGGATTATCTGAAAGGCATAGGCAAACCATCGATGCAGCCTGTGCAAGAACCTTCATGACCAGAACTGAGGATGAAGCCTGGGCATTATTTGAAACATTAAGCGACAACTCTATACATCTGTCCTCTGCCTATCAAGAAAGAAAACCATCAATCTTGCAGAGGAAGATAGAGGCCCATGAAGCTAGGGCTTCTCAGGATTTGGCTTATTAGATTCAACTATTGAATAAAAACATTGATAGGCTTTTAGCAAACCCTGGCATGAACCCGCAAGCAGCCTCTATTTTTCAGGCTTCAAGAGAATGCTCCATTTGCCAAAGCACAACGCAGGCCATTGCAGAGTGCCATCAGGCAAACCAATTCCTTGGGTTGATTCAGGCCGACTTGAACACGCCCAAAGGTTTTCGCCCCCTTGCAATAACCCTTATTCCAACACTTATAATCCAAGGTGGCAGAACCATCCAAACTTCTCTTGGAAGCAAGGTGATGCTTCTAACTCAGGGAATACAAGACCCTTACCTCCACAGCCCATATACCAACCTTCTTATGAAAACCCTCCTCTGAATAAGCCCTCTGAGATGGATGAACTCAAGGCCATGATGAAAGCAATGCAAGAGCATCAGAATATGGTTATCCAATCTCAGAATAAGATGATTACTGATATGCAATTCCAAATTGGTCATCTTACTGAGGTAGTTCGGCAATGTGATCTGTGGAAGCTGCCTAGCTCCTCTGAGGAGAACCCTAAGGGCAAGGGGGTTGTATTCAGGGAGCACGCCCAAGCAGTGACTGTGTTGAGGAGTGGAAAAAAGATTGACAAGCCTGATAACACTCCTATGGTTACATCTCAGAATTCCCCTTCCACACCTGACCTGACTTCCATCTCCACCGAGGAAGAGCCACACTGCACTCCCTCGAACAAAATCACCCACAATGAAGATGTCATCCTTCCACCACCCCTTTCCCGTCATGACAACCCCTCTACCTAGAAGTTGAAGGTGCCCTATCCATAGAGTCTATCTGCTCCTAGGGAATCTTCTGTTGGCTCGTCTGGAGCCAAGGATAGGATGGAAGAGATACTTTTGGGAAAGTCCAGATTAACTTGCCTCTGTTGGAAGAAATTAAACAAATTCCATCCTATGCCAAGTTTCTGAAGGACCTGTGCACCTAGAAGCATCGATCTAGGAAACAGGTCCAAACCAAGGTCATCTGCCTAACCATGTTAGCTCGGTTCTCCAGCATGGAACACCCCCAAAATGAAAGACATAGGGGCCCCGTATATTTCATTAGTTATAGGTAACCAACACATTGATGAGGCTCTGCTCGATCTTGGTGTGGGGTGAACATTCTACCAGGCTCTATCTATGACCTTTTGGGAGGAGGCAAGCTAAAGCCTAGTCCAGTAATCCTCCAGGTTGCAGACAGATCACTTAAGACATCGCTAGGATTGTTGGAAGATGTCTTTGTTAGAGTGGAGGATTTCTTCTTCCTCGTTGACTTTCTGGTACTGGATACTGACCCATCTAATAAACCCACAAAGCCGTCCATTATTCTGAGATGCCCCTTCTTAGCCATAGCCAATGCCTCTATAAATTATATATCTAGGGCACTTAAAATGGACTTTGGGAACAAGAAGATTCGGTTGAATGTTTTTGATACTTACAAGCAACCCGGATTTGAAGATTGTTCTCAAATTGAGGTCGTTGATGAAATAATTGAAGAGGCTACTCCAGCACTCTTATGTAGAGATCCCCTTCAGAAGGTTATATCTATGGACCATCACTCGATTATTAAAGAAACTAAAAGGGAAATGGCCGAATTAAAAGAGTTGCTAGGGATACACACTGAGTCTCTGTCCCCACCCTAGACTGTGAAGGTAGATCCGCTACCTGAGGTGGGGACATCTCAATTAAAACCCTCAATCCAAAAGGCTCCTGAATTGGATTTGAAACCCCTCCTGAGCACATTGAAATATGCTTTCCTTGGCCCTAATAACTCGCTCCCCATTATTATCTCGTCTGCGTTATCTGAATTGCAGGAGGGAGCTTTGCTTGAATGTTTACAAAGGCACAAGGAAGCAATGGCCTAGACAATTGTTGATATTAAGGGTGTTGATCTGTCTCTTTGCATGAATCATATATACACGGACGAGTCCGTGAAGCCTTTCCGAGATATGCAGAGAAGGCTCAATCCAAATATGCTGGAGGTTGTTAAAAAGGAGATTCTAAAATGGCTAGATGCAAGGATTATCTATCCCATTTTAGATAGTAAATGAGTTAGTCCTATTCACGTAGTTCACAAAAAGGCAGGAATCACTGTGGAAGAGAATGAACAAGGAGAGTTGGTGACCACTAGACCCTCAACTGGTTGGAGGGTCTGCATTGATTACCACCGTTTAAACATGGCTACCCAAAAAGACCATTTCCCCTTACCGTTTATCGATCAAATTCTGGATCGATTGGCGGGGAACAAGTAATTTTGTTTTCTTAATGGGTACTCTGGGTACAATCAGATAGCTATTTTTCCTCACGATCAGGAGCGTACCACCTTCACAAGTCCGTATGACACTTTTGCGTTCCTCCGAATGCCATTCGGGTTATGTAATGCTCCAACCACTTTCCAACGTTGTATGATGGCTATCTTTTCTGATATGATCAATGAGTTCGTTGAAATTTTCATGGATGACTTCTCCATTTAGGGCTCGTCATTTGACCTATGCCTTTCGCACCTTGATAAAGTCTTAACCTGTTGCGAAGAGGCAAAGCTGGTGCTTAGCTGGGAGAAAAGCAACTTTATGGTCCAGTAGGGCATTATGTTAGGGCATATAGTTTCTGAGAGAGGATTGGAGGTGGACACCGCAAAAATTGATTCCATCTCTAAGCTTCCATTACCCACCAATGTTCATCAGGTTAGATCTTTCCTTGGCCATGCTGGATTTTATAGGCGCTTCATTAGAGATTTCAGTAAAATCTCTAAGCCACTCGGCGACCAGTTAGCGAAGGATGTCTCCTTCAATTTTTATGATAAATGTGGCGAGGCTTTCCAAACTTTGAAGAAAGCCCTCATTACCGCACTGATTTTCCAAGCACCAGATTGGACCCTCCCATTTGAGCTTATGTGCGACGCTTTTGATTTTGCAGTGGGAGAGGTCTTAGGTCAAAGGGTTGATGGCAAACCTCATGTGCTGCATTATGCCAGCAAGACCCTTACGCACCCTCAGCAAAACTACACGGTCACTGAAAAGGAACTACTTGCTGTAGTATTTGCTTTGGAAAAGTTTCAGTCTTATCTTTTGGTATCCAAGGTTGTAGTGTTCACTAATCATTCTGCCCTAAAGCATCTTCTGGCTAAAAAGGACACCAAACCTCGCCTAATTCATTAGATTCTGCTACTCTAAGAATTTAACCTGGAAATTAAAGACAAGAAAGGAGTTGAGAATGCGGTAGCAGACCATTTGTCTAAGATCCCTATTGAGGCATCAAACCCTGCTGGCGGTATTCAAGAGACTTTCCCTGATGAGTCTCTGATGGCCGTGGAAGCTAAAACTTCTTGGTTCGCTGACATAGTGAACTATTTGGTCACGGGCATTACCCCCAGTACTTGGGACAAGCAGAAGCGAGACAGGTTTCTCACCAACGCTAAATTTTATCACTGGGAGGAACCCGAGCTTTTTAGAATAAGCCCTGACCAGCTTTTTCGCTGTTGCATCCCTGATGAAGAACAAAGAAGTGTTCTGAGTTTCTGCCATGACCTCCACTTTGGGGGACATTTTAGTGGGAAGAAGACTACCTATAAGGTTCTTCAGTCTGGCTTTTGGTGGCCCATTTTATTTCGAGATGCACATACGTATGTGGGCGCATGTCTACGTTGCCAGCAGACGGGAACCATTGGAAAGAGGGATGAGATGCCCCAACAACCTATTCTCCCTGTTGAAATCTTTTATATTTGGGGCATTGACTTCACTTCATGGGTCCCTTTCCTGTGTCTTTCGGATATGAATACATCCTTGTGACTGTTGACTATGTATCGAAATGGATAGAAGTCATACTCACATGAACCAATGATCATTCCATGGTCTTGGGATTTGTTAAGGCTAATATCATTTCTCAGTATGGGTGCCCAAGGACTATCATAAGTGATGGAGGACGTCACTTTAAGAATGTACACTTCACAAGACTACTCCAAAATTTAGGAGTCAACCACATGATAGCCACACCTTATCATCCCCAAACGAGTGGACAATTTGAAGTGTCTAATAGGGAGATTAAGTGAATTTTAAAAAAAACTGTCAGGCCTGATCGGAAGGATTGGTCTAAAAAACTAAAAGATGCACTTTGGGCCTACAGAACTGTGTATAAGACTACCTTGGGCATGTCTCCTTTCCATCTTGTCTACGGAAAAGCATGCCACCTTCCCATTGAAATCCAACATAAAGCTTATTGGGCTGTTAAAAACGTTAACTTGATTCTGGATAAAGCGGGAAAGGCACGTATGTTAGAATTAAGTGAGCTTGAGGAGCTTCATAATGAAGCTTATGAAACTTCTCAAGCTTACAAGCAACGTACAAAAGTCTTCCATGACAAGCACATCATTAGAAATACTTTTGAGCTCAACCAGTGGGTCTAGCTTTTCAATTCTAGACTTAAATTATTTCCTAGAAAGCTCAAGTCCCGATGGGATGGGCCATACATTGTTATCAATACTTTCCCTCATGGAGCTATAGAGATTCGGAACCCTATTTCAGGTGTGAGCTCTAAGGTAAATGGCCAACGACTTAAACCATATATTACTCTTTCAGATGGCCAGGCTTTGGATGCACTTAGGCTTGAGGAGCCTTAGCTCCTCCCACTCTCCTCCTCAGGTGATATTCTTCTATGTCTGCAATTTTTTTTCCAATGAGGGCATTGTCAGTCTTAGGCTTGGGGGGGTATTACCTGAGAATGCTTATAGCATTTATAAATATTTGCATGCACATATATTTATATGTATATATATATAAAACAAATCTCTTTTCTTGAGCTGAATGGGTTAGTCCCTAGCAGAATACCTTTGTCATTGGAGGTTTTTCTTCTTGAATTATTTCTTAATTTTACAATCCAGTACATTTATTTCACGTGCACGTAGACTAGGTAATGGATCATTGAGGAAAACCAATAAGCATTTGTAGTCTACTAAACCCTTGGACAGTTCATATGGAGTCAGGCTACTATCTTCTAGTAGATCTACCTCATATTTGTGAGAAGAAAGTGGAGAGATTACTGGTGCAATAAATCTAGTGTAAGGACTCTTAAGTTTTGGACAACTAAATGATGATACTTCAGAGCTAGGCATAGTTTTCGCTCTCTGTTCCTATATGCGTACTTTGTGCGAATTCCAGAGAGTCACCAAATAAGGTAGATACATAGAGATTGAGTTTTAATAAAGCTATGACTATGGTGGATGGTTATGACCATCCTTCATAGAGTCCTCGGCTGAAGGAAGGTAATAGTTTCAAAGGTTAGAAATACGTCTGTCCTATCCATTCCTTCCCGCTATCGAGAATAGGCACTTCCACCAAAAAATCCACACAACATCCTCTTGACCATCATCATCCCTAATAATGCCTCATAAATAAAAGTCTGTGTCGTATTATGTTGATTTATAAAAAAAAAAGAAAAAAGGTAATAGAAAGAAGAAAAAGAAGAAATTGTTATATTACAAAAAAAAGTCCAAGTTTATAATGTAACATTGTTTCTGAGGCAACAAAACACCTATCGCGTTCCACCAAATATGACCCATACCTACCTTTTAGTATTTCTGATTGCCCGAATACTGGTTGAGGACTCTAACTTAGTTGTAGAGTTATTACGGCTTTACTTGAAGTGTGGATGCCATGTGAGGCCACCAAATAGTGAGTACAATTACTAAATCTGGAGAGATTTGTGATCTTAGAAAAAAAAAAAAGAGTGAGCGCCCAGGAACATCAAGAGAGCACAGTGGTTTAGCCTCTCTCTGAGTTGACTTTTTCAATAGTCTAGAGATCTAGAGTCTATAGTACTAGATTACATGTAGCATCAGAGGAGTGTGTGCCACCAAATATAAATCCATTCTACTTGATATCTCCTACCTAAGCCAAAAGCCAGGGTCAAATTACAGATTATCTTCTACTTTATCCCCACGGGAAGTAGTTGCCTCTCCGGATAGAAATATTTACCTAGGGTGAAGTACGAACTTCCAATGCGAATTGGCTTTTTCACTTGGATCTGTTACATAGGCTATCATCACTTCACATTTGTCTGGATTTCTAAAGTTTTGAAATAAGAAAAGAAGAAATCTTCTGATTACTTCTCTTATTTTTCATTTTTGCTAAGGACTAGCAAATCTTAGGCATGGCGGTATTTGATGAGTACATTTTAATGGACTAGTATTACGCCTAAGTAACTTTAATCTTACCTTTTAGGTTTGTTAATAACTACATTAAGTTATAGAATGTTTGCATGCACCATGATTTAAGTTTACATCTATTTTATAATATTCTATAACTTAATATGTAATGATTTTTTGTTATTATGTGCAAGAATGATATTTAGAAACAACAAGGAGTTGGGGAATAAATTTCCCCAACAAACAACTGGTGGCATATTTTTTCCCCATCCTTCGGCCACCCTCAACAGCCGCCGGCCAAAAATAGCAAAGGGATTTGAAAATACCTTAACTCACGCATGCAGGGGAGGAGATAAAGAGGTTGGAAAAGTTGGAGAGTGGGCATCTTCTTCCTCTATCTTGCGGGGATCCACCTTCACCATCGTGGAGAGGGTTGACCTTGTGAACCAAGCATGTAATGAAGTCACCCTTCCAGCCTGCAGCCGCCCCACCCATGCCAGCAACAGGGCCATCGCGCCCCGCAGGTGCAGTCCTCTCACTGCAGGCGCACCTGCACGGTGCCTCCACCTTGTGCCCCTGCCATTGCCTGTAGGCTTGTTCAGGTGCCTCGCCCCATCCACACCCCTACCAGGCCTGCACCTGCACAACGCCCATTGCAGTGGGCCTCCCCTCTCCAGCACCATCACCACCGCAGTGTGCCCCCCTCCTCCAGCGCCCTTCACTGTAGGCGCTGCACTGCTGACTACAAGCACGCCAGCAGCACTCCCGCCTGTAGCACACCCTTGCCACCCGTGCTCCTGCCTGCAAGCGCTGCAAGTGCTCACTACTCGTGTGCACCCTCTGTAGACCGCCCTTGCACCTTCTGTCCCACAGGTGCTCCCATGCCAAGTGCACGCAAGGGCCCAAGCTAGCAGCCGCCTGCAAGTGCACCGCCTCCCTGCAGAATGCCTTGTGCACGCGCACACCCAGTGCCCAGCCATGCGGGCTACAGCAGATGCATCCTCCTCCAACAGGCCAGTAGCCATCTTCCTTCGTCCGGCTACCGCGTCACTGCCGTTGCGTAGCCCTCGTCGAGGCACACCTCTCCGCCGAATCCCACAACCAACCGTGCACGGCCGCACACGCGAGGAGGAGAGAGGAGAAATCCTTTGTTTTTGTCTCCATTATTAATTACATTCAATGCCATTGCCAATTTTATATTAATATTTTATTCAGGCCACATTGCATTGATGCACTTAGACTTTCCTGAAATTATTTTACTTGTGTTATGTGCATGATTCTACCATAAATTTCAAATCGGAATTGCATTAAAGTTGAATTTACATGATAAGTCATTACACATGCATCATACACATTTTTGGAGGTTAATTCCTGATGTGAAAACTACATAAATACCCCTGAACCTTTAAGGAGATTGCAAGCTTCATTTAAAATAGCATATTCCTCACATTAAAGTTGCAGAAGAGTTTGCGAACTATGTATTCCTTGACTTGTGAATTTATTGGTCTATTCCTCCCTATGGAGACGACATCCGTTATTGTGGTTTAAATTCATATCTATGTTAACTTCTAATTGAGAGATTTCCACCACATTAATTACAATGACATATTCTTCTATTGCCATCATAAGTAAGTGAAAATCTCTCCGTCACCCTCGTCATCATCCCCATCTCCGGCCGCACCTCCGGCGAGTTTGCCACACCTTCACAATCCACCAAACAACTCGCCACCAAGTCCATGACCTCCGCCTCACCTCTTTGAACCAAACCCGCTTCTTTATTATGCCTTTCACCTACTCACACGACCCACCGAACAACCCACCTTCTACCCTCATCTTTGTCACCGTCCACCTGCCACATGCACTCACAAACCACGAAACACCCACATCACCTTTGTCATGCTTCAGTGAAGCTCAGAAGCCACTTAGAGAGGTCTTCCAAGCTCATATTCTTGTTTCAGGGTCTTCGTCATCGTCCTCTGCTGCTACCTCCATCTTCGACAACATAGGTAGTCCTCCGGTGGTGTTCTTCATCAAGACTCACTCTAGGCCGTGCGGACCCATCCCAGGAAGACTGCCAGGCTCTCAATTGAAGATCCCAGCTAGAACAGCTATGTCAATTAGAGGGACCTCTTCAGTAGCTACTGTGGTCTTTTTCCCAAGCAAAGATGCAAAGTGGGATAGTCCCACATTGGTGGATGAAGAGAGTGCGTCCCTGCATAAATTGAATTTGTGTTTCTATCTTATCACCCAATAATGCGGGGGTCGGGTCCCCTTCATGCACATACCTGACTAGCCGCCTATGCTTCACTCCTCGCTTGCGACCGCGCATGCAGGCCTGGACACTGTTTGAGACCCATATACCGGAGTATGGATACGACTATACACTTGATTGGGGTCTAAGAGAGAAGAGGAATAGGAATTGTGTGAGAATGATGGGGGGGTTGCTCTCTAAAGCTTAGTCCCTTATGCTAAAAAGCCTAACACTTAGGCTCTATGAAGGAGAAGAGAAGAAGAAGAAGCAAAGGCTTAAAAGAGAAAGAAGGAAGGAAGAAGAAGGAGAAGACCCGAGAAGAAAGAGAAAAGCAAGAGAAGAGAAAGGCTTTGAGAAGCCTTACGGCTTATGCACTTTAAGTCGTCTGATTGACCAATCTGTCGTCTGATTGAGCATTGTTTGAGAATTATTGTTGCATTATTTAAGTACTATGATTAAATTGATTATGAGATGCGTGCTTACTAATTAGAGGATTTAATTGGTGATTCAAATCACCACATTTTGGATTCTCTCCATTCTTTTTATCTCTATATACATTGGACTTCATTGAATAACTAATGTGACAGGTTATTATTCATTGAATTTCTATTTGAATGCTCAATTATTTGTGCCCATTTTTATGCAATTAAAGATCAGCGTGTGAATTCCATATTTGCTTCCTATGTTCGACCTCGAACTTCAATTTAGATTTCAAGTAATAAATTTTATATGTTAATTGAGATATTTAGGAGGCTTTGCTACAATGAAATGATTTAAAAACTCCTCAATTGCCCCATTCAACAAATAGCAAGATATCTCATCTTATTCAATATCAAATGATGCAATGCATGATATGCATGATATGAGAGCAATATTCACAAATTAAGCTAGGTTCAAACATTATTTAGGTTGATTAGGACCTATGATTGTTGCGCAACCACTCCGTTGTCACCTCGACTCCTTCGACCTTGTCTGCATTCCTCTGTCCATGATTCATCTAGGCAACACCTTCATACGCTGTGGTTGACCTCCAGATACTTCTCCAGGCATCCAATTGGATCTAGCAGCCTCATCTTCGACCTCAATCAAAGACCTCATCCTTCAGCTAGGCATAAAGAAGGATTGTGGGATGGATAGTCCAACATCATAAAGATTGAAGCTATTTGAGAGAGATAAAGGGGATTTGTCACCTCGACCCCTCACTGAAGACACGTGGGTTGGGTCCCCATTAGCTCGCACATCTACTTACCCATGCCTACTCGTCGCTTGTGAGCCACCCTCGCAAGCCTAGACACTGTTCTGGACCCGTTTACCTGGTCAATTACCCAATTACGGTTGGGTCTTTGAGAGAAAGAAGAGAAGTAAAGGGAGAGAGTGGGGGTTTTTGCCTTTTGCTGCGCTCTCTCTACACTTAGCGATTTGTGGAGGCCTTTGCCTCTGTGCTGTGTTGTGGTTGCCTCTCTCTCTTAAGGCACGAAGAAGGAAGACGAGGCCTTTGCCTCTGTTCTGTTGAAGCTGAGCTGAACCTTGAGCAAATTAAGGCATCTGCTGGTGCCTTAGTTCTGTTGGGATATTCATCTAGTTGATGCGGGTTATTTGGTTGACAATTACAATGCATATATTTGAGATATTTGAGCTTAACTTCAAAGGGTTAATTGGTGATTTAAATCACCATTTTAACCTATTCTTTTTGCACTATGTTACTTGATTTCATCTACACATAATTTTGAATAGTTCTGATTAAAGCTTTGATCATAATTGCTTATATTTCTTGTGATTGATGAGATTAAATTGCTATTACTTGCTCCCTATGTTCGACCTCAGACTCTTTTGATTCTGAGTTATAAATTTAAATGATTTGAGCGATTTTTGTCCTATACTACGATGCATTCCTTTAATAATGACGAATTTGCTTAAACATTTTGGGGTCTTTGCCAGGGAGCAACGTGCAATTCGATTTCACTTATTACAATTTCTGATATAATACTAACTTGTCTTATTTGATTTCTTGTGGTTGTGTGAGGTATGAAGAGAATATTAGCCACATGACAACCACTCTAAGGGCAGGTAATCTCATTTCCTTCTTCTTAAGCCCCTATTTCTGGAAAAGAAGTAAAAAGAAAAAGCAATTAGGATCAACTCACATTTATTATTAGACTGAATCACTTGAGTTTCCTGATTTGATTCATTCTAGAGAGCCCCTTCCAGATTTCTGCACCTAGTAGGGACTTAAGGTACCTAGGACTGTTCACCTTCTTGATTGAGCCCTAGGTGCCACATTTGGAAAGAACTGATTAGATAAAAGAGCCAAATTAGGGTTTCCATCTTAGGGTTGAGAAAACACACCTACTTGAAATTACAAGAATTGATTTTCTTGCATTGTGTGTCTCCCAAACCCTTGCTTGAATTAACCTAATCAAGAAAACCCTAAAAGAAGGCTCTAATCATCCACTTGAATCCTAAAACTTGGGACTTAATAACCAGTTTGCAAATCACATAGGGTGATTTTGGGCTCATTACCCAACTCATCCTCAACCTTAGGGCAAGTTGGTGAAGCTGATCCACCTGATGGGTCAACCAACCTTCAAATTAAGTCACCAAGCACAAATCAAATCTAAAATTCAAGTGAAATTCTAAGCACCATAATTTAGGCTTAAAATTTGGTAGACTTAAGAGGTCAAGTCATTCATTCCGTTCTACTTGGATTCAAGGTGACAAGGAAGGTCTGGTGGGGAAAACATTGTAACTAGTGGGGTTGCTCTATTGTGTAGGGGTCTTTGCGGGACTGTCCCTTCCTGGCTGCCCAAGTATTTCTCAGGTGGATGACTTTTTGATCAAGAGGTATCGTCTGGATCAAACCTCCTTAGTCATCCAAAAGTTTTTGGGTGTCTTGATTGGGTCCATCACATATTCTGTCCCTCATCTGGTTTCCTAGTGCATGCTCGAGAGGAGGTCCTTAAGACCACCATTGAGGCTTCCATTAGCTGTTCATTCTCGTCGAGGTCAAGCCTCGACAAACTTGTTTGTGCTACATCCTGACCAGATCAATATCTCTTTTGATTCATCTGAGCCTAGATCTCCTTCATCCATAACCATGGAACACCAAGCAGAGGAAGAAAATAATCACCAGAATCAGCTTCAGTGCCCCAACGATCTATTCCAAGCTTTCATGAATCCACCACAGCGTCCTATGATATGAGATCATTACAATCCCGCTACGGTAGCAATCGAACCTAGAGTTCAAATCCCTACTAGAGGACCTGATACTGAACTCAAGCCCAACATGATTCATGCTATCCCTAAATTTCATGGGCTGAACTCCGAGGATCCCTTCCAGCATATCAAACAACTCAAGCATTTGGCCTAGACCATTGGGACAGCTGCTCAAGATCGGGACATCCTGCTCATGAAGATGTTCTTCTCCCTCATGGACAAGGCTGCTGATGTAAACACATTTACACTACTTAAAATGTCTATTTATGCATGTTTCTAAGCATAGGATTGCATTTCATGATATAAATATTGCATAACATGCATCATCTTGCATTTAGAGTAGTTTGAATAAAATGAAGGTTAATTGTCTCCTTTTATGTGCTTGGACAGGGCAAACAATTTATCGGGGCCTCGGATCGAAGATCCAACCGTATGGATGTGATCAGGGCGACGATTGGAGTTCAGCGACTCCAAGATCGCCCTAATCAGGCATCCGTAGCATCAGATATAGACTGGGGAGCCCTAGAAGATCAAGGGCCAGGATGGTGTAAATCTGTACTTCAGATGACAAATCCGACCGCACGGATGAATTCGGATCGACGATCGCAGTCCAATGACATAAAAATCGAGTCAATCCGACATCCGTGGCACCATCTACAACTTTCAGAAGATGGACGGCCAAGATGGCGCCACGTGGCACCATCTCAACCGCCCAAATGGCCGCTTGCACTTTGTGAAGGCCCCCGCCCGATCGCTCTCCGCCGTCAGATGGAGATCCAACGGCTGTGGTCGCTCGCGCTTAAAAGCGTCCGCGCGACCATTTTGTCCGCGTAGCGCAGCGGCGACGCAGCGGCGGGCGAAGCAGAGGTCGCAGGTTCGAGCCGCGGTGAGGGGGTGAAAGGCACGGGCGAGCGGGCGCAGACGAGCATCAGATGAAGATCCAATGGCTGTGCGCGCTCAATCAGGACGACACGCGATTGGACGTCGGGCGTAACGCGCGATCGCACGCGGGCGGGCGCGCTACGCAGCGGGTGCGAACGCGATTTAAGCCGTCCGATCTTGCGATCGGACGGCTGAGACTTCGCGGACGTGCGTAGGCATTACGCGCGCGGGCAGCCTAGCAGGCACGCGCGGGCGCGGCGACAACGGCCACGTCGGGGCTTTAGTGACGGATTTATCCGTCACTAAAGACCGCTTATTTAATATTTTGAATATGTAATGTCCATTTTGCCCCCACTCCTTGCAACTATAAAAGGAGACCCCCTCCATACGAAATTTGCATCCCTTCCTTCTCCTCTCTACCCCTCCAAAGCTCAAGAGAAGCTTGTCCCACACCCGGGATGCTTCTCGCGAGATAAAGTCAAAATTTTCGTCCCCCTTCGGAAGTGGATCCCGCGACGACGACGGCGTGCTGCTCCGTTCCCGTTCTTCTGCTTCGTCCTCCTTCGTCTCGCTTCGTCCTCTTTCGTCCAGGCGTCGTCCCGTCCGGCTCGTCCTCCAAGCGACCGTCGAGGAGGATTCTCTCTCCCTACTCTTTTTACTGCTTTCTAATATAGATTTACTGCTTTCTAGAGTAATCGCTTTATGCTTTCTAGTTGTAACGAACGATCTCTTTTATGATAAATTCCTTGTCTATTCTACATCTCATTTTGATTTCCTTGTGTAGTATTCTCTCTCTCTCTCTTACTCTCTCTCTCTCTTCTATTTGTTGTAGATACTTAGATAGTTTAAATTGAATTTCTTCGTGACAAAATAAAAACGAAACGTGAAGTTTCTAAATCAAATGTCCGCCTCCCTGTGTTCGACCCGGAATTTTAATTTCGGTATAAATTTTATTTGTTGAACACGAATCCTTCGCTTTCGAACTACAACGACGGGTTTTTCCAAAACCGAACACGTTAGTGTAGGTGTGTAAACGTTCAACAGCTGCCAATTGGTACCAAACCCTAACTTGTCCGATCAACACATGGGCTGAACTTCAATATGAATTTTTGAAGAAGTTGTTTCCTGTTGCTCGGACAGATGCTTTGAGGCACCAGATCATGCACTTTACTCAGAATGCAGGAGAACCACTTCATGAGGCATGGGTTCGCTTTTTGGACCTCATGCGGAAATGCCCCCATTACGGAGTTCCTAAATGGGAACAAGTCCAGTCCTTTTACTAGGGACACTATGAAGATATCAAATTATTCGTCAATGTGACCAGTGGTGGCAACATCATAGGTCAACATGAGGATACCGTGTGGGAGACCTTGGAGAATATGTATGAGAACTCCATCAATAATGAATCCATGGGCATGGTCGACAGGATGACTACCTGTTGCATTGACAAACACCCGGGGGGTACATGAAACCAAAGGCCCGTTCACACCCATCGATCTGGAACTAGTGGCCAATCGCCTGGACAAGGTCTCTATTATCAAGAAGAAGGTGGACAAATTAACTCGACACTTGTACAGAGCCACCTCAGCACAGCAAAACCCATTTGCGCAATCGCCCTCTAGTAGGGAGGCTATGCAAAACATCTATCATCACTCTTCCTAGGGGATGGACCCATATCCACCCTCATCTAATCCTGGTTTCAAAGGAAACTTTGAAACTTCCAGGTCTAGTTAGGGGAACTCTGAACCCTTGTATTCTAACTTCTCTAGGGTGCCTCAAACCTGTGAGGACCTCAACGCCATCTAGAATGATCCATTCTCAAACACTTATAATCCTAGTGATGATAACATCATCATCAGCCATAACTAGCTCTATTTTGTTATATTCTATCATTAAATGCTCCTGCATAATCGCCAGAGAGACGTAATTCACTACAAAGCCATTCTGAGAGAAAGATAGTAAAACATGGGTAAAAATGCAGTTTTAATAGCATATCTCAATTTCATTATATTCACAGGATTACTCCATGGGTTAATTAAGGGTCAAATGATCTTAAGAGTCTAACAAGTAGGTCCGTGCAGACAGAAAAGGGTTTTCTCGTATTTCAGGAATAAATGACATCTGAAACCCTAAAAATAGACCTACCTAATTAACTGAGGTTTTGGTCAGGATAAAATTCACCTAAATCCTTTAAAATTCATAGAAAAATATTCTCTACGGTTTGGTACCTTCAATTTGACCATCAGAACCCGTCTTGACCTGAAATAGTCTCAGACAGACTTTTTCCATAATTTAGGTAATTATGTAATTTATCCATTAAAACATGGTCAAAAACAAAATCTAACTTCACCATTGGATTCCTTAGGTCCAAATTTGGATTGTACCAAAATTTTGGTGCAATCTAAGCTTGTTTTGACCTAGTTTGCACTTTGGTCGAAGTCTATTTTTCTTTAGCCCCTCAGCTTTTGAATTTCTTACAAATAACCCCCCAACTTTATCATTTCCTTCCTCAAAAAGGTCCCCGCCATCATGAAATCCTAATCATACAACTTTGGCGAGCTTGATTTGGCATTTTCTCCTTGATTCCTTGACGAATCCATCTCAAATTTGAAAGGGAAGTTCGTCAAGGAATTCCCTTCCTTTTGAGCCAGATTCAAAGCTCTAAAATTAACCCAAATCCTAGTGTGAACCTTTGAAAGATTCGGGTCCCCATCTCCGATGACCTTTGAAGCTTGGGAAGCTTGCTTCCCAAGCTCAAATTTTCCTCTAGAGGCCTATAAAAGAAGCCCCAATGCATACTGTCTATCCCATGCTCGATTTCGACCGGAGTTACCCTCAATTTCATCTCTCCTAATCCAGCTAAAGCTCCTCATTGTCCGACCATAATACCAGTGGTGGATTCCTTCCCCTCAACTTCGTTCGCTCTTGGCCATACCAGTAGGAGCCTCCTTCCTATCATTGTCGTCGTTCCTCCCCTACCAGAGAGCTCGTCTTCTCTGTTGCCAGCGTACCAAAATCGACATGGATCTCCTCCCTTTCGTCCACTTAGAATAGGTAGTTAGTTCTCTCTGGGTTCCTAGTTTAGTTTCCTATTCAAAAATCCCAAAAATAACCCTTGACGTCGCTATTCATCCTCATCTTCCTCATCTCCGACCGAACCTTCGGTGAGGCGTATTCGCCGCTACACCCCTCCATTCGCCTCACCAACCACCTCATCACCTTAGCCTCATCCACCTACATAGAACCCCTATCCTATTTTGCTCCACCACTCACCCAAACACGCCCCCAAACAACCCACCTTCGCAGGACCATCTCCATCACCATCTAGCCACCTTACGCACTCTCACGCCACACTGCACCCACCACCACGTTCATCATCCTAAAGCGGAACTACTGAGCTTTTTTTTTTTTGAAACCAAAAGGAAAGCTATCATCTTACGATAGCAATCCAGGAGGACAATTTATTGATAAAAGGCTAAGAAGATTTACAATTCAGATCCCCACCTATGTATGTGGGACCAACACTCATTTACAATTTGCTCACAGTAAACTGGTCTCTCCTGAAAAAGCCTCTCATTTCTTGCCCTCCACACACACCAGAGAGTTGCAGCCATATGCAGATGTAGCCTCTCCATCACTACAAAATTATTCCAAATGGAATCCCATGAGGGGAGTGGTTCCTGGCATGTCCTCCTCCAAATTACATCAGTAATCAGGCAAGAGGAGAAAATGTGGCTGAGGTTATCAGTGTGCATTCCACATAGGTGACATTCATCAAGAGCAGCTCCCATTCTTTTGTGTCTTAGATCACCTGCAATCAAGCCCTCCCTCCTACACAGCTAAAGAAAAATTTACACTTTGAGGGGGATCTTCAAGAGCCATATTTTTTTGTCAATATAATCACAGCTCCCACCTCTGCCTCCCTCCATAATCTTTCTATACCCACACAGCACTGTATATATCCCATCCTAGACATAGCTATCATCCACTCCAGGCCTGGGTTTAAATCTTTCCAGGTTGGAAATTAGGTTCCTTCTTTCTTCCCATAGCTGGATGCCCATCCTGGTGGATTCATCTTCATTCAGCTGCAAGCAGTCCCTGATTTCAGACCAGTAGCAGCTGAAAGTTCCTGCTTTGTCTCTTGCTGCAGTAAAGACCTCGGGTAAGCCTCCTTCAGAGCACCCAGTAGAGACTAGCCTTCACTCCAGAAGTTGAAAGTTTTGCCATCTCCTAATATCGACTGCAGCAGGTGCCAATTGTCTTTCAGTGCTCGAACCACAGACTTCCAAAAGGGTGATGGTCTGATAGGGTACAATCTCTTTAGCGCACTATTGGACTGACCATATCTGTCCTTAACCAATTCAGTCCAAGGTTTCCCTTCCCCTTGCAAAATTTTGATGGCCCATTTGAGTAGCAAACCCTCATTGAATTCTTTTAAGGATTTGATTCCCAAACCCCCACTTTCCTTGGGCTGATAGATTTGTTCCCATTTTAGAGGCTGCATAAATCTGCCTTCATGCTTGGGGCCTCTCTAGAAGAACCTCTTCCACATTACATCCATGCACTTCCACACAGACTTTGAAGCCTTGAAAATAGAAAAATAGAAGACAGGGATGGAAGTAATAACTGAGTTTAGCAGAATGAGTCTACCACCCTTGGAGAGAATTCTACCATTCCATCCAGCTAGCTTCACTGAGATCTTGTCAAATAGGCTGTTTCAGTCTCTTTTTTTCATTCTTGAACATCTCAGGGGAAACCCCAGATATCTGATGGGGAGATTAATGCAAGGGGTCCCCAAAGTAGTAGAGATATCTTCTTTCTCTATCTCAGTTAAATCAAAACACACCAGATTGGACTTCTCTCTATTCAAACTCAGACCTGAGATGTCCCCAAATATGTTAACCATATGGCCAAGTGCACGAGCTTCATCTACAGATCCTTCCACAAAAAAATCGTATCATCCACATATTGAATAATAGGGGCTACAGCACTCCTGTTAGAGAGGGAGTATCCTCTGATAATTCCTTCCTTAACAAGTTTGCAAGCATACCTTGCTAAATTATCAACAGCAAGGGTTCCAAAGGGCAACCTTGCCTCACCCCACATTGAGGTTGGATCAAGGCTCCACAGGGATTCCCATTGATCAAGGGGGTGAAAGAAGTAGTTGTAATGCACCTTTTCATCCATTGAATCCAGAGAGGGGGAAATCCAATCCTCTAAAAAATTCCCACAAGTAGGGTTAAGAAATAGAGTCATATGCTTTACGGAAATCAACTTTCCACATAAATGCACTACAATTCCTTTTTTGCCAACCACACACCATCTCCTAGGCCATGATGAAAGACTCTTGTAAGGACTTGTTGGGGAGGAATGTAGATTAAATTGGATGGATCACCTCCTGCAAGATTGGCAGTAGCCTATTTGCCAAAACCTTGCTAATCACCAGATAGATAGAGTTTGAGAGAGCTATAGGTTGAAGTCCTGAAATGTCTCTACGCCTTATGTCTTTGTCAACATGAATAGGAAGGACCTATTGATTTTATCAAAGCCAAAATTTCCCTCCTCAAACTCCTTAATCACATCCATTACCTCTTTGCCCACTACACCCCACATCTCTTTGTAGAAGAAGATTTGGATGCCATCAGGACCAGGAGAACCTTCATTGTTTAGGTCCTCATTGGCAGCCACCATTTCTTTCTCTATAATGGCTGCAATCAGGCTAGTTACTTGTTCCCCAGAAAATTTAGGTAAGTCACTCGTTGCCATTCTCCATTGGCCTCTCCCTGCAGCCCTTGAAGAGTCTCTAAAATACTTGATGGCCTTAGCTCTTATATCTGATATTGATGAAATTCTCTGCCCAACCTTGAGACTTGAAGAGATCAAGTTGAACCTTCTGCGAGAGCTGGCTGCCAAGTGGAAAAATTTGGTATTGGCATCCCCATCTTTAAGCCATAACTGTCTAGAACGTTCCCTCGAGTCCATCTCCAATTTTAGATCTTCTTCAGCCACCACATCCTACCACCATCTTCTGTTCTTGAGTTCCTATTCTGTCAGCAGGCCAGTGGCCTCTTTTGAATCAAGATTTTGGATTTCCGTTTAAGCCTCATTGAGCCTTTGGTGTCTCACAGTAGATACAACTGCCCCATATTCCTTTAGCATTTTTCGCATGGCTGTTAGATTGGAAGCTAGGCTGATAGTGGCAGAGCCATCAACACATTTGGCCCTCCACCATCCTTCAAGCATCTCTTTGAACCCCGATTCTCTCAACCAAGATTTTTTAAACTTGAAATAATAGTCGGCACGCACTTGTTCTCCACTATCCCAAACCAAGGGAGTGTGATCAGAAAAGAGGCATTCCAATCCACACACAGAGGATAATTGGAACATATCCAACGACCCAGCATTACCAAAGAATCTATCAATTTTGGACATTAGGCCACTACCATTCCTCCATGTAAATTTAGTGCCAGAGGATGGGTACTCACTTAACCTAAGGTCTGAACCATCAGTTGGAATCCAGCGGTCGCATTGTCTACCAAGCCATTTGGTCTGTCACTCCCCATCAGTACACAGTTGAAGTCTCCTCCTACAACCGAAGCTGCCCCATTCACAAAGTCAGCAGCCACATTCCAGTCATCCCACAATTCTTGCCTTCTGTAAGGGTCACAGGGGCCATAGACTCCTGTAATGTAGAGGTCACACCCCCCCTGGGTTCTTTCAAACTTACAAGTCAGCATGTGTCTAGCAATAGAGACCTCAGCCATTTGTAACACATTTTTCTTCCACCATTTAACTACACCCCCAGACCTGCCATTTGAATTAAGCATCATGCAGTCGTTCGCATCCCTAGCCTTCATATCAACCCAAGCCCTATCATCTTCATTTTCTATATGTGTTTCTTGGATAATGGCACAATCAAATTCCCATTCTCTCATATACCTCAGAAGAGAAGCCCTCCAACTTGTATCGTGCAACCTACGCACATTCCATGAAAGAATTCTCATTTAGCTTCTTGGGTACCCCCCTTCTTTGCAGTAGAGATTCTGCTGACCTTCATCACAGCTGCAATGGCACTCTCATCAATTTTTTGTATAGTGTTTTGTTTCCTCTATCTGAGTTTATAGGGGGGCCTACCCACACTGGTCATGGAGACAGCCCTTGAGCCAAACTTCAGGCCCTCAACTACAGGCAGGCTATTTTGCAAAATCAAGGTGTTTATAGAGATCTCTTGTAGCACACATTGATCAGGAATATTGGCTCTTGGTTCCCCTACCTTCATATTATCTACCATACCATAATTTACCAATGCCACACCCATCCCTTCCTTCTCTTCCTTTGCATACCACCTTCTATCAAAGCTACATCCATCCCTTCCTCCATTTTCTCTGCCATATCATCCTCTACCAATGCTACTTCCATCACTTCCTCCATTTCCTTAGTGCAGTGATGATCCTTGTGCTTTTTAGGCTTAGGTGCCTCATCAGGTGTTCCACGACTAGGTTGCAGTGTTTTTGCATCAGTTTGTAGCACCTCTGCATAGCTCAGATTGTTATGATGTGAGCCCCCATTCCTACTTTCCACAGAAAAATTCAATACCAACAACCAAGAGCTCCCCCCACATCGAAGGATCATCTTCTCTGGAACAAAACCCACCCTGAACACATCAACCCAGGCATTCATCACACTGCCATCTCCTTCAAACAGACCAACCTCAGCATCATCTACAAATGTAGCAAACCCTGCTATCGTAGCTGCTACCACCTCTTTTGATCTTAAATGCAATGGCAGACCCCTGATTCCTAGTGTGCCTGATCTTGAGGCTGTTCTCTATGGCGGCCGCTCAGGTAGTGAGCCATCAAAGGGAGAAACCAACCTCCAAATCACCATCAATCCACCCAAATCACTCGAGCAAAAGCGCAAATGCTCAACATCCATCATCCCCAAACCAAAAAGCACAAATCGCGTAGGGGATAGGGATGCAATCTTCCAAACATTTGTTGACAAAGATAAAGATCTTACCAACTGATGAACCTTCTCCAAGGATGAGTTGCCCATCATCACCTCTCCAATTCAGGCCTCTCACAGCACCATCTCCGCCACCCTGATGTCCTCGTTCATACGGATTTCCACATCCATTATGTGTCCCCCATAAGCAGAAGGAGGAAAAGGCGAAGGTGGTTGCATTTTAGCCCTCTTCACCCTATTGCCCATGCTCATCCTTCCCCTTGGTTGTCCGTTGTTGGCTGTACAGGTGTCTCGTTTGCGACCATATCCCCGACAAGCCAGACAGACAAGAGGGAGGTAGCACACCGACGCCATATGTCCTCGACGCTGACAATGAAAGCACACGACTTCCCTGTTGCTCCATGGTCTCCCACTATTAGCCCATCCTCTGTCTGCAACCCTATCTCCATTAGCCACCAGGAAGCTTCTCTCCTTTCTCCTCCAAGACCTCGATCTCCAGGTCATCCACCCTCCATCACTGTTGACTCTCTCTACTGAGCTATTTTAACAAGATCGAATGGTCGTATCTTGGATTTCAGGTGTTTGTGGTCAGCCGCCATTACCGTGAAGCTTCGAGCAAGCTTTGAAGCTCGCTTCCCAGGCAATTGCTCTAGGTGCCACCTCCAGGTGATGTGGAATACCTCCAGGAATCGTCCCAAGTCTTCGATTGAGGCCTTCATCAGCTACAGCCATCTAATTGAGCGGAAGCACATTTGCGGGCGCATGCAAGCAGAAGGGGTGGGGATTAGTCCCACCTCAAAAGCGAGCAACCAAGTGAAGCAGCTTATTATCATTTTCTACATAAGGCTATTCACCTCCTAACACAGAGGGTGAGATCCTCCGCACCCGACACCTGCCTCACCCGTGACACTACGCACACAGGTCTGGCACTCACCCGATTACCCGCCTAACTTGTGCACACCTCGGTTGTGACCCACACCCACAGCCTTGGTCCTGGGTATGCTTAGATCCAAATCCGACTACTCCGTATTGTGAAAGGCTCTGGGAGAGCAGAACCCAGAGAGAGAAAGAGAGAGCGGGGATAGGGGGTTTTTCTCTGAAGATAAATGGTTGACACTTGGCCATTTGAAGAAGAAATCCCCTGTGCATGAAGAAGGAAGGCCAAGGCAAGAAGAAGAGGTGAAGAACATAAGCCAAAGAGAGAAAGAAAGAAGAGGCAGAGAGAAGATGCACACAAAGAAGAGAAGAAAGAAGTCAAGGTAGAAGAGAAGAAGAAATAGAAGAAAAATCATAAAGTGGTACTATAGCAACGTCTTTAAAGACGTTTGATGATCACATATTCTTTCCTTTGATTAAGATTTGAGTAATTATTCTATGTATTAGACTTATAATTGGTGATCCAAAGCACCATTATTTTGTTTAGATTTCTTTTTAACTCATTTTATGCTCTTATGCTACATTGTCTATTAGATTTTGAGCACTATATTGTGCTCATTTACATTAATTGTTGAGATTAGTGTGTGAATTCCTATTTGCTCCCAGCGAACGACCTCGGACTTTCATTCGAGTTATAAATTTTATCTATTTTAATGATTTATTACTACAACAAACACATCTTTCAAAACTCTTGATTCAGCTCGCTTAACACTTGGATGGCGTAATCATCCCAATTTGTGAGGTCAGGGAATAATCAAAATTCGAGATCTCAATTACGGCTTCGACTACAAGATCCACACCCATATCAGTCTGTTTAGCCTAGGCCTAATCCGAATTATTGATCTGCGCTGACATGAGAAGATCAAATGTCCTTAATCCTTCAAACCTTAGCTGACATTCAAAAGACGAATGTGGCTATGCAGAAATAGCACAAGGATGAGATCACAGAGGTCCGCAATTAGCTCACATAGATGCCAAATTCTTGCCAACTTGGTGCAGTTCCTTCACAACCTCTGTCGAATCTAAATAACGTGTCTAACTAGAGGCACGTTATGAACCCAAATCAGGGCCAAGCACATTATGTTTATCAAGCCCCTTCTGCTCCATCACCTGACGGGATGGAGGGTTTGACATCATACTCGAGATATTAGCAGCGACCATCACTTCTACCAACTATAAACCAAAACCAGGCAGGACTAAATTCTGTTACCACTCGTAGTGGCAAGACAACTTAGGATCCACCTTATCCAAGCCACTCTCAGCCTGGTAGTTTAGAGCCTAACCCTAGGTTGGTTATCCAGGATGCCCCTATCCTAGATCCAAAACTTGAACTAATCTTAGAGGAACCTATAGAGGTTCCATTTGTTGAGGCTTTGTCCAAAGGAAAGAGGAAACCCAAACCTATGGCACTTGAGGAAGATCTGGTCAAGCTCTTTGAGCAAGTCCATAAAAACATCCCCTTGATGCATGCAATCTACTACATACCGGCATACATGAGATTTCTGAAGAACTTGTGTACACCTATGTGTAAGCCATGAACCAAATATGGGAGTCTAATCATATTGTCCGAGCAAGTCAGCTCAATCATTTTGAGAAAGCTCCCACAAAAAGCAAAAGATCCTGGCACCCCTTTGATCTCCTGCAAAATTGGTGATTTAGAATTTGATCGAGCATTATTAGATCTAGGAGCCTCCATAAACTTGATACCTACATACCTACTAGACCATTTCGAGGAATCTGAGCTCAAACTAATAGAGGTGACTTTGCAGTTAGCAGACCGATCAATCAAGTCACCTAGAGGAATTCTTAAGGATGTTATGGTTCAGATTCGTGATTTCTACTTCCCAGTTGACTTTATTCTATTAGACATGGATACTCCTGAAAATCTAAAGAATACACCAATTATTATAGGAAGACCATTGCTATCCACAGCTAGGGCAAATATAATCTGTGAAGAGGGCCAGATCGAATTAAAATTTGGGAACAAAACATTAAAGATTGATATATTCAAGGCCCAAAAAGGAATTAACTGTGGGGAAAATTGAGCAAGTTTGCGACATCAGTTCCATGATTGAGGACCCACTTCTAGAAGAGAACCTGATTACCCCTGATCCTCAATCCCAAGTAGATCATGCCCCACAAATAAACGAGCCTAGAATTGATCCAAATTCACCCACAACTTTCGCCTTATCTTCTAAGGCCCATCCTGAACTGCCTTCTACTGTTGATAACCCAATTATGGACTTGAAACCTCTTCCCAATCATCTGAAGTATGTCTTTTTGGGTTCTAATCAAACGTTTTCTGTGATTATCAATTCCTGACTCACATTTGATTAGGAAACAAAGCTGATTTCTATTCTCCAGTAGTGCCAGAGAGCCATTGGTTGGACTCTCGATGATTAAACTAGTATCAGTCCCTTATATTGCATGCATCATATCTACATAGAGGAGGGATCATGACCATCTTGAGAGATGCAAAGAAGACTTAATCCAAATCTGTAGGAGGTCATGAAAAGGGAGATCATCAAGTGATTAGATGCTGGAATCATCTACCCAATCTTCGACAGCCGTTAGGTGAGCTAGATCTAGGTTGTGCCTAAGAAGGCAGGGCTTATTGTTATCGCAGCTGAATCTGGAGAGACCATCCTGACTCGCATTGCAAATTCCTGGAGAGTCTGCATTGATTACCAAAGACTGAATGCCTCCACGAAGAAAGATCATTTCCCATTGCCATTTATTGATCAGATTCTCAAAAAATTGGTGGGAAATCGATTCTTCTATTTCTTGGATGGTTACTCCTGGTATAATCAAGTGGTAATTCATCTCGAGGATTAGGAAAATGCCACCTTTACCTACCCCTATGGTACGTATGCATTCCGTAGGATGCCTTTTGGGCTATGAAATGCACCCGCTACCTTTCAACGGTGCATGCTAGCCATATTCTTCGACATGGTAGGTAAATACCTTGAAGTATCATGGATGACTTCTCGGTATTTGGTGAATCTTTTGATGAGTGCCTCTTGCTTCTGGTCCAAATTCTAAAAAGATGCATTGATGTGAACCTAGTGCTCTCTTGGGAAAAGAGCCACTTTATGGTTCCAGAAGGCATCATCCTAGGACATCTTATTTTTGAGAGTGGTATTCAACTCGATCGAGCCAAGGTGAATTTGATTTCCAAACTTCCTGTGCCTAACTTGGTTAAAGATATCAAATTGTTCTTGGGGCACGTGGGTTTTTATCAACAATTTATATCTAATTTTTCCAAGATCGCACACCCCTTGATGAACCTCCTCTCAAAAGACACACCTTTCAAGATAACGAGTGAGTGCATTCACGCATTTGAGATCTTGCATAACCGAGTCACCTAAGCACCAATTCTGCAATCCCCTGACTGGTCTCAACACGTTGAGGTCATGGGTGATGCATCTAACTATGTAGTGGGAGCAGTGTTAGGGTAGAAAATCGATGGAAAACCCATGGTCATATATTACGCCAGTAAGACATTGGACGAGGCTCAACATAACTACACAATTATGGAGGAGTTGCTGGCTATCGTATTTGGCCTAGAAAAATTTAGATCATACCTCTTTGGTTCCCATGTCATTGTATACTCAGATCACACCGCAGTGAGGCACTTACTGATGAAGAAGGACATGAAACTTAGATTAATCAATGGATCTTGCTGTTGCAAGAAGTCAATCTTGAAATTCTCGACAAGGTGGGAAAGCAGAACGTGGTAGTCGATTATTTGTCTCACCTTCCTTCTTCAGTCATTGACCCATCTAGACCCATTACCGAGCATTTTTCGGATGAACATCTGTTGGCCATTAACGGACTTCCCTGGTTTACAGACATGGTAAACTACTTGGTTATGGGGAAAGTCCCGCTAGATTGGGTGACTTCAAGGAGGGACAAGTTGATTTTCGATGCCAAGTACTACATTTGGGAAGAACTGTATCTCTTCCATATTGGCAATGATTAGGTAATCCGGAGATGCATTCCTAACAACGAGGTCAATAACGTCATCTCATTCTGTCATGACTAGGCCTGCGGTGGCCATTTCTTTGGTCGGAAAATCGCAGCAAAGATCCTTCAGTGTGGGTTCTTCTAGCTCACAATGTTCAAAGATGCACAATCCTGTTGTAGGGCATGTGCTCATTGTCAGACCTTCGACAAAATGGGCCCATGCGATATGATGCCCTTGAATCTGATAATTGTGTGCAAGTTCATTGACATCTGGGGAATTGATTTTATGGGAACATTTTCAGGATCTAATGGCTTTTAATATATCTTACTTATTGTTGATTATGTCTCTAAATGGATTGAAGCCATCCCCACCAAAACAAGTGACCATAGAGTTGTTCTTCGGTTCATTCAGGGGAACATCTTTTCCAGATTCGGTGTTCCAAAAGCCATCATCAGCGATGGTGGGTCTCATTTTGCAAATGCGCACTTCCAGTCCCTGATGAAAAAGTATGAGGTGTCACATCATATCTCGACTCCTTACCACTGCCAGACTAATGGATTGGCAGAACTATCAAATCGAGAGATCAGGAAGATCCTTCAGGTCATTGTTTGGCCTGACAGGAAGGATTGGTCTACCTACCTTCTAGAAGCCTTGTGGGCCTATAGGACCACCCATAAGACCCAGTTAGGCATGTCTTTCTTCATACTTGTGTACAGGAAGGCATGCCACCTCCCTATGGAAATGGAGCATAAAACCTACTGGGAAGTATGGAAGTGCAATCTTGATCTTGTGAAGGCTGGAATCCACTGTCAGTTGCAATTAAGCGAGATCGAGGAGTTACGCAATGACGCATACGAGAACTTGCAAATCAACAAAGAGTAGGTGAAAGCCTTCCATGACAGGCACATTTCAAGAAAAAACTTCCATTTTGGTCAAAAAGTACTACTCTTTGATGCCAAACTCAAGCTCTTCCTAGGCAAACTTAGATCTAAATGGATTGGACCATTTCTAGTGAGATGAGTATTCGAAAATCGAGCTGTCAAAATCAGTGAACTCAGCCTTGATTCTGAACCTTTTGTCGTGAATGGTCAGAGACTCAAACCATTCATCGAACTTACTGAAAAAGACTTGGTTGCAGTAGCTTTTGATCTCCATTCTCCCTGAGCTTCATTGTGTCCAGCTAATGGTGTTAAACTTAGTGCTTAATGGGAGGCAATCCATCATCTTTTGAAAGCCCTAAAACCTTCCTGACATATCCTTTTGCTGAATTCATATTACACATTAGGGATTGTCCATTAGAACAGCCAACTCCACCTTTGGTACATGTATCAAAGCTTGAAATCGTTCGCAACAGTCATTCCAACCCATTCACCACCCACCTGTTCTAATGTATGATCTGAATTGAACTCTAACCCACCTAATTTACAATGAGGACATTGCAAATCATAGGCATGGGGGGGTATTAAAGTGCAAAATGCTATGAAATCAATGCATGGAAGGGTTTCATAAAATAAAAGAGAAGAAAAGAGGAAAGGAGAGGTCATTTTAAGCTAAATGAAAAAAGAGAGGGAAGGAAAAGAAAAGAAAGAAGGAAATGAAGCAAATAAAAGAAAAAAAAGAGAGTCCCTTGAAACTGAATATGGAACCTACCTAACTTCTAGTTTGGATCGGATGATGAATTAAGACCTAGAAGATTCAAACTTAGGGAATTAGTGGTGGATACCAACCTTAGGCCTCTTGGATCTATTTTAAGGTTTAAACACTCAAGAATTTGTTAATATCTGGATTAACCCTCAAGAGGTTGAGAAAAGTGCGAGGCTGATGTAGTAGGTCTAAGGCTTAGGGATTATTTGACCTCGTTGCCTACCCTTTGGTTTGCAGGACTTGGTAACCTAAGCAAACAAAATCACATACTTAGTCTGGTTCAGTGCACTTAACAAAGAAAACTCTACCAAAAGTGTTCTATTATGAAAAGTAATCTCAAAGATCTAGCTTAGGAGCAGCTCAACAACACAAGTTGATTAGATGAGTTCTCGATGTGGAGAGGTAGGAAATTCCCCTTGAAGATAAGTAATAATATATCGTCTCCTTAGTGCTTGTCTCCTAAGATATCTAAATATCCTACCGGGGGCATGTAAGCACATTGTGCTGGTTCAGGAGACATGGGCAAGATTATCCCGAAATGTTGATTGCTAGGGCCTGAATTTAGCTACAGAATGCCATGGGAGGCACTATCTCGAAGTATCAAAATCCAGGGTTCTACAAGTTTCCATGGGCGGTGCTATCCCAAAGCATCAAAAGCCATGGACCCTTGGAGGATTGGTGGTGGGGACAAGGAATCCAATATAGACTGTGTTTAGGGCCAATTAGAGGCTGGATTTGGGGAAATTTAAGAAGAAAAGGAGAGAACTCTCCAAATGAAAATCCTTCTATCTCTCTCTTATAAAAATGCACTAGCAAACAGAACCTCGACATGTTACGTCTATGCACGGGTACTTTAACTGCTGGGATCAACGGACCTCTAAGCAATTTTTGCGGGCCTTAGAAAACTTTGCGACAGACTCAGGCTGAAGCTGGTCAGGTCTGAATCTTGGTTGATACTTGAGTACCTCTAGACTTATTATTGGTATTTTGATCTGATTTCTAGAGATGTAGCTTAGTAAGGCACCCTGACGGTAACATCTGACCTAGAGACCGGATTTAACCTATAGGATGTTTGGTAAGGGACTAGCAAAAGCTAGGCATGGGAGTATGATAGGGACTCCATCATAGGCCCCAACTAGGCCATTTTAGTCTGGAATAAAAGATAAAATGTCCTACATATTCATCTGAGGGTTATATCTCCACCTTATTATGTTTTGAGAAGAGAATAAGAAACCAGGGTTAATTCTGTAATTTTAACAGCATAGGTTTATCTAAGGTCACATGCTCATTAATGACTAATAAGTGGGTTCATGCAGATAGAGACGGGTTTTCACGCATTTTGAGAACCAATATAGCACTCGAAACCCTAATTTCAAACCCACTTAAATTACTGAGGTTTTGGTCAACATAAATTCCATCTAAACCTTCTAAAATTTATATAAAATATTCCATATGGTTTGGTAACCTTGATTTGACCTCTGGAACCCATTTTTAACCTAGAATAGAGTCTCACATAGAAAGTTACCCTAATTTAGGTTTCTGCACAAATTTCCCAGTCAAACTTAGTCAAAACCAAAATTCGACTTCACCGTCAGATTCCTTGGGTCCAAATTAGGTTTGTACCAAAATTTAGGCCCAATTAGAGTCCATCTTGACCTAGTTTGCATTTTGGTCCAATCTTACTCTTTCTCTCTAATCCATGCCCCTAACTTTTGAAATCTTTACAAACAACCCCCTAACTTCTCTTTATTTTCTTCAAATGAGTCCCTACCACTATGGCAGGTGTGAACCCAAAGGAGTCGAGCTTCAATCAGGGATACCTCCCTGATTTGTCGACTAATCCCTTTCAAAATTGGAAGGGATGATCTTGAGGTCATCCCCAATCACATGAATCGCATCTTGGACTCATGTTTGTCCCAAGGAGCTCATGCGAATCCTTAGAATTTCAGTGATCTTCTACCCTAAATTCTTAAGCTCTTCAAGCTTGTTTCCAAGCTTGAGAGCCTGCTTGAGCTCTACAAAAGCTCCTAGGTCTTCTAACCATGCTCCTTAGCAAGTTTTGGCAAGAGAAAACCCTCCTTCCTTCTCTGGCTATGTTCATACCTTGCTCTGGTGACCCCTCTTTGTCCTCTCCGGCTGTCGAACAATCAAATTGGATGGCCCTTTGCCTTCCCCTCTCAAGTCCACTCCTCGCTAGCCACAACAGGGGCTTCCTCCCTGATGGGAACACCATCATTAGCCATAACTAGCTAAATTTAGTTATTATTAAGGAAGAAATGCTCCAACGTAACAGCTAGAGAAACATAGTTCATTGCATAATCATTCTGAGAGAAATACAAGAAACCAAGGTTAAAATTGCAATTTTACCATCATACCTTGAATATAGAATAACAATGGCTTTTTCCAAGGGGTAATTAAGGGTCAAATGGTCATAAAAATCAAACAAGTGGGTTAGAACAGATAGAAGAGGGTTTTCACGTGTTTTGAGAATTAAATGACTTCTGAAACCCTAAAAGCAGATCTACTTAATTAACTGTGGTTTCGGTCAAAATAAAATTCACCTAAGCCATCTAAAATTCATATAAAAATATGCTCTAGGGTTGGGTACTGATATAGACACATTTATTTAGGTTAAAATGCCTATTCATGCATGTTCTTAGGCTTAGATTTGCATTTCATGTTATAAATATTGCATAACATGCAACATTTTGCATTTAGAGTAGTTGTATATATTTTAGGTTAATTAGATCCTTTTTAGGGTTAGGAGAGAAGAAGACTTATTTCAGGGCCCCAGATGGACGATCGGATCATATGGATCTGATTATGATGACGATCGGAGTCTAACGCCTCTGAAATCGTCTAGATCGGAGAACTGTAGCATCATACAAAGTTCAAGGAAGTTCAATGGCCAGGGGACAATGCGACATCCATACCGGTTTCAGATAGAAAATCCAACCCTATAGATGGATCTGGAGCGACGATCGCATTTCAGCAGCATGGGAATCATCTCGATCTGGGCACCGTGGCACCCTCTACAAAAGGAAGAAGAATGGACTGTTCAAATGGCGCCACGTGGCACCATCCAAGCTGCCCAATGCCGGCCAGTAGTACTGCACGCACACGACCACAGGCAGGTGCAGCGCACCGTGCACAGCCACAGCAGTAGCCACGCACCACGCATAGCGCAGTCGTGCGCAGCAGTGCATCGCATGCAAGTGCGCATGCGCACAAGGCACGGGGAGCACGAGCACATGAAGCGAACAGCGCGCGATGCGTGCACCAGTAAGGCGGGCACTAGTAGGGTAGGTGCGAATCTTCTGCGATGTGCACCTTTAGTGACACTTGCAGCTGTCACTAGTGGTCTCTGCACGCCAGTAGGAGGACTTGAAGGGCAGATCTTCAGTGACAGCTGCAGCAGCGTTTATGGATGCCAGTAATGACCCAGATGCGAATTTGTTCTTCCTCCACTATAAAAGGACTTACCCACCACCATTCCAAGCGATCTCTTCCTTTATTCCTCTTACCACCTCTAAGGCTCTAGAGAGAGCTTCTCCCAAGCTTGGGATGGTCCTCTAGAGTATAAAAGAAAATAGTTTTCCCACCTCTCATCTCCATTCGTGGAGCATCTCGTGGCTATCCTTTCACCGCCCTTCGCGAAGAAGATCCTTGTCACGACACTGTCCTGCCCCATCCTCCATCCTCTGGCTCCATCCTCCATCCCGCTCCTCACCACCTTTTTCCAGGTGATGTTAGTGCGAGTCATCCTCCAAGCAACCATTGAGGGGGATTTCTCTCACCTCATTCTATCTTTTTATGCTTTCGTAGTGTAGATTTTTCGCTTTCATAGTGTAACAAACTATTCTTCATGAATAGATGATTGTTTTCTCTCTCTCTCTCTCTCTCTTTCTCCCTCTCTCTTATTTTTGCAAGTAGATAAAGTTTTCATCGACTGAATCTCTTGCTTGATAAAAATACCAAAAAAATTAGAAAAGATAAAAACAACCAAAAATAAATAAAATTGAAGCGTGGTTTTCAAGTAAAGTAAACGTCGCCTCCCTGTGTTTGACCCGAGACTCCCTTGGAGTTTTGGTATAAATTTTATTTGCCCACGCATTTTGCAAATACGATGATGGGTTACTCATAACCCTGATTTCAAACTCGCGAAACACGTGCGGTCATTTTGGCACCGTTGCTAGGGAGGCAACGGAATTTACTTTATTGTTTTCTGCGCTTCTTTGCATTTACAAAACACTAACCATGCTTATCTCTAATCTATTGCCTTGCAGGTACCCTAACGTGGAGATCCAAGTGCGATAGACCGAAGTAAAGTGTGGGTAGAGTGTTTTCTAAGTGTCCCCCACACTACCCCCACCTTAGTTTTCATTCCATAACCTAATAACTCAAACCCAAATCAACTTAGGTGCTTTGCATAAACCCTAGGGTAGATTTTGGTTGTTTGATTGTCACTCCACTCATCTCACCCACCCCCATATATAAAAAAAAAATATTCTTCTCTTGTGGGATTTAATTGAAAGCTACACACTTAACACCCACAACTTCTTATCATAAGGCGCACAATCACTTTGATTCTACCAATTAACAGGGATCTAACCTGTGGTCGCAGTACACTTCAACACAATACACAATGAGTAAAAATTTGAATAGGTTAAACATTCTTGTGTGCCTTAACTAAGGGGTGCAACAGGCTAATTGATTGAGTTATTTGGGCCACACCACTCAATCTAAAACTGATCCATCAAGTAGGTTGCCACTTAGGGTTGATTCTTAGGGCTGAACTAGTCACTCCACATTATTTTTTATTTTTAAAGGAACATATCATCACCTGTGCTTTCAAAACTTGGAGTGTTCTACTAAACCTTGATTGAACCAACCTAAGAATTAAACCCTAAAAGCTACTAAACAAGGTTAAATCCTAAAAGACACATCATCAAATAACCTTGTTTGAGAACCCTGGTTGTGCATGCACACGCATTTTAACTGATCATTAAGGGCACAACCCATATAAAGGGCCCATCACATTCCAAGGGCATGATCATCCCAAGCTTAACTAAAACTGAGTAGACGTTGGCCTTAAGGATTGATTCGCTCTTCGAGGCTCAGACTGAGATTTTTTTCGATTAATCTGCTTCTGCTGGTCCATTTGATATCTAGCTAGGGGAGTAGCATCAAATGACCCCGGCTGGGGGGTACACTAGGAACCAGAGGCACAAGCCAAAGGAAGAACCTTCTCTCCAGTCCCTCCTAATTGGTTGGATTGATCGGATAAAAGTAGACTAAATCATTTATAATCTCAAGATGGGTTCTGGGAGTCTATATGTCTTTAGGCTACCCACATAAGGACAGGTTTGGTTTATTGTACTGTAGGGCACCTTTCTTTATTCTAGTTTCCCTCCTACTTCACAATGTATCCTTCCACTTCTTACACTCATTTCCCATCCTATCCTCCTACCACAACTTATCCCCAAGATGATTACTATCCTGACTTGACTTGTAATTACCCATCCACTACTCAGGATAACTTTGATTAGGGATACGAATCCGAAGCTCAATGTCCAGGGCCTAACCCTGGACAACAAGACTATGATTGCTATCCTTCCCAAACCTACAGTGATTATGGATCTCCATCCTTTGATGACCAAACCAACCCAATCTACAATCAGGAAGGATATAATGTTTATAACACCTACCCTCCCCAGTATTCCACTGAATATAGGTTGCCACCATCCTTTGAACAACCTAGAATGACTTACTTTCAGGTAGGGACCCAAGAACCTCGACATCTTGACTCCCTTAGATTTAACCCAAACCCACCCAAACCTGAATCGAACCAGTCAGTTCAGGTGAACTAGATCTAGGATAGGGTGTTGGCTTATTTGAGGAACACTATATAATCTTCAGAAGCTTAGCTAACACCATGCACTGAAGCACTGGAGCCTATGATCAAAATGACTGATGAACTCCATAGTTCTTTATTGGATTTGCTCCAAAGCATTAGGGATAGGGACCTAGGTGAGTTTCTTCTTGGGAAGTTGTTGAGGTTGAGGATGAAATTTGTGGTTGCACTAGTCAAATCTTAGGATGATTTTCAAGATGAACCTTCTTTAGGAGAGCCAATGTTTGAACCCACTCAGGCACCTGTCAGGGGGGATTCATATTCTGAGATTGGAGATGACTAGGTTGGGCTACAGCAACCCTTCGAGGATGAATCAAATTTCTCACCAGAGATCCTAGAGCCAGGGAATGACGAAAAATATATCTCAACAGACCATGAAATGACATATGATTATGAGACATATATAAATGAGGATCATGGATTCTTTCATTCTGAGGGTGAGGAATCTCTTAGTGAAGTCTCACTTGAGCTTAAGGAAGATGATTTTAGTGAGACAAATGGGCTCGAGGAGCATGTTGAACCATGTGATAGCCCAGTCATTGAAGATTTTGATTCGGTTGGGGCTAACTTGGAGGATTTGAATCCTCATTTACTTGATGATTCAATCAGTGACCCCATTCCTCATCTGCACCCCGAAGAGCTGACTTCTGAGATCATTGTGCCCAAGTCAATCTTGATTCAGCCATAATTTCTGGACTTGGGAGAATCATATGGGGTGAATGATATGCTAGAGGTCTTGGAACTTGAGCACTTGATGTTGGAGGATAGGAATGTTGAAATGAAAATTTGGGAGGTTAATTTTGAGGGAAAAACAAGTTTTGATCTAAGGGTTTCTATTGACCTAAAACCACCAGCATTTTACTAGGACCCTTACGATATCTTTCACATGCAACCCAAGCTCGAAATAACTGATTATTTTTCTGAGCTGCACTATAAGTGGACACCCAATTTTAATGAATCAAATCAACCCATTGACTGACACTTTGGTCTTGGGTTGCACACCACAAAACCGCAGGCCCTACCTCGTAAACATAACAACCTTCGATTCTGGATTATTTTCATCCCAAACCTGAGAACCACTCGATCCTAGGGTATAGGTCTGCACCATAATCTGGTACACATTTGTTGACATCTTTTGTAGATGGGTTTCAGGATCAACCTTTTGATTTTGATTCTGACCTGCACTTGTGAATTCCCAACTTCTTCTTTGTATGTATATTATACCTAGCTAAAGGCATTAAACTTAGCACGTGTGTATTCACTCTTCTCTCTGCGGAGCTGACCGAATTTTCACGACACTCAGGTGATATTCTATTTACTCCACCCTTTTCATGTCTTTACTTTTACAATGAGGACATTACATCATTTAGGCATGGGGGGGTGGATACTTAATCCTGAAATCATTATGTTAACTCCGTAGAATTTCTTTTAGTTTCTTATAAAATAAAATAAAAAATTTGAAAATTTGTGAAAGATATAAAAAGAAAGAAATTAGGAAAAGAGAACTTAGGCATTTGGAAGTTATTAACCTTAGGAAATGATACGATAGGACCTGAATACTTAGACTCTTCAAGTATTCGGGCTTAATTAGCCCAGGTGTCCAGTCGAATGTGGACTTCGTCTTGAGTCCTCGCCAAGTTAATCTTATTTTAATTCGGTAAATAAATTGGGGTGATAAGTATATGACTTATCAACCTACCCTTTGATTTGATGGGACTTTAAGCCTAAGCATCTACATACATTTTTTGCACTGATTCACTTTTCGGCGGTTTCTTCAGAATTTAGGTAACTAATGAACTATCTAGGGTGGTATGGCTGGCAAGTTGTCGGTGCTAACAGCTCATCGGCTGGTTGTCCAGAGCCTAGTCACAAGACCATTTTCATTATAATCCTTTTAGGTAAATCTTAGATCAGGGAAGCCACCTACTTAAAGAAAAAAAAAAAAAGAAAAAGAAAAAAATAGAAAAAGGAGAAAAAAATAAAAAAATAAACAAAACCACACTTCACCGCATGAGTATGGCTGGCAAGTTGCCATGGGTAACAGCCCATTGGCCGGTTGTCGAAAACCTAGCTCATAAAAAAATGCACAATAATTCCCAAAACACTTAGGGAAGAAGCGGGGAGGTAGAATAAACTGGGGAGATATACACTGGGTTCGCCCTTATGTTGACCTCATAAATAAAAGTAGGGAGAAAGCTACCGTTCGAAAATATAAACCCCTAGGCAAGGTCACCTAGGGTCATAGAAACCCGAAGTCCATTTTAACGACCACCTAGAGAGTCTTTCACTATTTTCACAAGATGCTTAGCACTTAGAGTCCTTTTCGATTCTTGGCCAGGTCGGGTAGCCATAAAAGGTTATCCCGAAACACTCAAACTCCAAAAGTACAAAAAAATTAGAAAATAAAAAAATATATATATATTTTCCCTTTTCAAATAAGGAGAGGACTTGGGTAGTCTGCATTCTGGTAGGCACCCGGGTATTATTGAGTTTTCATTGTTTAGGACCTTAGTTGAAATTTTCTATTGTTAATAAACAACTTAGGCCTAAGTGATCTAATCCTAATTTTGATTTTATCCATAGCATGTAGTTTAATTTTTCTAGGGACTAGGAAAAGATAGGCATGGGGGTATGATATAGACACATCTATTTAGGTTTAAATGCCAATTCATGCATGTTCCTAGGCTTAGATTTGCATTTCATGTTATAAATGTTGCATAACATGCATCATTTTGGATTTAGAGTAGTATAATTTTAGGTTAGTTAGGTCCTTTTAATGGTCAAGAGAGAAGAAGACTTATTTCAGGCCCTCGGATGGATGATTGGACCGTACGGATCTGATTAGGACGATGATCGGAGTCTAACGCCTTAGAAATCGACTAGATCCGAGAACCGTAGCATCATACAAAGTCTGAGGAAGATCAACGGCCAGGGAGAAATGTGACATCCATATGGGTTTTGGATGGAAAATCCGACCGTACGGATGGATCCGGAGCGACGATCGCAGTCCAGCAGCACGGGAGTCATCTCCATCTGAGCACCATGGCACCCTTTACAAAAGGAAGAAGAATGGATGGCCTAGATGGCATGACGTGGTGCCATCCAGGCCATACAATGCCGACCAGCAGTAGCGCACGCGCACAGCCGCAGCCACGTGGAGTGTACGTGCACAGCCACAACCACGTGTAGCGCATGACGCAAAGCCACAACCGCAGCTGCACATCGCCCATAGCACGGCGCACAGCAACAACGCAGCGCATGCCAACGTGCGAGCATGTGCAAGGTTCGGGGAGCATGGGCGTGTGAAGTGCGCATCGTGCGATGCGCACGCCAGCGAGGCTGGTGTGGATCTTCAATGACGCGCACCTTTAGTGACGCTTGCAACTGTCACTAATGGTCTTTAGTGCCAGCAAGAGGATTTGAACGGCGGATCTTCACCGACAGCTGCAGCGACGTTTATGGATGTCAATAATGACCCAGGTGCTAATTTGTTCTTCCTCCTACACTATTAAAGGACCTACCCACCACCATTCCAAACCATCACCTCCTTTCTTCCTCTCACCACCTCTAAGGCTCTAGAGAGAGTGTGTCCCAAGCCCGGGATGCTCTTCTAGAGTAGAAAAGAAAATAGTTTTCCCATATCTCATCCAAATTCATGGAGCATCCTATGGCCATCCTCTCACTGTCCTTTGGGAAGAAAATCCTCGTCGCAACACCATCCTACCCCATCCTCCGTCCTCCGGCTCTGTCCTCCTTCGTCCCGCTCGTCACCACCTTCCTCCAAGTGACATCAGAGTGAGTCGTCCTCCGAGCAACCATCAAGGGGGATTTCTCTCACCTTATTCTATCTTTTTATGCTATCATAGTATAGATTTTTCGCTTTCATCGTGTAATAAACAATTCTTGATGAATAGATGATTGTTTCTCTCTCTCTTTCTTTCTCCCTCTCTTATTTTTGCAAGTAGATAAAGTTTTCATCGACCGAATCTCTTGCTTCCTAAAAATACCAAAAAAATTGGAAAAGATAAAAGCAACAAAAAATAAATAAAATCGAAGTGCATTTTCAATTAAAATAAACGTCGCCTCCCTGTGTTCAATCTGGGACTCCCTTGGAGTTTCGGTACAAATTTTATTTGACCACACATTTTGCAACTACGATGATGGGTTACTCATAACCCTGATTTCAAACTTATGAAACACGTGAGATCAGGTACCTTCAATTTGATCATCAGAACCCATGTTGACCTAAAATAGAGTCTTAGACTGACATTTGCCTTAATTTAGGTTTTTACATAAATTACCCAGTCAAATGAAGTCAAAACCTAAATCTAACTTTACCATTGGATTCGTTGGGTCCAAATTAGGTTTGTACCAAAATTTGGGCCCAATCTAAGATCATCTTGACCAAGTTTACATTTTGGTTCAATCAGACTCTTTCTATCTCATTCAGATCCTTAACTTTTTGAATTCCTTTCAAATGGTCCCCTAACTTTGTCATCATTTTCACAAAAAGGTCCCTACCGCCATGAATCCTCTTCCTACAACTCTGACGACCTTTGATTGAAGGAAACTCCTTCTCTACTCAATCAATCCCTTTCAAAATTGGAAGGGAGATTCCTTGAGGAGTCCTCTTCCCATTGAATCCATCCATGAGCCCTAAAACTTTCCTAATCTCTCATGAGAATGCATGAGAGATTAGGGTATCCTAGAGAATTCGTACTCTGGTGACATTTTCTAGCTTGGAAGCTTGGCTTCCAAGTTCAAAACTCCCTCCAGAGGCCTATATAAGCAAGCCTAGATTAGGTCAAACTTCGCCGAGGCTTGATTCCAACCGTGAAGCCCCCACTTCCTCCTTCCTCTTCCAACCGGGAAGCTCCACAAGCTCGGGAGACTCCTCCTGACCTCCTTCATCATCCGTCCACAATACTAGTGGCTGGATTCTCCATTTCTCTCTCGTCCGCTCTTGGTCGTACCAGTAGAAGCTCCTCTGTCTTCATCGTCGTCACCGTCCCCATCACCAGAGTACCTTCTTCCCTAGTGTTGGCCTACCAATGACAGTGCTATTCTTCCTCCTTTGTCCATTAGTTTAGGGTTAGCTTAGTATCTTTTAGCTCTTAGGCAAGTTTCCTTCCCCAAAAACCCAAAAAATAGCCCTCGACACTGATGCTCACCTCCATCTTCCCCGTCTCCGACCGCTCCTCCGACAAGTCGGTTCCACTACTACACAACTCCATCTGCCTCGCCAAATACCTCACAACCTCCACCACATCCACTCGCACAAAAGCCCTAACTTTATTGGGCCACTCGACCACCGCAGCCACATATCGACCAACCCATCACCACCCAAGACCGACTCCGTTAGCCACCTACACACATGCACTCACCTCTCCACATACCCCACCATGTTCGTCGTTACATGGCGAAGTTGAGGAACTATCTGACATGGCCGTAAGGCTGCTCTTTTGTATCACAGGTTCACTACCACCACTGCCATTAGTAGCAAGCTCGAACGAAGCTTGAAGCTCGCTCTTTAGCACTTGCAGCTCCAGGTGACACATCCAGAGAGCATGGAAAGGCTCCAGGCTTCGAAGCAAGAGTTCAATTGGGAGTTTCCCCTGCAGCAGCTTCTCCAATTAGTGAAGCAACTTCAGCTGCTGCTGCATGCGAAGACAGTGGGACATTTAGTTGCACCTTGGAAATCAGTAAGGCTACGACAACAGATAAATTGCAAAAGTGATACGGGTTGTTTGCCTCAAGACCACAAGCGGTGAGGTCCCCACACGTGCCCTCACATGCCTTGCCTGTGACACCTTATACGCAGGCCTGGTGCACCTGATTACCCTCCTAAGCCTACCCATACCTCGCTCTCCACCCACGCTGGTGAGCCTAGTCCCAGTTGCACGTCTGCCAGTTTACCCGACTACCTTGATTGTGGCCCTGGGAGGGAAAAACTATAGAGTAAGAGAGAGAGAGTGCGGGGCAGGGGAGGTTTTTCCCTGTGCGACACTTAGCCAAATCTGAGATGGCCATCCTCTATGCATGAAGAAAGAAGAGGAGAAGAGGCTAAAGATAGGCAATAAGAGAAAGAAGAGGAGGAGAAGGAAGAAGGCTTGCACGTAAAGAGGAGAGTAGCTGAAGAAGGAAAGAAGGAAAATAAGAGGAGGAAAGGAAGAAGGGCAAAAGAAGAAGAAGAACAGTGTTAGGGAAGCATTGTAGCACTTATTGGATAAGTGGTCTGATTCAATAACCCGATGTCTAATTTGAGCCTTGTTATTGTGAAAGCTTGATAAATTGATTGAATGCTTGATATATATACTTAGAGAATAATTGGTGATTTAAATCACCATTATTTTAGTTTCTCTACCTTTTTATTGCCTCAAAATACATGAGAATTCATTGGATATCTAATGTGACAGATTAGTATTTATTTAATATTATTTTGTGGTTTAAATTCTTGTGTTCATTTAGATTATTGAGGTTAGTGTGTGAATTCCTATTTGCTCCCTATGTTCGACCTCAGACTTCATTTCTGATATTCAAGCTATAAATATTATCTATTTTTCATACTGATTCGATCTATACTACAACGTGACAATCTTAAAACCTGTTTCAAAGCGACTAACACTCCCTCATCGTCGTTGCCACTCCACCTCACAGACTTCCTCATCTTCTTCGGCTCTAGCTCACCAACGTCAGTGCTCTCCATCCACCTCCTTCCCTCCTAAGGCCCTCTATACCTTCCTCTCTCCCTTTATTCTCTTTCCCCACACAACACACACACGATCACCGTACCGCCTGCTACACCACCTTTGCCCTCCGCACTAGCGACACTCTGGTGACACCTCCCTGATGCCACACACCTCCAAACACCTCGCTGCCAACACCGCGACCAACCTCTACAAATGTCCTCTCCTAATTTGGGCTTCCACCCACTGCGACACCTCCTCGGACACCACTTTCTTCACACGTTGTCTCTGTCACCGTCAACTTCCCTCATGAAACCACACACCACACCACTACCACCAATGCACTGGTCGCTTAATGGTTAAGCTTTTGAGCACCTTTGATGTGGCCGAAAGGCCATATTTGTAGGTGCAGGTACTTCATTGGACCTCCATCACTGCCTCGACTCCTCCGACCTCGTCTGCATTCCTTCAACCTTGATTCATCCAAGCAACACCCCCATATTTTGCTGCTAACCTCCAAATCCTTTTCCAGGCACCCAATTGGATCCAACAGTCTCATCTTTGACCTCAATCAAAGACCTCATCCTCTAGCTATGCGCGCAGAAGGACTGTGGGATTGATAGTCCCACATTGTAAAGATTGAAGCTATTTAAGCAAGATAAAGGGGATTTGTCACCCTGACCCCTCGCCCAAGACACGGGGGTCGGGTCCCCATTAGCCCGCACATCTACTTACTCGAGCCAACTCGTCGCTTGCGACCACACCTGTAAGCCTAGACATTATTCTGGACTCGTTTACCTGCCCGATTACGGTTGGGTCATTGAGAGAAAGAAGAGACGTTAAGAGAGCGGGGGGGGTTTTCCCTCTGCTGCACTCTCTCTACACTTAGTGATTTTTGGAGGCCTTTGCCTTTATGCTGTGCTGTGGTTGCCTCTCTCTCTTAAGGCACGAGAAGGAAGAGGAGGCCTTTGCCTATGTTTTGTTGAAGCTGAGTTGAAAGTTGAGCAAATTAAGACATCTGGTGGTGCCTTAGTTCTGTTCGGATATTCATCTGGTTGACATGGGCTATTTGATTGAAAATTACTGTTCATATATTTGAGATATTTGAGCTTAACTTCAAAGGGTTAATTGGTGATTTAAATCACCATTTTAACCCATTCTTTTTGCACTGTGATACTTGATTTTATCTTTATATATCATTTTGAATAGTTTTGAATCAAGTTTTTATCATAATTGGTTATATTTCTTTTGATTGGTGAGATTAAATTGCTATTACTTGCTCCCTGTATTCGATCTCGGACTCTTTTGATTCTGAGTTATAAATTTGAATGATTTGAGTGATTTTTGTACTATACTACGATGCATTCCTTTAACAACGATGAATTCTCTTAAACAGTGGGCGCACCTCACCTTGACTCTAGGTGTATCTGTATCTTTTAGCATATTTTCTCTAAGAAAATGGTGTCGAATACCTATGTTGTTGGTACGTGACTGTTGTGTTGGGTTTTTGGATAAATTAATTGCACTTGTATTATTGCATATAATTTTTGTGTAATCAAATCTTAACCTATAATTGGATGAAGTTTGCCTCATCTAAATCACCTGAGAGCATGCAAGAGTGGCTACTATTTATTACACCTCCGTAGTAGATAGTAATACACAAGTTTGTTTCTTAGAAAACTAAGAAACTAGAGATTCACCAATAAAATGACATGTGTCACTTGTGCTCTTTTAATAGGTTCAACTCCCTGCATAATAGAAGAAAAGGTCTAAGGTCTGTGCATGAGGGTAGAAGACTTCTAGTTCTTTAGTGCAATTTAGGTATCTAAATATTCTTTTTATAGCATTTAGATGAGATTCCGTGGGTTCAAAATGTAATCTTGCACAAAGACATGCGGCAAAAAGATTGTTAGGTTTAAAGGTTGTTAGGTATAAAATTGAGCCTATCATTCTTATTTCTTCTCATCTACTCTCTTGCTAAAAGGATTATCATTAAGAGAGGTAGGTGAAGCAATTGGAGTCACTTTTATTTTTGAAATTTTGAAGCCAAACTTCTTGATTATAGTGCCAAATTTATCTAATTTATTTTAGAACACTCACTTGGTTCCAATAATAGAGTGGCCTTTAGGTGTAGGCAATTGAAGAAATTCAAGCAATTGGAGACACAAGAAGGTTTAGATTTCTTGTAACTATTACCCATTTATTAAGATATGATTTTTAGCACATCTTACGATAAGAAGCCTTAGTCAATTCATTGTTAATATAAGGATTTATAGAGTTTTTAATTGATTGGATCAAGTTAAATGCAAACCATTGATTATGAACCTATTGGATCACTTAAACTAACTATAGAAGAACATATTTATTTTTCTATCCATTAGGATAATATTTAGCAACTATTGAATGATTTCTACCCTTTGAAAGTAAGTTTGGCAATGATTCAATTTTCGAGTAGTCAAAAGTTGATTTACCGGTTAACATTTAGGTGGCTGGAAAGAATTTAACTAGTCAAATAGTGTTGAATTTGGTTGTTGTAGACATTTTTTGATTTGAAATTGATTCTAAATCACTCCTATTTAAGGCTATCCTACCTATACATAAAATTTGTGAAAATGATTAATTTGCCCATGGTTTCTAGTTGTTGGAAAGTCAAGCCTAGGTCATTTTGAAAGGAAAAGTTCACCTATAAATAGAGGAGATTAAGAGGCATAGAATGCACAACAAGATAAGCAATAAAATGCTCTACAAAAAAGCTCTAGCTCTCTCTCTCCATCTCTCTTACTCTCAGGTTTTGCTCTTTGATTATGAAATTCTAGTGAATTCTAGCCCAAATATTCTATGGAAAGGTTGTTTTAATGCTATTTTAAAGAGAATTTTTCTTGTAGAAGATTCTAAAGGAAATTCTGCTAAAAGAATTTCTAGAGGAGAGTTTGGTGTGATTTGAATGGTAGAAATTTTAGAAGAATCCTAGAAAGTTAATTTTAATATTTTTAAGGAATCTTAGAGGAATTGATTTTCTAGAGGTGATTCTAGAGAAATATCTAGCAAACTAAGATTATGAAGGAATCTCTGATGAAGCTATTTCAGAAGAAGTAAGCATTTCTTTGACTATGGGATTATAGCCAAAATTCTTTTAAGTCAACTACTTCATTCTTGATCATTTTAGTCCATGATTGACAATATCTTTTCGATTAGCGAAAGTTATTATTGATTTGACCCGAAGTTTCTTTTGTGTAGTTGTATTAACTACATATTTATTCGAAGAAGAAGAAAGGATACTATTGGTAACAATAGTTACCAATAGTCATTCTAACACTTCATTCATAAACAAAAAATAAAATACAATTCAGCTCGAAAAACATGTCAACAAGTTGGACAAAAAGGTGGCCTCCCCACACACACTCCCAAGCTAGGCCCTTCCTTGCTGAAAGATAACATCATTTCTCACATGCCAAACACACCAGAGAAGGGCAACCAATTGAATATTTTCTTATTTTGATTATTGTGGATAACAATAGGATTGTTAAATATACAACATTTGTTATTCTTATTTTGCTAATATTGTAATTTTCAATTTGTTAGAGTCTAGTTTTGTAGGTAGAGAGAGGGCCTTTCTCCTACAATTAAGTAGAAGAAAAGGATGCTTTTAAGATGAGTGTTCCTAAAGTGATTGTGTTTCATCCTTACTTATTCAAATGAACTGACGTTAGTGAAAACTTGAGTGGGTCAATCTTAGGGATTAGATGTAGCTCGAAAGGTTGGTTAGCCATATACAAATATCATGTTCATTTTTTGGTTTGATTGTTTTATATTTGGTTGTAATTGACATTGTGTAATAGTTTGCAAATTACTTAGAGATATATTGCATATTCTTTTTATTTATTGAAATTTGAGGGGCAATATTTACTCCTCTTGTAGTTTCATCCACACTACACTTGGTAATAGAGCAGGTTAGGTGCAGGAACAATAGAAGTTTGGCATCTTAAATCTGGATGGTATATACATCCAACAACTTTGCTAATGTCTAAATGATAGATCTAGTGGAAAGAACGGGTTGGATCATTTTGATCTCATGCCACACTTAGTTTATAAAGCATATGATTCATACCACAAAGTGATTGACCTAGAAGCCTCACAAGGTCAATAGCTCCATGTTTCTGCAAAGTCTAAATAATGCTAAGGACAAACTTACCTATGCTCCCTACAAAATGATTTTGCTTTTACTTTAGTTGAGGAGCATCAGTAAAGAAATTCTTGATTACTTTAAGGGTGAGACATTGCTCCAGTTGTTGATTAGAAGCAAATAGGAGAGAAGTTCTGCAAGTTGTGTAGATACAAAATAAGAGGAAGTTAAAGGCAAATTTAAATTGAATGATTGGGAGTTTATGATTTCATCATCACTTTAAAGACTCCATTATACTTATAATTATATAAAGTTTATTTGATTCACTTCTTGTGCTTGATTCCATCACCTCCTACTAATGTAAATGCATTAATTAAAATTTTCTATCTTTAATCAAAATTTCAGCAACAAAAATATGAGCTTTAACCTTTTCCCAACTAAAATATTTGAGATCTTAGTACTTCATCTTGGGCCAGTTATAGATTTTAAATAAATTTATATTTTGTAAATTGAATTTTACAATATACATTTTTTTAGATCTTTGACGTTCGATTTTCACAAATAGATAATTGATAGCGAAATATGCGTGATTTGTAAAAGCAGTTTTTAACGTCGTTGTAATATGCGAATTCGCATATGCTTTTAAATTTATAAACCTAGATAGGTGTTGAACGATTACGAACCTACGCTAACGAGATTGGTTTTGGAAAACCTGTTGTTGTAGTTCGAAAGCGAAGAATTCGTGTTCAACAAATAAAATTTATACCGAAAGACGTTTGATTTAAACTACATGTTTCTTTTTATTTGTTATAGAATAATTCAATTTAGAACCATCTAATTATTTACAATAAATAGAAGAGAGAGAAAGAGTAAGAGAGAAAGAGAATATTACACAGAGAAATCAAAATGAGATGTAGAATAAACAAGGTATTTTTGTATTGAAGAGATTGTTCATTACAACTAGAAAGCATAAAACAATTACTCTAGAAAGCTATAAATTTACTCTAGAAAGCATTAAAAGAATGGAGAGAGAAATGTCCTCCTCGAAGATTGCTTGGAGGATGAGTAGATTAATTTAGAAAGCAGTAAATCTATACTAGAAAGCGGTAAAAAGAATAGGGAGAGAGAAATCCTCCTCGACGGTTGCTTGGAGGACAAGCCGGACGGAACGACGCCTGGACGAAGGAGAACGAAGCGGGACGAAGCAAAAGAACAGGAATGAAGCAGCACGCCGTCGTCGTCGCGGGATCCACTTCCGAAGGGGAACGAAAATTGGACTTTATCTCACGAGAAGCATCCCTGGTGTGGGACAAGCTTCTCTTGAGCTTTGGAGGGGTAGAGAGGAGAAAGAAGGGATGAGAATTTCGTATGGAGGGGGTCTCCTTTTATAGTTGCAAGGAGTGGGGGCAAAATGGACATTACAACTTCAAAACAATAAATGAGGGGTCTTTAGTGACGGATGAAACCGTCGCTAAAGCCCCCAGTGCGCGCGTCGCTTCCGCGGCCACGCGCGCCCGCTCAGCCGCCCGCGCGTGTAACGCCTACGCGCTTCTATTGATTTTCAACCGTTCGATCGCGAGATCGGACGGCTTAAAATCGTGCCTTCACCGCTGCCGCTCGCCCGCCTGCACGTGCCATCGCGCGTCCACGCGGGCGTCCAATCGCGCGTCGTCCTGATTGAGCGCGCGCGGCCGTTGGATCTTCACCTGACGCTCATCCGCGCCCGCTCAATCACGCCTTCCGCTCCCTCGCCGCGGCTCGAATTCGCGCCCCGCGCTCGTGTAAGTGTGCTCGACCGCTGCGCTGCGGGGCGTAGATGGTCGAGCGCATGTTTTAAGCGTCGAGCGGCCACAGCCGTTGGATCGAGATCCAACGATGGAGAGGAGACGGTTGCGCGGTCTTCACAAGATGCATGCGGCAGTTTGGGCCGTTCAGATGGCGCCACGTGGCGCCATCTTGGCCGTCCATCTTCTAGAAGTTGTAGATGGTGCCACGGATGTCGGATTGACTCGATTTTTGTGTCGTCGGGCTGCGATCGTCATTCTGAATTCATCTGTGCGGTCGGATTTGTCATCTAAAGTGTGGATTTACACCATCCTGGCCCTTGATCTTCTAGGGTTCCCCAGTCTCTATCTGATGCTACGGATGCCTGATTAGGGCGATCTTGGAGTCGTTGAACTACAATCGTCGCCCTGATCACATCCATACGGTTGGATCTTTGATCCGAGGCCCCGATAAAATGTTTGCCCTGTCCAAGCACATAAAAGGAGACAATTAACCTTCATTTTATTCAAACTACTCTAAATGCAAGATGATGCATGTTATGCAATATTTATATTATGAAATGTAATCCTATGCTTAGGAACATGCATATATAGACATTTTAAGTAGTGTAAATGTGTTTACATCATACCCCCATGCCTACCTTTTGCTAGTCCCTAGCAAAACTATATGCTATTTATAAAGGAATTAAGTTAGATTATTTGGACCTGAGTTATTTTCAATCATTAAGAAATTGTCTACTTAGGAACTGAACTTTCAAAGACACAACAGTGCCCGGGTATCAGCCAAAATGCAGACCGCCTCAAGCCTCGCCTTATTCAAAGAAACATTTTTTTTTCTCTTTTTACTCTTTTCTAATTTTTTTTTTTGTTTTTTTTGGATTTTCAACTTTTAGGGTTTAAGAGTGGCTTTCTATGGCCATTCAACTCACCCAAGATTTGATGAGAACCCTAAGTTTTAAGCATCTTATTGTGATTGTGATAGACTCGTTGACCGGCAGTTAGAACGGACTTCGGATTTCTACGCCTCTAGGTGACCTAACCAGAATTCTGCCTAAAGGTGTATCTTTACAACCGGTAGCTTTCTCCCTACTTTTATTTTTTTTACGGGGTCAACACAAGGGTGAATCCAGTGTATATCTCCCCGGTTTATTCTACTTCTCCGCTTCTTCCTGAGTGTTTTGGGAATTTTTAGTGCATTTTCTGAGCTGGGTTCTGGACAACCGGTCGATGAGCTGTTACCACCGACAACTTGCCAGCCATACTCGTGCGGTGAAGTGTGGCTTATTTCTTTTTGTTCTTTTCTCCTATTTTCAATTTTTTTTTTTAAGTAGGTGGCTTCCCTGGTCTAAGATTTACCTAAAGGCAGCAAAAAGAGAAAAGTCCAGTGACTGGGCTCTGGACAACCTACCTATAGGCTGTTACCCACGATAACTTGCCAGCCATATCACCCTAAAAGGTTCATTAGCTACCCAATTTCCGTTAGAATCGCCGAGCAACGAGTCAGTGCAAAGAAAGTGTGTAGATGCTTAAAACTCAAAATTCCCTTAAATCAGAGGGTGGGTTGACAAGTCGTGTACTTATCACCCAAACTTATTTATTCCAATTATAATAGAATTAAGATGGCGAGAACTCAAAGACAAATCCACATTTTAGTAGATACACAGGCTAATTAAGTCCAAAGACCTGAGGGGTCTTTGTGTTCAGATCATAATGTAGTATTTCCTAAGATTGAAAATTTTCTTAAACCCAAATTCTCTTTCCTAATTTCAAAATTTTTATTTATTTATTTTTTTTTAAAGAAAATAAATAAATCTACGGAGCTGACGAATGAATTCAGAGATGAATATCCACCCCCCCATGCCTATCTAATGCAATGTCCTCATTGTATTAAAAAGATATAAAACAGAGTGGAAAAGTGTAGAAAGCACTTGAATTGCATGAATATCAGGTCCGCTCCAAGATGAAAACGAAAAAGAACTGTATAAGTGCTGATTTTAGTGCCTTCAGCTAGGCACACTATACAAAGAAAAGAAATGAAGAATTCACATGTGTAGGTCAGAATTAGAATGAACAAAAGAATCCTCTGACCTGTCAGCAGAGGTCCATAGATGTGGACCAGATTGTGGTGCAGACCCACACCCCATAATCGAGAATACCTTAGGTTCTGGATAAAAATTACCCAAAACCTAAAATCAGAATGTAAGTGGGATCAGGCCTGCGATTTCTGAGGATGCAACCCAAGACCAAAAAGTCAGGTTACAGAAAATTGAACCTCAAAAGGATAATCGTTGAATGTGTGCTTGAGTTGAACATCCTCGAAACAAATGTCGTAAGGGTTCTGATTTGATGTTTTCAGCTTAAAAGGAACCCTTCGACTCAATCTTCCTTTTCCTCCAAAATTAACTTCCCAAATCAGAACTTCCCCGCTCCTATCCTCCTCATTCAGCATATCAAATTCCAGGACCTCTTGTACATTTATCACCCCGTCTGAAATCTCCAAGTCTAAATGATGTGGCAGAATCAAAATTGACTTGGGTCTAATTATCTCAGAATTAGAATCATCAATAAGCTCAACAGGGTGTAACTGATAATCAGGGCATTGAATTAATTCTTCCAGAAAATGTAATTCTGGATCCGTAATGTGTGCCCTAATAAGATCAGTTTCCTCAGTTATTGGGCTATTAAATATCTATCAGATTCCTCAGGCCCAATTGTCTCACAGAAATCGGGTTCAGAAAACTCGCGTGAGACTTCGCAACTTGAATCTTCACCATCAGGATCCATATCAATGTATGTCCCAAAATCATTTGTCACTTTGTGTTCCAAGGAGACACACGTTTCCTTGTAACCCGGCTTAGGGATCTCAGGTGAAGAAATCAGATCATCTTTAAATGGTTGCTTTAATTCAATCTGGTCAGCCTCATAACACTTGTCCCCCCCAACAGGTGCCTGAGCAGGTTCTGTCATTGGCTTTCCTGAAGAGAGTTCATCTTGCGAATTATTCCAAGATTGAATCAAAGCAACCACGAATCTCATCCTCAATTTCGCTAATTTCCCAAGTAGAAACTCACCCGGGTTCTTATCCTTAACATCCTGGAGCCAATCCAACAAAGACTTGTTTAAATCATCAATCATTTCAATCAGGGGCTCCAATCTCTCAATGCAAGGTATTGGCTGAACTTCTAAAGATTGAATGATATTCCTCAAGTTAGCCAGAACCTTATCTTGAACCTGATTAACCTGAACCAAATGAGTTGGTTCAGGGTTGGGCGGGTTTGACATCAATGTAGAGGAATTAACGAATTGAGATTCGTTATACCCATCCTGATAATAGGTCATTTCAGATTGTTCAAAAGATGGTGATGACCTAAAGGCAGTGAAATCAGAGGATGGGTAAGGATCAGTGTATCCTTCTTGATTGTAGATCGCATTAGGTTGTTCATAAAAGGAAGACGATCTATAATCGATGTAACTCTGAGAAGGATAAAAATCATAATAAAAGTGTTCAGAGTTAGACCCTAAACAAGGGGGTCTAGAATTGTATCCCCAATCCGAATTATCCCAACTAACTAATGGTCGATTACAATACGAGTTGGGGTAATCGTCATGTTGAGGATAATTTACAACAGGAGGGAAAGAGCGGGAATGTGTGAAATATGTGGAAGGATTCATGATACACGAGAGGAAGAAAGGTGCCCTGCAATACAAACAATCAAACCTGTCCTTAAATAGGTTAGCCTAAAGACCTACAGACTCTCAAAACCCGTCTTGAGACAAAGGAACGATTTGATCTACTTCCGTCTGTTCAATCCAACCAGTTAGAAGGAGGGACTAGGTAGAAGGTTCTTCCTTCGGCTTGCGCCTCCGGTTCCTAGTGTACCCACCAGCCGCGATCGTTTGACTCTGCTCCCCTAGCTAGACATCAGATTGAACAGTAGAAACAGACTAATCGAAAATAATCTCGTTCTGAGTTCTGAAGAGCGAGTCCAATCCTTAAGGCCAACGTCTAATCTGTTTTATTTAGGGCTAGGTTTGAATGTGCATTGGAATGTGATGGGCCCTTTAAATGGGTTGTGCCCTTAATGATTGATTGATTCATGTGTGAGTGCACAACCAGTGGTTTTCAAGCAAGATTTTTTTTGATGTGGTGAATTTTAAGGTTCAAATCTTGCTTAGTAGCTTTTAGGATTCAACTTTAGGTGTTTTCAATCAAGTTTCATTAGCACACCAAGTTTTTGCAAGCACAGGTGAAGATGTTTTCCTTTAAAGTTTAAAAAGAATGTGGAGTTCCTGGTAAATCCCTAAGAGTTGAACCTAATTGGCAGCTACTTGATGAGTTGATTTTATTTGAAGTTGTGCGGCCCAATCAACTCAAATAATTGGCCTGTTGCACCACTTAATTAGGCACACAAATGATTACCTAATCTGATTTCTACTCAATTATGTGTTTAGATGTGTGTACCGGCTCCTAAGATTGATTTATCAGATGAGGTTGTGTACCTCTGTGAGTTTTTTTTTTTTTTTTTTAATGTGGGGGTTGGGGTGAGTATGGGTGTCAAACAACAAATAATCTAACCTTAGAGCTTATAAAAACACCTAGGTTGATTGATGTTTGAGTTATTATGTGATGAAATGAAATCTAATGGGTGGGAGGTGGGGGGTAACTCACAAAACCTTCTACAGCACTTTACTCCAATCTATCGCTTTTGCCTGCCTCGAAAGAGTACCTACAATTACAATAAGAAAGGAGAAAAGTGAGGTAAATGATTTGTAAGTTACAAAATGCGAAGAGAAATCAAAGATCGTTGCCTCCCCAGCAACGGCGCCAAAATGTTGAACGATTACGAACCTACGCTAACGAGATTGGTTTTGGAAAACCTGTCGTTGTAGTTCGAAAGCGAAGAATTCGTGTTCAACAAATAAAATTTATACCGAAATTAAAATTCCGGGTCAAACACAGGGAGGTAGACGTTTGATTTAAAAACTACGCATTTCTTTTTATTTGTTATAGAATAATTCAATTTAGAACCATCTAATTATTTACAATAAATAGAAGAGAGAGAAAGAGTAAGAGAGAAAGAGAATATTACACAGAGAAATCAAAATGAGATGTAGAATAAACAAGGTATTTTTGTATTGAAGAGATTGTTCATTACAACTAGAAAGCATAAAACAATTACTCTAGAAAGCTATAAATTTACTCTAGAAAGCATTAAAAGAATGGAGAGAGAAATGTCCTCCTTGACGATTGCTTGGAGGACGAGTAGATTAATCAAGAAAGCAGTAAATCTATACCAGAAAGTGGTAAAAAGAATGGGGAGAGAGAAATCCTCCTCGACGGTTGCTTGGAGGACGAGCCGGACAGGACGACGCCTGGACGAAGGAGAACGAAGCGGGACAAAGGAGGACGAAGCAGAAGAACGGGAACGAAGTAGCACGCCGTCGTCGTCGCGGGATCCACTTCCGAAGGGGAACGAAAATTGGACTTTATCTCGCGAGAAGCATCCCGAGTGTGGGACAAGCTTCTCTTGAGCTTTGGAGGTGTAGAGAGGAGAAAGAAGGGATGAGAATTTTGTATGGAGGGGGTCTCCTTTTATAGTTGCAAGGAGTGGGGGCAAAATGGACATTACAACTTCAAAACAATAAATGAGGGGTCTTTAGTGACGGATGAAACCGTCGCTAAAGCCCCCAGCGCGCGCGTCGCTTCCGCGCCCACGCGCGCCCGCTCAGCCGCCCGCGCGTGTAACGCCTACACGCTTCTATTGATTTTCAGCCGTCCGATCTCGGACGGCTTAAAATCGCGCCTTCACCGCTGCCGCCCGCCCGCCTGCACGTGCGATCGCGTGTCCACGCGGGCGTCCAATCGCGCGTCATCCTGATTGAGCGTGCATGGCCGTTGGATCTTCATCTGACCCTCATCCGCGCCCGCTCAATCATGCCTTCCGCTCCCTCACCGCTGCTCGAACTCGCACCCCACGCTCGCGTAAGCGCGCTCGACCGCTACGCTGCGGGGCGCGGATGGTCGAGCGCATGTTTTAAGCGTCGGGCAGCCACAGCCGTTGGATCGAGATCCAACGGCGGAGAGGAGACGGGTGCACGGTCTTCAGAAGATGCATGCGGCCGTTTAGGCAGCTGAGATGGAGCCACGTGGCGCCATCTTAGCCGTCCATCTTCTGGAAGTTGTAGATGGTGCCACGGATGTCGGATTGACTCGATTTTGGTGTCGTTGGGCTGCGATCGTCGATCCGAATTCATCCGTGCAGTCGGATTTGTCATCTGAAGTGTGGATTTACACCATCCTGGCCCTTGATCTTCTAGGGTTCCCCGATCTCTATCTGATGCTACGGATGCTTGATTAGGGCGATCTTGGAGTCGTTGAACTCCAATCGTCGCCCTGATCACATCCATACGGTTGGATCTTTGATCGAAGGCCCCGATAAAATGTTTGCCCTGTCCAAGCACATAAAAGGAGACAATTAACCTCCATTTTATTCATACTACTCTAAATGTAAGATGATGCATGTTATGCAATAGTTATATTATGAAATGCAATCCCATGCTTAAGAACATGCATATATAGACATTTTAAGTAGTGTAAATGTGTTTACATCAATAGGGGAGTATCTAGGGTCATCCAAGGAGGAAAAAATTGCAATTCAATTCTCTTGCTAAAAACGCATCTCAACTTTCTTTTTGGTATTTTAAATATGTAATATTTTTTTTTTGTTTTGAAAAGACGAGGGCAAAATGCGAATTGTAATGGAAAGTACTAACACCTATAATTGCTTAACTAAAATTTAAAAGATAGAAATATCTTCTTCCTAAGCTCACTCTAGGCAAGTGGAGGCCTAGAGTAATTAGGAAGAAGAGGTGAAACAAGTGCTACAACTAAAAGTAACAATTGCAATAAAAAGCTAAAAGAAGGCAATTTAATTGACTAGAATTAGTGTTCTTTTCAAGAATAAGTAGAGGAATGCTTCTACTAGAACTAAACAAATTTAAAAGCAAATAAAGAAACACTAATCCTCTTGCAAAATCTGGTGAAGAAGGGAGTCTTCTTGGTCCAAGCCTAGCTGCTCCTTGGCTTGAAAAGAGGGCCTCCTTCTTCTCCTTCCTTGAGAGCTCCTCCAAGGTGGAAGCTACCACCTTCAATGCTCTCTCCAAGGGGTTGGCGTGCACCACCCTCAAAAACTCCTCCAAGGTGGCGTGGACCACCTTCAATATCTCCTCCAAAGATCTTCCTTGCCTGGCTTCTACTTTAGCTGGCGTGACCCAAGAGAGAAGGGAAGAGGGGAAGGCACCAAGGGGACAGAATATCCCCTTAATCTTCTTCTTCTTCTTCTCTCTTGGAAGTGGGCTTCTAGGTGGAATATGAGAGTGAATTTGCTAGCCAAGGATGTCTTGAATGGTGGTGGGTAGTGGTCTTTTTATAGGGTAGGATGGGGGGTTAAGGTGCCCCTTGAAATGGAGGGCTAGGATGGAAGGATGGAGGTGGTTGGTGATCCTATGGCCAAGGGTGTGTGGCGCCAACCCAAGGGGTGTTAAAGGGGGTGGTTATGGTGGTGTTGGTGGCTTTTGGTGGTAGAGAGACACCACCATTTTTGCGCCAACATAGGGTCTTCTAGAAGGGGGGTTAGGTGGATGGTGGAGATGGATTCAAGGGGAATTGTGTGGTGGAGATGAAGGGGAATTTTGGAGGGAAAAGTGGCGCCGTCAAGGGGGTGGTTAGGGTGGTTTTGGAACCACTTTTAGGTGTATTTTGGAGGTGGTGGGTAGGCTAGGTTGGTGCCAAGTAGGTTAGCTTATGTGGAGCTTAGGTGGAGCTAGTTGGGTGGAGTTGTTAGGTGGGTTTTTGGGGTGGTACAAGCTAAGGAAGTTGGAGCATAGCTAAGCTAAGCTAAGCTAGCTTAGCTAATAGAGGAGTAGAGGAGAAGGTGTTGGAGCTAGGGTTTGGATGGAGGAGCTGAGGAGGAGAAGTCTGGAGCTGAAATTGGAGCTGGCTACTGCTGAAGAGGCTGGCATGGAGTTACTCTAGCTGGCTTAGCTTGCTAGTTCTTTGGTAGCTGCTAAGCCGAGCTAAAGTAAGCTAGCTTCTACCATAATGAGCTGAGGTGAGCTAGGTCTAGTGCTCCCAGGGGGAATCAAGCTGGTTGAGGCAGCTAAGGTAGCTTAGCTCAACTGAGTTGAGCTAAGCTAAGTCCCCGAGAGCTGGACTTGATCTTCCTAAGCTGGGATGAGTTCTTCTTCAGTTGGCTGGAGTTGAGTGGAGCTGGATGTAGCTGGATCTGAGCTAGGGTGAACTCCTGTCAACTCAGCTGAGCTAGCTAGAGCTCCTTGTAAACTAGTGGGAGCTGAGATGAGCTAGACTCAGCTAAGTTGAGTTGGATCTGAGCTGACTTGAGCTAGGGTGAGCTAAGATGAACTCTCTTGAGCTACCATTCAGCTGAGATTAGCTGAATGGAGCTGGGATGAGTTAACCCTAGTTCAAGTGAGCTAGGTTCCAGCTGTGGTGAGCTGGATCAAGCTAAGTTCCAGCTAGTCTGGGCTTCTCCTTCACCATTTTCCTTCTTGAGTGCTAGGGTTTCAGGGATCTGTATATCTATACATCCCTAACACTCACAAAAACATATTAAAAAGATAATAAAAAAATGCAATGCATGCCTAACCTATTTTATGCCTAAATGCAGCCTAAAAACCTGTTTGCGGAGTAAAATCCTAAGAGCTAGGTTTGTTTTAATGCATAAGAATAATGATAAACTGGCGTTTATCAATAATAAGCAATTATTGTAGCATAAAAACTTATGACAAAATAAACTAAACTTACGAATATATTCGAAGGAAGTATGGTGAGTCCAGGATGAACATGGAGTGGTCAATGATTTAATTACTCACTAATCTAACTAAACTAGCAAGCAATCACAAAAGATAAATAGAAAGCATCAAAAGTATATGTCATTACTAATCAAGTGCTCAACTTCTACAACTAGAAAATGAGAAAGTAAGAAAATAGAAAAATTGGGAAAGAATTCAGGGTCGAGAGTGGTGTGGTGTGATCCTTTGATGGAGCCTGCAAGTAGAGGATGGTGAAGGTGGAGATGAGAGCATCTCTATGTAGAAACCACACTAGAGGCTAGTGTGATGATCCCTTGCACAATGAGAGACTCACCCCTAAGGTGGAGAAGGAGGATGGTAGAGAGGGAAGGAGGGGACGGCTCCAACACATGGAATGAAGGATGATCCTTAGTGTCTATCCATGTGGACTCTTTTATAGAGGGCATGGAGGGTTGTGATTGGTTGGTTTATGGTCAACATTGATCAAGGATTTAGATGGTTAGGATTATAATCTAGGAAGTGGAAGGCTAGGATCTAGTGTTGGGTATTTCATTGGGATGTAGAGGATTAACACTACAACAAAAAAGACTTAAGGTGATGTTTATTTAACGTCACCATAAGTGAAATAAATATCACTATAATTCTTTGTAGACGTTAAAAAAATGTCACCATAAATGTCTCCTTAGGTGTGTCGTCTTAGGTCTATATTGACGTCGAAAATCAAGCGTCACCTAAAAGAATTCTACTGACATTAAATAAACGTCGCCTATAACATCTAAGGTGATGTTTAAATGTCTCTGAAAAGTCCTACACGTAACCAAACCAGTGCAAATGTCGTCTTAGATATCTTTCAACGACGTTAAAACGTCACCAAAAAATAACTACGAAAACGTTTAAACGTTACCAAAAAATAACTTCAAAAATGTTTAAACGTCACCATATCTTACGTAAGATAACATTTAATGTCACATTAAGTAATTTTAAAGATGTTTAAATGTTGCTTTAACTTTTCCTTAAGTTTCTACAAAATCTTTAGCGATGTTTAAACGTCTCCTTATGTATCATACTATGTTGTTTAAATGTTACTTTAGATTGCTTTCAAAGACGTTTAAACATCATCTTATATAACTTTTAACAGCGTTTAAACGTCTTCTTACATATTCTATATTGACATTTAAATGTTACCTCATGCACCTTTTGAAGACATTTAAACGTCATTTTATATCTCTTTTAGTGACGTTAGAACGTCACCTTATTTATCTTACTATGATGTTTAAGCATCATTTTAGGTAACGTTCATTAACGCTTAAACATCATTTTATGTAACTTTTAATAACGTTTAAACGTCTTCTTACTTATTCTTTATTGACATTTAAATGTTATCTTATGTAGCTTTTGAAGACATTTAAACATCATGTTATATACCTTTTAGTGACGTTAAAATGTCACTTTAGTTATCATATTTTGACGTTTAAGTGTCATTTTAGGTAACTTTCACCGACGCTTAAACATCACTTTATTTAACTTTTAACAACATTTAAACGTCCTCTTATGTATTTTATATTGACATTTAAATGTTACCTTATGTACCTTTCGAAGACATTTAAACATCATGTTATATCCCTTTTAATAACGTTAAAACGTCATCTTATTTATCCTACTATGACAATTAAGCATCATTTTAGGTAACTTTCATCGACGTTGAAACGTCATCTTATATAATTTTTAATAGCATTTAAACATCTCTTACAAATGTTATATTGGCGTTTAAATGTTACCTTAGGAAGCTTTTGAAGGCATTTAAACTTCATGTTATATCCCTTTTAGTGACGTTAAAATGTCAGCCTAGTTTCCATATTTTGACGTTTAAGCATCACTTTAGGTAACTTTCACAGACACTTAAATGTCACCTTATGTAACTTTTAACAATGTTTAAACGTCATCTTATATATTTTATACTAACATTTAAATGTTACCTTACATACCTTTTGAAGGCATTTAAACATCATGTTTTATCCCTTTTAGTAACATTTAAACGTCACCTTATTTATCATAATATGACATTTAAGCATCATTTTAGGTAACTATTATCGACACTCAAACATCACCTTATGTAACTTTTTTTTTGAAAAGATCACCTTATGTAACTTTGAACATTTAAACGTCTCTTATGTATTCTATATTGATGTTTAAATGTTACCCAAGGTAACTTTTGAAAACATTTAAACATCATTTTATATCTCTTTTAATGACGTTAAAATGTGACCTTAGTTTAAGGATGTTAAAAGTGTGCAATTTGTATGACGTTTGAATGTTAATTTATATTATTTTAAATGGCGTTTCAATAGCTTATAATATGCTTTACTATAATACTTAAATGTTACTTTAACTTGCTTTAAAAGAAACTTAAGCATCATCTTAGAACCTATAAATTGTTCTTCATTTTCCATTAATGCTATTTATATTTAATAAATACATTTGCAACTATAATCACAACACTTACAAAAAAAATACATTTCTTAATAAAATCACATCTAATAGTTATATCATCAAAATTTGAAAAAGATTTTGAAATCATCTTTTTACATAAAAAAAACTTATTAAACAAAAAAATTATTAATGCAGAGAAGAGCATTATATATGATCGCCATAAATAAATTTGTTTAATATCAAAAATTTTCTTAATCTAACACTATACTAACCTAACTTAAAACTATTACAATCATGACTCTTCTATTTCGTCATCTGAACCTATAGATCCCTTCTTCTGATGTTATTGAGATTGTGTTACAAATAACATTGTTCACAACAAAATTATCGAATTAATAATGAATTTATTAATAAAATTTAAACAATGGTTATAATTAGTAATTACCTGAATCCAGATCAAGTGAATCAGAGAAATTAATGATTGGCTCAAATATTTTCATCCTTTCCTCCATAAATCTTTTATATTCTTCTACTTCCCCTTTACTTGCATCTGCTTGTCTTTTATATTCCTCTACTTGTCTTTTACTCTCCTCTGCATCCTTTTTACGCTCCTCTTCAATCCCCCCCAATTACGACTGGGTTTCATGAAGTTCATCTTCCAACTGATGCCTTGTTTTACTTCCTTGAGGAGTGTGGATAGGCTTCGACCCATATCCAAGTCCAATTATATAATTTGATCAGTGTTTGGTTTTTAATATGGTATTGCAAATATCATTCTCATCTACAGATTGGCCATTTTTAATGGCCTCATCACATACTCGTACCATCTCACACTAGAAATATCATAAAAATAACAGTTATAACATACACAAACATATAATTACATTTGTTTCTATAAATTAATAATACTTACATATTTTGAATCATCTTGTAATCGAGTCTGGATCACCCGAACTCATTGGAGTCGATCAAAAGTGGGTCTCACAAAAAAGTAATATCCTCCTGCACTCTGCACCATCTAAGTGTTGCGTACCCTGCAAAAAGTATAAATATTATTTTCTATGCCCTTTTTTGAATCATTTATATTAACAATTTGAAATATATGAATATAAACTTACTAACTTAGTTCTTCACACTTGGGAAGATATCATCCCACTACTATGGAGATTTTTCACAGCATTTCTCCGAGTCTTTGTATTCTTTGCACACTTTTCCTAAAAGTAAAAAAGGAAATCATTATATATATATCAAATATGAAAATGGAAAATATTTATTTGTGATGTTTTCTACTAGATGATATTACTAAATCACAAGATTATTCCAATCTGTCGTTGCCTTCTCCCATTCTGCATTAGTCCACTCAGGAGGCTTAGCATCATTCCCTTTTAAACAATAGACCTTCCTTACCTTATATCTATGATTTCTCATTTTCCTTTTAACTCCTAACATAACCTGATTAACCTTATCACGATCTGAATCAAGTCCAATTACGTTGACCTTACTCTACAAGAAAATGAAATATTGAATTACAAATAAAATTTATAAATTAAACATTTGAAATAAAATTGATACATTATAATGCACATTACCTGAATACGATCAAAACATATACTACAAGAATATTGAGTATTTTCATTCATTAAAAATGATTGGCAATGTTCAAATAATCGTCGAGAATAAGGGTCGAGGAACATACTATCGCTATTGGGTTTTCTCGACCATTTTAGAACAATACTGTCAGGAAAAAGGCAAACCACCACTCGATGTTTGGTTATTTTTCTCATCTATTTTCGATGGCCGAGAAAGCTTTTTCTCGACCGTTCTAAATAAATGGTCGATGCAAATATTTACCTCGACCGGTATTTAGGCGGTCGAATAAGATCATATTCTCGACCGTTTATCAATAACGATCAAGATTGTTTCTATTATCGTTTGTTTGTGAATGGTCGAGAATATTAATATTCTCGACCGTTCGTATATAATGATCGAAAATTCCAATATTTTCATCCGATTTCAAATGGTAGAGAATATTAATATTGTCGACGTCTCTTACATAATGGTCAATAATACTAATATTGTCGTCCATTAAAAAATGTCGAGAAAGTATTTGCTTTTTTAAATATGTTTAATTTATGTGGAAGACTTGTAAAGATTACAAATCTATTAAAAATATAATCAATCACACAACTTAAAACATTTTTGCATCTAATTAAAACACACAAAATCAAAATAAAAATTTCATATATGAAATACTGTATGCAGAGTTCATTACAAACGATAATGTATATAAAAAATACAATCATGCTTTGGCATCAATTCCTCCAGCACCGCTACCACCTAAATCATTATCATCACGATGATCTCTATACTAATGAAAGTATGGGTGATCAATACCTCCCTTCTAAAGTAATGAAAGTAACTCCTTGATAGTCTTGTTGGATTCCTTAGTTTGCATTGCGTTGTCCTTGACTAGCATCGTTAGGTCATCAATCCGCTGGTCCTTCTCCTGGCCTTTGCGGCATAATGCCATAATCTCCTTCCTCATCTCATGCACCTTAACTGAAGAGGATGATGCTCCTCTTCTCCCATACCACCCTGAGACAATCTCACTCCTCCCTGCGCTACGGACGTACCCGCCATGCTCAGGTGGCATGACGATCCGGTAGACCTCCTCTGCTGTCAGTGGCTACCGAACTGTAGTAGAGTTGGCATCTTTAGGAGGATGCATTAAGTTGATCATATTATCCTGAAAGATATCGAATTATGATAAGTAATTTCATTTAATTATATAATTACGAAATCAAATAAAAGTATTGTATTTTTTAACTTACGTGTTTCTGTTGGTATATGTTGTGAAGCCACTCTAGATTTCCGTCATCACTCATCTTGTTATGAGTGGCGTCATATACTCCCACCCGATCAAGCTGGGTACCTTGATGCATGGCGGACTAAAATAATTTGAAATAATTAATTTTAACAAAATTAGAAATTTTTGTAAGGTTTAAAATAAAATAATAATTAAAGGTACTTACGTATGTATATGGATTTCATTGAGCCTATGCTTCTCCTACCCAAGACATGGGCCTTCGGTGGAGCCTTAGCCCAATTTTCCTTATTCTTCTTGGCTTGATCCAGAAATAATGGTACAATTTATTAACTTAGAAATTAGATAAATAAATGAAAACATATGAAATAGTTTTACCTATGCTCGATCATGGCAATGCCCGCACGCTTCCTTCCAAGTGTGCGATTGTATCAAAAGAGGCACATTATGCAATGCCTCATCACGATTCCTGTTCTTATAATACTAAAAAATATAATTGTAATGTTGGATATAATATTAGAATTATGGTAAATGAAATGACCAAATAAAGTTAAAATTTATCTTTTACCTTATTCTTCATCTCCAATCTCCAATCTTTATGAATCTTCACTGCGTGCTTAAGGATATGTTTGGCGATGTTCGGATCATTGCCCTAACTGAAGGTGGCCTACATTAGTAAGAGAACATAAATTGTTACATAATTTAAACTTATATAAAGAAATGTACATAAGTTATTAATTTTTACCAATTACCTATAACTCTCAAATGAGCTGCATTTTCAGCTCGTTTGGCACCTTCCTCCAATCGAAGTACGATAGTGGGATGATCACCTTCGTCAGTGTACCCAATCTGCTGACGAATGGAGGATAGCCCACTACTTCCCCCACTGGTGTGATCTGCACTGAAATGAGAACCCCATGCGGAATTCCCTTTATGCCCCTGTTCCACGTCGGACCTCTTCCCCTACGTGCACCTATAAGACAGAATTATAACATGAAATTAAATAACAAAGAAATAAATAAATCGTAACATTTACCAAACCTTAAATTGATACCTAAACAGCGGAAGGGTGGTAGTGGTGCGGAACATCCTAGCTGAGAAGGATCTCGGTTAGCCGTCTGCTCTAGTAGATCATCCAAGCCAACATCCTCCTCATCAACTAAAGTACTATCCTCCTCCTCCTCATCGGTGATCACGTCCTCCTCGTAGTCAGAATCCTCTGCTGGTAGATCTGTCGGAGGAGGCATCGAACTCTTCCCCTTCCCCCTACCTCCCCTCCCCTGACTCTAGAAATATCGAGCCACTTCTCGAAGCCTCAAAAATTACTGGCGTGGTGCTTGTGGTTGAGTGGGCTACTACCAACGGTGAGCCTGAGGCTAGGGCTACTAGTAGAGGGCCTCAGGCTACTAGGGTGCCTCAGGTTGCTGGGAGGCCTGAGCCTCCTCCCTACAACTCCTATTAGCCTTCTTTTTGAAAATGACCTATGTAAAAGCAACACAAATAATCATATTTTTTTAAAAAAATTCAGCAGCATTTCCCCTATATATTGTGATATTTCAAAAATCCTGTATAACATAAGCATACAAATAAATGAAAATGAAATAAGCATATATAAATGAAACTGAAATGGAAATGATAACTCCCTTCCCCTTTCCCTTTCCTTTCCCCACCATTTCCCTCCCCTTCTCCCTTCTTCCTTCTCCTTCTCCTTTTCTCTTCCCCTTTTCCCTTCCCATTCCTCCATTTCCCTTCTTGTCCCCTCCATTTCCCTTATCTTCCCCTTCATTTCCCTCTACTTCTCCCTTCCTCTTTCTTCTCCTTCTCTTTCTCCCTTCTCCTTCCCATCCCTCCATTTCCCTTATCCTCCCCTTCATTTCCCTCCACTTCTCCCTTCCTCTTTCTTCTCATTCTCTTTCTCCCTTCCCCTTTCCCTTTCCCATTCCTCCATTTCCCTTACCCTTCCCTTCATTTCCCTCCCATTCTCCCTTCCTCTTTCCTCTCCTTCTCTTCCTCCCTTCTCCTTTATCCTTCCCATCCCTCCATTTCCCTTCACCTCTCCTTCATTTCCCTCCACCTTTTCATACCTCTTCTCTTTTCCTCCATTCTTCCCTCCATTTCCTTTTCTCCTTCTTCTTCACATTCAACAGAAAACATTCAATATACAAAAAATAAATGAATGCATCATTCCACACAAAAAATAAATCTAAGTGGACACACCACACACAAAAAATAAATGTAAGTGGGCACACCCCACATCTAACATGATAACAGTATTTTAAAGGAAAAAGTAGTACGAAACTCACATTGTGACGAAATGGTCCAGAAACTGTGCACAAACAATAGGAGAATAAGAACCTATTTGAGAAGGCAATAAAATAAATTTCAAATTTGAAATATAAATGAACATAAACTTTGATAAAAGATAAAATAATTTAAAGGAAATTTGAACAAAATAGACAACTAAGAATTTCTTAAATTATTTATATTTATGGTTATGGATTAATACCTTTGACAAATTACCTTATATGTCAATGCTAGTTGCACCACGGGCAAGTTCTTCACTTTGTGGGTTTTGTTGATATGCTTCAGATTCAACATCTGGGTGTAGATCTTTTACCGCATCATATTGTTCATGTGATTGAGCTCTAACTAGTATAATCCAACCATTTCTACTATTATCAGGCATGTAGAATACTCGTGCTACCTGACAAGCTAGAGTGAATGGTTCTGATGATTGGAGGATGCGACGATTCTTACTTAAGCTCAAGAAATCGTGTTTCTTATCGGCATTGAATCCAATTGATGATGACGTCATTATCAGCCATAAATAACTTTAATTAGTCAAGAGCAACAAACAAATGCTCCTACATATCCATCAGAAGGTCCTAAGGGCACATTATCCTATTTTGAAAAGAAGAGAAGAATATAAGGTTATTTCTACAAAATTAACAGTATTCCACAAATACAGAATAACCATGAGGTATTCCAGGGGTTTATTAAAGGTCAAATGGTCATTAGTGTCCAATAAGAGGGTCCATGTAGAAAGAAACAAGTTTTCATACATTTCAAGAATTAATAGACATCTGAAATCATAAATTCAGACTTGCTTAATTAAGTAAGGTTTTGGTCAGAATGAAATTCACCTAAACCTTTTAAAATTCATGGAAAAATATTCTATAAGGTTTGGTACCTTTGATTTGACCATTAGAACTCATTTTGACCTAAAATAGAGTCTTAGATGGATAATTGCCTTAATTTGGATTTCTATGCAAATTACCTAGTCAAACTTAGTCAAAACAAAATCCAACTTCACCATCAGATTCTTTGGGTCAAAATTAGGTTTGTACCAAAATCTAAGCCCAATCTGAGATCATCTTGACCTAGTTTGCATTTTTATCCTAATCTAACTCCTTCTCTTAGAAAGAGCCCCTCAACTTTCCAAAATCTTACAAAAAGACCCCATCTTCTTCATCTTCTTCATGAAAAGGTCCCTGCTACCTTTAGACCCTTACGTCCATACATGGAAGGTTTCAACCAGGGCTTTCTCCCTAAATCTGTGATGAATCTCCTGTAAAAATGGAAGGAGGACTCTTGAGGAGATTCCCTTCCATCCGAGCTTCTTCATGACCTGCCTAAACCGCCTAAGAGTTCATGGGAACTCTTAGAAATTCCTAAATATAAACTAAAAAATCCAAGCTCTTCAAGCTTGTTTCGAGGCTTGGAGACTCGCCCAAATGCTTATAAAAGCACTCCCATGGCATTCCTCACCTCCTTAGCTTAGTTTGGAGGCCAGATTTCCCTTCTTCCCTTCTCCCCGACCTCCATCTCTGCTGACTCCAAGGAGTCCTCCGACCACCTTCTTCATCCGCCTTCACAGAATATAGCAAGTGGATTCTTCTTCCCTATGCTCTTTTGCATCTCGCAATGCCGGCGAACGCCATCTATCTCATCTTCCTCGCTGCTCCTTCACCATCGGAGACTTCATCTCTTGCAAGTTCGGCGTACCACTGGCAAGGATCTCTCTCCCCTTTTGATCATTAGTTTAGGATTAGTTAGGTTCCTTCCTCTCTCTACTTTCTTTTTATCCCATTTATTATTCAATTCGACTCACGTCGCCACCGCATGCTACCTTTGTCTCCACCTCCAACCATACCTCCAACGAGTCTGCCCCACCTCCACAACCCACTAAAGAACTCGCCACAAAGTCCACAACCTCTGCCACACCACCACGACCAAAAGCCCTCTCCTATTTCTCCCTTTCACCCACCCGAACCACCCACTGAACAACCCACCTACGCACCTTCATCTCCATCATCGATCGCCCTCTACATGCCACCATCCTCCATGTAAACACTACCATCACCTTCGCCATACTTTGATAAAGCTAAGGAGCTATTTAACTGGGGCCTTCGAGCCTGTATTCGTGTTCCAAGTCTTTCTCGATTCGCCGTCGCCGCCAACATCCTCATCCACAACTAAGCTCCTCAAGCGTCGAGACAACCTGGTGGTACTCCCAGTTGATGCGGCTAAGTCCTAGGATCCACTCTCAGTCGTCAATTAAGGAAACACAGCAGCTATGCCAATTGAATGAAGACACCTTCAGCTGCTATGCTTGAGAAGAGGCTATGGGATTTAGTCCCACATCGGTGGGAGAAGAGCACTTGCCAGTGCATAAATGGAAGTTCTGCATAGGCCATATCGCCTAAGACACTGGGGTGAGATCCCTGCTTCACCCGCTCACCTGAACCTACCTAAGCCCTTACTCCTCATCTACTATCCACGCCAGTAGCCCTAGACCCGATATTGCATGACCCGAATACCCGGTTATGACTTGAATGTCTGAAAGAGGAAGAGGTAGGAAAGAGAGAGAGAGTAGGGGAGGGTGGGTTTTATTCTGAGTTGGTTCCCCCTGTGCGACACTTAGTCGTTGAAGGCCCTAGGCTCCCTTATGTTTGTGAAGGAGAATATCTGAACAAGAAAAGGAGGCTTTATAAAGGAAGAAGAGCTGAATAGGAGAGACCTTGAGAGCCTTGTGCTGTACTGTAAAGGCAAAATTTAAGTCGTCTGATATTGAGAAGGCAACGTCTGATTGGCTAAAGCAGGGTTCTGATATTGTGGAAATATTGAAGTTTAGGTGGTTCAGGCCACTATTCATTTATTTCATATGTTTGAGTAATTGGCATACATGTGTCTAAACTAATAAGTGGTGATTTAAATCACCATTATTTTGTCTTAGATATCTTTTCGCCTTGTCAAACTCTTGATATACTCATGTTTTACATTGAAGATCAGTTTTGAGTAGATATTATTCATTGCATATCATTATTGGCTTGATTTCCTGTGCTCATTTATATATTTTGCTAAAGATTAGCATGTGAATTGCAATACTTGCTCCCTATGTTCGACCTCAGACTTCATTTTTTGATTTTGAGTTATAAATTGTAGATGTTAATTGAGCTATTTAGGAGATTTTGCTACAATGATGAATCACTAAAAACTCCTGAAAAGTCAATTAACATTTTGGCATCATTGCCGGGGAGCAACGTGTAATTCATCGCTATTCTTATCTTTCTTGATTTTTATATGAGCACTAACTTGCCTTATTTGATTTGATTGTGATTTTGCGAGGTACATCAGGAGGTGATCTTCCATGCAAATCTGCCACTCCCAGGGAATCTCTTTTCATCCCTAATCAATCTCTTAATCTTGGGAAGATAAAAAAAGGAAACAAATCAATTAGGAACTAACTGCCTTATTTTCATAGTAATTATCATTAAAGAGGCAAATTTGTTGATTTGCAAAAAATTTCATCATCTGATCGAAGCCTGAGACGATTCTGTTTAGAGATTCCCTACCCAAATTGCCTATACCTACTAGGGATTATGCTTAATTTGTAATCTTCTTGGACTACACACTTCTTGTTTGAAGTATAAGAAGAACATTTTGACATTAAATTGGACTTGAAATAGAGCCAATTAGGGTTTCAACACTAGGGTTTGGAGTGCTAATTCACAGTTGCCTGAATGAAAGATAATTAACCCTCTGATTGCGTAGCAAGCATAGGTCTTAATTCACCTAAATTAGGATAGGACTTAGCATAAATTAGGGTAGTTCATGCATGCATAAGCATTATGTGCATCTTTACTTCTTTCTTTTAGCTATGCATAAAATAATGCTATAATGTACTGATTAGGTGCATTATGTCAATTGCAGGTAATAAGCTGATCAGAAGCTAGATCTGAAGCTGGATCTGAAGAATAAAGAATAACTGGTGTTGCAGTAGAGCTGGAGCGGAAGACCTAAATTAGATGTGGCAGATAATAATGTAAGGGAGTTAAGGTATGCTATTCTAGTAAGTACGAATAAAGCATTAAATTGTGAAGAACTTAGGTCCATCCTAGCCCTAGGATGGTCTGGAAGCTTTCCCAAGCCTTAGCCACCCTTAGATTAGGTCACCGCACCCTAAGAAACCTTAAAACTCTAATTCTAGCCTCTATCTGGATCTCCAGATGAGTTATAGGATGTCCAAAACTCTTAGCCAACTCCCGCACACCTTAAACCCATTTCTGCAGTGTTATTGGACATCCAATTTCTACTGAATACCCAAGACGGAAGCTAGAAACCTTCCTGACTCAGATTATATGTCCAGACTTGAAGTCTGAACTTTTGATTTTTCATTTTAAGTCATCTGACACTTTTATTGGACATTTGAAACTGCTCTCCTGTTCCTGTTTTGGAATTCAAGCCTTGATCCTGAGTTCTTAGCTCCCTAAACCCAATTCCAGCCCCTTAGGAGTCTAAATTAAGGTATCCTAACCCTAGTACACCATCTTTAAACCTTCCCAAGAACCTAATTAGGTTCTCATTAAGCCTAATTGACTTAGATTATAGTGAATCTCATCAGCCTATTCAATTGGACTCATAGAGTCCAATTGAGCTCAGATATCAACCCACAAAAGTCTAATTGAACTCAGTGAGAGTCCAATTGACCTAAGCCCAACCTAATTGAGTTATTTCACTCTCAATTAGGTTCACACTCATTCAATTAAACTTGTATTAAGTTTAATTGCATTTCACCCTTAGCAATTAGGGTTTGCAACCCAAATTTAAAACCTACATTAACCCAAACCCCTTAGGAACTAACCTAGACCACTTAGCCACATAGGGCATGACTGCACACACACACACACACCCATTCACGCACTCCCACAACACCTAGAGTGTTCTAGGTTCTTCCAAAGGTGGCGCCACTCTGGGTTGCTAAAATTATCAACCAAGAGACATTCAAATTGTCGATCCACAAATGGTGGATATAAAAACCACCTTCTCTCTCCTTGGCCGGCCACTCTTGGAGCTCTCTCTAGAGAGTTCCACACTTCTCTAGAGAGTCTCCCTTATGTCTATAAAAGGACCTAAGGGGTGTCCATTTGCACCCATTCACTCTTGGCTTCCATTTAGCTTAGCTACATTCCACCTCCACTCCACCTCCACGAGTAGCTTCACCATGGCCACCACCATCTTCATGCCAAGATGTTGGATCACCTCCTCAACCTCTCTCCAAGGGCCAGCCTAAGCACCATTGGCCACCCCTCCTTCCCCTCTCAACCAACTCAAAGGCTGTCGGAGCTCACCTCCGAATGCCCTTATTTCTGCTAGATTAGTAGCTTAGTTCTTCATAGTTTACATGCTTTATTTAGTGCTTACTAGTGTAGCTCTATATTCTCCCCCAATGATGCTTGCATAATCCCCCTTTAGATTCATGCATGCGATCGTTTTCTACTAGCTAGATTTGTGTTTCCAAGCATTGCTCTATAAGCTTTCCATGAGTTCCATGTTGCAAACACCATGATGAATCAATAAAAGATCTTTTTCTATATATATATCTATGTGTTGAGAATCACCATGAGCTTATTGCAATATATTCTGTGTGATTAAAGTTGCCTGCTTTTAATTATTATCTCTAGCAACTAGCATGTCGGTACCTGAAAATATCGAGGATTTAACTATTAATGCATTTTCTGTAAACAACCATCACATAACTAGAATCGTGTGTACTGAAACTCACACTTTCATAGTAGTCATCTATCTAACACATGCGCATGTAATTAGGGTTCATAATGAAAGTGGCCGAACATTGATCTGACGATTAGAAACCGACGTGCAATTTTAAGCAAGTAGAGTGAGTGAGATCGATTTCAAATCTGCATTTCCATAAACCCTACGAGAGACAAAAGATCGGGACTCAAGTCTTGTTATCTTATAAATTATTTTTGTTGATCGTATTTCGCAACTATACTACGACGCATTCTGATCAAATACATGCTATATGATGAGTTCATTTTAATGGACTATTGTTATGCATAAGTTAAGTCTATTCTTACCTTTTTGGTTTGTTAATGACTACATTAAGTTATAGAATGTTTGCATGCATCATTATTTAAGTTTACATCTATTCTATCGCATTCTATAATTTAGTATGTAATTATTTTATGTTTTATTGTTGTAGGAATAATGTTGCAAAGAAAAGGGTGGTAAAAGCAATTTCTCCTCCAACAACCGGTCAACCTCAACAACACCTCCCCCAATAGCCGCCAACTAAGTTTAGTAAGGGATTTGAAAATCCCTTAACTTGAGGATTGGAGTGGGGAGGAGATAAAAAAAAAGGCTCTTGGCGAGAGGAGGGTCATCTTCTCCCCCTGGTGGGGATCATCTCCACCTTCCCTACCGTGGAGAGGGAGTGCACTGTGGATTCAAGCAAACACCACCCACTGCCACATCCTCTCCCACCATTAGCCCAGCCTGCCTTCTCTATTCCATCGCACGTTCGTAGGCAGCCAAGAACCCTTGCAAGCCTACAATCGCGCGCCATCGCTAGCCTGCACTCACGCCCTCACCAGTTACCCCCTCACCGCGCCAAGCTGCCACTAGCCCCCACCTCAAGCGCACTCCAGCCTGCCTTCAGCATCCTCCCACCGCAGCTTGCCCTCATCGCACTGCACTAATAGCACCCGCTTGCCGGTAGCCAAGTGCCCTCGCCAGCCTGCAAGTGTGCCCTCGCCAACTTGCCCTCACCGTGCACGCACGTGGCTAAGCCATGTTCGCAGGCAGACCGCATGCAAGCACACCACCCGCGTGCAGCCAGGCCCGCAGTGCAGCCACCTGCAGGCCCGCCCTTCCACGCCCTTGCGTGCGTGCCCATTGCAAGCAGCCACATGCCCTGTAGCAGCTGCTCTTCCTCCTCTCCACGGATGGTTCCACTCCTCCAACAGAGCCCAATAGGCCGGCAGCTGTTCTCTACCATTCGGTAGCCACATCACCAATATCGCGAAGCACTCATCGAGGCGCACCATCCCGTTGACTCTCACCGCCAACCTCACACGACTGTTCAAGCGAGGAGGAGAAAGGAGAAATCCTCTATTTTTGCCCGAATTAAAATTTACATTGCATGACATTGCCACTTATTTTTATTTAATTCAGACCACATTGCATGGATAAACTTATAGTTTCTTGAATTTACTTCACTTGTGTTATGTACATCATTCTACATTGAAATTCAAATCAAATTTTCATGCAAATCAAATTTACATGATATGCCACTACACATGCATCATATACATATTTTTGGGATCTTAATTCCTGATGTGAAAATTACACAAAAAGCCTTAAACTTTTAAGGAAATTGCAAGCTCCATTTAGAATGGCATATTCTTCGCATTGAAGTCGCAAAACTGTCTACAAATAGTATAATCCTCTACTCATGAATTTATTGGTTCTATTCCTCCGTGCGGATGTGGCATTTTTATTGTGGTTAAATTTGATATTTATTTTAATCTTTGATTAAGAGATTTTCCACCACATAAAACACAGCGACATATCCCTTTATTGCTATCATCTTCATAAATAAGCGAGAATACCTCCGTTAAATGGCACTATTGCCGGGGAGGCAACAAATGTAATTGATTCACTTTATTATTTTTGAGTATTCTGAGTTGCACAATTATCTGATCATTCTTTATCTTATTATGTAAGGAATTAGACGGGGCGATAGGTGCAATAGAGTGACGACATCGACCTTGAACGACGAACATGACAGGTGCACACGGTGGAGACGATCTTTTTGGTGGACCTTGATGCCGCCTGGAGGCCAGCAACAGGAGCACGTAGGCCTTGATCCCACTCACATAGGCTTACGGAGAAGCCTGTTTCTGATTTAGTCATTAGAGCTTAGTTTAGATTTAGTTTAGATAGACATTAGAATTTAATTTCTATCTTTTGGACCCTTGTCGGGTATTTTTGGGAACATGTTCCTAGTGTTTCTTTTTTTCTTATCGCTCTTGTATGCGGAAGCGTATTTTCGGGAGTGTGTTCCCATTTATTTAGATTATAGGATTATTCAAATTATTTGAATTGCATGTTGGTTAGTTAGTTAGATTAGGTTTGTTTGCTTGTTATTATTATTAATATATATATATATATATATATTAATATTTGAACTGCCTGATAGAAGCTACATATCTATAGGACGACCATCTAGGACTGAATGAGCATCATCTAGTTTATTTTTACTGTATTGCATACATTCTTACACAAAGAAAGCTGGAGTAAGCTACGTCTTCTATTGAGCATCAATTACCTATCATGCATCTGCATTGAACCTAAATCTAAGACAACTAAAGTGCTTGAATCGAATTAATTCAGTGGTCACTTTAAAAATTAGGACTGCTAAAAGGTTGGACCATAAAATCTGTGACTTAAAATTGTGTGCAAAAGGATCTTGTTTGTGAGATTTCAAAACTCAAAACGTGAACGTGTGTTGCACACCTGAGACATTGTGCACCTCACACATAAGGTCACTAGATAAATTTCTACCTCTCCTCTTTTGCACCACAAGGGAAGTTAGTCGTAAATCAACAAGCCTATCCACCAAGTTACTTCGGTTCCTTGGTATGGGCTTCATTCGAGACTTCCATCCCTTGCGAGTAGGTTATAGGCACCAATGAAGGTTGGCCTAGGAAGCATAATTTTTGCAAAACTTGTTTGGCCACCAACTGAACATTTAATTCCAAGACCTAGAATCTACTAAAAACAGATCCCACTGGATTTCCATTTGCTTTGACAGTGATAGAACTCTCTAGGAAGTTTCTACTTGTGTTATGAATTCTTCTAAATCTGATGAGAGTTAAAATTGTTTGGCTTAAAGAAATGGATCGCCCTTATTCCTATCATTTAGATTATCAGAGTCAATACTTCCCATATTTTAACCAGGATCCCATGCTTCGAGCGTATTCATCCTTTGATGGGTACATTGACAATTCATGAGATCATTCTTATTCTTATCCTGGGAGTACTGGCTCGATAACTTCCACTTTTGAGCAGAGCCTAGGAGCAGGATTTTCCAACCCTGGAATCCCTACTTCTATGCAAACACCCAACCCTCCCACCCTTCATGATTTTCTGTATCAAGGTTGGACCGATACCCCTAGGCAACCAGAGCCTGAAATTGACTATCCTCCCCAACCTGATAGTAGTAGCCTCTCCTCTTTTATGATAGAAATGCGAAAACAACAAAAGGAAATGATGGAATCCATGGGAGAGATGTTGAGGAATAGTCAACAATTAAACAAAGAAATAAGATAGCTTAGCAACGCTCTTCCTAGTACTTATGATCCCTACCGATACAACCATGATCATGAAAATAATTCTGAGGAAACCAATGACAATAGGGATCCAGTTTTATGTAGCTATCACTTAGACTCTCCCAATGAGACATGGCCACCAGAGGAGAACGATCCTAGTGATTATCCACCTGAGCTATGTTGGAGTCAAAAGTAAGGGAAGATGGTACCTCTTGAGGTCCTTGACCTCAATGACAGTATTCTCCTTACCCCTAGTAACCCGAGTCAAGATTGTATTGTTCCTATCACTTCCCTTGTTGAGTATCTGGTGGAATCCCATTCTACCATTAGTGAGCCTACTCCTGACCCTCCACTTAGGGAATCAACACCTACCATTCAGCATCCTGAGGATTTAAATTCACCCAATGAAGGTAACCTTAAGGGAATGGAGGATGAATTAGATCAATTTTGGTCTTAGGGATATGAAGAGTCTATTTCAGAGGATGAGGATGCTCCAATGGAGGAACCTGGACCAAAAATCTGGAGTGAATCACAGGGGAATTATTTATTATTTGGGGAATTACCTACAGAGGATATAAATAATATGGTGAAATCCAGATTCCACCCTTCTTTTGAGAGTCATCCTCCATCAAAATAGGAGTTGATATTAGATGAGGACAAACAAAATAGTGAGAAACCTAGCAGAGACTCTCGAGGATAAAACACGTCATTTAAGGATTTATACCCCAAGAAGAATAACGAATTTAGTGATATAGGCTTGCTCCAAAATATTAAGACTGATCCTCCTTTAGGAGTAATTAAGGATACTGATCCAACTCCTGTCTTCACTAATGAATCACATATACACCCTGACAAAAATTTGAGGGAACCAAACAAATCAGGGGATGAGCTTAATGATAATGATTCTGATATTTTGACCCTGCCATCAAAGAGTTGTAATTTGGAGTCTAGCCTTGATTCAAATATGACTCCGATCATTAATGCTATGTAGGGTAACATGAAATTGTCTACAGCTGTTAGGGAGTATACGCAATCTGAATCATTGTTGGAATTGGACCTGACACCGACTAAGACCTCATTGGACTTAACCATTACCTTCCAACACTACAAACAACCCTTACGCTCCCTAACCGATCCTTGGCTCAGATCTCTGCTCATGTACATTCTTTCTGGAGAACATATCAGGCTAGTACATCCTCAGGTAGAATGGCTAGTGTGGATTGATGCTTGTACTTTTAGTCTTGCCATTCAAGGGTTTCAAATATTATTGTTTATATCTTTCAAAACCCATCCTACTTTGGAAGATCCTTGTTATCCTCCACTTATTCCATTTTGGGAGGTTCCTTTTCATATTCCTTTTGTTATTCCTAGACCTCCCAAGGTAGCCAACGAGATTCTTCGCTTTCATATCTTCTGGCAAGCATCCATGGCTACCTGTTTTCTAGGCCCGCACTGTTACACATATTTTTAGGGCCTAACCTTTTCTATCTGGAGCTAGACTTACGAGTTCCTTCTAAGTCTGGTTGCTGATAGACAATGCAATGCTTGTTGGGAGGCAACGCAGCGGCTTGAATAACACCGTCATTAGGTGATTTCTTTCCTTTCTCCCCCTGTTTTAATTTTACAATGGGGACATTGTAGGATTTAGGCATGGGGGGTGCATTTTGCAATTTAGGAAGTATTCATGCATTTAGGTTAGCACAAAAAAAAAATCTCTTTTCTTTAGTCTCTAGCAGAATACCTTTGTCATTAGAGGTTTTTTCTTCTTGAATTATTTCTTAAGTTTAGAATCCAGTTCATCTACTTCACATGCACATAGACTAGGTAATTGATCTTTGTAGAAAACCAATAAGCATTTGTAGTCTACTGAACACTTGGACAGTTAATAGGGAGTCAGGCATACTATCTTCAAGTAGATCCACCGCATATTTGTGAGATGAAAGTAGAGAGATTACTGGTGCGGTAAGTCTAGTGCAAGGGCTCTTAACTTTTGGATAATTAGATGATGATACTTCAGAGGTAGGCATAGTTTTCGCTCTCTGTTCCTATATGCATACTTTGTGTGAATTCCTGAGAGTCACCAAATAAGGCAGATACACAGAGATTGAGTCTTAATAAAGCTATGACTATGGTGGATGGTTACGACCGTCCTTCATAGAGTCCTTGGTTGAAGGAGGGTAATAGTGTCAAAGGTCAGAAATACGCCTATCCTATCCATTCCTTCCCGATGCCGAGAATAGGCACTTCCACCAAATAGGCCACACAATATCCTCTTGACCATCATTATCCCTAATAATGCCTCATAAATAAAAGTCTGTATCATGTTGCGTTGATTAATAAAGAAAGAAAAAGAAAAAGAGAAGGAAAGAGAAGAAGAAACAAAAAGAAAACAAAAAGTGAAAAAAAAGAAAGAGAAAAGAGAGAGACAAAAGTAAAAGAAAAGAGTCCAGGAATATAATTTTATCATTGTAACATTGTTTTTGAGGCAACAAAAACACTTATCGCATTCCACCAAATATGACCCATACCTACCTTTCAGTATTTCTGATCGCCTGAATACTGGTTGAGGACTCTTAGTTGTAGAATTATTAGGACTTTAATTGAAGTGTGGATGCCATGTGAGGCCACCAAACAGTGAGTACAATGACTGAATCTGGCGAGAGTTATGATCTTAGAAAGAAAAGAAAGAAAAGAGTGAGCGCCTAGGAACATCAAGAGAGCACATTTGTTTAGCCTCTCTTCGAGTTGAATTGTCTAATAGTCTAGAGATCTAGAGTCTATAGTACTAGACTACATGTAGCACCAGACGAGTGCGTGCCACCATATACAAATCCATTCAACTTGATATCTCCTACCTAAGCCAAACGCCAGGGTCAAATTACAGATTATCTTCTGCTTTATCCCTGAGGGAAATAGTTGCCTATCTCGACAGCAATATTTACCAAGGGTGAAGTATGAACTCCCAATGCGAATTGGCTTTTTCACTTGGATCTGTTACTTAGGCTATTACCACATCACATTTGTCCGGATCTCTAAAGTTTTGAAATAAGAAAAGGTGAAATCTTCTGATTACTTCTATTATTTTTCATTTTTTGCTAGGGACTAGCAAATCTTAGGCATGGGGGTATTTGATGAGTCCATTTTAATGGACTATTATTACACCTAAGTAATTCAATTCTAACATTGTATGTTTGTTAATAATCACATTTGTTCATTAAATGATTGCATGTGTCATTATTTAAGTTTACATTTCTTCTATTACTTATTATGTAATTATATTTCATGCAGGGTCCCGCAACAGCGCACTCACCTTCTCCAATTAATCTACTCTATCAAGCTAATAATCGGGAAGATGAGAGAGGAGGATCAATTGTGGAAAAGAATAGGGGGTGGAAAGATATTCCCCCCCCCACAAATATCTCTACCTACGGCCTCAACACCCCCAACAGCTGCTGGCAAAAATTAGTAAGGGATTTGAAAATCCCTTAATTGGAGTGGGGGAGAGGAGTTAAGAGGAGGGGATCAAAGGAGAGATCTCCATCTTCTCCCCCTGGCAAGGACCCAACTGTGATGGGAGCGTGCACTGTGGGAAGACTGCTTACACTGTGCACCATCACCACACCCCACACTCTTCACCGCACCCTGCAAGCCCACTCGCAGGCCAGCACTCACCCGCAAGTGCTACATCCACCGCGTCCTTCCAGCCTGCAGGTGCCCCACCGCATCCTGCCCTTGCCACGCCATAGCCCCAAGTCTTCCACAGCCCGCACCCGCATCCTCTATAGGTGCAACCCTTTCCACTACAAGCTCAGCCTACACCATACACCCGCAGGCGCACCCCCATAGGCGTGTGTAACGACCCGGTTCCCGAGTCCCTACGAGACACGAGAACTGGACCGACTCGACTAATCCCAAGACCAAGTCGTCCAATGAGGAAGTAACCAAAAGAGCAGTAAAATAAACCACATTCAGCATGAATATAACTAACAGTAAGAAAGTATAGCAGTAAGGAAAGAAACTACTACAGTATATACCACCACAACAGTAGAACAACATTTATCATATAACATGAACTGCAGGTAAAGAAAAGTACAGCGGAAACAAGAACTACTCACTATAATGGGAACAAAGAGGTACAAAAGACAGTAGTAACTCTACTGGACCCTACTCGGCCCAGCGTCCTCTGTAGCCGCTGACCCTGGCTGCTCAACACCTGGTCCTGAAAAAGGTGACGAGTGTAACACGTCAGCAAAACGCTGAGTAGAGTGGCAACTAAAACTAAAGTCAACAGTAGAGTGTACAGTAGCTGTTATGTTCTATTACTTTCTTTATTCACATCTTTCAATTGTCTCACTATTTCATTTATTCCCCAGATCTTTTTCTTGATCTCGAATGTTCCTCGTGGGAACGATCTTGATTGCAGTCTTTTCCAAAAAGTAGAAGTAGAACGTGGTGCTCCCCTGGCCGGGAGAGTCCCCCGTGGTGATCCTACCCTCAGTCAACCACCCCAAGGTCACTGACAGACGTAACGGTGACTACGGCACGCGCGATAAATGCACAGGTAGCTAACCCATACTGGCACGCGGTCAGTCGTTTCCGTTAGCGGGTGCGCCCAAAGCACAGCACGGAACCAGTCCAGGGCAGAGCCCTCTCAGTAACAGGGGTCCAACCCCTCCACAGTAACCAAACCGGGGCCTTGCCCTCCACAGTCCGCGCACCCTCGCCTGACTACCCTGGTTTGCCCCAACGGGCCTAACAAGTCGGTGTGGGAGGCTAACAGAACCCTGGGGCCCGTGGGGTAGCTGGTACCTCCCTACACTAGTAGCTCTCCTCGGTACTACGTACGCGAGGGCCGGCAAGTCGGTACAGAGTGGCCAGTCCTAACCCCGGGTCCTTGGGGTGGCTGGCTCCGCTCTGCACTAAACAGGGGGACAGTCGCTCTCCTTGGTACTGCGTACTCAAGGACCAGCTCACTTCCCCAAAACTATTCCATTCACTTTCCAGGAGTTCGACTCCTACCTCCCCGTAGGGTTCCATCCTTTTTACTCAAACATCCAGGTTTCACTTTCCAGTTTCACATTCTTACAATCCATGTTCTCAACCACGTTATCTATTCACAACAGGCAGCTGTTAATTCAAATTACAGGCAGCTTTATATCTCTTTCCATTTTCCAAGACTGCAGTATTATACATTCCACTAGTTTTCCCATCCTAGGATTCATGCCATATCCTAGGATCTATCATACAATCTAGTTTTCCAGTCCTAGGATTCATGCAACACCTAGGAGCTATCATTCCATCTATTTCTCAATCCTAGGATTCAAGCAATGTCCTAGGTTCTATTTATGGTTTCATAATTTAACAGATTTTATTAATAACTTAAAGCCACTCTACCAGGTACAACGGGAGTAATGGGGGCGTGATCAGGAACCCCGCGTGCCTCCGCGACTCCCAAGACTGCAACTGAACGAGGTCCTATCACAAGGATCAAACACATGGAAAGTCTCAAAACAGTGCATAGCTACTGTAGATGGGAAGTGGAATTAATTCTGAAAAGAACGCAACTCGAATCACCGAAAACGGAACCTGAACAGGCCCTAAACGGGTCAAAAACGACGACACTGTGTAAAATCAGACGTCTGGAACTTCTTCCAGACGTCTTAAAAAGTGGATCAGAGAATTACCTGCTCAGCGTGGTTTCCCAGATGTCCAGAAGTCTGCGGGGACGTCTGGCCTAGCTCCCAGACGTCCGATGGTCACCCCGGACGTCTGGAGGTCGCTCCCGCCGTCTGGTACAACAGCCAGACGTCTGATTCGCGTTGGATGGCGATTCACCGAGCCTGCGCACAGCCAACTCCCTCCCTCAATACGGTCAGTCGACAGGAAGGAAGAAGAAAGCGAAATACTCACCTTTCAGACATCTGTATGAGATTCCAGACGTCTCCCTCACCGTCTGGCTATCAACCCAGACATCTGATTCTGGAAATTTTTTCCAGAATCAGGGCGCCACTCGGCCTCCACTCGCGACGTCGCTCGTGTCGCACCTCGCACGTCTGCTGTTCAGACCGTAGTAGGTCCCTCTCCGCGTCGTTCCGCACCCCCTGCGCCCTCCACCGGCCGGCCAATCCGCTCCGGCGAGCTCGCCCTCACGGCAGAGCTCCGCCCTCGCACGCCGCACCTCCTCCACGCTCACTGCGGCTGCCGCTGCCGCCCTCGCGCTCGCTTGCTCTCGCGCACAGGAAGAAGAAGAGGAAGGGGACGGTGGAGACGACAGGAGGGGAGGCGTGGCCTTTTAAGGCCGCGCGAGGAGGAGGGAGAGAGAGCGCGGCAGGTCTGCAGCCGTAGAGAGAGAGGGAAAAAGTGAGAGAGAGAGGAATCGTGGGTCTACGCGCACAGGCGCACAGATGAATCTCTCGTGCGAAAAATAACTATTTTCCAGACGTCTGGAAACGATCCCAGACTTCTGGTCAGACGTCCGGATGTGATCCAAGACGTCTGGTCAAACGTTTGGGCCACCTCCCAGACGTCTTAAAAGACGTCTGGGGCACGCGTTCATTACAATATAACAAACTCAAATGAAGTTTCATCCCCGAAACTTGCGCAAACTAGGGTGCGGGAAAAGACGTCCAAATAACCATAACAAACTCGAAGAGGACCAAAGCTGGTCCGAAAAGACGTACCTGCGAAAAGCTCCGGGTACCGCTCCCGCATTGCCGCCTCAGGCTCCCAGGTAGCCTCCTCGTACCGCTGGCTCCTCCACAAAACCTTTACCAGGGGTACTTGCTTTCGTCTCAAACTGCGGACGGCTCGGTCTAGAATCTGCACTGGCCGCTCGGGGTAGGTCAGGTCGTCGCTCACCTCGACGCTCTCGTGACTCAGTACGTGACTGGAATCGGCTACGTACTTCCTGAGGTTGGACACATGGAACACGTCGTGCACACGAGAAAGCTGCGGGGGAAGGGCAAGTCTATAAGCAACGGGTCCAACCCGTTCCAGGACCTCAAAGGGCCCTATGAACCTCGACGCGAGCTTCCCTCTCACCCTAAACCACTGTAGGCCCTTCATGGGCGAAACACGAAGGAAGACGTAGTCCCCAACCTCAAACTGCACCTCTCTGCGTCTCCGATCCGCGTAGCTCTTCTGTGTGCTCCTGACAGTGCGGAGTCGTCAGTGGATCTGCTCAACTACCTCCTGACTCTGCCGGATCAACCTGGGGCCAACCTCCCACTTAGTCCCCACCTCAACCCAACTCAAGGGTGCCGTACACTTCCGTCCGTACAGAGCCTCGTAGGGAGCCATGCCGATGCTCGAGTGATAACTGTTTTTGTATGCAAACTCCGCCAGGGGCAGGTGCTCCTCCCAAGAGCCCCTCCAGTCCAGTACATAGGAACGCAAAAGGTCCTCAAGTGTCTGTATCGTGCGCTCAGACTGTCCGTCCTTTTGGGGGTGGTAAGCCGTGCTAAACCTCAACCTCATCCCCAAAGCCTGCTGAAACTCAGCCCAAAATTGGGACGTAAAGCGGGCATCCCAGTCGGATACGATCTCCCGCGGAACTCCGTGTAGTCGTACCACATCACGGATATTCCTCTCTGCCAACTATGCTGGTCCCAAAGTGACTCGGATCGGCAAGAAAGGTGCCGTCTTCGTCAGTCTATCCACTATTACCCAGACTACGTCGTGTCCCCGCTGGGTAACAGGTGAGCCCACCACCAAGTCCATGGTGATGCTCTCCCACTTCAACTCTGGCACTGGAAGCGGCTGAAGCGGCCCTGCAGGCCTCTGATGCTCAGCTTTCACCTGCTGGCACACTAAGCACTGTTGAACGAACTCACCCACATCCTGCTTCATCCCTCTCCACCAAAACTCGCATATCAAGTCGTGGTACATTTTCGTGTTCCCGGGATGTATGGTGAATCTGGAACCATGTGCCTCAGTCAAGAGCTCTCTCAACAGCTCCTCGTCTCTGGGAACGCACAACTGTCCCCTCAAATGTAGCACCTGGTCTGTGAAAGAGAAGTCCCCTAGGTCTCCTGATAGTACTCTGTCGCACAAAGACTGCAAGTACAGACTGGCCATCTGTCCTGTGATGATACGGTCTATCAGCTCTGGCCTGGTCTGCCGTGTCACCGTCACTACCCCACAGTATCCTCGTAACTCTAGAGGTCGCCAACTGTCCACCTCCTCCAAAAGGCTCCAACTCTGTAACTGTAGACTGGCCAAGCGTGCGGGCGCCTTACGGCTCAAGGCGTCAGCCACCACATTGGCCTTTCCCGGGTGGTAGGAGATGCTGCAGTCGTAGTCCTTCAGGAGCTCCAACCAACGTCTCTGTCTCATGTTGAGCTCCTTCTGATCAAAAAGGTATCTGAGGCTCTTGTGATCTATAAAAATCTCGAAGGTCTCACCGTACAAGTAGTGCCTCCAGGTCTTCAGTGCGAAGACAACAGCTGCCAACTCTAGGTTGTGGGTAGGGTAGGTATGCTCATGGGGCTTCAGTTGCCGCGAAGCGTAAGCAACAACGTGACCCCTCTGCATGAGCACACCTCCTAACCCCTGCAAGGAAGCGTCCGTGTACACAACAAACCCGCCACTACTGTCAGGGATGGTGAGCACGGGAGCCGAGGTCAACCTCTCCTCCAGCTCCAGAAAACATGCCTCACAGGCGTCTGTCCAAGCGAAAGGCACGTCCTTCCGGGTCAACTGTGTCATAGGACGTGCAATCTGTGAAAATCCTCTGATGAACCGTCTGTAGTAACCTGCCCGTCCCAGGAAACTGCGAATCTCAATGACTGAACGCGGTCTCTCCCACCTGAGCACTGCCTCGACCTTGGCGGGGTCCACCGCCAGGCCGTTACCAGAGATCACATGACCCAAGAAGGTCACCTCCCTCAACCAGAACTCGCACTTGCTGTATTTGGCGTATAGCCTGCATCATCTCAGAGTGTCCAGAACCATCCACAAGTGCTGTCCGTGCTGCATCCAATCTTTAGAATAGATGAGTACATCATCTATGAAAACCACCACAAACTGGTCCAAGTATGGTCTAAACACCCGGTTCATCAGGTCCATGAAAGCAGCGGGGGCATTGGTCAGCCCAAACGGCATGACCAAAAACTCCTAGTGTCCGTACCGGGTGCGGAAAGCTGTCTTGGAGACGTCGGTCTCCCTGATCCTCAACTGGTGGTATCCAGACCTCAAGTCTATCTTGGAAAACACCGTGGCACCCCGCAACTGGTCAAACAAATCGTCGATCCTCTGCAGCGGATATCTGTTCTTGATGGTGACCCTATTCAGCTGTCGGTAGTCCACACAAAGGCGTAGGGTCCCATCCTTCTTCTTCAGAAACAGTACCGGGGCGCCCCAGGGAGACGCACTGGGCCTCACGAAACCTTTCCCCAAAAGGTCCTGCAACTGAGACTTGAGCTCTCGCAGCTCAAGTGGTGCCATCCTGTATGGCACGGTGGAGATGGGGCTAGTCCCTAGTACTAGTGAGATCTCAAACTCGATCTCACGCTAGGGCGGTAGTCCTGGTAACTCATCTGGAAACACGTCAGGGTACTCTCTGACCACCGGGATGCTCTGGAAGTCTGCCACAGGGTTGGGTTCTGCCACCACACAAGCCAGGAAGCCCTCGCACCCCTGGCTCAAAAGTCTCACCGCCCGAAGTGCCGAAATGCACCTGAAACCTCCATCCACTGGCTGTCCGTGAAACTCGAAAGAAGGCAACTCCGGAATGGAGAAGACAATCTTCCTCTCAAAATAGTCCACCAAGGCGTGGTAAGCGGACAACTAATCCATCCCCAGAATCACTCCAAAGTCCTCCATCTGGATCATAATCAAGTCAGCTAGCAGGCTATGTCCTCTGACGCTGACCTCGCAATCCGTGTACACATCCTCAGCTACAAACAGCTGACCACTCGGACCTCTGATTACGAACGGATTCTCTAACAGTGTATAATCCTGGTCCAAACTAACTACGAAACTCGCTGCGACAAACGAGTGCGTAGCGCCGGAATCGAAAAGCGTGTAAACGAGTCTGCCAGAAACTGAAACCAAACCTGCTACCAGCGATCCCGAAGCTCTGGCGTCCCTATGTGTTAGGGCGTTGATATGTCCCTCAGCTCTAGGTGCGGATGAAGCAGCCACACTCTGCATCGGACGGGTAGGTGCTGGCCGGTACCCTCCTCGCGACTGTTGTCCTCCTCCTCGCGCCTGGGAACCGCGGCCTCCTACGCGCCCTCCAGTGCTCTTCACGGGGAGTATCTGCTGACCTCCTGCCCGAGATGGGCAGTCCCTCCAGACGTGGCCCGGTTGGCCACAATGGTAGCAGAGGGGAACCCGACTCCCGCCCTTAGTGAGTCCCTGCTGTCGACTAGGCGGGGGTCCGGTGCTGGTGACTGGCCCCTGTCGAGGGCCCCCAAGGGCCACTGATGGCCCTGCACAACGTGACGGCTCTCCTGCGGACGTCACGTGTCTCCTTTGAGTTCTCCTAACACGCCTAGTGTGACAGCGGAAATCTCGTTCCACCACCAACTCCCCTATCGTACACTCGGAAGGGGGAGGAGGGGGTGGCGATGTGGATGGAAGCTGAAATTCTTCACGAACCACCTCTCGAATTAGTTGGACGAGGTCCGGAGACGGTATGCTCAGGAGAAGAGGTGGGGTAGTATGTACTCCAAGCCCGACACATCTGTCCCTCGGGCCCCGACCTCGGCCGCGCCCGTGGCCCACCCTCCTAGTTCCACGACGAGGCATCTCCTACAAGGAGACGCGAAACAAAACAGAAACGTCAAAACAGACGGTACCTAACAAAACTTCTGAGAGCTCATGTCAAGAGATATGTTGTGGTGGCTACTCTAGCTATAAACATGTGAATTGGTTATTTTCCAGTCAGTTGATTCACTTCTCGGGACGACCTTGCTCTGATACCATCATGTAACGACCTGGTTCCCGAGTCCCTACGAGACACGAGAACCGGACCAACTCGACTAATCCCAAGACCTAGTCGTCCAATGAGGAAGTAACCAAAAGAGCAGTAAAATAAACCACATTCAGCATGAATATAACTAACAGTAAGAAAGTACAGCAGTAAGGAAAGAAACTACTACAGTATATACCACCACAACAGTAGAACAACATTTATCATACAACATGAACTGCAGGTAAAGAAAAGTATAGCGGAAACAAGAACTACTCACTATAACGGGAACAAAGAGGTACAAAAGACAGTAGTAACTCTACTGGACCCTACTCGGCCCAGCGTCCTCTGCAGCTGCTGACCCTGGCTGCTCAACACCTGGTCCTGAAAAAGGTGACGAGTGTAACACGTCAGCAAAACGCTGAGTAGAGTGGCAACTAAAACTAAAGACAACAGTAGAGTGTACAGTAGCTGTTATGTTCTATTACTTTCTTTATTCACATCTTTCAATTGTCTCACTATTTCATTTATTCCCTAGATCTTTTTCTTGATCTCGAATGTTCCTCGTGGGAACGATCTTGATTGCAGTTTTTTCCAAAAAGTAGAAGTAGAACGTCGTGCTCCCCTAGCCGGGAGAGTCCCCCGTGGTGATCCTACCCTCAGTCAACCACCCCAAGGTCACTGACAGACGTAACGGTGACTACGACACGCGCGATAAACGCACAAGTAGCTAACCCGTACTGGCACGCGGTCAGTCGTTTCCGTTAGCGGGTGCGCCCAAAGCACAGCACGGAACCAGTCCAGGGCAGAGCCCCAGTAACAGGGGTCCAACCCCTCCACAGTAACCAAACCGAGGCCTTGCCCCTCCACAGTTCGCGCACCCTCGCCTGACTACCCTGGTTTGCCCCAACGGGCCTAACAAGTCGGTGTGGGAGGCTAGCAGAAACCTGGGGCCCGTGGGGTTGCTAGTACCTCCCTACACTAGTAGCTCTCCTCGGTACTACGTACGCGAGGGCCGACAAGTCAGTACAGAGTGGCCAGTCCTAACCCCGGGTCCCTGGGGCGGCTGGCTCTGCTCTGCACTAAACAGGGGGACAGTCGCTCTCCTTGGTACTCCGTACTCAAGGGCCAGCTCACTTCCCCAAAACTATTCCATTCACTTTCCAGGAGTTCTACTCCAACTTCCCCGTAGGGTTCCATCCTTTTTACTCAAACATCCAGGTTTCACTTTCCAGTTTCACATTCTTACAATCCATGTTCTCAACCACGTTATCTATTCACAACAGGCAGCTGTTAATTCAAATTACAGGCAGCTTTATATCTCTTTCCATTTTCCAAGTCTGCAGTATTATACATTCCACTAGTTTTCCCATCCTAGGATTCATGCCATATCCTAGGATCTATCATACAATCTAGTTTTCCAGTCCTAGGATTCATGCAACACCTAGGAGCTATCATTCCATCTATTTCTCAATCCTAGGATTCAAGCAATGTCCTAGGTTCTATTTATGGTTTCATAATTTAACAGATTTTATTAATAACTTAAAGCCACTCTACCAGGTACAACGGGAGTAATGGGGGCGTGATCGGGAATCCCGCGTGCCTCCGCGACTCCCAAGACTACAACTGAACGAGGTCCTATCACAAGGATCAAACACAAGGAAAGTCTCAAAACAGTGTATAACTACTGTAGATGGGTAGAGGAATTAATTCTGAAAAGAACGCAACTCGAATCGCGGAAAACGGAACCCGAACGGGCCCTAAACGGGTCGAAAACGACGACACTGTGTAAAATCAGACGTCTGGAACTTCTTCTAGACGTCTTAAAAAGTGGATTAGAGAATTACCTGCTCAGCGTGGTTTCCTAGACGTCCAGAAGTCTGCGGGGATGTCTGGCCTAGCTCCCAGACATCCGATGGTCACCCCGGACGTCTGGAGGTCGCTCCCGCCATCTGGTACAACAGCCAGACGTCTGATTCGCGTTGGATGGCGATTCACCGAGCCTGCGCACAGCCAACTCCCTCCCTCAGTACGGTTAGTCGACAGGAAGGAAGAAGAAAGCGGAATACTCACCTTTCAGACGTCTGTAAGAGATTCCAGACATCTCCCTCGCCGTCTGGCTATCAACCCAGACGTCTGATTCTGGAAATTTTTTTCCAGAATCAGGGCACCACTCGGCCTCCGCTCGCGACGCCGCTCGCGTCGCACCTCACGCGTCTGCTGTTCAGACCGCAGCAGGTCCCTCTCCGCGTCGTTCCACGCCCCCTGCGCCCTCCGTCGGTCGGCCAAGCCGCTCCGGCGAGCTCTCCCTCACGGCAGAGCTCCGCCCTCGCACGCCGCACCTCCTTCGCGCTCACTGCAGCCGCCGCTGCCGCCCTCGCGCTCGCTCGCTCTCGCGCACAGGAAGGAGAAGAGGAAGGGGATGGTGGAGACGACAGGAGGGGAGGCGTGGCCTTTTAAGGCTGCGCGAGGAGGAGGGAGAGAGAGCGCGGTAGGTCTGCAGCCACAGAGAGAGAGGGAAAAAGAGAGAGAGAGAGGAATCGCGGGTCTGCGCGCACAGGCGTGCAGACGAATCTCTCGTGCGAAAAATAACTGTTTCCGAATGTCTGGAAACGATCCCAGACGTCTGGTTAGACGTCTGGATGTGATCCAAGACGTCTGGTCCGACGTCTGGGCCACCTCCCAGACGTCTTAAAAGACGTCTGGGGCACGCGTTCGTTACGGCGTGCCCCCTCCAGTGCCATCACTGCTGCTGCCAAGCGCCCGCAGGCGCTCACCGCCCTTGTGTGCCCTCTGCAGGCGCAGCCTCGTCGCCCTTCTCCACAGTGCCTGTAGGCGCTCCACCCTACCTTGTGCACCCTCCATCACCTGCAGGCTTATACTTGCACCCTCTACAGGTGCCCACCTGCACCCGCACCAGCACCATCGCCCCACCAGACCTGCACTCTCACCACGCCTGCACTAGACCTACGCTCTCACCTCGCCTGCACCAGCACCCTCACCGCGACCCTCCAATGCCCTTGCGTGCCAACCTTCAGTAGCACCAGTGCTCGCGCCCGCTCAGCAGACTGCACCACCCGCATGCGCATGCAACAGTAGTAGCGGCGACAACCCCTGCAGTAAGCTCCACCGCTGGCCACCTCGGCCCATGTCGAAATCACCAACGTGAAGCCTTCACTCTAACGCACCTTCCCTAAGATCTTAGCAGCCTGCCGAGCCTCTTCACACGTGCAAGGAGGAGAGAGGAATTTTCCTCTATTTTTGGTGAAATTAAAAATTGCCATTTGTGCCATTGCCAAAAGCCCTATTGCATTATTTAGTGGATTAATATATTTGAGTGAAATTGCATGCATTCCTTTACATGTTATAGTATTTCTTTCATGCACTTAACTCTTAAATGGTGATGTGATAAATGCATAAGATCTCATCCATGCACTCACATGACCTAAAAGAGAAAGCCCCATGTCTTGCAATGCAACTATGTTACATGCCATTACAAGTTATTTCATGAGAGGAAAATTACATCCATATCCCTACATTTCTAAATAATTACGTGTTCCTTCTTTTCGCCTTTCTTCGCATTAGATTTGTGACGGATTACGCACGTAATTGAGAAAAATATTTTGTGAACATATTACTCTGTTCCTCCCTGTGGATACAACATCGTTTTCATGGTTTAAATTCATATCTATGTTAATCTTTTATTGAGAGATTTCCACCACATTAATTACAATGACATATCCTTCTATTGCTATCATAAATAAGAGAGAATCTCTCCAACACCAGACACTTGGTCAAACGTCCAATTTCTGCAGAATATCCAAGATAGAACCTAGAAACCTTCCTAACTTTGATTAGACGTCTAGACTTGAAGTCTGGATTTCTTATTTTTCACTATAAGTCATTTAACACTTTTATTGGATGTCTAGAACTGCTCTCCAGTTCCTGTTTTGGAATTCAAGCCTTGATCTTGAGTTCTTAGCTCCCTAAACCCAATTCCAACCCCTTAGAAACCTAAATTAAGGTACCCTAACCCTAGTACACCATCTTTAAACCTTCCGAAGAACCTAATTAGGTTCTCATTAAGCTCAATTGACTTAGATTATAGTCAATCTCATCAGCATATTCAATTGGACTCATAGAGTCCAATTGAGCTCAAACCTTGACCCATACAAGTCCAATTGGACTCAGTTAGAGTCTAGTTAACCTAAGCTCAACCTAATTGAGTTATTTCACTCTCAATTAGGTTCACACTCATTCAATTAAACTTGTGTTAAGTTTAATTGCATTTCCCCCTTAGCAATTAGGGTTTGCAACCCTAATTTAAAATCTACACTAACCCAAACCCCTTAGGACCTAACCTAGACCACTTAGCCACATTGGGCACAGCCACTCTTACACACATACACACACCCATTCATGCACTGCCACACCACCAAGAGTGTTCTAGGTTATTCCAAAGGTGGCACCCCTCTTGGTTGCTAAAAAGCACCTTCTCTCTCCTTGGCCGACCACTCTTGGAGATCTCTCTAGAGAGTTCCACACTTCTCCATAGAGTCTCAATTAGGACTATAAAAAGACCTATGGCGTGGCTATTTGCACCCATTCACTCTTGGCTTCCATTTGCTTAGCTACATTCCACCTTGATGGGAACACCATCATGAGCCCTAACTAGCTCATTTTGACTCATAAAAGAGAACAAAAGCTCCTACAAAACCAACTGGAGGTCCTAATTCCATGGATAATCATTTTGAGATAAAAGCAAGAAACAAGGGGTAAAACTGTAATTTTACCATTTCAATATAACAATGGGTTTTCTCATGAGCTAAATATTAGTCAAATGGGCTTAACAAGATAAAAAGTGGGTTGGTTCAAAATGCAAAGGGTTTATGTGAATTATGGGAATTAAATGACTTCTTGTAACCCTAAAATAGACCCACTTGATTTAACAAGGTTCTGGTCATGATAAAATTCACCTAGACCCTCTAAAAATCATATAAAAATATTCTCTAATGTTTAGAACCTTCAATTTGGCCATTGGAACCTATTTTGACCTAAATTGGGGTCTGAGACAAATATTTGCCCTAAATTGGGTTTTTACGTAAATTGCCCAGTCAAACGTGGTCAAACCGAAAATATAACTTCACCATTAGATTCCTTAGGTCAAAATTAGATTTTTACCAAAATTTTGACCTAAGGGGAATTCATCTTGAACCACTTTGCAAATAGGTCTCGCCTAATTACATTTCTACCCCTATCTTTTCAAAACCTTTGCAAAAGCCTCCCAAGCTTCTTCTTCATTCTTTACAATTAGGTCCCTCTATCATTATAGTGGAGGGAATCCTACTCCAGTGAGATTTCAAAGGCAAGAACTCTCTGATCTCTCAGAGAATCCCCTTCAAAATTGAAAGGGAGATTCTCTGAGAAATCTCCTCCAATATGAACCCAATTTGAGGCTCTATTTGGTACCTAATCTCTTATGTGAATGCATGAGAGATTTTGGTCTCCGTCAAGTTGCCATCTCTGGCGAGCTTGCCATGCTTGGAAGCTTGGCTTCCAAGCACAAATCCATCATCCAGGGCCTATATAAGTAGACCCAAGTCACCCTGTATTTCCCAAGCTTTAAATTGGTCGAAAAATCCTTTAAATTCGTTTCTTACTCCTCCGGCCAATGGCTCAGGAAGCTCCGGCAACTTCCCTCTCTCTCCCTCATCACCTAGCCACAACACCAGTGGTAGGTCCCTCTTCCTCTTGCTCATCTGCGTTGCGCCACACCCGCTGATGCCTCTGCAGCCCCTTCATCCTCATCATCCTCCCCACTGAGCATCTTCATCTCCGGCAACGGCAATATGAGCCAGCCACCATCCCTGCCTCCCTCTTCGTCTCCTTACACCCAGCTAAGTTTCCTCTCTTCTCTACTCCTTTTTCCCCTCCTTATCTCTCAAAAACACCCTTCGATGCACTCCACCACCAGCACCCCTTCCATCTCTGTCTAGACCTCCGACGAGACATCCCCATCGCTTCGCACCTCCATCCACCTCGCCAACCATCCCATAAGCTCCACAACACTTCACTGAACATAAACCCTCACTACATACACGCTATCACTCACCCACAAGGGCCACCAAACATGCACAAAGGGTGCCCTAGGCAGGCACACTTCTGTGGCCGCACGCCACGTCGACCCCTGCAGTACACTCGCCATGCCTCGGCGAGGCCTCCTGAGCATTTTGACATGGCTGCGAGAATGTTTACGTGATTACAACTTCGAAGGGTCGCCGCCATTGACGACAATGAGAAGCTTCTTGCAAGCTCTCTTCAGGTTCCCCCGCTCCAGGTTTATAGTCCCAGGTTGTGCGGACTTCCCTCGTGCATAGCTCTAGGCAGACAATTGGAACTGAATGTTGAAGCATCAGCTGCAATGAACCAAAGATCCCTGTTGTAGGCACACACGAAGCGAGGTGGGAAGATAGTCCCACGTCAGAAGCTGTTGGTGCACCACACCCAAATAAATTGAAAAACTGTATAGGGCTTATCACCTCAGTACCACGGGGTGAGGTCCCACTCACCTTCACCTGCCTGATCTGTGACCTTGCCTCCGTGGACATGGCATGACCCGTTCACCCGACCCAGCACTCCTCGCCCACCATTGCACGTCAGTGGGCCTCGTTCTGGGAGCGTACCCAACCCGATTACTCGAGATGGTGGCTCCGGGAGAGCGAACCTAAGAGAGAAAGAGGAGAAGAGAGCGCGCATGGGTAGGGGTAGGTTTTGCTCTTATAATGAAAGGAGAAGAAGAGGAAGCCAAGGGCTGAAGCCAAGGAAGAAGATGGTGAAGGCTGAAGAGAAAGCTAAGGAAGAAGAAGGCAGAGGCTAGAGAAAGCTAAGGAAGGAGGAAGACAAGGCTAAAGAGGAAAAAGCTGAAGAGAAAGAAAGAGAAGGAAGGACTGAAGGCAGAAGAAGGAGCCGGCAGAGAAAGGCTAAGGCAAAGAGAAGCAACAGAAGCAGAGAAAGGCTAAGGCACAAAATCAGAAGAAGAGAAAGAAGAAGAAAGAGAGCTTCCAGAGACGGAGAAGAGTTCAAAGAAGAGAAGAAGGAAGAAAAGCACAGCATTGTAGCAACCATATTTTAAGTCGTCAGATTTGTAAAATTTTTATGCTTGTTACATACATTTCTTTACTCTTTCTTGCTTACATCTTTTACACTATAACTCTGGTTTTTATTGCATATTATATTCAATTTCTCAAGTTGTGCTCTTGATTTCTAAACCCTAATTTTCCCCCTATGTTTGACTTCGGACCTAAAACTTCGAGTAATAAAATCTATTTATTTTCAAAGCGATTTCAACTATATTACAACGCTTTAGTTTAAAACCTGATTTTGCCTTGAAAACACACCTCCACTCCACCTCCACGAGTAGCTTCACCATGGCCACCACCATCTCCATGCCAAGATGTTGGATCACCTCCTCAACCTCTCTCTAAGGGTCGGCCTAAGCACCATTGGCTGCCCCTCCTCCTCTCAACCAACTCAAAGGCCATCGGAGCCTACCACTGAATGCCCTTATTTCTTCTAGATTAGTAGCTTAGTTCTTCATAGCTTACATTCTTTATTTATTGCTTAGTAGTGTAGCTCTATATTCTCCCCCAATGATTCATGCATAATCCCCCTTTAGATTCATGATGCGATCATTTTCTGCTAGCTAGATTTGTGTTTCCAAGCATTCTTCTATAAGCTTTCCACGAGTTCCATGTTGTAAACACCATGATGAATCAATGAAAGATGTTTTCCTATATATATATCTATGTATTGAGAATCACCATGAGCTTATTGCAATATATTTTGTGTGATTAAAGTTGCTTGCTCTTAATTATTATCTCTTGCAACTAGCATGTCGGTACTTGAAAATATCAAGGATCTAACTATTAGCAGCCACCACATAACTAGAATCGTGCGTACTGAAACTCACACTTTCACATTTGTCATCTATCTAACACATGCGCATGTAATTAGGGTTCATAATGAAGGTGGCCGAACATTGATCCGATGATTAGAAACTGACGTGCAATTTCAAGCAAGTAGAGCGAGTGAGATCAATTTCAAATCTGCATTTCCATAAATGCCTCCCAGAGATGAACGACCAGGACTTAAGTTTCGTTATCTTATAAATTATTTTTTCTTGATCATATTTTGCAACTATACTATGACACATTTTGATCAAATACGTGCTGTATGATTCCCAACACCCTCCCACACTTGTGTGCTGCCCAAGCCCCTATTTGAAAAGATGTAATCAAGAACTCTAAAATTAGGCTCTAATTTCACTTGAACCTTAAATATTGCAGACCTAATAACCTGAGAGTCGATTTAGGGTGATTTCTAGGTCTTGACCTAGACTTCATTCTCCATCTTTTAGGGTAGGTTCGGTGAAGTTGACCTACATTGTGGGCCAATCAACCTCCAAATTAGGTCACAAGTCAAATCAACTTCTAATCAAGTGAAATTCAAGGCACAAACTAGGTTAAAATTGGTAGACTTAAGGTCTTAAGTTCTTACATTCCGATCTACTTGGAACCACAATGATAAGGAAGGTCGGATGGGGAAACCTTGTAACCCATGGGGATGCTCTACCGTGTAGGGGTCTTTGTGGGGCTCTCCCTTCCTGGCTGCCCAAGTAATGCTTAGGTGTGCGGATTTCTGATTTAGAGGTATCATCCACCTCGAAACAACCTTAGTCATCCAAAAATCTTTGGGTGCCTTTATTGGGTCCAATTCATATTCAGTCCCTCATCTTTTCTCTAGAGCACACACACAGGAAGGTCCTTAGGTTTTTAACCTAAGGGGCCTCATTAGATCTTCTTCGAAATTTCTTTCAGATCTAATTAGTTCCAATTTGAACCTGAGTTTGATTATTGATCTTCTTTCCACCACCTAATTTGAAAATGCAACCTGACATGTTAGGAAAAGTAATTAGAAAACTTGTCTCCAAAATGACTATCAAAGTTAAGATGATTGAGGCTACCTATAGACACCATGAAGAATATTATGGAGCCTTAGAGAGGGATAATTTTGCAAAAATAGTAAACCACATTATGAACCGTATCGAGATAATACTGACACAAATACACTACAGTTCAACCTAGGATGATCTCTTAGTAGAACATGTTGAATTGGTGAAATTACACAAAGATTGTCAGCAATATTAGTCAAATCCTTCATTTCGGAAGATCTCCATAATCTTTTGGAGAGACGGGGAAAATTGCTGGGTAAGTTATATTGAACCATTGATCAAAAATACCCGTTAGAAGTTACTAAGACATCTTGGAGTGATTCTAGTGATCTACATAATTTCTCAAATCCCAGGTTTGATGATCAAGGTTGTTATAGACTCCCAACCCAAATGGAATTCGATTCAAATTATGTACAGATTGATACGCCTAATCTTGAGATGGGTTGGGAGGACCCAATTGCAGGTGTTTTGAATTTTGAACCAGCCTTAGAAAATCTTAAAGCTGGTCCATCAAGTCTACAGTTCCTCGACACTTAAGATGATGAGCTTAAAATAGAATCTCTCAAGAGTATAAATCCTGATCCTTATCCTATTAAGGTAACTCTCGAGAGTGACTCTGACATACCAATAGAGCCCAGCCTAGACTCTAGTGATCCAACCCTTACCATTAACCTAGAATCTAGATTTGAGCCTATTTAGGATAATTATGAGGCACAATGTGATGAGAATCAGATTTTGAATCTTGACTATGATTCTGGGCCTATATTTGATGAATACACCTCTCCAATCTCCTTAGAGACATAAATTGAATTTTCAAAAGTCATGCTGTTCTATGATATAGAAACTGAGGGGTTAGAAGAGCTGGGACTCGATTGGTCTACACTAGGAGCCAAGAACCCGAGCCTATGCCTAATAAGGACACCTTTTTAAGCTCGAAATCTAAAATTAGGTTAGATCCAAGTCAGGTTGCTAATTCTACACATCTTGATTCTCTCTGTGGTGGAACTCCCATTCCAGAATCAGATTCAGAAACTTATTCTCACAAATTCTTCGACGATTTTGAATCATACTTTGATTTCAAAGAACCTTTGTTTCCTGATGACTATGAACCAGTTTCCAACCTCAGCATTCATAACTCATTCTTTGACTCTGACTCTAAGGTTTCTAATCCTGAGATCATCGTTTCAAAATTAGGTTCCCATGGGATGGAATAATTCCTTTTTGATCTTCAGGAATTAGAAATAGTAAGTGCCGAGAGTGTCTGCAGTCCAGAATTTGAATCTTTTATTGACTAAGATTTCCATGACCCTATAAGTACTCTCCAAGCATTTATACTTGATTTTGATGGGCTTTATGAAGACTCTCTAGATGAATCTACTTTTGAATCCTTTCAAGTGGATCCCTCAACATACATAATTCTTGAAGAAGCCACCTCTTCTATTATGCATTCAAAGCCTTCTCGAATCCGTTCTCAACCTCGACCTGCCACCGGAATCAACTTCTACACTGATTCACCTCTCTTTGATCTAGTCGCATATGATTCTTCTCCATCTTTTGATCGAGTTTCAGACATCAATCAGAATACTAATCATGTCCCATCCTTTTCTGGTCACTCTTGTAGGGTTCCTACATCCTCCACAGATCTGTTCTCTTTTTATTGATATTATTGTATTTTTTGATAATGACAAATAAGTTATTGCTTGGAAGAGACTAACATGATTCAGGAAGGGTTTAACGAAAATGATCAAGGAAAAGGAAGGGCAAAAGCTTCGTTTCATTTCTTATTTAGTTTATTTTATTAGAGTGTAATAGCCTTGAATTATCCTTAGATTTCCTTAGGATGTCTCTAGCTTTTCTTCTAATTCTGTCAGATTTTTCAGACATCTTTCTTTTCTTTCAAACACCTGAATATGAATTTAAGATGTCTAATTATCTTTCCATACGTCCAGGATCTCATCTAGAATCCTATTCTCTTCACTGGATCTTGAACCTTTTGTCATTTGATTTTTTCAGACATCTACTACTTATCTTAGATGTTTGGTTTAGTGTTTTGGATGCCTCCTTGACTTTTAGAAGCCATTTTGAGTTTTTGAGCAACAATCATTTTTTCTTTTGAATCATTCAGACATCCATATCCCTCCAACGTTCATTTTCTCCCAACATTCACTTTAACCCCAATTAAAGTGCTTCTGTTTCACTTTAATGTTTTGAACGTTGAAGGCCTTTAGACATCCTTAACTTGTTTCAGACGTCTTCTGGTCTCTTTTAAGACGTCTAACCACATTTGTGTAGATCCTTGTTTGAATCTAATCTCATTCCAGTAACGAGCATTCTTTTCCTGTTAACTTTTGAAATGTCCCATTTAATAATCAGACGTCTGAACCTTTATTATCAGATGTCTATTTCTTTCTTAGACGTCCCTGTATTTAGTTCAATAGCCACTTGATTTATTCTAGAGACTTGATAGACATCCTGTTTTATTCTTAGACGTCTAAAATAGTCTTTTCAGATGTCCTCATGGTTTGTCAGATGTCAAATATGAACAAAATTTGAGTTAATGCTTTATAGCCATACTTGCTCAATTCATTTCAATCCAATTCAAGCACCAACTATTATATCTAACCTCCTACACCCATGTATACTTTCATACAAGTTGCCTTATGTTTTACACACACACCTATACAAAGGAAATATACATCATTGCAAAGCTCTTGATTTTGTTGTGCTCTTTTTGCTCTCTTGCATCTTTGAGATGCTGTTTATTTGAGGGCAAATCACCCAACTGCTTATAGATAAGGGAGTATTCTTATTCTTTTTCAAGGCTTATAGTTCTATGTTGCTTTTCGATAGATTATTTATGTTAGTCGCTATGAAACAAGTTTTAAAATCATCGCATTGTAGTATAGCTCGAATCACTGAGAAAACATATAAATTTTATTACTCAAATGAAAGTCCAAGGTCGAACACAGGGAGAAAATAGGAATTCAAACACTAATCTGAAATAATGTAAATGAACACAAGAATTTAGACCACAAATGATATTGAATAAATACTAATATGTCACTTTAGATATTCAATGAATTCTCATGTATTTTGAGGCAATAAAAAAGTAGAGAAGCTAAAATAATGGTGATTTAAATCACCAATTATTCTCTAGGCAAATATTTCAAGCATTGAATATCTCAACAGTATCAGGTATCAAGTCTCAAATCAGATGTCTTTTGGTAGGATCAGACTTCTTAAACATCTGATTCTACAGTGCTTTTCTTCTTGTCTTCTTGTGCAGATTCTTCTTCTTTCTTCTAAGCTTCTTCCCTTCCTCCTCTTCTTTTCTTTCTTTCCTTCTTTGGCTTCCTTCCTTTCTTCCTCTTCTATCTTTCTAACCTGCTCTCTTCTTCCCATGCCTTCTTCTTTTCTCTTCCTTTCTTCTTACACACAAGAGAGGCACTCAGATTTTCGCTAAGTGTCGCACAGAGCAAAACCCTCCCATGTCCCACGCTCTATTCCTTTCTCTCTCTAGGTTTTGCCCTCCTAGGGCCATGAACATCGAGTTATTAGGTAATCTGAGGATCCGTGTACCTGGGTCCAGGGTCACCGGCGTGGTGTAGTGACCTAAGAGTGAGGCTTAGGCAGGTAGTTGGTTGCACTAGGCCTGCGGGTGAAGTGTCATGGGCGAGGAACGTGAGGGCTCGGGGGACCTCACCCCTTGTGTGTCACTTGAGGCTATAGGCCTAAAAGACAAGTTCAATTTATTCAATTTCGTCTGCTTCTCAGTCCACGATGTGGGACTAAATCCCACCCTCTTCTTTGCGCGACTAGCAGCAGGTGGAGGTCTCCTCATTTGATGCTGAAGCGGGTGGTGTGGTGCCCAGGTGAACACCTGGGCATGTGGTTGGAAGCCTTCTGCACAGCCTGGGGATGTTGCTTGGGGCATGCGAGATTTGAAGTAGGCTTCAAGCGAGTTTAAACTCGCTTGTTAATGGCAGAGTGGAGCGAAGACTTGAAACGAACAAAATGGCCCTCAACCTTGTCAGAAGGTTCAGCAAGCTTTGCCGTAGGACGGCGGAGGTGGTGGTGTGTGCAGCATGGCGTGAAGGCGGTTGTGGTGGTCGGTCAGAGTTGGGAATGATGATGGAAAGATGGGTTGTTTGACAACGGGTTTAAGTGGATGATAAAGCGAATCGAGAGAGGGGTTTTGAAGGGTGCAGCATGACGGATCTGATGGAGGTGATTGTGGCGCAAATTGTGCGGTGAAGCGGTGATTGGGCATCACTGAAGCTTCACCAGAGTGGAAGAAGATGGAGGGGGAGACGTGTGGTTGGCAGTTCTTTTGAGAGATAGAAAGAGAGAAAAAGGAGGGAAGTAGGGGAAGCTAAAGAACCTAGTTTAGAGATGAAAGGGGGAGATATTCCCATGTTGGTGTGATGGCCGGATATGGGGAAGACAAACCTTCGAAGGGAGAGATAGTGGCGAAGAAGGGGTTAGGGCACCTCTGATGTGGTCGTTGAGAGGCAGAGGAAGTCGGGAAGGAAGAAGATGCTCCCAATTTGGTCGTTGGGAGGTTGTGGGATGACGGGGGAGGAGCTCACCAGAGCTAGGTTGGAGGAGGCTAGAGGTAGGGTTAGGAAGAGGGTTTCGTGGCCAAATCCTACCTGAAGAGCACGGCCGTGCACTGGGGATCCTTTTATAGGGGTCTAGAGGTCGGTTTGAGCTTGGAAGCAAAGCTTCCAAGCTTGGGATGTTCATCGAAATAGGATACCCAAATCTCTCATGTGTTTTCATGAGAGATTGGGAAAGTTTTAGGGCTCATGGATGGATTCAATGGAAAGAGTACTCCTCAAGGAATCTCCCTTCCAATTTTGGAAGGGATTGATTGATCAGAGAAGGAGTTCTCTTCAATCAAAGGTCTCCAGAGTTGTAAAAATAGGATTCATGGTAGTAGGGACCTTTCTATGAAGAAGATAAAGAATTTAGGGTGCTATTTGTAAGAGAATTTAAAAGTTAAGGGTCTTAATGAGATAGAAAGAGTCTGACTGGACCAAAATGTAAACTTGGTCAAGATGATTTTCGATTGGGCCCAAATTTTGGTACAAATCTAATTTGGGCCTAAGGAACCCAATGGTGAAGTAAGATTTAGGTTTTGACATCGTTTGACTGGGTAATTTATGCAAAAATCTAAATTAGGGTAAATATCAGTTAGAGACTATTTTGGGTCAAGATAAGTTTTGATGGTAAAATTGAAGGTACCAAACACTAGAGAATATTTTTCTATAAGTTTTAGAGGGTTTAGGTGAATTTTATTTTGACGAGAACTTCAGTTAATTAAGCGGGTCAGTTTTTAGGGTTTCAGAAGTCATTTAATTCTCAAAACACGTGAAACCCCTTTCTGTTTGTATGAACTCACTTGTTGGATATTTAAGACCATTTAACTCTTAATTGCCCCCTTAGAAAACCCGTGATTGAGCTGCATTCATGATATGATGGTAAAATTTTAGTTTTAACCTTATTTTCTTGTCTTTCATTCATAATGATTATGCAATGAATTATAGTCCTCTGGCGATTATGTAGGAGCTTTTATTCCTTGATAATGACTAAATTAAGCTAGTTATGGCTCATGATAGTGTGTCCATCAATTTGGGTACCAAGTTTGTGGGTTTCCCATTTCCTCTTAGTAAAGGGGCAAAACTCTTCGTGGGGTTTGTCCAGGAAGAGGGGATTTGTAATATTACTTGTTGTTAGTAATTCCTACTTGGGTTGGGCCAAATTCCTACATTGAGAGATCTAGGTATTGGTTTTGCCCGCAAGGGCTTCCTCTCTAAATACTTGTGTGTTGTTGCGTTTGTTTCAAATTTTTGTTTCAACAATTCAACCCCCCCATCTTGTGCCACTTACACTTTTTAGGATTTAATGAGAGGCTCATCATGGCTTCTAATTACTCCTAATTGACTACTTTCCCTAGTTAATTAGCTAGGAATATGTATATATAAGGGTTAATTATGTAATATGGGATAAATAAGTAAAGGACCCTAAAATAGGTTAAAAATGATAAATTATAAAGTCAATTAATATTATTAATAATTTAATTAATAAATGGACTCGAAATACAATTAATTAACTAACTAATTAATATCTTATTTAACTTAAGCATAACTTAAGATCTAAGTCTTTAATAACTTAAGTTAATAAGTAAATAAATATAAATAAATGGGTCAAAGATGTGAATACAAGACTTTAATATAATATTTAGCTAAATTATAAATATATATAAAAAATTAGAAAAGAAAATAATTTAAATTAACCATAAAAGCCTCTGTTTGTAGTTTGGTCCTTATAATTTATTACAATCGAGTCCTCTTCCTTTCACCTGGGTCCTTAGTTTTCCCTGCACATAGGTCCCTATGAACATCTTCCTCTTCTTTCCTTCTTCACGTGCTTTGATGGCTCATGATCGGTGATGCGTTTACCTCATGATCACCATCCATCTGATGCCATTCCACCTTCGCCAAGCTCCTAGAGCTTGCGCTCACCGCCATCTCTCCATCCCATGGTCCGATGCCCCTGAAATCCTAATTAGGGCTCAAGGTTAACTTCACCGATGTCGAAGATGACACCGGTGGTTACCTTTAACCTAGATCTATTGGTGTCCAGATACACCCTCCTTCACAGTCACCGAAACTTATAAATAGACCTCGACCCCTCCGATCTCAAAGGTCAATCCCCTATCCTTCTTCCCCAACTACGGCCGACGATAGGATATTCTTCCATCTACCTCCGGCGACTTCTCATCCCACTATCAGAGCTCCTCCGTGCGAGGGACTCACCTTTCTCACCTCTTCTTCCTCTCCGGAAGGCTGTGACAGGGCCTAGGAGCGCCACTTCCTCTTTATCATTGCTTTCAACTTCTCGCTGGAGCTCTAGCCCCTACCCTCTGATTTCCTCCTCCGTTACGCACCTTTCGACAGAGATTCTTCCCTCTCTCTTTATCCGGGTACCACAGATTACCTAGTGTAGCTTAGATTAGTGTAATTAACTTAGCTCGATTAGTTTAATTAGATTTCCAATATTGTCTTCCTTAGCTCCGATGAGGCCAAGTCCAGCCTCGCTAGGCCTTCGTTTGCATTTCGGGAATTGTTTCACTCTCCTTATCTCTCCACGATCCATTTCCACTTTCCTCCACTCACTCATACCACCTAAATCGCCTAAACCACATCACCGTCACCGGCGACCTCCACTATCCATGGTAGAGTTCTCTGAGGCTGTTTCACACTCAATCAGGGTTTATCATCAACAGACCATTGCTTTAAGACCCTAATTAACATCAGATCCATCCTAATTACTCACCTATTCTCCTAATCCCAGCCAAACTCACCTGGACACCAAACTATCCATGGTGAGGTGTTCAGAACCTATTTGACCATCAATTGAGGTTCTTCATCACTTCCCTAACACCTAAGGAACCTCGCTGATGTAAACACATTTATTGAGGGTAAAATGCCTATTCTTGCATGTTCCTAGGCTTACATTTGCATTTAATGTTATAAATATTGCATAGCATGCATCATTCTGAATTTAGAGTAGTTGTATATAATTTAGGTTAATTGCATCCTTTTTGTGGTTAGGAGAGAAGGATATTTATTTTAGAGCCTCAGATTGATGATGCAGTCGTACAGATCTGATCAAGATGACGATCGGAGTCCAACGCCTTTGAAATCGCCTCGATCGGAGTTCCGTAGTAACATATGCAGTCCGAGGAAGATCAATGACCAAGGGACTAGGAGATAAAATTCGTAGATTCAGATGATAAATCCAGCTGCACGAATGGATTCGGGTCGACAATTGCAGCCTAACGGCGCAAAAATCAACTCAATTTGACCTTTGTAGCAGCCCCTACAACAAGAAAATGGATGGCCTAGACTACGCAACGTGGTGCACCCCAAGCTGCCAGCGCACGCACGCAGCACCGCATGCGCACAGCAGTGATGGTGCGCACGCGTGCACAGGCGTGCATTCGCACAGCACAGCACCAACGCGTGGGCACGCATGCGCGTGGCAAGGTAGGAGCGCAGCGCTAGCTATGCATGGGCTGGACCTACAGCGACGCATGAGCTGGACTTACAGCGACGCTTACAGCCGTTGGTAATTAATTGTATGCCAGCAAAGCTAGCTGTGGATGCCAGTGAGCATGAGCTGCCTATAGCGACATTTCCAACGATGGGTTGGATGTCACTAATTGTCCCATACCTACTTTTGCCTCTTCTCCTTCACTATAAAAGGACCTACACCCCCTCCCTTCCAAGCCATCTCTACCTACTCTACTCCAACCTACTCCCAAGCTCTAGCAAGCCTACCAACGCTCCATTAGAGCTTGTTCCCAAGCTCCCAAGGTTCCTATTAGTGTAGCAAACCTCTATGCCACCAAATATTCCTCCAACTTCCCATCCCCCATCATAGGTTGCCTTAGTGCCGTCCTCCCACCTCCATTCCCGTAGCATATCATTTCCATCTTCTCACCTCCATTTCGGAGCTACGCCGAAGCTGTCCTCAACCTGACGTCCTCCAGCATCTCACCTCAGTCGTCCCGCTGCTCACCTCCTTCATCCGAGCTTCCGCCAGGCGCCGTCATCTCCCCGAACAGCCGATTCGGGAGATTTCCTCTCACCTCCCTCTCTTTATATGCTTTCATAGTTTCTTGTAATTGACATTGGAAGTAATATATGTCATATTTGTTCAACATCTCTATCTTGTGATACATTTGCTTGTTTTCTTTTATTTCAAAAATGTAAAAAAATAACAAGACCCCAAAATACTAAAAAGAAACGAATCGAAGCGCGGTTTTCAATAAAGTAAATGTCACCTCCCTGTGGTTGACTCGGGACTCCCTTGGAGTTTTGGTATAAATTTTATCTGATTGACGTGTTTTGCAACTACGACGACAGGTTACTTATAACCCTGATTTCTAAACACGCGAAACACACCCGACCATTTTGGCACCGTTGCTAGGGAGGCAACGGAATTTACTTTAGTATTTATTGTGTTTCTTTGCATTTACAAAGCACTAACCATACTTGTTTTTGATCTACTGTCTTGCAAGTACCCTAGCCTGGAGATCAAAGTGCGGTAGACCAGAGTAAAGTGCTGGTATAGTGTTTTGTAAGTGTCCCCCACACCACCCCCACCTTAGTTTTCATTCAATAACTAAATAGCTCAAACCCAAATCAACTTAGGTGCTTTTTATAAACCCTAGGATAGATTTGGTTGTTTGTCAACTCCACTCACCTCGACATCCACATAAATAAAAAAAAATAAAAAAAGTGTTATCTGATTGTGGAATTTTCTGAAAGCTACACACTTAACACCCACAACTTCTTATCCTAAGGTGCACAATCACTTTGATTCTACCACTTAACTGGGATTTGACCTGTGGACCCAGTACACTTCAACTAAATACACATAAGTGAGTAGAAATCTGAATAGGTCAAACATTTCTGTGTGTCTTAACTAAGTGGTGCAATAAGCTAGTTGATTGAGCTGTTTGGGCAGCACCACTCAATCTAAAATTGATTCACTAAGTAGCTTGCCACTTAGGGTTGATTTTTAGGACTGAACCAGGCACTCCACATTTTATTTCTGATTTTTTAAGGAACATATCATTACCTGTGCTTTCAAAACTTGGAGTATTCTACTAGACCTTGATTGAACCAACCTAAGAATTAAACCCTAAAAGCTACTAAACAAGGTTGAACCCTAAAAGACACATCATCAAATAACATTGTTTGAAAACCCTGGTTATGCACACACACACATTTTAACTGATCATTAAGGGCACAACCCATCTAAAGGGCCCATCACATTCCTGAAGCACCATTGTCCCAAGCCTAACTAAAATTGATTAGACGTTGGCCGTAAGGATTGGTTTGCTCGTCGGGATCCGGATTGAGATTGTTCTTGATTAACCTACTTATACTAGTCAATCTGATGTCTAGCTAGGGGAGTAGCATCAAACGATCGTGGCTGGGGGGTATATTAGGAACTGGAGGCGTAAGCAAAGGAAGAACCTTCTCTCCAGTCCCTTCTTCTAACTAGTTTGATTGCTTGGACAAAAGTAGAGTAAATTGTCCATAATCTTAGGACGGATTCTTAGAGTTTGTAGACCTTTAGGCTACTCAACCTAAGGACAGGCTTGTATTTTTGTATGACAGGGCTCCTTTCTCTTCTGATTTCCCTCCTTCTTCACCATGTACCCTTCCACATCCTACACACATTTCACATCCTATCCTCCTACCACTACTTACCCCCAAGATGATTACTATCCTGACTTAACTTGTAATTATCCATCCACTAGCTGGGATGACTTTGATTGGGGATATGAATCCAGACCTCAATGTCCAGGGCCTAACCTTGGACAACAAGACTATGATTACTATCCTTCCTAGATCTACAATGATTATAGATCTCCATCCTTTGATGATCGCCCTAACCAGATCTACAACCGTGAAGGATATGCTAATTATAACACTTACCCTCCCTAGAATTATGCTGAATTTAGGTCGCCACCAACCTTTAAACAACCTGAAATGACCTACTATCAAGGAGGGACCCGAGAACCTTGACATCTTGACTCCCTTAGATTTAACCTGAACCCACCCAAACCTGAACCGAACCAGTCAGTTTAGGTGAACCAGATCCAGGATAGGGTTTTGGCTAATTCGAAGAACACTATACAATCTTTAGAAGATCAACCAGCATCATGCACTGAAGCACTAGAGCCTATGATCAAAATGATTGATGAACTTAATAGTTTTCTATTGGATTTGCTCCAAAGTGTTAGGGATAGGGACCTGGGTGAGTTTCTTCTTAGGAAATTGTCAAGGTTGAGGGTGAAATTTATGGCTGCACTGTCAAATCTTGGGATGATTCTCAAGATGAACCCCCTTCAGGAGAGTCAATGTCTGAACCCGCTCCGGTGCTTGTCAGGGAGGATACATATTCGGAGATTGGAGAGGACCAGATTGGTCTAGAGCAACCCTTTAAGGATGAACCGATTGATTCACCTGAGATCCCCAAGTCAGGAAACGAAGAAAATTATGTCTCCTTGGATCATGAAATGATTTATGATTTTGAGACATATATAAATGAGGATCATCAATTCTTTGACTCTGAGGGTGAAGAATCTTTAGGTGAAGTCTCATTTGAACATAAGGAAAATGATTTTAGTAAGACAAACGGGCATGAGGAATCTGACGAACCATATGATAGCCTGCTTATTGAAGATTTGGATTCAGTTGGGGTTAACTTGGAGGATTCGAATTTTGATGATTCAATCAGTTACCCCAGTCCTTAACTGCACCCCAAAGAGCTGACTTCTGAGATCTATGTGCCCAAGTCAATCTTGATTCAGCCACGATTTCTGGACTTGGGAGAATCATATGGGGTGAATAATATGCCAGAGGTCCTGAAGCTAAGCCCTTGATGTTGGAAGATAGAAATGTTGAAATGAAAATTTGGGAGGTTAATTCTGAGGGAAGTTTGATTTTGCATATAAGGGTACCTATTGACCTGAAACCACCTATCTTCTTTACATGCCCTTATGATATCATTCACGAGCGACCTAAGCCTGGAATAACTGATTATTTTTCTGAGCTGAATGTTAAGTGGACATCCAAAACTAGTGAACCAGATCTACCTATTGTTCGCCATTTTGGTCTTGGGTTGCAGACCACTAAACCGCAGGTCCGACCCCGCAAACACAACAACCTTAGATTCTGGGTGATTTTCATCCAGAACCTGAGAACCACTCGACCCTGGGGCATGTGTCTGCACCATAATCTCGTCCACATCTGTGGACATCTTCTGCGGATGGGTTTCAAGATCAATATTTTGATTTTGATTCTGAACCGCACTTGTGAATTCTCAATTTCTTCTTTGTAAGTATGTTATGCCAAGCTGAAGGCATTAAACTTAGCACGTGTGTATACACTCTTCTCTCTGTTGAGCTAACCGGATTTTGACAACACTCAGGTGATATTCTGTTTACTCCTCCCTTTTCATGTCTTTATTTTTACAATGAGGACATTGCATCATTTAGGCATGGGGGGGTGGATAATCGATTCCTGAAATCATTATGTTAACTCCGTAGAATTTCCTTTAGTTTCTTATAAAATTAAAAAAAGAAATGAAAATTTGAAAAAGATAAAAAAAAGAAAGAAATTAGGAAAAGAGAACTTAGGCATTTGGAAGTTATTAACTTTAGGAAATGATACGAGAGGATCTAAACAGTTAGACTCTTCAGGTCTTCGGGCTTAATTAGCCTAGGTGTCCACTCGAATGTGGATTTAGTCTCGAGTCCTCGCTAATTAAAATTTATTTTAATTTGGTAAATAATTTGGGATGATAAGTATGCGACTTATCAACCTGCCCTCTGATTTGGGGGGACTTTAAGCCTAAGCATCTACACACATTTTTTGCACTGATTGATTTTTTGGCAGCTTTTACGGAAATTGGGTAGCTAATGGACCGACTTGGGTGGTATGGCTGGCAAGTTGTCGGTGGTAACAGCTCATCGGTCGGTTGTCTGGAGCCCAGCCACAAGACATTTTCATTGTACTGCCTTTAGGTAATTCTTAGATCAGGAAAGCCACCTACTTTAAAAAAAAAACAAAGAAAAAAAAGAGAAAAAAATAGAAAAGGGAGAAAATAAAAAAATAAATAAAATCACACTTCACCGCACGAGTATGGCTAGCAAGTTGTCGATGGTAACAACTCATCGGCCAGTTGTCCAAAACCCAGCTCACAAAAAAAAAATGCATAATAATTCCCAAAACACTTAGGGAAGAAGTGGGGAAGTAGAATAAACAGGGGAGATATACACTGGGTTCGTCCTTATGTTGACCCCATAAATAAAAGTAAGGAGAAAGCTACTAATCGTAAAGACAAACCATTAGACAAGGTCACCTAAGGTCATAGAAACCCGAAGTTTATTTTAACAACCGTCTAGTGAGTCTTCACTATTTTCACAAGATGCTTAGTACTTAGAGTCCCTTTCGAGTCTTGGGTAGGTCGAGTAGCTGTAAAAATTTATCCCGCAACTCTCAAACTCCAAAAGTAAAAAAAATAGAAAAGAAGAAAAATAATAAAAAATATATATCTTCCCTTTTCAAATAAGGCAAGGACTTGGGCAGTCTGCATTCTGGCAGGCGCCCGGGTACTGTTGAGTTTTTGTAGTTTCGGACCTTAGTTGACATTTTCTATTGTTAATAAACGACTTAGGCTTAAGCGATCTAATCCTAATTATGCTTTTATACATATCATATAGTTTAATTTTGCTAGGGACTAGCAAAAGATAGGAAAGGGGGTATGATGTAAACACATTTATTAAGGGTAAAATGCCTATTCATGCATGTTCCTAGGCTTGCATTTAGAGTAGTTGTATATAATTTAGGTTAATTGCATCCTTTTTATGGTTAGGAGAGAAGGATATTTATTTCTAAGCCTTGGATTGACACTCCGGCCGTACGGATCTGATCAAGACGACGATCGGAGTCCAATGCCTTTGAAATCGCCTTGATCGGAGTCTCGTAGCACCATATGCAGTCCGACGAAGATCAATGGCCAAGGGACTAAGAGACAGAATTCAAAGCTTCAAATGATAAATCCAACTACGCGGATGGATTCGGGTCGACAATTGCAGCCTAACGGCTCAAAACTCGACTCAATTCGACCTCTGTAGTAGCCCCTACAATAAGAAGATGAATGACCTAGACTACGCCACGTGGCGCAGCCCAGGCCGCCAGCACATGCACACGCGCAACAGCGTGGGTGAGCGTGCATGCGCGTAGGCGCACTTGCACACAGCGCAGCGCCAGCACGTGGGCATGCGCGTGCGGTAAGGCAGGAGCGCAGCGCCAGCTATGCACAGGTTGGATCGACAGTGACGCTTACAGTTGTCGGTAATTCATCGCATGCCAGCAAAGCCAACTGTGGGCGCCAACAGGCATGAGCTGCCTGCAGCGATGTTTCTAGTGACGACTTGGATGTCACTAATGGTCCCATACCTATTTTTATCTCTTCTCCTCCACTATAAAATGACCAACACCTCCTCCCTTCCAACCCATCTCTACCTACTCTACTCCCACCTACTCCCAAGCTCTACCAAGCCTACCAACGCTCCAATAGAGCTTGTTCTCAAGCTCCCAAGGATCCTATTAGTGTAGCAAAGCTCTGCCCCACCAAATATTCCTCCAACTTCCCATCCCCCTTCATAGGTCAGCTTGGAGCCGTCCTCCCACCTCCATTCTGGTAGCAGATCAATTTCGTCTTCTTACCTCCATTCCGGAGCTACGCCGAAGTATTCCTCAACCCGACATCCTCCAGCATCTCACCTCTATCGTCCCGCTCCTCACCTCCTTCGTCTTCCGCCAGGCGCCATCGTCTCTCCGAACAGCTGATTCAAGAGATTTCCTCTCACCTCCCTCTCTTTATATGCTTTCATAGTTTCTTGTAAATGACATTAGAAGTAATATATATCAAATTTGTTCCACATCACTATCTTGTGATACGTTTGCTTGTTTACTTTTATTCCAAAAATACAAAAAAATAACAAAACCCCAAAATACCAAAAAGAAATGAATCGAAGCGTAGTTTTCAATAAAGTAAATGTCACCTCCCTGTGTTCGACCTGGGACTCCCTTGGAGTTTTGGTATAAATTTTATCTGATCGACGTGGTTTGCAACTACGATGACGGGTTACTTGTAACCTTGATTTCTAAACACATGAAACACGCCTGACCACTCTCCAACCACTTAATTGTTCCTATAGAACCGCTTATTAGAAAGGCCAAAATTCCACCTTATCTCTAAGCTCACTGTCAATGGTGGCTCAGAGATGAGTTAATCACTTAAATAAATAGTCCATTAATATCGCCTCACCATACAGAATACGTTTCCTCACTCAATTGAGTAGGAGGAAGCATTTTGAGTTCTGATGAACTCAGAATGCTCAATTTTCAAATTCCCTAATGAATCCTAAGTTCTGATTATTCTTTAAGCCAATTGGGGAAATCTTAGGATCTGTCTAGGTCCTAGGAATTTCTACACGTCAGTAATGCCTTCATTTACTGAGGTTTTCAACTTTATATCTCAAAACTGGACTCACCGGAGCTCCGGCGAGCCCTGGCGAGTCGAAATTGCACTTCAGCCCTAGATAGGCTCTGAGGAGTTCTAGACTGCATTATTGAGGCTTAAGGATCAAGAATTGGTGATTAGATCAGTGTTTTAATGCTTGGAGCCTGTAGACAACCTTTGTCTTCTCCAACTCCGGTGGAGCTGGAGAAGCTAACCTGTTAGGTTTTAGGCTCTAGAAATAGGACAGTAAGCTCAAGTAGAACCTATAGGGGTCATATTTGATCTTTGATAGCTCTAAAATCCCTTAGACTATTCCACCGAACACAACTCATTTCTTGCTCAGGTAGCAAAGTCTAAGAACCCTCCGGAGCAATCAAAACCCCATTTTGAAGTATGAATTCACTTCCTGAGGTTAAATTAGGTCAACTTAAGTGTTTATTTTGGTCTACAAAGTTGTACAATTGAAAGTCAACTTCTGATCTTTATTAGTCAAACATAAGGAGAACTCAGGGAAAGAAGAGTTGAATCTTTGATTTTAAGGGTTAAGTGAGTTTCTGGGATTTATGAGAGATCAATTAGAGTGATTTGAACATGTTCTATCGAGGATTTACTGAGAATTGTTCTGCTACACAGTTTGGGCTCACTTGAACCCAAAACTACTCTTGAGCCATTCTGTTGAGATTTAAAGCCAAATCTAGCTCAAATATGTTGCTTTTGATCCTCTAAAACCAAATGAGATCCCTTATGACTGGTTGATCTCTCTGTTAGTTAAGTCTGAACTCAAATTAGAGCTCTGAAGCTTCAGTGTGAAGTTTTCTAGCTTCTGACCTTCTTGAGGATCTTCCTTACCTTCCTATCTCCTTCAAATGGTGCGGAATGCTTCACTGTAGCATTTCGGGTCCTCATTCGAGGGTAAATCTCTCTCTACAGGTCATTTGACCTATTTTATCCTTCTTTACAGCACTAACAAACATGGCGGAGTAGCCATGTTCACCATTCTAATAAATAGATCAGATTTGATCTGAACACCAAATTGGTGTTACAATTAGATAGAACTTCTTAAGAGCTTTCAATCAAGCTTTGGGATGCTCGATTTGGTCCAGCCAATCTGCTGGAATCCTTAGGTGAAGATCAGTCTAAAATAGGTGAAACAAAGTCCCACATCGATTATTTGCGAAGCACCACACTGGTATAATACGAAAAAATGCTATAGCCTTACCGGTCGTTAGCGTAGGGCGTGAAATAAAATGAGGTAAGGTACAGGTGCGTGCGTTGCACATGCCTGTGCATGTGTTTGTGTGTGCCTGTGGGTGTTAGCGTGGGCCCGAGTGGGCGTGTGTGGGCCGGGGAGGCTGAAGATTGTGCATGGGTGATAACACTGCATCATGGGGTGCTAAATCTGCCAATTGGGGTTTATCTTAAGGGCAAAATGTACAGATAATACATCATAAATGGGAATAGGAGCATCACATGCATTCCACATCAAGATTGCTTATAATGTATTATTAGCGGCCATGTGTACAAGGACATGTCAAAATAGGCCTTAGAAGGGCAATCGGACTGCACAGATAGATGCAGAGCGACGAACGGAGTCCAACGGACTCGAAATTAGCCAAATCCGACATATGGAGCTCCAGCAATGGGCCCAAGAAGTTATGATGGTTGATATGATGATCAACGGCCCACGGCACGCCATGTGGCTCTTGCTCAACGCATCTCCACCATCTCCCACTTCTGCCTTCACCCGGAGGATGAATCTCAGCCGTCGATCTTCGATCGAACGGCCGTGAATGCATGCAAGCCCGATGCTCGCTGCGACAATCTGCTGCGACAGCGCAGCGGTCGGTGCCCCAACCTCGCAACTAGGGGTGTGGGTTCGAAACATACCGCATAGCAAATCAAAGGCGAAGGCGCGTGTAGACGAAATTGGACCGTAGATCGGCGAGCGAACGGGTGCGATTGCGAGACGTGGCTCCTGCAGATGCGCCTTGACCAGACGCACTTGATGACACACACGATCCACGCCAGCACCCCGCGTGAAAGCTCAGTCGTCTGATCTTCGATCGGATGGCTTACGACGTGTGCACGTGGATCAGGCGCGAAGAAGAACGGATGCATGCGAGCGACCGGTGGGTAGGGGCCTTCACCGACATTTTGGGAAGGGTTTTAGCGACGTCCCGAACGTCGCTAAAACCCCTTCTTGATTTGGAAAGCCCTTCTTCCTATTTAAACCCCTTCCAACCACCCATGGGAGGCATTCACTCCACTTGCAAGTGTTCTACCCCCTCCTAGCCACCATTAGCTCCCTTTGTAATCGCCAGAGACGACGAGCCACTGACGGAGCCCCCCTCCACCACCGTGGCTGCCTCGCCGTCTTCTCTCTCTCTCTTTCCTTCTTTGTCTTAAGCTTTACTTTACTTATGTTCAAGCATTCATCTAGTGTTGTAATCATGAACAAAAGTTGCATGTCAAATGAAGTTGTTTTCTATTCAAGTACTTGCACTTTTTTATGCTTGAGTTGCATGCTGTGGATGAAATGATTCCTAACCCTATTATCTCTCTCTCTCTCTCTTTCTCTCTCTCTCACTCGCTTTCACCCACAACTTTTCACAAGCAAAAATCCCGCTATTTTCGTGACAGTAAGTGACGAGAAAAATCTGATTTTCACGCCTTCCTGAGATCGACACTCGGACTCACATCCATTCCTTCATTTTAAATTCGACGTTGCGAGCACAAGCTATAACGACTCTTCTAAACACATGTGTCACGCACACGTCAGTTTTTGGCGCTGTTGACGGGGAGGCAACGGATTTATTTTGTCACTTCCATTTTACATCCATGCTCACATCGTCTAACGCCTTGTCTCCTTCTACTTGATGGTTGCAGGAATTCGACGTTAGGACAGTGAAGCAGTGCAACTCGTGAAGGTAACGAGGGTGTAAGCGCAACAAGAACTGGTTGTGAGTATTTCTTCACCCATGGTTGTTTGCTTGCTTAAAAATCTAAAAAAAATTGTAAAACTAAAAAAAATTGGCGTGGTCCATGATTGCCTGACCCACATCCTTAACACATCACCTAACAAAAAAAAGAAATAGACTCTAACATTCTAAATAATCTGATATTCTTGGAGTGTTCTTTTTTCTTTTTGAGTGGTGTTTGCGAAGCCACCTTGAATTGACTTGGGCCGCACCACTCAACCCAAAAATCAACTCATCTAATAGAAGCTGCATGATCACTAGGATGAGTACATTAGGGTTTTAGAGCCTCTACACAACAAAAGGAAATCTACTTTCACCGAATTGTGTGCAAAACTAGACTTGCCATTGAAACTTGTCTGAAAACATTAAGACACATCAATCCTAAAAAACACGAAAGTAAGGATGAAACATTAAAAGACACCACATCTTAAGAAAAAATCCTTGCTTGAAAACCATGTTTTGATAGGAGCACACACACTGAAAGTGGAAAACTAAGAGGCACTACCCCAATCAACGCCTCATCACATAACCCTACCACAGGCACTATCCTAGCCCTTTTAAAATAGAGTAGACGTGCCCTAGTCAGGACTGGGTTAAGTCTTGGGAGGAGGGTTTTGTTTGCTGGGCACTTGGCTTTCATTCCCTTAGTAGAATTTGGTGACTAGGCTACGGGGCAGTGTCAAACGACCGCGGTTGTGGGGTCTATAGAACCGGCGTCGGAAGCCAAAGGAAGAACCTTCCATGCAATCCCCTCATAATCAACCTGGCCAGATTAGCTTTGGGAAGGGGAGTCCAGTGCTTCCGGACTTAATCACCCTTTTGGAGATTTCTAGGTCCCTTAAGGAATACACCATAAGGACTAGGCTTGTTTGCTTGGTTGAACACACACTTCTTGCATCTATCGCTCTCTGCATCCCCTCTTGTTCTTCTCCAGTGTATGCACGGGAGACGCTCACTGCATCCCGAGTTGTTTGTTTGGGACGGGAATCCAGGTGACTTGATTCTACTTGAAACATGGCTGAACCTAGGGTAGATGAGGTTGAGGACCAACCCCCACCAAACACAATGGCCATCATCCAAGCCCAGATTAACGCAAACCACTGGCTTCAGTAGCAACAGATCCACACTATCATGCAAGCCATACATCGGTTGCAGAACCCACAAGGGCAACCACCACCACCTTTCCAGGGCCCACAAGGGCAACCACCACCTGATCTACCACCATTCTAGGACCAACCTAGGCCCCTCCGCGACTTCTACAATCCTTCCACTATTCAAGTCGAGCCACACCTTAGGATCCTCGAAGGGGGAGATGATTTTGAGCTAAAACCAAATGTCTTGAGTCTGATTCAGAACCACTTCCATGGAAGCCCAAATGATGACCCCTCCCAGCACCTAGAGGATCTTGACTGGATAGCTTGAACTGTGAAACCTAGGAACATTAGCCTTGACATTATTTTGATTAAGAAGTTCCCCTTCTCGCTGAGAGGCAAGGCATCTCACTAGCTTAGAAACCTAGGTAGACCCATCACCACCTAGGAAGAACTGAGGCATGCATTCTTAAAGAAATTCTTTCCCATAGGAAAGACCAATGCCCTCAGAAGAGCTATTACTACCTTTACACTGCAGGGTGGGGAATAGTTCCATGAGGCATGGGAAAGATTTAATGAACTATTAAGGAAATGCCCACACCACGAAGTACCAAGGTGGCAACTGGTCCAGGTCTTCTACCATGGTCTTGACAGCAACCTACGAAACTTTGTCGATGCCTTATGCGGGGGGAACTTCCTGAACAAAGATGAGGAGAGTACATTTGAGCTCTTCAAGTTAATGAGCAAAAATTCGCTCAACAATGCCTCCATGACCTAGTTTAACCGATCCAATCAACCCCGTGGTGGGATTTATGAGGTACATGCAAATTCTGGAATGGTTGACATGGATATCATTGCCAAGAAATTAGATCGAGTGGAATTGGTGGATAAAAAGATAGATGAGCTACTGAACTAGACCAAGAATCTGTTACAGACCTTCTCCCTAGCAAAGGGAGCTCACAATGTTGACCTGGTCCAGCCCTTAAGCCAACTGAATCTGGAACAACCCCTGACCACGTTCTAGGGAGGGACCTTTACTCCCTCAACCCTTGATTACTCTCTTTCCTCCCCATCGACATCTGTTATCCTTGAAGATGTACAGGTTGTCCAAGGTTATGCTAAACCTGACCCTTTCTCCAACACTTATGACACTGGCTGGCGTAATCACCCCAACTTTGGTTGGACAAACTAGAAAACACCTTAATTCCAGAACCAGCCCAGGCCAAACCAGCAGCCAAACTTGCCCCCTATCAGCAAGGACCAGAAGTTAGACCCCCATATAATCCAAATAGGGTGGCCCCTCCCCCACAGAACCAAATGGACACCCTGATAAACATGATGGCTGAAATGAACCAGAAACATCAGAAGGAAATGGCCTTAGTAAAGGGACAGTTAAGTCGACTATTGGACTGTAAACAACGAGGATCCCTACCTTCCCAGCCACAACCGAACCCGCAAAACATGATTAACAGAGGCCCCAATTCGCAAGGGTTCTAGGGTAATCCCTGGTAGGCTCACATGGTCCAGCCTGCCCCATAAACACCCCCTGGGTTTCGTGCTTCTTGTCCTCGTCTTCTCAAGGATCAACCCATGGTCCCAATGCCTCTGTGAATGCAGTAACCTTGAGAAGCGGCACCAAAACCCAGGATCCCAAATGGCCGACTCTTCCCGAAACTTCACCAGCTGAAATACCCAACTCAGAAGAGGCAATGGAAAAACCCAAGGACCCAGAAACAAATCCTATCGATGTTCAGACACCATACCCCGAGGCTTTGGAGGCAATTAAGAAGAAAAGTGTTGTGGAAACTGAGGAGGTTTTGGAGATCTTTAAGCAAGTTCAGATTAATATTTCGCTCCTCGAAGCCATTATGCACATCCCATCTTATGCCAAATTTTTAAAGGATTCCTGTACACCCAAACATAAGCCAAGACCTCAAGCACCTAGGAAGGTTGTGCTCTCCGAGCAAGCAAGTTTCGTGATATCAAGCACCCTTCTGCTCAAGCGAACTGACCCAAGAGCAACCCTGATATCCTACAATATCGGGGACATGACATTTGATAGAGTGCTCCTGGACTTTGGTACTTCCATCAATCTGATTCCAACAACCCTGTACCAACAATTTGGTTTCTAAGAATTGACACCCATACATGTCACCATCCAGCTGGTTGGTAGATCTATGAAGACCCTGAAGGGGATTGTCGAGGATGTGATTGTGTGGGTCAAGGACTTCTATTTTCCGATCGACTTCTTGGAGCTCGACATGGAAGTACCTGAAAAACTACATAACGCACCCATAATCTTAGGTAGACCTTTCTTAGCTACGGCTAAGGAAAACATCGATTGTGACACGGGATGTATGGAAATCGTCTTCGTAGACAAGAAAATGTAGTTGGATATCTTCCGAGCGACCAAGTCTTTTGATTGCGATTGTGTTTAGGAACATGATCCCATGGAACCTTTGGTTAAGGAATGCCTCACCCTTAATTCTGTCTCGGACCACCAATCCTGTAACGACTGCTCTGACCCGTCACCATCACTTCCCATGGACCTTTGTAAGGCTGATTACCCTTAAACAACACCATTTGGGGAGATTGATGTTGATCAACTCCCGCCTTTCCCTTTCCCTTCGACTGTTGTTCCACCCGCACCCGTACTAAAGCCACTACCTGAGAATCTCAAGTATGTCTTCTTGGTGTTGGTGCTAGAGCACCACGATCATTTGTTTTGATGATAACAAAACACGTGTCATTTAACATTTGCACTTGGAGTCTTAGATTTCAGGTCAATTGCAAATGTAGATGTGTTTAGATGGAATTCGAGCTCGCATCCAGGATGGATTGGAGGAGCTTGATGGAAAACAGAAGAGATTCGCGAGGAGCGATAGATTAAAGATGGAAGGAAATGAAGAATAGGATAGATTTCCTTCTCTTGTACTTGTTGTATTTTTCGTTTCTTTTGTTGCTCTTTATTTCCTTAGAAAATTATGTTAAAGAGCCTCAAAGTACCCTAACAGTAGTCCTAGGAACACCTGCACAACCCTAGGATACTTAGGTTTTCTGTAGAACACTTAGAAAACCAATATAGGGTTCAAACAGAGTTTCCAGACGTCTAATTCCAAAATCAGACGTCTGATAAAGTATTTTAAGACGTCTGACTGTTGTTTCAGACGTCTGATAACTTTTAGGCTGGACATAGTTAGTTCTGTCTGATGAAATCAGACGTCCAGACCTTAGACCAAATGTCTTATGAGACATCTGATGGATTTGCCAGACGTCCAATTAGTGGACCGTTGGCTAGCATAGCAAACACTCAAGATATGACCGTTAGAGCCTTATCAGACGTCCTTAGGCCTTTCCAGACGTCTGATAATTGACCATTTTGCCTCGGCTGACCCAAAATCTCTTCTCAGAGATTTTCTAGCCGTTGCAACGTTTGGAAATCCATTCCCACAAAAAAAGTAGGTTTCCAGACGTCCAGACATTGTGCCAGACGTCCTATATGTCGTCTGATGGACTTGCGCAAGAACCCTGTTTAGATCTGATTCAAGTGAGGAGGAGACCCGCCCAAAATCAGACGTCTGACCTTGGAATCAGACGTCTTAAAGTGAACTTCCAAACGTCTGATGCCAGAATTAGACGTCTGATAAGCCTGTCAGAGAAATGATTGTTCTTTATTTCGGGCTGATTCTCTTGGGCCTTGTTCCCAATGGCTATAGAACCCTTCCTAAGCCGTCCAAAGCCTTCCTAAGGCCTCTATAAATAGAGGGGAACCTTTGCAACACAAACACACACCTAGAGACACCTAAGCAACATAGTTCCACTCTCTTATGTCCTAGATAGCTCTTGCTCTCCAAGCTCAAGCTCCATTCTCTTGAGAGCATCAAGTTGTTGCGCACCCGCTCTCCTGCAGTTGTTCACGAGAGTGACGTTGTGCCGTCGCGTGGTACACTCATCCGCGTCGTCGACGCACTCCTTTAAAAGGGAAGCATCCTATTTCCTATAGAAGCTAGGTTTAAAATTACTTTGTTGGCTCTATAGGACTTATTGTTTCTTTTATCTTTGTTATTTGGTTGGGTATTTGCTTTGCGAATTCCCGTCTCCTTCATGAGACAAAATCCTTCTCGTGGAGAGAAGGGGTTGAGGTACGCTACCCTCTTTTAAGTAGCGTGCTTGTTGATGAGAACCTCATCATGAGCCATAACTAGCTCATTTTGACCTAATACAGAGAATAAAAGCTCCTACATAACCTTAGAAAGGCTTGGCTCAGAGAGATTCTGAGTTTGCAAAGAAAACATAAACTGAGGGGTAAAAATGCAATTTCACCAATTCGATCTGAAAATAGGGTAACTCAGGGTCCAAACATAGGTCAAAACAACCTAATAAAAAGAAAAGTGGGATGAGATGACTCAATAAGGGCTATAGCAACTCCGAAGACTTAAATGACAGCCTGTAACCCTAAAAACAAACCCACTTCAATTCACATGGTTCGAGGCAAGGTAAAAATCAACTAAACCCTCTAAAATTTATAGAAAAATAATCTCTAGGGTTTAGGACTTTCAATTTGGCCTTAGGATCTCATTTTACCTACATTGAGAACCATGCCAAATTAACAACTTAATTTGGGTTTTTGTGTAAATTGACCAGTCAAACAAGGTTTAATCTAGAAATAAAATTCACCATCAGAATCCTTAGGTCCTAATTTGTCATGATTAAAAATTTGGGCCTAAGAAGAAACCTTCTTGACCAACTTTACACTTTGGTCCTTATATATTTACTTTTTGGCCCTCAACTTTTGAACCCTCACATTTTGGCTCCTAACTCTCCTTCGTTCTTTGCGTTTAGGTCCCTCCTGCAAAACCTGCGCATCGCCATGCTCCGGCGACCTTGCGCGGAGCATGGCGCCGCACAGGGTGAGGGAGGGGCCCTGGCAAGTCAATGGGGGGTACCCTGCGTCGTCAGCCACCGCAGGGACACCCCCCTGAGTACTGCGACCACCCATACCGCCCATGCGAATGCATGGACGGTATGGGTCTACTTCCTCTGGCGTCTCCGGCGAGGGAGACACGTCATCTCCCTCCGCCCTCCTCTCTGATTCCGCCCCTATAAATACCCCCGTCGCTCCGCCGTTCTTCGGGAGCTCGGATCTGACGGAGACACCCCCCTAAATTCCTCCCTTCCCACTCCGACAGACGCCCCCTTGCTTCGGCGGTGTCTCCTCCTCCTCCTCGTCGCCTTGCCGCACTACCAGCAGCAGGGTTACCTTCCCTCGATCTTTCCGCGTCACGCCGCACCCAGCTGACGCCTCTCCGGCCCTCTCCTCGCCACCGCCCCTTCCTCTGGGCAATTTCTTCTCCAGCGACAGTCGATACGACTGTCGTATGCGCCAACCCCTCCTCGTCCAGCTTAGTAGGTAGAACTTCTCCTCTTCCTACCCTCTTTCTTTTCTATACTGAAAACCCTTACTGTCGCCACCTATTTCCCTCCGATCACCCTCGCCTTCACCTCCGGCCAAACTCCGGTGAACCACTCCCATCGCTCCAGCACCCCACATGGCTCGCCGACCTGTGCATAACCTCCGCCTCCTCACCCTGATCCTCCTCCGCCCTTCCACTGCCCACCAAACGCCCTCTGCAGACCCACCAAACACACCAACTTCTTCGCTCACAGTTTGACCTAGGGCGACCTGTTTGCTCCACCACGCCCCCTGCCGACCCTCTGACCACCTTTGCCGTGCCACGGCGAAGGTCCCCCGCCTGTCTGATTTGGCCGAGAGGCCGTTCTTCTGTGACCAGGTGACTCGCCCGCCGTAGCCATTATTGACCAGGCAAAGCTCCTTCACCTGCAGGTGCAGGCACACCTTCGCCCAGGTTTGACTCCCAGGTTGCGCGGGGCATCTCCGCGAAGCGTCCCAGGCTCGCAGTTGGGGCGAAGGCCTCGCGTGAAGCCACGATTGCCCGCTGCTCCCTCTGCTGCGGGCGCTCAACTGGGGTGGGACATTTAGTCCCACCTCGGAACTTTTCAGAGGCGCGCGGGAGCATAAAGGAAAAAGGTGCCTTATGCTGTTTGCCTCCTGACCACGGGGTGAGGTCCCTCTCACCCGACCCGGCCTCGTCCGTGATCACGCTCTGCGGGCCTGGCCCGACCCGATTAACCCAACCTGCACTCCTCGCCCACCACCGCACGCTGGTGGGCCTGGACCTGGGCACGACTCATAGCCGATTGCCCGGTTGCTCTGGGAGAGCTGTCCTAAGAGCGAACTCAGAGAGAAAGAGACGTGCGGGGGAGGGGGTAGAGTAGGTTTTTCCCTCTGACTCTGAACTCTTGAGCGTGCAGGCACAGGTGAAGAAGAAGGAAGCTAAGGGAGACACTGTAGCAACAAGCGGTTTAAGTCGTCTGATTTTCAAATCAGACGACGTCCTGAAGACAGGAGAAGGCAAAGAAGAAGAAGGAAGGCGATGCAGAGGAAAGAGAGGAACACAGAGCAGCCAAGTGAAGAAACAGAAAGCAGGAGAAGAAGAGAAGAAGAAGACAAAGAAGAAGAAAAGAAGAAGAAGAGCACGGGAGGAAGATCTGAAGCAAGAACAGAAGAAACAAAGAAAATAAAAAGAAGAAAAAGACAGGATCGTCCAACCAAGAAATAGAGGAAGAACACGAAGAACAAAAGCCAAAGAAAGAGAAGACAAAGAGGAAGAAAGAAGAGAAGAAGAAGCCAAACTTTCATCTCTCTCTCTATCTTTATTTTTGTAATAGAACATGTATATCTCTAGAATACGACTTGCTCCCTGAGTTCGACCTCGGGAGAACTGTATTTTCCGAGTAACAAATATTAGCAAATGATGGCAATAACTATCTGTACTACAACGACTTAAGAAAAGCTAGTTGCTGCCACCGTTCTGCCAGTTGGCGCCGTTGCCAGGGAGCAACGGCTATTCTAGAGGTAAACATTCTTTTTTTTAGTTCTAATAATCTCCTCTCTTTTGTGTAGCTACAGGAAATCAAGAAGACAAGCAACCGCACGACAACCACTCTGAGGACAGGTAATTTTCTATCCTCTCAACCCCTAAATTCTAAAGAGGAAGAAAAGAAAAGAACAAGCAATATAGGGCTAACCTGTCTTCTATACTTAGTAAACCATAAAAAGTTGCATGTTTTCAACCCATTATTCCTGCACACTATTAAGGGTATTTAAGGGCTAACAGATTCTTGCTTGAGCCCTAATTACCCAACAAAGAACTAACAGGACCAAATAGAGCCAACATAAGACTCAACATTAGGGTTTTAGAGACACACTACTTAAATCAAGAATGGAGAAAATCCAAAAGAAGTGTGCCTAAACCATTGATTGAAAATACCTATCCAAAGAAACCCTAAAATAAGATTGGCTCTTTAAACACTTGAACCCTAAAAGACAAGACCTAATAAGCAAAACTAGCAGGTAAAGTTGACCATTTGGGTCAACTAACCTTCAAATTAGGTCACTCTTTGCACTTAAAAGACTAAAAGTTCAAGTGGAACCCTAAGCACCTTGCTCTTGAACTAAAATTGGTAGACTTAAGAGGTCAAGATCCCCATTTTGGTCTACCTGGAACCGCAGTGACAAGAGTGGTCGGGTGGGGGAAACCCTGTAACCCGTGGGGACGCTCTACCGTGTAGGGGTCTTCGCGTGACTCACCCTCTCTGGCTGCCTAGGTAATTCTCAGGTGGACGATCTTTTTGATCAAGGGGTCCATCTGCCCCGAACCTCTATAGTCACCCAACATTTTTTGGGTGTCTTGATTGGGTCCAGCACCTGCTTATCTCATCCAGTCCTTCAGTATTTTGCAGGAGGTCCCTGAAACCCCCTATAGAAATTCACTCTCTCTGAGGCTAAGCCTCGGCTCCCTTGTTTTTGCAGAAATCATTCACATACCCCTCTTTCCTCTGATTCTGAACAAAATCCCCTTCTTCCATCTTGATTCAAACTTCGATTCTATATCTTGATCCCACCACCTGATTCAAAGATGCAGCCTAATTACCTAGCAAGACTACCATTCAAAAAAAAACCTGAATATCTGAGATCCATGAAAGATAAGATGATTGAGGATGCCCTTCAATTCTATGAAATCAAATGTAAACCCTCAACACCAATAGAAAACATTCAGGTTGATGTCCCAACAACCACAACTTTCATCATAAACTGTGCCCAAATTCTTTTGACAGAAGTTACAAAAGGATCAACCCGAGATATGCTCATGACAGGATACATTGAGATAGAAAAATTACACCAATCTGAATACCATCAATGCTTGACAAATCATGTACTTTGGGAACAACACCAAGATGCTCTTATAAAACGGGCAGAAATGATGAGATCACTAGAACAAACTATCAACCAGAAATACCCGTATATACCAGAAACAGAGGATGAACCATCTTGGAACAGTATTAAGGAACAATCCAGTTTCCCAGATCTCGGGACTGAGGCACAAAGTGGTTGTGGAATCCCAACCCAGATAGTAGACAATGTTGAATTAGGTTGGGATATTGTAAGAGAACACAATGATGAGCCAAACTTAGACCATGAATTGCCAAGCCTAGAATTCCAAAACTCCTGCAATAATGAGATCAGAACTGAACCTTTTGAGGGTATAAATTCCGCCCCTTATTTTGATAAGGTGGCCCTCGAACGTTATTCAGACTTAGGTTCTAATAATTCTACCCACATCCTAAGCCTAGAACCTAGATCTGAAACTTATTGGGAAGATTATGAGGCCCCATATGAGAAAGATCAAATTTTTACAGAATATGATTCCGGGCCTCTATTGATGAATATCCCTCTCCAACATCCTCAGGAAATCTGATCGATTTTTCAGAAAACATGCCAATTTCTGATACAGAAACTGAGGAGTTGGATGAGTTAGGTTTTAATGGGGTCTATCCTACCAACTTCGAGCTTGGACATAACACCTTTTTGAACCCAGAATTGACATATAGGCTAGAACCCAGTCAGGCTGCTGATTCCACGTCTAATGATTTTTGCTGTGGTGGAATTCATGATCATGAATCTCATTTTCGCCAACTCTCTGACAATTTCAGATCTGACTATAATTGCGGAGAGACTTTCCCTCCTGAACACGCCAGGCCCATCTACGACCTCAGTTCACATGACTCTGACTCCGACTCTGAGGTCCTGATTCCCGAGATCACAGAGAACACAGAATCATTCCTTTTCGATCCTCAGGAACCAAAAATAGAAAATGCCAAGAGTGATTGCAACCCAGAATTCAAATCTTTTCTCAATTCAGATTTCTTTCATCCTACAGACACTCTTCAGGCATTTGATAGTTACCCAGAGGACTCTTTACAGAAAATCACCTGTCATTCCTTTCTAGAAGAGCCCTCATACACAGTTGCCACCTCGTCTACACACACAGAACTAATCGAAACCTCTGCCCAACCCCGACCCGCAAACGGACTCAATTTCTATTCAGATTCACCTCTTACCGAGTCGATTGCATTTCCACATCGGGTTTGGAACACTAATCAGACTACATATCATGCTCCATCATTCTCTGATCACCCCTGTAGGGTTTCCGCGTCATTCATTGATTATTCTACGGGTCCCTACTCTGACCAGGCTGATTTGACTCAGCCAAACCCTGCGTTTTCACTTCCACATCCATCTAAGCTTCATAGTATATGGTGGGTTACACACCTTTTTATCCACATCTATCAACCCACCAGATTGATTGGGTTTGGGTTGCATCATCTGCCCGTTGATCTGAACAAGCACCTGGTTGGACCAACCAGGTTCTTAATCAAGATGCTTGTATTACAAAACTCTGCTGATTTCACCATCCCCTCCATCGCATTTCCCGCTTGGCTGAAGGCATCAAATTTAGCGCTCAACGGGAGGCAGCTGATGTAAACACATTTACACTACTTAAAATGTCTATTTATGCATGTTCTTAAGCATAGGATTGCATTTCATGATATAAATATTGCATTACATGCATCATCTTGCATTTAGAGTAGTTTGAATAAAATGGAGGTTAATTATCTCCTTTTATGTGCTTGGATAGGGCAAATATTTTATCGGGGCCTCGGATCAAAGATCCAACTGCATGGATATGATCAGGGCGACGATTGGAGTTCAACGACTCTAAGATCGCCCTACTCAGGCATCCGTAGCATTAGATAGAGACCAGGGAACCCTAGAAGATCAAGGGCCAGGATGGTGTAAATCCGCATTTCAGATGGAAAATCCGACCACACGGATGAATTCGGATCGACGATCGCAGCCGAACGACACAAAAATCGAGTCAATCCGACATCCGTGGCACCATCTACAACTTCCAGAAGATGGACGGCCAAGATAGCGCCACGTGGCGCCATCCCAGCCGCCCAATCGGCCGCAGGAGTCCTGTGAAGACCGTGCACCGTCTCCTCTCCGCCGTTGGATCTCGATCCAACGGCTGCGGTCGCTCGCATTTAAAAACGTCCGCGTGACCATTTCGCCCGCGTAGCGCAGCGGCGATGCAGCTGCGGGCGAAGCGGAGGTTGCGGGTTCGAGCCGCGGTGAGGGGGTCGAAGGCGCGGGCGAGCGGGCGCGCACGAGCGTCAGATGAAGATCCAACGGCCGCGCGTGCCCGATAGCGCCGACGCGCAATTGGACGCTCTGGTGGGCGCGCAATCGCACGCGGGCGGGCGCGCTACGCAGCGGGCGCGGACGCGATCTAAGCCGTCCGATCTCGCGATCGGACGGCTGAGACGACGCGGACGTGTGTATGCGTTACGCGCGCAGGCCAGCCGAGCGGGCGCGCGTGGGCGCGGCGGCGACGACGACGGCGGGGCTTTAGCGACGGTTTTATCCGTCACTAAAGACCCCTTATTTATTATTTTGAAGATGTAATGTCCATTTTGCCCCCACTCCTTGCAACTATAAAAGGAGACCCCCTCCATACGAAATTTTCATCCCTTCCTTCTCCTCTCTACCTCTCCAAAGCTCAAGAGAAGCTTGTCCCACACCCGGGATGCTTCTCGCGAGATAAAGTCCAAATTTTCGTCCCCCTTCGGAAGTGGATCCCGCGACGACGACGGCGTGCTGCTTCATTCCCGTTCTTCTGCTTCGTCCTCCTTCGTCCCGCTTCGTTCTCCTTCGTCCAGGCGTCGTCCCGTCCGGCTCGTCCTCCAAGCGACCGTCGAGGAGGATTTCTCTCTCCCTATTCTTTTTACTGCTTTCTAGTATAGATTTACTGCTTTCTAGAGTAGTCTATTCGTCCTCCGAGCTATCGTCGAGGAGGACATTTCTCCCTCCATTCTTTTAATGCTTTCTAGAGTAATTGTTTTATGTTTTCTAGTTGTAACGAAAGAACTCTTTTATGATAAATTCCTTGTCTATTCTACATCTCATTTTGATTTCCATGTATAGTATTCCTTCTCTCTCTCTTACTCCCTCTCTCTCTTTTATTTGTTGTAGATACTTAGATAGTTTAAATTGAATTTCTTTGTGACAAAATAAAAAGAAACGCGAAGTTTTTAAATCAAACGTTCGCCTCCCTGTGTTCGACCCGGAATTCTTATTTCAGTATAAATTTTATTTGTTGAACACGAATCCTTCACTTTCGAACTACAACGACGGGTTTTCCAAAACCAAACACGTTAGCGTAGCTTCGTAAAATAAGTTCAACATTTTGGCGCCGTTGCCGGGGAGGCAACGCTCTTTGATTTGTCTTCGCGTTTTGTAACTTACAAATCATTTACCTCACTTTTCTCCTTTCTTATTGTAATTGCAGGTACTCTTTCGAGACAGGCAAAAGCGGTAGATCGGAGTAAAGTGTTGTGGAAGGTTTTGTAAGTTATCCCCCACCTCCCACCCATTAGATTTCATTTCATCACATAATAATTCAAACATCAATCAACCTAGGTGTTCTTATAAACTCTAAGGTTAGATTGTTTGTTGTTTGACATCCATACTCACTCCAACCCCCACATTAAAAAAAATATATATATATAATAAAAAAAATCTCACAGAGGTACACAACCTCATCTGATTTTCTAACTCAACCGGTAAACCAATCTTAGGAGCCGGTACACACATCCAAACACATAATCGAGTAGAAATCAGATTGGGTAATCATTTGTGTGCCTAATTAGGTGGTGCATCAGGCCAGTTGTTTGAGTTGTTTGGGCTGCACCACTTCAAATAAAATCAACTCATCAAGTAGCTGCCAATTAGGTTCAACTCTTAGGGATCTACCAGGCACTCCACATTCTTTTTAAACTTTAAAGGAAAATATCTTCACCTGTGCTTGCAAAACCTGGTGTGCCAATGAAACTTGATTGAAAACACCTAAAGTTGAATCCTAAAAGCTACTAAGCAAGATTTGAGCCTTAAAATTCATCACATCAAAAATAACCTTGCTTGAAAACCACTGGTTGTGCACGCACACACAAAGCAATCAATCATTAAGGGCACAACCCATTTAAAGGGCCCATCACATTCCAAAGCACATTCAAACCTAGCCCTAAATAAAACAGAGTAGACATTGGCCTTAAGGATTGGACTCGCTCTTCAGAACTTAGAACGAGATTATTTTCAATTAGTCTGTTTCTACTGTTCAATCTGATGTCTAGTTAGGGGAGCAGAGTCAAACGATCGCGGCTGGGGGGTACACTAGGAACCGGAGGCGCAAGCCGAAGGAAGAACCTTCTCCCCAGTCCCTCCTTCTAACTGGTTGGATTGAACAGACAGAAGTAGATCAAATCGTTCCTTTATCTCAAGACGGGTTTTGGGAGTCTGTAGGTCTGTAGGCTAACCCATTTAAGGACAGGTTTGATTGTTTGTATTGCAGGGCACCTTTCTTCCTCCAGTGTCTCATGAATCCTTCCACATATTTCACGCATTCCCGCTCTTTCCCTCCTGTTGTAAATTATCCTCAACATGACGATTATCCCAACTCGTATTGTAATCGACCATTAGTTAGTTGGGATAATTCGGATTGGGGATACAATTCCGGACCCCCGTGTTTAGGGTCTAACCCTGAACACTTTGATTCTCAATTCTATCCTTCTCAGAGTTGCATCGATTATAGATCGTCCTCCTTTCATGAACAACCTAATGCGATCTACAATCAAGAAGGATACACTGATCCTTACCCATCCTCTGATTTCACTGCCTTTAGGTCATCTCCATCTTTTGAACAATCTGAAATGACCTATTATCAGGATGGGTATAACGAATCTCAATTCGTTAATTCCTCTACATTGATGTCAAACCCGCCCAACCCTGAACCAACTCATTTGGTTCAGGTTAATCAGGTTCAAGATAAGGTTCTGGCTAACTTGAGGAATATCATTCAATCTTTAGAAGTTCAGCCAATACCTTGCATTGAGAGATTGGAGCCCCTGATTGAAATGATTGATGATTTAAACAAGTCTTTGTTGGATTGGCTCCAGGATGTTAAGGATAAGAACCCGGGTGAGTTTCTACTTGGGAAATTAGCGAAATTGAGGATGAGATTCGTGGTTGCTTTGATTCAATCTTGGAATAATTCCCAGGATGAACTCTCTTCAGGAAAGCCAATGACAGAACCCGCTCAGGCACCTGTTGGGGGGGACACGTGTTACGAAGCTGACCAGATTGAATTAAAACAACCAATTAAGGATGATTTGATTTCTTCACCTGAAATCCCTGAGCCGGGTTACGAGGAAACGTATGTCTCCTTGGAACGCAAAGTGACAAATGATTTTGGGACATACATTGATACGGATCTTGATGGTGAAGATTCAAGTTGCGAAGTCTCACACGAGTTTTCAGATCACGATTTTTGTGAGACGATTGGGCCTGAGGAATCTGATAGATCATTTGATAGCCCAATAACTGAGGAAACTGATCTTATTAGGGCACACGATACGGATCCAGAATCGCATTTTCTGGAGGAATTAATTCAATGCCCTGATTATCAGTTACACCCTGTTGAGCTTATTGATGATTCTAATTCTGAGATAATTAGACCCAAGTCAATTTTGATTTTGCCACATCATCTAGACTTGGAGATTTCAGACGGGGTGATGAATATACAAGAGGTCATGGAATTTGATATGCCGAATGTGGAGGATAGGAGCTGGGAAATTCTGATTTGGGAAGTCAATTTTGGAGGAAATGGAAGATTGAGTCGAAGGGTTCCTTTTAAACTGAAACCATCAAATCAGAACCCTTACGACATTTGTTTCGAGGATGTCAAACTCAAGCACACATTTAACGATTATCCTTTTGAGCTTCAATTCTCTGTAACCCGACATTTTGGCCTTGGGTTGCATCCTCACAAATCGCAGGCCCGACCCCGCTTGCATTCTGATTTTAGGTTTTGGGTAATTTTTATCCAGAACCTAAGATATTCTCGATTATGGGGTGTGGGTCTGCACCACAATCTAGTCCACATCTGTGGACCTCTGCTGACAGGTCAGAGGATTCTTCTGTTTATTTTAATTCTGACCTGCACATGTGAATTCTTCATTTCTTTTCTTTGTATAGTGTGCCTAGCTGAAGGCACTAAACTCAGCACATATACAGTTCTTTTTCATTTTCATCTCGGAGCGGACCCGATATCCACGCAATTCAGGTGCTTTCTACGCTTTTCCACTCTGTTTTATGTCTTTTTAATACAATGAGGACATTGCATTAGATAGGCATGGGGGGATGGATATTTATCTTTGAATTCATTCGTCAGCTCCGTAGATTTGTTTTATTTAAAAAAAAAAAATCAAAATTAGGAAAGAGAATTTGGGTTTAAGAAAATTTTCGATCTTAAGAAATACTATATTATGTTCTGAACACAAAGACCCTTCAGGTCTTTGGACTTAATCAGCCCGTATATCCACTAAAATGTGGATTTGTTTTTCGAGTTCTCGCCAACTTGAATTTTATTTTAATTGGAGTAAATAAGTTTGGGTGATAAGTACACGACTTATCAACCCGCCCTCTGATGTGAGGGAATTTTGAGTCTTAAGCATCTACACACTTTCTTTGCACAGACTCGTTGTTTGGCGATTTTAACAGAAATTGAGTAGCTAATGAACCTTCTAGGGTGATATGGTTGGCAAGTTATCGTGGGTAACAGCCCATAGGTAGGTTGTCCAGAGCCCAGTCACTGACCTTTCTCTTTTTGCTGCCTTTAGGTAAATCTTAGACCAGGGAAGCCACCTACTTAAAAAAAAAAAAAAAAAAATCAAAAAAGAGAAAAGAACAAAAAGAAATAAGCCACACTTCGCCGCACGAGTATGGCTGGCAAGTTGTCGGTGGTAACAGCTCATCGACCGGTTGTCCAGAACCCAGCTCAGAAAATGCACTAAAAATTCCCAAAACACTTAGGAAGAAGCGGAGAAGTAGAATAAATCGGGGAGATATACACTGGATTCACCCTTGTGTTGACCCCATTAAAAAAAAATAAAAGTAGGGAGAAAGCTACCGGTTGTAAAGATACACCTTTAGGCAGAATTCTTTTTGAGGTCACCTAGAGGCGTAGAAATCCGAAGTCCGTTTTAATTGCCGGTCAACGAGTCTATCACAATCACAATAAGATGCTTAAAACTTAGGGTTCTCATCAAATCTTGGGTGAGTTGAATGGCCGTAGAAAGCCACTCTTAAACCCTAAAATTTGAAAATCCAAAAAAAAAAAAAAAAGAGAGTAAAAACAGAAAAAGAAATTTTTCTTTGAATAAGGCGAGGCTTGAGGCGGTCTGCATTTTGGCTGATACCCGGGCACTGTTGTGTCTTTAAAAGTTCAGTTCTTAAGTAGACAATTTCTTAATGATTGAAAATAACTCAGGTCCAAATAATCTAACCTAATTCTTTTATAAATAGCATATAGTTTTTGCTAGGGACTAGCAAAAGATAGGCATGGGGGTATGATGTAAACACATTTACACTACTTAAAATGTCTATTTATGCATGTTCTTAAGCATAGGATTGCATTTCATGATATAAATATTGCATTACATGCATCATCTTGCATTTAGAGTAGTTTGAATAAAATGGAGGTTAATTATCTCCTTTTATGTGCTTGGATAGGGCAAATATTTTATCGGGGCCTCGGATCAAAGATCCAACCGTATGGATATGATCAGGGCGACGATTGGAGTTCAACGACTCTAAGATCGCCCTAATCAGGCATCCGTAGCATCAGATAGAGACTGGGGAACCCTAGAAGATCAAGGGCCAGGATGGTGTAAATCCGCACTTCAGATGGAAAATCCGACCACACGGATGAATTCGGATCGACGATCGCAGCCGAACGACACAAAAATCGAGTCAATCCGACATCCGTGGCACCATCTACAACTTCCAGAAGATGGACGGCCAAGATAGCGCCACGTGGCGCCATCCCAGCAGCCCAATCGGCCGCAGGAGTCCTGTGAAGACCACGCACCGTCTCCTCTCCGCCGTTGGATCTCGATCCAACGGCTGCGGTCGCTCGCGTTTAAAAACATCCGCGCGACCATTTCGCCCGCGTAGCGCAGCGGCGACGCAGCTGCGGGCGAAGCGGAGGTCGCGGGTTCGAGCCGCGGTGAGCGGGTCGAAGGCGCGGGCGAGCGGGCGCGCACGAGCGTCAGATGAAGATCCAACGGCCGCGCGCGCCCGATAGCGCCGACGTGCAATTGGACGCTCTGGTGGGCGCGCAATCGCACGCGGGCGGGCGCGCTACGCAGCGGGCGCGGACGCGATCTAAGCCGTCCGATCTCACGATCGGACGGCTGAGACGACGCGGACGTGCGTATGCGTTACACGCGCAGGCCAGCCGAGCGGGCGCGCGTGGGCGCGGCGGCGACGGCGACGGCAGGGCTTTAGCGACGGTTTTATCCGTCACTAAAGACCCCTTATTTATTATTTTGAAGATGTAATGTCCATTTTGCCCCCACTCCTTGCAACTATAAAAGGAGACCCCCTCCATACGAAATTTTCATCCCTTCCTTCTCCTCTCTACCTCTCGAAAGCTCAAGAGAAGCTTGTACCACACCCGGGATGCTTCTCGCGAGATAAAGTCCAAATTTTCGTCCCCCTTCGGAAGTGGATCCCGCGACGACGACGGCGTGCTGCTTCGTTCCCGTTCTTCTGCTTCGTCCTCCTTCGTCCCGCTTCGTTCTCCTTCGTCCAGGCGTCATCCCGTCCGGCTCGTCCTCCAAGCGACCGTCGAGGAGGATTTCTCTCTCCCTATTCTTTTTACTGCTTTCTAGTATAGATTTACTGCTTTCTAGAGTAGTCTATTCGTCCTCCGAGCGATTGTCGAGGAGGACATTTCTCCCTCCATTCTTTTAATGCTTTCTAGAGTAATTGTTTTATGTTTTCTAGTTGTAACGAAAGAACTCTTTTATGATAAATTCCTTGTCTATTCTACATCTCATTTTGATTTCCATGTATAGTATTCCTTCTCTCTCTCTTACTCCCTCTCTCTCTTTTATTTGTTGTAGATACTTAGATAGTTTAAATTGAATTTCTTTGTGACAAAATAAAAAGAAACGCGAAGTTTTTAAATCAAACGTTCGCCTCCCTGTGTTCGACCCGGAATTCTTATTTCGGTATAAATTTTATTTGTTGAACACGAATCCTTCGCTTTCAAACTACAACGACGGGTTTTTCAAAACCAAACACGTTAGCGTATCTTCGTAAAATAAGTTCAACAGCAGCCCGTCATTCTCTTTAAAAACCTTTGTGCACTTGAAATTCACACTTTAGGATAGCTGACTCCACCTCAGATGCTTGCATCTGAGATTAAAAATCGTCCGCAAAAGTCACCCTGACCCATTCACTCATCAAAACATCTGTCCTAATGTATGAACTAAGTTGAATAAAAACCCCCTAAGTTACAATGAGGACATTGCAAATCTTAGGCATGGGGGGGTATGAAAGTGCAAAATGTGTAAGAAAAGGTTTCAAACAAAAAATTCACATATGCCAAAAACACCACAAAAATTAAAAATTTTTCGAAAAAGAATAAGAGAATAAGAGGAGAAAGGAAATTTTGTGAAGGAGAAGAAAAAAAAAAAATGAAACAAAAGGAAAAAAAAGGGAGCACAAAATATGAGAAACAAGTGATAGTCATTAGTAAGGAACTAAGGAATTAACCTAAGTTCTAGACCTCATTCAAGAAAATAACTGAAAAGTGCATAATGAGATTAGTAAGAACACAAACCTTAGGCATTCTTGAATAGACTCTTAGTACCCAATAAGATCTGGACACTCCTCAAGAGGTTGAGGAAAATGAAAAGCTGAAGTATTAGGTCTAAGGCTTAGGGAGTAGTTGGCCTCATTAACTAATTTTTGGTTTACGGGACTCAGTAACCTAAGCACCCTAACCTCACACAAAGCCTGGTTCAGTAAGCGTAAAAATCAAAATCACGCAGAAGCGTCATTCTGAAAAGTACACCTAGAATAGGAGCGGTCGATCAACACAAGTTGATTTGGACGAGTTCCCAGCGCAGAGAGGCGGGAAATTCCCTCAAAGATGCATAACAAAATATCATCTCCTCGGTGCTTGTCTCTTAGGATATTTACATATCCTACTGGGGGCATGTAAGCACTCTGCTGGTTCAGATTCCATGGATGGCATTATCTCGAAGTGTCAATTGCCAGGGTCTAAATTCAGCCACAGAACACCATGGATGGGATTATCTCGAAATCTCAATAGCCAGGGTTTCGGGGGTTGCCATGGGCGGTGCTATCTTGAAGCATCGATCTCCAGGAACCCTTGAGGATTGATGATGGGAGCAATGAATCTGATACAGACCGTGTGAAAAGCCAATCCTAGGCTAGAACTAAAAAGAAAAAAAGAGAGAAAACTCTCTAAACAGAAAAACTTTCTATCTCTCTCTTATAAAATGCACTGCGAACTGAACCAAGGCAAAAATCATTTCAAGCACGGGTGCTTTAACCACAAAGTCCAATAAACCTTAGGTTAGTTCTTGTGGGTCTTAAAAACCTTTGCTATGGACTGAGGCTGAGGCTAGACAGATTTGGATCTTGATTGGTACTAGAGTACCTTTTAAGCCTATGGTCAGCATTCTAACCTAATCTAGGTTTAAATGAAAAAGCACTTATTTGAAGCTATTAAAGAACTTCATGGTCTAGAACAAGGGTTGAAACCTTAAGTTTTTGCTAAGGGACTAGCAAAAGCTAGGCATGGGGGTATGATGAGAACCACATCATGAGCCATAACTAGCTCATTTTGACCTAATACAGAGAATAAAAGCTCCTACATAACCTTAGAAAGGCTTGGCTCAGAGAGATTCTGAGTTTGCAAAGAAAACATAAACTGAGGGGTAAAAATGCAATTTTACCAATCCGATCTGAAAATAGGGTAACTCAGGATCCAAACATAGATCAAAACAACCTAATAAAAAGAAAAGTGAGATGAGATGACTCAATAAGGGCTACAGCAACTCCAAAGACTTAAATGACAACCTGTAACCCTTAAAACAAACCCCCTTCAATTCATGTGGTTTGAGGCAAGGTAAAAATCAACTAAACCCTCTAAAATTCATAGAAAAATAATCTCTAGGGTTTAGGACTTTCAATTTGGCCTTAGGAACTCATTTTGACCTACATTGAGAACCATGCCCAATTAATAACTTAATTTGGATTTTTGCATAAATTGACCAATCAAAAAAGGTTTAATATAGAAATAAAATTCACCATCAGAATCCTTAGGTCCTAATTAGTCATGTATAAAAACTTCAGCCTAAGAAGAAACCTTCTTGACCAACATTACACTTTGGTCCTCATATATTTACTTTTTGGCCCTCAACTTTTGAACCCTCACATTTTGGCCCCTAACTCTCCTTCGTTCTTTGCATTTAGGCCCCTCTTGCAAAACCTGCACAGCGCCATGCTCCGGCGACCTTGCACGGAGCATGGCGTCGCGCAGGATGAGGGAGGGGCCCTGGCAAGTTAATAGGGGGTACCCTGCATCGTCAGCCACCGCAGGGACACCCCCCTGAGTACTGCGACCGCCCATACCGCCCGTGCGAACGCACGGATGGTATGGGTCTCCTTCCTCCGACGTCCTCCGACGAGGGAGACACGTCGTCTCCCTCCGTCCTCTCTCATTCCGCCCCTATAAATACCCCCGTCGCTCCACCGTTCTTCGGGAGCTCGGATCTGACGGAGACACCCCCCTAAATTCCTCCCTTCCCACTCCGACAGATGCCCCCTTGCTTCGGCGGCCTCTCCTCCTCCTCCTCGTCGCCCTGTCGCACTACCAGCAGCAGGGTTACCTTCCCTCGATCTTTCCGCGTCACGCTGCACCCAGCTGACGCCTCTCCGGCCCTCTCCTCACCGCCGCCCCTTCCTCTGGGCAATTTCTTCTCCAGCGATAGTCGATACGACTGTCGCCTGCGCCAACCCCTCCTCGTCCAGCTTAGCAGGTAGAACTTCTCCTCTTCCTCCCCTCTTTCTTTTCTATACTGAAAACCCTTACTGTCGCCACCTATTTCCCACCGATCACCCTCACCTTCTCCACCTCCGGCAAAACTCCGGCGAACCACTCCCATCGCTCCAGCACCCCACACGGCTCGCCGACCTGTGCATAACCTCCGCCTCCTCACCCTGATCCTCCTCCGCCCTTCCACTGCCCACCAAACGCCCTCTGCAGACCCACCAAACACACCCACTTCTTCGCTCGCAGTTTGACCTAGGGTGACCTGTTTGCTCCACCACGCCCCCTGCAGACCCTCTGACCACTTTCGTCGTGCCACGGCGAAGGTTCCCCGCCTATCTGATTTGCCCGAGAGGCCGTTCTTCTGTGACCAGGTGACTCGCCCGCCGTCACCATTACTGAGCAGGCAGAGCTCCTTCACCTGCAGGTGCAGGCACACCTTCGCCCAGGTTTGACTCCCAGGTTGCGCGGGGCGTCTCCGCGAAGCGTCCTAGGCTCGCAGTTGGGGCGAAGGCCTCGCGTGAAGCCACGATTGCCCGCTGCTCCCTCCGCTGCGGGCGCTCAACTGGGGTGGGACATTTAGTCCCACCTCGGAACTTTTCAGAGGCGCGCGGGAGCATAAACGCAAAAGGTGCCTTATGCTGTTTGCCTCCTGACCACGGGGTGAGGTCCCTCTCACCCGACCCGGCCTCGTCCGTGATCACGCTCCGCGGACCTGGCCCGACCCGATTAACCTTACCTGCACTCCTCACCCACCCCCGCACGCTGGTGGGCCTGGACCCGGGCGCGACTCGTACGCGATTACCCGGTTGCTCTGGGAGAGCTGTCGTAAGAGCGAACTCAGAGAGAAAGAGACGCGCGGGGGAGGGGGATAGAGTAGGTTTTGCCCTCTGACTCTGAACTCTTGAGCATGCAGGCACAGGTGAAGAAGAAGGAAGCTAAGGGACACACTGTAGCAACAAGCGATTTAAGTCGTCCGATTTTCAAATCAGACGACGTCCTGAAGACAGGAGAAGGCAAAGAAGAAGAAGGAAGGCGAGGCAGAGGAAAGAGAGGAACACAGAGCAGCCAAGTGAAGAAACAGAAAGCAGGAGAAGAAGAGAAGAAGAAGACAAAGAAGAAGAAAAGAAGAAGAAGAGCACGGGAGGAAGATCTGAAGCAAGAACAGAAGAAACAAAGAAAATAAAAAGAAGAAAAAGTCAGGATCGTCCAACCAAGAAATAGAGGAAGAACACGAAGAACAAAAGCCAAGGAAAGAGAAGACAAAGAGGAAGAAAGAAGAGAAGAAGAAGCCAAACTTTCATCTCTCTCTCTCTCTTTATTTTTGTAATAGAACATGTATATCTCTAGAATACAACTTGCTCCCTAAGTTCGACCTCGGGAGAACTGTATTTTCCGAGTAACAAATATTAGCAAATGATGGCAATAACTATCTGTACTACAACGACTTAAGAAAAGCTAGTTGCTGCCACCGTTTTGCCAGTTGTATTGAGGTTGAATCACCCTCGTTTAAAGTGATTCGGTTTAGTGGATTTTGATCAACTTGGTTGATCGGAAAATCCTAACTCGAGAGGGTTAGGTGGTGGTTTTCACCCGGTTTGGGTTTCCAGCTAAAAATACTTTTGTACTTGTGTGATTGCTTATTTTGTAAGGATTGTTTATTTTATTTCCGCAATTATTATGTCACCCCCTCCTGGTAGGGCCGGAAACTTCATTTGGTATCAGAGCAGGTCTTGCGAGATCGGAGTAACACCTGGTAAGAGATCAAATGGAGGGAAGCACATCAGCGATCAAAATATCCGAGGGGCAGTCCACCGTCCGACCACCCTACTTTGACGGGAACAACTACAATTACTGGAAGCTGAGGATGAGGATGTGGCTTCAAGCCACGAACTTCGCTCTATGGGGACGTTGCGAAGCCCCATACGAGATCCCGGAGCGACCCGACGCAGGATACTCGCAGCAGCAGATTCGGGAACTCTCGCTCAACGCAAAAATAATGAACACATTGTATTGCGTGCTCAGCCCGGAGGAGTTCAACAGAATCTCGCAATGCGCCACCGCATACGAGATTTGGCACACACTTGAGGTAACTCACGAAGGTACCTCTAAGGTAAAAACTTCTAAAATTAATTTACTTTCTCAAGAATTTGAATCTTTTTCTATGAAACCTAACGAGTCTTTAAGTGAGATGAACACTAGGTTCACTCTCATTGTAAATAACTTGAAAGCTTTAGGGAAAACTTTCATCAAGGGGGAGCTTCAAGGGAAGCTTCTTCATTCCCTCGGACCGGAGTGGAACAGAAAGTCACTGCCATCGAGCAGGCGAACGAAGTGGTGGAGCTCAACATGGAAGATCTCCTAGGCAATCTAATGGCCTACGAGACTAAGTTAAAGCAGAAGAAGAAGGATACACCGGAGCCTAAATCGAAGAAGATTCTCGCCTTCAAAGCCACGTCGGATAGCGAGGTAAGTTCCGACGATGAAGACTTTAAAATTTTACTTAAAATGTTTTCCAAGTTGTGTAGGGAATCAAAGAAGAAGAAGAAGGAGAGCCCGAGACGTTGCTACCATTGCAACGAGAAAGGACATCTGCGACCAGAATGCCCTCTTCTCAAAAAGGAGAAGAAGGAAAAGGAGAAGAAATCTAAGAAGAAGGCTTTCTAAGCCACTTGGGACGATTCAAGCTCGGAGGAAGAAGAAGAAGAAAAAGAAGAAACCGCTTGCTTTGGTTTCATGGCCAGAGGAAGCGACAGCGAAAGCGGAAGCGACTCAGACAATGAGGTAAGTTACAATTTACAAGAAGCTTTTAATGAACTATTTGAGCTTAGTAAATCACTAAAAATAGAAAATAAAAGCATGAAAAAGAATCTTAGCTTTCTTAAATCTGAAAATGATAGGTTAGAAATAAAACTTAAGGATCTAGAAGCTAGTCCTAAAGATGATAACCTATTATTAGAAAATCATAACCTCATCAATGAAAATAATAAATTGATTGAGGAAAATGTTAGTCTAAAAATAGAAATTTCTGATTTAAAGACTAAGATGAGTATTATAGAAAAAGAAATTGCATGTCTTAGGGAAAATTCTAACAAATTAATCAACAAAGTTGATAATTTTTATAGCCCTAAGATTGAGAAAGGATCTCCATCAAGGAGACCCGCTAACAGATCCAGATCCAAGCCCACTTGGATACCGAAAAAAGAATTAGAATCTTGTTTTGTAGGGTTCAGGGATAATTACAACACAAAGGACTGGACCTACAAGCTCAAAGCTGGTCAACTCAAGTTGGGAGAACCAAGGAGTAGACCAAGGAGGAGAACAAGAAGACCGACGAGACGACGAACAAGCGACGGACCTGCCGCACGTCGACCACCAGATTGGAGACCGACACCAATGCCCGGGCCTCCAAGCTACGGATGGGAGCCCCATCCGATGTGGCATCCACCACCACCATTTGGGCCATTTTACTGGCCATGGTAGGTGAGGTAAAAATCATTTACCCTATCTATTTTATCATAAGCATTTAGATAGGGGGAGCAAAAAATTATATGCTAATTGTCAATTTTTAAGGGGGAGATATAAGGTAGCTAAATTTCCTTTAGAAAGGGGGAGAAAAATAATAGCTATCTTGTTGTTATAAAAAAGGGGGAGGACATTACCTTTGTTAAAAGAAATTCATAGAAGAGCATGTTTTAAGGGGGACTTATAGAAAATTTAAAATCAATCAAACCTTTTTGATAATGTCAAAAAGGGGGAGAATTTTTTTTGCATTATTATTTATGGTTTTGTCATCATCAAAAAGGGGGAGATTGTTGGTGCTAGAGCACCACGATCATTTGTTTTGATGATAACAAAACACGTGTCATTTAACATTTACACTTGGAGTCTTAGATTGCAGGTCAATTGCAAATGTAGACGTGTTTAGACGGAATTCGAGCTCGCATCCAGGATGGATTGGAGGAGCTTGATGGAAAACAGAAGAGATTCGCGAGGAGCGATAGATTAAAGATGGAAGGAAATGAAGAATAGGATAGATTTCCTTCTCTTGTACTTGTATTTTTCGTTTCTTTTATTGCTCTTTATTTCCTTAGAAAATTATGTTGAAGAGCCTCAAAGTACCCTAACAGTAGTCCTAGGAACACCTGCACAACCCTAGGATACTTAGGTTTTCTGTAGAACACTTAGAAAACCAATATAGGGTTCAAACAGAGTTTCCAGACGTCTAATTCCAAAATCAGATGTCTGATAAAGTATTTTAAGACGTCTGACTGTTGTTTCAGACGTCTGATAACTATTAGGCTGGACATAGTTAGTTCTGTCTAATGAAATCAGACGTCCAGACCTTAGACCAGACATCTTAGGTGACGTCTGATGGATTTGCTAGACGTTCAATTAGTGGACCGTTGGCTGGCTTAGCAAACACTCAAGATATGACCGTTAGAGCCTTATCAGACATCCTTAAGCCTTTCCAGACGTCTGATAATTGACTGTTTTGCCTCGGCTGACCCAAAATCTCTTCTCAGAGATTTTCTAGCCGTTGCAATGTTTGGAAATCCATTCTCACAGAAAAAGTAGGTTTCCAGACGTCCAGACATAGTGCCAGACGTCCTATATGTCGTCTGATGGACTTGCGCAAGAACCCTGTTTAGATCTGATTCAAGTCAGGAAGAGACCCGCCCAAAATCAGACGTCTGACCTTGGAATCAGATATCTTAAAGTGAACTTCCAGACGTCTGATGCCAGAATTAGACGTCGGATAAGCCTGTCAGAGCAATGATTGTTCCTGATTTCGGGCTGATTCTCTTGGGCTTTGTTCCCAACGGCTATAGAACCCTTCCTAAGCCTTCCTAAGGCCTCTATAAATAGAGGGGAACCTTTGCAACACAAACACACACCTAGAGACACCTGAGCAACATAGTTCCACTCTCTTGTGTCCTAGATAGCTCTTGCTCTCCAATCTCAAGCTCCATTCTCTTGAGAGCATCAAGCTGTTGTGCACTTGCTCTCCCGCCGTTGTTCTCGAGAGCGACGTTGCGCCGTCGCGTGGTACATGCATCCGCGTCATCGACGCACTCCTTTCAAAGGGAAGCATCCTATTTCCTATAGAAGCTAGGTTTAAAATTACTTTGTTGGCTCTATAGGACTTGTTGTTTCTTTTATCTTTGTTATTTGGTTGGGTATTCGCTTTGCGAATTCCCATCTCCTTCGTGAGACAAAATCCTTCTCGTGGAGAGAAGGGGTTGAGGTACGCTACCCTCGTTTAAGTAGCGTGGTTGTATTGATGTTGAATCACCCTCGTTTAAAGTGATTCGATTTAGTGGATTTTGATCAACTTGGTTGATCGGAAAATCCTAGCTCGAGAGGGTTAGGTGGTGGTTTTCACCCGGTTGGGTTTCCACCTAAAAATACTTGTGTACTTGTGTGATTGCTTATTTTGTGAAGATTGTTTATTTTATTTCCGCAATTATTACGTCACCCCCTCCTGGTAGGGCCGGAAACTTCACCTAGAACCTGACCAGACCCTCCCTGTGATTATTAAGTCCCATCTAACTAAGGATCAAGAGCTTAGTTTGACCGCGACCCTTTCAGAACATCGGGCTGCCATTGGATGGACCATTTCAGACTTAAGAGGAATTAGCCCCACCTATTGCACTCATAAGATTTACCTGGAAGATGGGGCACGACCCTCCCGTCAGATGCAGGGATGGTTAAACCCAAATATGCGGGAGGTCCTTAAGAAAGAAACTATCAAGTGGCTTGATGCCGACATCATCTACCCATCTCTGATAGCCCCTGGGTGAGCCCCACTCAAGTGGTTCCAAAGAAAGCTGGGCTCATCGTTGTTACCATTGAGCATGGCAAATCCATCCCAACCCGCACCACCACCTCATGGCGGGTGTGCATTGATTACAGGAAGCTCAATGAAGCAACCAAGAATGGTCATTTCCCCTTGCCATTCATTGACCAGATCCTTGAAAGATTGGCAGGGCAAAACTATTTTTGCTTCCTGGATGGATATTCAGGATATAACCAAGTCGCAATTGCTCCTAAAGATCAAGAGAAGACCACATTCACTTGCCCGTACGGCATGTTTGCATTCCGTCGTATGTCATTCGGGTTATGCAATGCACCTGCTACCTTTCAGCATTGCTTGCTAGCCATTTTTTCAGAAATGGTGGGTGAATACTTGGAGGTCATTATGGATGATTTCTCTGTATTTGGGAATTCATTCGACCACTGTTTGAGCAACTTGGAGAAAATCTTGAAACAATGTATCGAAGTTAATTTGGTGTTAAGTTGGGAAAAGATCCATTTCGTGGTTCAAGAAGGAATCATTCTCGATCACATCGTATCGCATAGGGGCATTGAGGTAGATCAGGCTAAGGTTGATTTGATTTCCAAACTTTCTCCGCCTAGCTCAGTCCGACAGGTCCGTTCATTCCTGGGACATGTTGGCTTCTACCGAAGGTTCATCAAAGACTTCTCCAAGCTCTCCAAACCCTTAATCGACCTTCTTGCCAATGACGCCATATTCCACATGATCTCTGATTGCATCCAGGCTTATCACACCCTCTGGGACTTAATTTCTACAGCACCTGTACTTCAGCCCCTGGATTGGTCCTAGGACTTTGAGATTATGTGTGATGCATCAGATTTTGCCGTAGGCATTGTCCTGGGACAAAGACAAGACAAGAAACCTGTGGTGATCTACTACGCGAGCAAGACGTTGGACGAAGCCCAATGAAATTATACAGTCATAGAGAAAGAATTGCTCGCTGTAGTTTTCATTCTTGAGAAGTTCCGACCTTACCTGCTAGGATCCCACGTGACCATCTATACTGACCATTCAGCCATCAGGCACCTATTGGCTAAAAAGGACGCGAAACCCAGGCTCATCAGATGGATTCTGTTCTTGCAGGAATTCGACTTGGAAATTTGAGTCAAAGTCGGATTAAAGAATGTGGTGGCTGACCACTTGTCCAGACTTCACCCAGACCACATTGGACCCTCCCTTCCTTTATCCAACACCTTCCCTGATGAGCACATTTTGGCTGTGCATGATAAGAAACTGCCTTGGTATGCTGACTATGTCAACTACCTGGTTGTAGGACAGACCCCGCACAGCTGGTCTAGACAGCAACGGGACAAGTTCTTGACATAGGCCAAGCATTATTTCTGGGATGATCACATGCTGTTTCACCTCTGTGCCGACCAGATCATCAGGAGGTGTATCCCTGAGAACGAAGTTCAAAGTGTGCTATCTTTTTGTCATGGCCAAGCTTGTGGTGGCCACTTCTTAGGAAAGAAAACGGCTGCGAAGGTCCTGCAGTCCGAATTTTATTGGCCTTCCTTATTCAAGGATGCACAAAACTTTGCCAAGACTTGCTCGTGCTGCCAAACATTGGGGACCATGACCAGAAAAGATATGATGCCCCTCCAGCCCATGTTGATTGTCGATATCTTTGACATTTGGGGTATTGATTTTATGGGCCCCTTTCCACCATCCAATGGCTTTGGGTACATCCTAGTCTTGGTAGACTATGTTTCTAAATGGATTGAAGCTGCCGCCACCCGTCGATGAGATCATAAGACTGTCATGGACTTTGTTAAGCAAAACATCTTTTCTCGATTTGGAATACCAAAGGTCATGATCAGTGATGGTGGAAGTTATTTTATTCACTCCCAATTCTGTGCCCTACTTAGAAAATATGGGGTTAACCACCGCATCGCCACCCCATATCATCCACAAACAAATGGCCAGACCGAGGTCTCAAATAGACAACTCAAGAACATTTTACAGAAGATTGTGAGACCTGACAGGAAAGACTGGTGCACACGACTAGATGATGCCTTGTGGGCATACAGGATCGCTTTCAAGACCTCGATAGGCATGTCACCTTATCGCCTGGTCTTTGGCAAAGCCTGCCACATTCCTGTCGAATTGGAACACTGGGCTTACTGGGCTGTCAAGTAGTGTAACATGGATTCCCAGTTAGCAGAGGGCAGAGGACGCTCCAACTCTCTGAGCTCTAAGAAATTCATCAGGACACCTTTGAGAACAGTCGACTGTATAAGGAGAAAATGAAAGCCATCCACAACTGACTCATCCATAGAAAGACCTTTGAACCTAACTAGCAAGTTTGGCTTTTCGATGCCTGCCTAAAACTCATTCCAGGGAAGCTTAGGTCCAAGTGGACAGGACCATTTAGGGTGGTCAAGCCTCACTCCAATGGGGTGGTTGAAATCACTGATCCAAACACTGGGCACACTTTTACAATCAATGGCCAAAGATTGAAACACTTCCTAGCCCAGGTTCGCCCAAAGGAGAGTGTCACCCTCATTGAGGGATGACACGAAGCACTGCCCAGCTGGAGGTGTTAAACTTAGTGCTTCCTGAGAGGCAACCTAGAGGATTCAAACTGATCAGGTATTCTGCATCACTCAAGTAATATCTTTTCGAACCCCTATTACATCCATGTATTTGTCAATGAGGACATTGTCCAACTTAAGCATGGGGGGTGGTAAATTGCATGATCCTGAGCTCATTTAATTAGTCTGAATAGAATAAAAAAAATGAATTTAGGAAGAAAAACTTAGGCATTAGAAATTTGTCAATAGTAGTAAATAATACAAAAAGAACTTGAACACTTACACTTTTCAGGCCTTCAGGCTTAATCAGCCCTGGTGTTCGTTAAAATACGGATTTAGCTTCAAATCCTTGCAACCTTAAGCTACTCTAATCCACTAACTAAATAAGGTGATAAGTATACGACTTATCAACTCACCCTCTAACTTAGAAAGACTTTGAGTCTAAGCATCTACACACATTTTTGCACAGACTCACTCCTCGGAGATTCTGACAGAAATTGGGTAGCTAATGAACTCTCTAAGGTGGTATGGCTGGCAAGTTGTCGTGGGCAATAGCCCATTGGCAGGTTGTCCAGAGCCTAGCCATGGGACCACTTCTTCATTCCCTCTAGGTAAATTTGAGATCAGGGAAGCCACCTACCAAAAAAAAAAAGGGAGAGAAAAGGGAACAAAATAAACCACACTTCACTGCACGAATATGGCTGGCAAGTGATCGTAAGTAACAGCTCATTGGTCGATTGTCCAGAGCCTAGCTTAGTAATTACACAAAAGGAACCAAAACACTTAAGGAAGAAGTGGGGAAGTAGAGCAAGGTGGGGAGATATACAGTGGAAAAATCCTTGTGTTGACCCCAATTAAAACAAATGTAGGGAGAAAGCTACCGATCGAACAAATACACCTTCAGGCAAAACACTTCCGCTTTCGGTCACCTAGGGGCGTAGAAACCCGAAGTCTATCTAAATTACCATTGAGTGAGTCTATCACGATCTTCACACCAAGATGCTTAACACTTAGAGTTTTGTCCGAGTTTTGGGTAGGTTGGGTAGCCGTAAAAAGTTACCAACACACTCTTAACTCCAAAAAAAAATCTAAAAATAAAAAAAATATATGTACACATACATAAAAGCAAGGATTCAGGCGATTCGTATTTTGGTAGACACCTGGGCGCTGCTTAGTCTTTGTAGATTAAGATCTTAGTATATGTCCTCCTATTGACAAGTAACAAAGTGCCTAAGTAGTTACTTCTTAAATTTTTACTGGAAATAAAGGCTAGAATAAACCTTGCTAGGGACTAGTAAGGAGTAAGCATGGGGCTATGATAACACTTTATCGTGGGTTGATAAATCTGTTAATTGGGGATTATCTTAAGAACAAAATGTACAGAAAATACATCATAAATTGGAATAGGAGCATCGCATGCATTGCACATTAAGATTGCTTATAATGTATTATTAACGACCATGTGTACAAGGACATGTCAAAACAGGCCTCAGACGAGCAATCAGACCGTACAGATGGATTTAGAGCGACGAACGAAGTCCAACGGACTCAAAATCGGCCAAATCCGACATACGTAGCTCCTACAATGGGCCCAAGAAGTTCTAACCATTGATTTGATGATCAACGACCCATAGCACGCCACGTGGCGCCCGCTCAATGCATCTCCACCGCCGCCCACTTCTGCCTTCACCCAGAGGATGAATCTCAGCTGTCGATCATCGATCAAATGACCGAGAATGCTCGCGCGCCCATCGCTCACCGTGACAATCTGCTGTGATAGCGCAGCTGTCGGCACATCAACCTCGCAACCAAGGGCACAGGTTCGAAAAGCACCACGCAGCAAATCGAAGGCAAAGGCACGCATGGGCAAAATTGGACCGTATATCAGCGAGTGGACGGGTACGATTGTGAGATGTGGCTCCCGCAGATGCACCTTGACCAGATGCACATGATGATGCATGCGATTCGCCCCAACGCCCCGCATGGAAGCTCAGCCGTCCGATCGAAGATCGGACGGTGTACGATGCGTGCATGCAGATCAGGCATGAAGAGGAATGGACGTGCATGAGCGACCGGTGGGCAGGGACCTTCATCGACATTTTGGGAAGGGTTTTAACGACGTCCCGGATGTCGCTACCCTTCTTTATTTGAAAAGCCCTTCTTCCTATTTAAACCCCTTCCAACCACCCATGGGAGGCATTCACTCCACTTGCAAGTGTTCTACCCCCTCCTAGCCACCATTAGCTCCCTTTGTAATCACCGAAGACGACGAGCCACCGACGGAGCCCCCCTCCATCACCGTGGCTACCTCGCCGTCTACTCTCTCTCTTTCCTTCTTTATCTTAAGCTTTACTTATGTTCAAGCATTCATCTAGTGTTGTAATCATGAACTAAAGTTGCATGTCAAATGAAGTTGTTTTCTATTCAATTACTTGCTCTCTTTTATGTTTGAGTTGCATGCTGTGAATGAAAAGAATCCTAACCCTTTCTCTCACTCTCTCTTTCTCTCTCTCTCACTCGCTTTTCACCCACGACTTTTCGCAAGCAAAAAACCCACTATTTCCATGATAGTAAGTTACAAGAAAAATCCGATTTTCATGCCTCCCTGAGATCGACACTCAGACTCACATCCATTCCTTCATTTTAAAACTGATGTTGCGAGCGCAAGCTATAACGACTCTTCTAAACACACGCGTCACGCACATGTCAATGGGCTTGAATTGGAAATAAAACACTAAATTAAAACTAGGCTCGGACCTAGTAGGGTCTGGTCCCACCCTCTAGGGGGTGCTGTGTATCCCCCGCCGGTCTGAGTCGCCAACTATAAAAACCAAATTTTTGTTTGGTTAAGTGTAAACATTTAAAAGAGGAAAAGGAAGAAAAAGAAGAGAAAAAAAAAGAAGAATAAAGGAAAAGAGAGCGAGGGAGTAACGACAAGAAAAGAAGAGAGGGCAGGGATGAAGATTAAGAAGAAAAGAGAAGAAATAAAGAGAATCAAACATCTATTGTTGTAATTAGTCTTTTAACCTTTTACTTTTAAGATGTTTGATTTGTACTTTTATTGTGATAACATGACTCCTTTTAGTATTTTGAGCTTAGTTGATTTAATAAGGCATTTGTATTCACTTGTATAACTTTTTCTTGCCTTTATCTTTCATAATTAGTTGTAATAGGTATAATAAACATGTTTACTTGATTCTTAATGAAAGTTCACATGTGTAAATATGTTCCTTCTTAATGGAATGTTGCATGCTTTTATCTGAATATCTCTTATGCAAGATTCATGTACTTAAAGTAATTTAATTATAACTTAATTGATTAAGTAATTAGTAATTTTTGCCTAGGAATTAATGGTGAATTAAGACTAAGTTATGCCTCCCAGTGAACAACTTGGACTCAACCAGTTAAAAGGAATTAAAATCTAAAATGTTAGGTTAACTTGACCCTATACTACACAACCGATATAAAATCAAGTTAACCTATATTACTTTCTCATGAGATTAATTAAGTCTAGATAACTTAATTAACTGTGTTGAGGAATTAACGATCATTTTAATGGCACCGTCGTCGGGGATCAAACCTGAGTTGCCTGCGAGACAGGCGGGAATACTCACCATTATACTACAACGTTATTATACTTGTTTGCACCCAAATTGTCTTTGCGTATTCTAGGACTCTCTTCTTTCCTTTGAAAGAAGAGAAAAGCCCACTTTTTGCACTATTTTCGGGTCTTGTTTGCCGCTGTTTTCAATGGTGTGAGTGTGCCTTTGCACATTCTTCTTGTTTATGCACGGGAGGTGATCCCTGAAACCACCTCTCGTATCTCCATTGATAGGTCTTCCTAAGTCGGTTGCACTAAAGCAGCCAATAATTTTCCCGTCTGATACATCTTCTTTTTCTACATTTGATCCTATGAATGTTGCAATTCATGTGGGGCACCAATACAACACATCAAAACCAGTAGAAGGGCATTCACGAGGTTGGGAATCTATCCAATTCCAAGGATTTAGAGATTATAGCAGAGAAATTGGACAAAGTTGATATCGTAGCAAAGCATCTCGATGAGGTTTGAAACACGATGAAGACTCTTGCGCCTCTTCTCGCTACGCAGAATCCCGCAAGTTTACCTGTTTCTCAAATTCGTGTGGGGAGGGAGTATATGAATAATCTGGATTCAAGAGATCCATCTTCCTTAGGTTTTTCTATCTACTCCTACACCAACCCAAGGAGGGATCTTTGTCCCACAATCTTTCCCACCCTTTTCCCCTCCCTTTCCTATTGTAGAAAACACATCATATCTTTTTGATTTACATGCCATCCAGGAAAAGACTCCAAGATCAAATCCTTATTCTAATGCCTATAATCCTGGATGGAGAAGCCACCCAAAATTTTCTTGGGCTAATCAAAATCAAAGACCATCTTATCCAAATCAGACCCACCAAAACCCACCTTCGTTGCCTTCTTAGCAACCAAATGTGAGGCCCATTCCTGCGAGTTTGCAGAATTACTCTGTGTCAAATAAAGATATGTAGCTTGATCAGATTTTGCGAGCTGTTATAGAGAGTCAGCGACAAAATACTGAAGCTCTCGCTGAAATTCAGAGGCAATGTATGGTAGAATTAACTGATTTACAAAATTAGATCACGCTTTTGCCTGAATCTCGTCAGCCAGGTACTCATCCTTCTCAGGCAATTCCGTAACTTAGGAATCTGCAAAATCCTATGCAACATCAGGGCCAAGTACACTTCATTAATCAAGCCTTTGATTCTAATCCCTACTCATCCTCTGTACTTCCTGAAAATAATCCACCAAACCCGCATTAGTAGTCTTTATTGTATAAAAATGACCCACCTATTATTGAGAATCAAAATTAACTCTGCTGATCTTCTGAACTTGATTGGAATCATTTCTCAAATTGTCTCAATCTTTAATATTTTACATCTCAACCTAAATCAGATATATTCTTCACGAGATCCACTCTGATCTTTCTAAGAATTTACACAAGAATCTGATTTTGGTTTTGTGAGATCTATTTTAGGTAATCTCAACACAAGTTTTACCCGGGTGGTGTTATCTGTTATCCTATTTTCTTGACTCAATTCTTCCATAAATTCTTTGTTTTTACCATACATATTCTTTATAGGAGTTCTTTACTATGATTTACGCCTAGCTGAAGGCATAAAACTTAGCACCTTGTATATAGCTGTTTCCTATTTTCTACACTTTTCTCTACAAATAATCTCGAATCTGTATCTAAATTGTCACTTATTTTACACTGATTATCTTCACTTAGTTAGACTAACCACTTTGACCTTTGGTCAGATTAGAAATCATCTGCACAAAGATCTTTAATCTCCTTTATCCGATTCCTTTCATCACCCTACACTAAGTGAAGTGTAATATCTTTTCCACCGTTCTTATAATGAGGACATTGTAATATTTTGGCTTGGGGGGTGTGAAGTGACAATTTTTGCTTCAAGTGTATTTGTAGATAAAAGTAAAAATATTAAAACACAAAAAAATGAAATACCCACGAAATTTAAAAAAATAGAAATACCAAAAATTTAAAAATTTGAAAAATAAAAAATACCATAAAAAATTGAAATATTTTTGAAAAATTCATTAAAGTTTGAAAATTTTATAAAACATAAAAACAAAAATATATAAATATAAGAATTGAAAAATTTCAAAATCATAAAAATAATACAAGGGTTTTATAATAAGGAAGAAAAAGAAGAAGACACTAAAAATATATTTAAACTTAATTATATTAGTAATTAAGAGGTTAATTTTGCTTTTCGGTTAGAAACCAAAAATATATATATTTTTTGTAAATAGTATTTCATATGAGCATTGAATTCTTATTTAGATTTTTACTTAAATAATCTTTTCAAAATGTGCATCTGTTTACGAAATTTTGAACGGGATTTTGTTTAAGTTAGAATATGAACCCTAAGGATCTATTTTTCCACTCTTTACCTTGAAATAAAGTAACTAAGGTGTATTAAGTTTTTAACTTGAGTTTTGGAATTAAATTGTAACTTTCTTGGTCAATTAGACTAAGTCCTTTCACTTTTTGAACATCTATTTTTTTTACCATCAAGTAAAAAGGCCAAATATTGAAAGTTAATTAAGTAAAGAGTTGGTAGAATCTTAGTCTTAATGTCTATCTAGCTATATCTAGCTTAATCAACTAAGGACATTCGTCTAGACTTGGTGAGTTGTGTCTTGACAAATCCTTCGGGGAGGAAACGAAGAGTTTAAGGGACCTGAGAGTGAATGGCTTTGTTGTCCATGCTTTGGTTTGAGATCTAAGTAACCTAAGCATCCAAAATTTACACACATAGAGTTGTCTTGTTGGCATCTGAGATAGTGAAAGCACAGAGGTTAAGGGATCGATTCTAAATCCTCTTTAGTCCAAGGATTTTTGTGGGGCGGCTCTTGAAAGGGTGAAGGATGTGCCACTCACCTAGAAAAAGGAATTGGAGTATTATGTTTGTAAGAAAAATGAGGAGGAGAAAAGAAAAAAATATAAAAAAATAAAACACCCTACAGTTAAGCACCTCCCTACAAATGGGTGCTTATGCAGTTTATCCACTAAATAAAGCATCTTGGTACAAATGGATGCTACCCTTCCTTCCATCAAATAAACAAGACCTCGCTACATATGGGTGTTCTATCCTATAGAAAAGAGTTAAAAAAAATATGGAGATAAAAATTAGGAATAAGGGATCCAGTGGTCCACCGAGGAGATATACACAAAAAATGTTGACCTCAGGATAGAAAAATGGTAAGGATAAAGCAACCAAATCTGAGTAAGGCCAAGCCAAAGGCTTGAATTGGAATAACCTGGATTGGAAATTGATGTCTTAAGATCTGGATTTTTGCAACTTTGGTTGCCTTTAGGATAATTCTCTTCACAAACATGAATGCTTTAAAATCGTAGCTACTAAACCTTTGTATTGGGCAGTGAAGCCTAAGAAATTGGGTTTTGATGACTTGCAGTTGAGGCCTAAAGGAGAAAGATTGACAAAACTCTAGGTCTAGAAGTCAGTCCTTGGTGTTGTGGGCTGGCAGATTAGGGTTTTACTACATTTAGTTTGGCTAATAATGAGTGTTTGGCTAATTTGCTAAAACTCAGATTGATAAAAATTAGATTTCATAACTTAAGGATTAACTTAAGTCTTTTAAGTTTTTGAGTTAAAATTTAATTTCCATCTCTTGAGTTTTGTTTCCTTAAAACATTTTGAATTATGAATTTATAGGGTTTAGAGTGATTACAGAGAATAAGTGGGCTTTTGGGATTCTGATTTTTGATAAAATTCCTGTCAAAAACTCTATTTTTAATGGAGTGCATTTTGAGAAGGGTATTTGAGTTTTTAAGTCTAAGTAAAGATTTCTACAGAATGCTCAGTATATTTATGGATATTTATTTATATATATATCAATTAAAAAAAAATTTATTTTCAAAATTCTACCTAAGCATTCCTCTACTTAGTTTTTATTTATAATAATTTAAACCCTGGTGTTTAAATCACCATATTTCTGGTTAATTTTGCTATGAACTAGCAAAACTTTGGATTGGGGGTATGATGAGAGGTTCATCATGGCTTCTAATTACTCCTAATTAACTAGTTTCCCTAGTTAATTAGCTAGGAATATGTATATATAAGGATTAATTTTGTAATAAGGGATAAGTCAATAAAGGATCCTAAAATAAGTTAAAAATGATAAATTATAAAGATAATTAATATTATTAATCATTTAATTAATAATGGACTCGAAATACTGATAATTATCCAACTAATTAATATCTTATTTAACTTAAGTGTAACTTAAGATCTAAGTCTTTAATAACTTAAGTTAATAAGTAAATAAATATAATTAAATGGGTTAAAAATGTGAATACAAGTCTTTAATATAATATTTAGCTAAATTATATATAAATATAAAAGATTAGAAAAGAAAATAATTTAAATTAACCTTAAAAGCCTCTATTTGCATTTTGGTCCTTATAATTTATTACAATCGAGTCCTTTTCTTTTCACCTAAGTCCTTAGTTTTCCTTGCACATAGGTCCCTGTGAACACCTTCTTCTTCTTTCCTTCTTCACGTGCTTCGATGGCTAATGATCGGTGATGTGTTTACCTCAGGATCACCATCCATTTGACCCCATTCCACCTTCGCCAAGCTCCTCGAGCATGCACTCATTTCCATCTCTCCATCCCATGGCCCGGATGCCCCTAAAATCCTAATTAGGGATCAAGGTTAACTTCACCGGCATCGGAGATGACGCTGGTGGTTACCTTGAACCTAAACCTATTGGTGTCTAGATACACCCTCCTTCACAGCCACTGAAACATATAAATAGACCTCGACCCCTCCGATCTCAAAGGTCGGTCCCCTATCCTTCTTCCCCAACTACGGTCGATGATAGGCTATTCTTCTGTCTACCTCCGGTGACCTCTCATCCCACTATCGAAGCTCCTCCGCGCGAGGTACTAGCCTCTCTCACTTCCTTTTCATATGGCTGTGGCAGGGCCTAGGAGAACCACGTCCTCTCTATCACCGCTTTCAACTTCTCACCGGAGCTCTATCCCCTACTTCTGATTTCATCCTCCCTTACGCATCTTTCGATGGAGATTCTTCCCTCTCTCTTCATCCAAGTAACCGTAGATTACTTAGTGTAGCTTAGATTAGTGTAATTAGCTTAGTTAGATTAGTTTAGTTAGATTTCCAGTATTGTCTTCCTTAGCACCGGCGAGGCCAAGTCCGGCCTTGCTGGGCCTTCATTCGCATTTCTAGAATTGTTTCGCTCCCCTTATCTCTCCACGATCCATTTCCACTTTCTTCCACTCACTCATACCACCAAAATCACCTAAACCACATCACCATCACTAGCAACCTCCACTGTCCATGGTGGAGGTCTTCGAGGCCGTTTCATAGTAAATCAAGGTCTATCATCATCAGACCATTTCTTTAGGACCCTAATTAACCTCAGATCCATCCTAATTACTCACTGGTTTGCCTAATCCCAGTCACACTCACCTGGACACCTAACTGTACATGGTGAGGTGTTTAGAACCTATTCGACCTTCAATTGAGGTTCTTCATCGCTTTCCTAACACCTAAGGAACCTTGCCAACTGGTTAATTGTTCCTATAGAACTACCTATTAGAAACGCCTAAATTCCACCTTATCTCTGAGCTTGCTGTCAATGGTTGCTCAGAGATGAGTTAATTACCTAACTAATTAGTGCATTAATATCTCCTCGCCATACAGAATACTTTTCCTCACTCAATTGAGTGAGAGGAAGCATTCTGAGTTCCGACGAACTCAGAATGCTCAATTTTTGAATTCCCTGATGAATCCAAAGTTCTGATCATTCTTTAAGCCAATTGGGGAGATCTTAGGATCTGTCTTGGTCCTAGGAATTTCCATAGGTCAATAATGGCTTCATTTACTGAGGTTTTCAACTTTGTATCTCAGAACTGGACTCTCCGGAGCTCCAACGAGCTCCAACAAGTGGAAATCACACTTCAGCCCTTGATGGGCTCTGAGGAGTTCCAGACTGCATTATTGAGGCTTAAGGATCATGAATTGGTGATTGGATCAGTGTTTTGATTCCTGGAGCTTGTGGACAACCTCTGTCTTCTCCAACTCCGGTGGAGTTGGAGAAGTTGACCTATTAGGTTTTAGGCTCTAGAAATAGGACAGTAAGCTCAAGCAGAACCTGTAGGGGTCATATTTGATCTTTGATGGCTCTGAAATCCCTTAGGCTATTCCACCGAACACAACTCATTTCTTGCTCAGGCGGCAAAGTCTAAGAACCCTCTAGAGCAATCAAAACCCCAATTTGAAGAATGAATTCACTTCCTGAGGTTAAATTAGGTCAACTTAAGTGTTTATTTTGTTCTACGAGGCTGCACAATTGGAAGTCAGCTTCTGAGCTTTATTAGTCAAACCTAAGGAGAACTCAGGGAGTGAAGAGTTGAATCTTTCATTTTAGGGTTTAAGTGAGTTTCTGGGATTTATGAGAGATCAATTAGAGTGTTTTGAACATGTTCTATTGAGGATTTACTGAAAATTGATCTGCTACACAGTGTGGGCTCACTTGAACCCAAAACTACTCTTGAGCCATTCTGATGAGATTTAAAGCCAAATCTACCTCGAATATGTTGCTTTCGATCCTCTGAAACCAAATGAGATCCCTTATGACTAGTTGATCTCTCTGTTAGTTATGTCTGAACTCAAATTAGAGTTCTGAAGCTTTAATGTGAAGCTTTCTAGCTTCTCACCTTCTTGAAGATCTTCCTCACCTTCCTATCTCCTTCAAATGGTGTGGAATGCTTTACTGTAGCATTTCAGGTCCTCAATCGAGGGTAATTCTCTCTCTACAGGTCATTTGACCTGTTTTATCTTTCTCTGCAGCACTAGCAAACATGGCGGAGCAGCCATGTTCACCATTCTAATCAATAGATCAGATTTGATCCGAACACCAAATTGGTGTTACAAATAGATAGAACTTCACAAGAGCTTTCAATCGAGCTTTGGAACGCTCGATTCGGTCTAGCCAATCGTCTGGAAACTTCAGGCGAAGATCAGTCTGAAATAGGTGAAACAAAGTCCCAAATTGGTTATTTGTGAGGTACCGCACTAGTATAATACGAAAAAATGCTATAGCCTTACCGGTTTGCCTCCCAGCCAGGTAGGCACTGGTATAATGAATACTGGTCCCAGCCAGCGCTAAGTTTAACGTCATTTGCCAGGCTTAAACCCAAAAATATGTTCAATACTGTGGGTTAAGAGATGAAGTAATAACAATTGCAGGGGAACTTAAGATTAGTAGAAAGATATGATCATTTGGTCACAAAATCAATGATCAACAAATGCGTACCAACTGATGATGTAGCCCTATTCCAAAGAGTCTTTATAATTTGAAATATGGAATATGGTCAGGTGGATGAGGTTCATGATGCAGAGCTTGTTCGTTAATCCAGTTCCATAGTTCTAGAAGAGGTAGTAGAGGGTCTAAATCGAGATCATGATTGAGATTTAGATCAGGTTCTGAATCAAAATCATAAGGATCCTCATATCGATAGTTGATATCAAAAATCATGAGTTCTCCAAGCTCTGGGTCATATGAGGGCAAAGGTAGAGTTATGCTGAATTCGTCAAAATCTTCATCAGATATTACCTCTTCCTCATCCAAAGTCATTTCTCCCTCAGATTCAAGCCATCCATTTGAACCGGTTGGTTTATAAATTCTCCCCTAGTCTATTATGTGTTGAACTTCTTCTGGGGTTATTGTCTGGTTCATGTCCTTAGATTGTCCACACTCTTGAACTCCCTCAAACTTTAATAGTTCTTGGATCTTGGAGTGTAATGAGGATTCTTTATTTTATCATCTAATTCATCATAAGTTACTCCCAGGAGTTTCTCAATCTCACTAATGTCCTATTCAATTTGGTTTTCCATGGGAGATGGTAGATCAGAATTATCCTCAAGTACATCCCCTTCTTTCCCTTCGTGCTGGTCTTGAACTTTGGCAGGATTTGGATCATCTTTAGTATGAATTGCCAACACCTGTTCAATTGTTCCTACAACCTCAATGGAACCACAATCCACCTTATTCTTTTGGGAAGTTTTAAAGATATTGAGTTGACAATTTTTCCTTCTAGAGGTGATGTGCATAATCCTCGTCTCACAGTTGATTAGAGCCTTGGCCGTGGCCAAGAAAGTGTAAATCCCTACGGGAAGGGGTGAGATTTGTAGAATATATCTAAAATGCGGAAACAAAAATAAGCAATCACACAAAAAGAACAATCACACAATTGCATATGTACTTTTAGGTGGAAACCCAAACAAGGTGAAAACCACCACCTAACCCTCTCGAGTTAGGATTTTTTGATAGACCGAATCGATCAAATTCCACTAACGAACTAAACTAATGAGGGTAGTTCAACCTCTATTACAACTACGCTACAAGTATGTACAAGGGTAGCATTCCTCAGACCCCTTCTCTTCACAAGAAGGATTTTGTCCCTTGATGGAGACAGGGATTCGTAAAGCGAATACCCAACCAAATAACAAAGATAAAATACAACAATCCTATAGAGCCAACAAAGTAGGTACTTAAATCAAGCTACTATAGGTAAAGGATCTTCCCTTTGGTGGAAGTGTGTCGGTTTGATGCAGGTGCATGAACCACGCAAAGGCACAGGCAACGCTCTCGAAATGTGAGGATGGGAGAACGGTGTGTAGCGAAGATGAAGCTCTCAAGATGTGGATGAAGGCTTGGAGAGCTAAAGTTCTTCTAAAGTGATTTGGACACAAATAGATGTGGAAATTGTATTGGTTGATGCGTCTAAACAAGGCAAGGGTCTTCCTCTATTTATAGGGAGCCTAGGATGGCTTTAAAAGGCCTTGGAAGGCTTCCATAGCCATTGGGAATTATCCTAAGGCAGAGTAGGCCAAAATCAGAATCATTAATGATTCTGACAGGGTCATCAGATGTTTGGGAAATAGATCAGACATCTGGAAGTCGCTCTTATGAAGTCTGGGAACTAAGTCAGATGTCTAATACTAGACGGGTTCCCTTACTGACTTGGTTCAGACTTAAACAGGGTTCTAGTGTAAAACCATCTGACGACATACAGGACGTCTGGCACTAGTTCTAGATGTTTGGAAACCTAATTAAGTGTAGGAATGGATTTCCATGAAGCTGAACAGCTATAATCCTCAAGACAAGTGATTTCGGCTCAATTGAGGTTCAACAGTCACATATCAGATGTTTGGGATCCTCTATGGACATTTGATATAAGCCTAAAGGTCATTTTCCTCAATGGTTATTTTGTTAGCCAATGCTCCACTAATTGGACATCTGGCACAACCATCAGACATCTTCTGAGACGTCTGGATTATGGGACGGTCGTTTGATTTCAACAGACAGAAGGTTTTAAGTCTAGCCTAGGTTATTGGACGTCTGAGTCAGCAGTCAGACGACTAAAAAGTCGAGATCAAATGTTTGATTTCCAGATTGGACATTTGATTAGGTTATCTGAGACATATCTTGCTTCTCTAAGTTCTCTAAGAAAACCTAAGTATCCTAGGGTCTAGTAGGTGTTCCTAAGACTACTTTAAGGGTGCTTTGAGGCTCTTAAAATGCTACTAAGGAAGAAAATAAAGAGAAACAAAAGAAAAAATAACAAAGTACAACAAACAAGAAAGGGAATCTATCCTATTCTTCATCTCCTTCCTTCTTCAAGCTTTCGCTTCTCGCGAAGCTCTTTCTTCGTCAAGCTCCTCCAATCCACCATTGACGTGAGCTCGAACTCCATCGCTACACTTGTCTCCATTTGCAAGTTGACCTGAAAGCTAGGACTCAAAAGCAAATACTAAATAATAAGTATTTTGTTATCATCAAAATAAATGATCATGGTGCTCTAGCACCAATAGAAAGGTCTCCCTAAAATTATTGGGGTGTGGTTCAGGTTTTCTGATGCCTCCATATCTAGAACAACGAAGTCCACAGGTTACTTAAAATCCCTCAATTTTATAATCACATTATGTAGAAGACCCTTCGGAATTTTGGTTGACCTATCAGCGAGCTGAAGGGTCACTTTAGTGTGTTGCAAGGGGCCTAAATTCAACTCTTCAAATAATTCTATGGGGATTAAGTTGATGGAGGCACCAAGGTCTAGTAAAGCTCAATCCAGGACGAATCCATCTATTTCACATGAAATTAAGGGGGTCCTTGGATCTTTCTTTTTAGGAGGGGGCTTATTTAGGATGATGGCACTAGCTTGTTTAGAAATCACCACCCTTTTTGATGATTTGGCCTGGTGTTTTGGTGTGCATATTTCCTTCAAAAATTTTGCATAGGCTGGGATGTTCTCAATAGCCTCAAGGAGTGCTATGTTCACCTGGACCTGCTTTAGAATCTCAAGTGACTCCTTAGATTGGTCGATTTTCTTTTCCTTGGGTTTGATCAAGGCTTCAGGAAAAGGTGCTTGAGAAAAATCATGAGTATTCAAATCTTGAGTCTCATTTTCTATATTAGCTTGGTCTCCCAGGTCAGATTCAGGCTCCTAAAGATCTTGATAAGATTTTGATGTAGAAGGATCTTGGATTTGTTTCCCACTTCTCAAAGTGACAACACAGGCATGTGCATTAGGGTTAGAAGGGTAAGGTGGGTTTTACAAATGGGTTGATCCTGGGTTGGGTTAGGGTTAACAAACCTGGTGGGTGATGGGGAGCTGGCTGAATTACTAAATTAGGTGTGCTTGTTACTTCTATGTGTTGTGCTGGTTAACCCTATTGAAATTTCTTCGATTTAGGATGAGTTGGGATGGCAACATCCCATGTTGTCTAGCATTTACTAGCTAGTCTAGTCGTCCCATCAAATCTGTCCTCAATTGATTCATTTCTCTCATTTCTTTGAGGACTAGACTTAAATTAGAGGGCTAGTTTTCCTATGTAGGTTGTGGCTGATATGTGCGTGGTTGTGTGTACCTACTAGGTTGCCCACAAGTGTTTGGCTTAGTGAAGTTAGGACCTTGTGAGGGTTTTTGACTTGACCAAGCAAAGTTAGGATGGTTGCACCATCCAGGGTTGTAAGTGTTTGAATAAGGCTCATTTCTAGTGTAACCCTATAGTGCATTCACATCCTCGGGATAACTAGGCAACGGGCTGCCTAGTTTAGAATTCGAGGGCATCAAGATCCTTCCTTGGTACCCATAAAGAGATGAGTCCAAGTACAGTTGGCTCATAGGTGGAGCCATGGTTAGGTCATTAATGTTGTGCACTGATTCCTGACCTAGTGGGTTGGGGAATTGGTTGTAGGTTAGTATAGGCACTCCTTGGGTAGGCATAGGATTTAATATGGATTGTGTACCTAAGGAATTCCCGCCCTTTACAAGGTTATCCAGCTTGTTATCCAAATTCTCCACATTCTTTCCTATGAGTTCCACCATATCTAATCATTGTACAATTAGCTCTAAATCAACCAAGTTTGAATTATTGCAAACTTCATAAACTCCCCTCCTTGGTTAATTAGCTCTATTAAAGATGGACATTGAGACATTATTGAGGGAATTCACTCATATTCTTAAACAATTGAAAGGCTCTCTCAGCATCTCAACTCAGGAAATTGCCCCCACATGCCACATCAACAAAATTTTTCAGATTATCACTCAACCCATAATAGAAAATATGGGCCAAGTGCCACTTCGGAATCCCATGGTGAGGGCATTTCATAGCTAAATCATTGAACCTCTCCCAATCCTCATGTAGTTGTTCCCTAGGGTTCTGCTTAAAGGTTGTTATGGCACGTCTAAGGGCACTAGTTTTTCCTATGGGGAAGAATTTCTTTAGGAATGTACTTCTCAAGTCTTCTGAAGTTAGGATTGGTCTAGCAATTATTCTCAACCAATGTGCAGCTTTATCTTTTAAGGAGAATGGGAACATTCTCATCATCAGGGTACCTTCATTCATGTTCCTAGGACTGCCATGGGATGCTCCACGAAGGGGGATAAGGGGAGGGAAAACTATTTGGTTTTCTACTCTAGTGGAGCATCCCATGCGTCGGACAAGCTCTCTCTAGAGCCTTGAAGGTGGTGAGAGGAAGAAAGGAAGATATAAAAAAAATGGGAAGGGTAGGGGTTCCTTTATAGTGAAGGAAAGAATAAAATTTGTATACAGGACATTTAGTGACGGCCATAAACGTCGCTGAAGATTCACCGCAAACGTCTCTGAAGATACCCCACACGTCTACCCACCGCTACACTGGTTCATGTGCCAGTGTCGTGCACCTCCACTTGTGCTGTCGCTGCATGTGCATGCCTTACGTGCGCGCATGCACCCGCGCTGTTGTGCGCATGCGATGGCACATGCGTGCACATGGGCGGCCTGGGTTGTGCCACGTGACGCGATCTGGGTCGTCCATCTTCTTTCTGTTGTAGGGGCTACTGTAGAGGTTGGATTGAGTTGATTTTCATGTTGTTGGGCCGTGATTGTCGACCCGAATCCGTCCACGCAGTCGGATTTCTCATTTGAAGTTCAAAACTATGTCACCTAGTCCCTTGGCTGTTGATCTTCCTCGGACTGCATATGGTGCTACAGGACTTCGATCAAGGCGATTTCAGAGGCATTGGACTCTGATCGTCATCTTGATTAGATCCATATGGTCGGATTGTCAATCTGAGACTCCAAAATAAATCTCCTTCTCTCCTAACCACAAAAAGGACACATATAACCTAAAATATACACTACTCTAAATGCAGAATAATGCATGCTACGCAATATTTATAATATGGAATGGAAATATAAGCCTAGGAACATGCATAAATAGATATTTTAACCTAAATAGGTGTGTCTATATCATACCCCCATTCCTATCTTTTGCTAATCCCTAGCAAAATTAAACTACATGCTATGTATAAAATCAAAATTTGGATTAGATTACTTTGGCCTAAGTCATTTATTAACAATAGAAAACTTCAACTAAAGTCATAAACTACGAAGACTGAACAGTACCCGGGTGTCTGCCCGAATGCAGATCGCCCAAGTCCTCACCTTATTTGGAAAGGGAAGATACTTTTTTTTTCTTTTCTTTTCTAATTTTTTTTGTACTTTTGGTGTTTGAGAGTTCCAAGATAACTTTTTACGGCTACCCGACCCACCCAAGACTCGGAAAGGACTCTAGGTGCTAAGCATCTAGTGAAAAGAATGAAAGACTAACTAGGTGGCCACTAAAATGGACCTCGGGCTTCTACGACCATAGGTAACCTTGCCTAGAGTTTTATCTTTTCGAATTGTAGCTTTCTCCCTACCTTTATTTATGGGGTCAATACAAGGGCGAACCTAGTGTATATCTCCCCAGTTTATTCTACTTCCTCGCTTCTTCCCTAAGTGATTTGAGAATTATTGTGCATTTCTGTGAGTTGGGCTCTAGACTACTGGCCAATGGGCTGTTACCTTCAGCAACTTGCCTTCCATACTCGTGTAGTGAAGTGTGATTTTATTTGTTTATTTTTTTTTATTTTCTCCTTTTTCTTTTTCCTATATATTTTTTTTCTTGTTCTTTTTTCTTTCTAAGTAGGTGGCTTCCCTGATCTAAGATTTACCTAGAGGCAGTACGACGAAAATGGTCTTGTGACTGGGCTCTGGACAACCAGCTGATGAGCTATTACCATCGACAACTTGCCAGCCATACCACCCTAGATAGTTCATTACCTACCCAATTTCTGAAGAAACTGCAAAAAAGTGAGTCAGTGCGAATAGTGTGTAGATGCTTAGACTTAAATCCCCTCAAATCAGAGGATGAGTTGATAAGTAGCATACTTATCACCCGAATTTATTAGCCAAATTAAAATGAATTTGAATTGGTGAGGACTCGAGACTAAGTCCACATTCGAGTGGACACCCGAAGTAATTAATCCCGAAGACCTAAAGAGTCTAAGCGTTTAGGTCCTCTCGTATCATTTCCTAAAGTTAATAATGCCTAAAAGCCTAAGTTCTCTTCTCCTAATTCTATTTTCTTTTTTTTATCATTTTGATTTTTTTTTAAAGAAACTAAAGGAAATTCTACAGAGTTAACAAAATGATTTCAGGATAAAGTATCCACCCCCCATGACTAAACGATGCAATGTCCTCATTGTAAAAATAGAGACATAAAAAGGGCAGAGTAAACAACATATCACCTGAATTTTGTGACAACCCGTAGCTCCGCGGAGAGAAGAGAGTATAGTATACACATGCACTATGTTTAATGCCTTCAGTTAGGCATAATATACAGAAGAAGTTGAGAATTCACAAGTGTGGGTCATAATCAAAATCAAAAAGCTGATCTTGAAACTCGTCAGTAGAAGTTGTCCACAGACGTGGACCAGATTATGATGCAGTCCCAGGGTCGAGTGGTTCTAAGGTTCTAGATGACAATCACCTAGAACCTAAGATTATTGTGTTTGCAGGGCTGGGGCAGTGGTTTTGTGGTGTGCAACCCAAGACCAAAGTGTCAGACAATGGGTTGATCTGATTCATTAAAATTGGGTGTCCACTTATAGTTTAGCTCAGGAGGATAGTCAATTATTCTAGGCATGGGTCACACGTGAAAGTTATCATAACGGTCCTGATAGAAGGTAGGTGGTTTCTGGTCAACAGGAACCCTTAGATCCAAAATCATAGTTCCCTTAGAATTAGCTTCCTAGATTTTTAATTCCAACTTCCTATCCTCAGAAATCAATGTTTTCGGGACCTCCAAATCGTTGTACACCCCATCTAAAGTATCCAAGTCCAATAATTGTGACTAAATCAGGATTGACTTGAGCATAATGATTTCTAAATCAAAATCAATCCCTTTAGGGTGTGGTTGAGGAATGGGGCTATTGATTGAATCTTCTAGTAAATGAGGATACGAATCCTCCAAGTTAGCCCCAATCGAATCCAAATCTTTGATGAACGGGCTATCAAATGGTTCATTAGATTCCTCAAGCCTGTTAGTCTCATTAAAATCATCTTTCTTACACTCAAGTGAGACTTCACTAAGAGATTCTTCACCCTTTGAGTCAAAGAATTCATGATCCTCATTTATATATGTCTCAAAATCGATTGTCATTTCTTGGTTCAAAGAAACATATTTTTCCTCATTCCCCGGCTCAGGGATCTCAGGTGAATCAATCGATTCATCCTCTAAGGGTTGCTCTAGACCAACCTGGTCATCTCCAATCTCAGAATATGTATCCCCCCCAACAAGTGCCTGAGCCAGTTTAGACATTGGCTTTCCTGAAGGGGGTTCATCTTGAGAATCATCCCAAGATTTAACTAGGGCAACCACAAATTTCATCCTCAACCTCGACAATTTCCCAAGAAGAAACTCACCTAGGTCCATATCCCTAACATTTTGGAGAAAATCGAATAGAGAACTATTAAGTTCATCAATCTTTTTGATCATAGGCTCCAATGCTTCAATGTATGGTGTTGGCTGAGCTTCTGAAGATTGTATAGTGTTCTTCAAATTAGCCAACACCCTATCTTGGATCTGGTTCACCTGAACCGGCTGGTTTGGTTCAGGGTTGGGTGGGTTTGGGTTCAATCTAGGGGAGTCAAGATATCGAGGTTCTCAGGTCCCTCCCTGATAGTAGGTCATTTTAGGTTGTTTAAAGGATGGTGGTGACCTATATTCAGTGGAATACTAGGGAATGTAGGTGTTATAATCATCATATCCTTCTTGATTGTAGGTCGGGTTGGTTTGATCATAAAAGGATCGAGATCTATAATCATTGTAGCTCTGGGAGGGATAGTAATCATAGTCTTGTTATCTAGGGCTAGGCCTTGGACACCGAGGTCCGAATTCATATCCCCAATCAAAGTTATCCCAGCTAGTGGATGGGTAATTACAAGTCAAGTTGGGATAGCAATCATTTTCGAGATAAGTGGTGGTAGGAGGGTAGGATTGGAAATGTGTGAAAGATGTGGAAGGATACATTATGGATAAGAGGGAAATTAGAAGAGAGAAAGGAGCCCTGCAGTATAAGCAATCAACCATGTCCTTGGTTGGATTAGCCTAAAGACAGACCTTCAGACTCGCAGGACCCATATTGAGATTATAAGTGATTTGGTCTACTTTTATCCAGTCAATCCAACTAGTTAGAAGGAGGGACTGGGGAGAAGGTTCTTCCTTTGGCATACGCCTCCGGTTCCTAGTGTACCCCCCAGTCACGATTGTTTGACGCTACTCCCCTAGCTAGACATCAGATGGACCAGCAGAAGCAGATTAATAAAAAAAAATCTCAGTCTGAGCCCTGAAGAGCGAATCAATCCTTAAGGTCAACCTCTACTCAGTTTTAATTAGGCTTGGGATGATTGTGCTCTTGGAATGTGATGGGCCCTTAAGATGGGATGTGCCCTTAATGATTTGTTGAAATGTGTGTGCATGCACAACCAGGGTTTGCAAACAAGGTTATTTGATGATGTGTGTTTTAGGGTTTAATTCTTAGGTTGGTTCAATCAAGGTTTAGTAGAACACTCCAAGTTTTGAAAACACGAGTGACGATATGTTCCTTTAAAAATAAAAAATAATGCGAAGTGCATGGTTCAGCCCTAAGAATCAACCCTAAGTGGCAAGCTACTTGATGGATCAATTTTAGATTGAGTGGTGTAGCCCAAATAGTTCAAGAAATTGACCTATTGCACCACTTGATTAAGGCACACAAAAAGTCTTAACCTAATCAGATTTCTACACACTTATTTGTGTGTTGAGTTAAGTGTACCAGGTTCACAGGTTAGATCCCGGTTAAGTGGTAGAATCGATGTGATTGTGCTCCTTAGGGTGAGAAGTTGTAGGTGTTAAGTGTGCAGCTTTCAGAAAATCCCACAAGAGAAGAGTATATATATATATTTTTTTTTTATATATGCGGGGGAGAGACGAGTGGAGGTGGCAAACAAACAACCAAATCTATCCTATGGTTTATAAAAAGCACCTAAGTTGATTTGGGTTTGAGTTATTAGTGTGGTGAAATGAATTAGTGGGTGGGGGTGGTGGGGTTAAACTTACAAAACCTTCATCCGTACTTTTCTTCGATCTTACCGCCTTGGCCCACCTCAGAAGAATACCTGCAATCATAGTAAGGTCAGAGAAAAAGCGAGATAAAAGCTTGGTAAGGCAGAAAAAATGCGAGAAAAACTAAAGAGCGTTGCCTCCTCGGCAACGACGCCAAAATGATCGAGGCTAGTTTACGCGAAATGAAATCGGGGTTTGGAGGACCTGTTGTTGTAGCTTGCAAAATGCATCTATCAAATAAAATTTATAACCGAAACTCTAAAAGTGAGTCTCGAGTCGAATATGGGGAGGCCAATGTTTGGTTTTATAAAATCTACGCTTCGCTTTTATTTATTTTTGGTCGTTTTTATCTTTTCTAATCTTTTTGGTATTTTTAGCAAGCAAGAGATCAGGTTGATGACTCCTAGGTAATCTACTTGCAGCAATATAAGAGAGAGAGAGAGAAAGAGAGAGAAACAATCATTTATTTATAAATGAATGTTTGTTACACTACAAAAGTGGAAAATCTACACTACGAAAGCTTAAAAAGGTAGAATGAGGTGCGAGAAATCCCCCTCGACGGTTGCTTAGAGGACGACTCGCTCTGACGTCACCTACAGGAAGGTGGTGAGGAGCAGAACGAACGAGGATAGAGCCAGAGGATGGAGGATGGGGCAGGACGGCATCGTGGTGAGGAACTTCTTCCCGAATGGGGGTGAGAGGATGGCCACAGGATTCTCCATGAAAGGGGATGAGGGGAGGGAAAACTTTTTGGTTTTTTACTCTAGAGGAGCATCCTGGGCTTGGGACAAGATCTTTCTAGAGCTTTGGAGGTGGTGCGAGGAAGAAAGGAAGAGATGAAAAAAAATGGGGTAGGTAGGGGTCCTTTTATAGTGGAGGAAAGAAATAAATTCGTATACAGGACATTTAGTAATGGTCATAAAAGTCACTGAAGATCCACTGCAAACATCGCTAAAGATAGCCCACGAACCACTACGCATCTTTCTATTGTAGAGGTTGCTACAAAGGTCAGATTGAGTTGATTTTTGTGCCACTGGGTTGCGATCGTCAACCTGAATTCATCCGCGAGGTCGGATTTGTCATTTGAAGATCCAAATTACATCACCTAGTCCCTTGACCGTTGATCTTCCTCAGACTGCATATGGTGCTACAGGACTCCAATCGTCATCCTAATCAGATCCGTATGGTCGGATCGTCAATCCGAGGCTCCGAAATAAGTCTCCTTCTCTCCTGAGCATAAAAAGGGTTTAATTAACCTAAAATATACACAACTATTCTAAATGTAGAGTGATGCATGCTATACAATATTTATACCATGGAATTCAAATCTATGCCTAGGAACATGCATAAATAGGCATTTTAACCTAAATAGATGTGTCTATATCAGCAGGACACCACCAAAGGTTAACGTGGTTACCGCATCGACCTTTCTTGTCACTAGTGGGTCCAAGTAGATAAGGTCTTGACCTTAGCCCAATCTAGTTTCAAGTCCCCAAGTCTATTAGTCATGCCTAGGGCACGTCTACTCAATTTTAGGCATGGGTTTGATGTGATTTTGGAATATGATGGCGTTAAGGGGATGTTTGCCCTTAAAAATTGATTTTGAAATGTGTGAAGTGCTCAGGCAAACAAGGTTCACAAGTAATTTCTTATGATGAAGTGAATTTTAAGATTCTAATGCCTATGTTAATGAGTTTTAAGGTTCACTTGAGTTAATATTTTTAATCAAGGTTTTGATGAGGCACACAAGATTTTTTCAAATCCCAGTTTGTTTGATAGATTTTCTTTAAATATGGAAATGTAGGTGTGCTCTATCCTTAATGTGGAACCCTAAGCAAAGATAGTTCTAGATGATTCATTTAAGTTTAAAATCAGATGAGTGGTGCGACCCAAGAAATGCAATCAATTGATTCTATTGCACCACTAATTAGGCACTTAGAAAATATTTTTCAAGAATTTTTAATGCATGTTTTCTATTTTTTTCTGATTTAAAGTGTATTGGGGGTTTTATAGTCTCTTTTGACCCCCAGTTGGTGATTGGATAATCTGTGCAATCAAATGAGCAATAAATAATTTTTTCAAATTTTTTATAAATTTTTGATTATCTTAGAAATTTAGTGCCAGAAATTTCAAGCTAACCAGAGTTATATAAAAGTTCCTATAATATTTTGAACTCTGAAAAATTAGAAACAATAATCGTATCGATAATTGATCAGTATACGAAATTTTGAAAATTTTCTATAACTCAGATTTGTGTGAAATTTTGATATATTGTTCCTAACTTTGAAATATACATCCACTAAAAACATGAGAATTTTTGGATGTACGGATCTTGAGGAATTGAATTTTTGAAATAAAGTTTTATTTCAGGTCGAAAATCAAGAATTTCTTTTTTATTTAAACAAATTCTAACTAGTCCTAAGGTTTAAGCAAATCCTAGATGTAACTAATCTAAACTATGGGTACATACCTGATGTTCAAACCTGCAATTCCCGTTGTCATGTTTCATTTTGATTTCCTTGCTTTCCTATACAGACGAATTCAATGAAAATAACAAGTTAGAAATCTCAAATTCACACCAAGGAAAGCTTCAAAAATTTCCCTTGCTCACCGTCAATGGTGCCAACTTTCTCAACGCATATTTCACGTTTAAAATGTTATTTAGTTGCATTATAGCGTAAAAACACGTCGACAAATAAATTTAGAAAACTTCGGTGAGTACTGGGTCATTCGCAAGGAGGCAATCACAATTTCTACAGAAGCATTTCAATAAAACTAATTCTAACTAGATATATATATATGTATGTATATATGTATAAAGCAAATATCCAGAGAATCAGAATTTTATTGCAATTAGATAAAGTTTTTCACAATAGAAAATGCTAATAGAGACTGATAGATAGATAGAAAGAGAGAGGGAGAGAGAGAGAAGAAAGTGGTAGAGAAACAATGTCGCTTGTGGGATGCTTATAAGAGATGTGGTAGCACCTCAAATCCAAAGTGCTCGGATGAAGGCCGGAGCAGAGTTATAGAGGGACAGAGAGTTGCAGAGAAGGTGGAAGATGTCTGGAGTTGATGGAAGAGAGATGCTTCAATTGGGGGGCCCTGGGCCTTCTTTTATAGCTTTTATGGGGGGCAAGAAGGCTATTTAACCCCTTTATCTAGTGCAACAACTTTTGTTTGATGAGATTCGTTGATCGAGAGATCAACGGATCAGATATGGCCTCAACAACCTTCAAATTCACCTCTATCACATGGATTTAATCCCTAGATGACACGTGGTGCCTGTTGCGTCCATGGATCATGATCGCAAGGCCTTGCTTCCTCCTTGCATGCCCACTGCAATAATTTCTCTCAGTGTGCACACTTGCAAGGCTCTTTTTAGTGCCTGATCCTCAACTGTGAGATCAGACGGTTCGAGTGCACTCGCCTCACCTTTTTAATCTCACAAAATGCTTGGGATCGAGCATCCGACTGCTGTGCACTCTGATCACGCCACGTGGTCACACCTCTGCCCTTCGATCCTGCAATTTCTCCCATGCAAGCATTGCATCAATTTTGCGAAGCGCCGCTTGAACATGCATTGTGTTCTTACACACAAGCGCGAGAGCCAACGTGCTGCGTGAACGTTCTGATATATTTTGTTTGTTTCTATTTATAGTTATCCGACTGTGAGGGTGACGTGGCATGCTTGTGGTCGTTGGATGAAGATCTAATGGCCCACAGCATGTGAGGTGGCCTTCCTAGATGGGGCAGTGGTGAGGGAGCGGTAGTGATGGCGCCAAATGCGCCATCATGGCCGTCCATCTTCTTTTCCTTGTATATGGTGATGTAGACCTCCAATCGAGTTGATTTTTGCTCTGTTGGACTGCGATCGTCAATCCAGATTCATCCGTGTGGTTAGATTCTTCATCTGAGTCTCGAATCTTTGTCCTTTGGCTTTATCATCTTCATTCTTTTATGAACTGCACAAGGTGCCCTGGTTGTCTGATTGAGATGATTTTGGAAGCGTTGGACTCCCATCGTCGTTCTGATCAGATTTGTCCGATCTGATCTGACATCCATGGCTTTGAATCATATGCGACTAAAAATGAGATGATTTTAGGTCATAAAATGATGATATTATCTATATGACTAATAAACTAGCTATTACGCAAATTACGATGCCTATGAATGCATTATTCCTAAGTTGTGCTAGAATCTACCTTAATTCAGGTGATTTAGGTTACATGATTGCTGTGTAATCATGGTTGTAGGAGGAGGTGGTGGTGGTGGTGTTTGATGTGGTAGTGGTGGCAGAAGGAGGTTGTAGTTGTGGCCTAAGGTGGTGGTGTGGCGAGTGGCTGTGGAGGTGGGGGTGGTGGCAGGCGGCCATGGAGGTGGGGGTGGTTGTCGATGAGGTGGTGGTGAGGTGGTTATGGTGGTGGTAGCGGCACAAGGAAGGGAAGGTGGTCATGGTGGTGTCGGTGGTCTCCATGGTGCCGCAGTGGAACGATGAAGAGGAGGGGCGACGAGCACTTCTGAGGGGTGGGGATCGTTGGATGTCATTCACACGGTTGCCGACGAGAAGAGGGCCCTCGGAGTCGACGGAGAAGGTCGATAACATTGTGGGTCGAAGGAGGTTGGAGGAGGTTAGCTAAAGAAAGGAAGGGGAAGGAGTCAGGGTCGTGCTGGTATTTTTGTCTATGTTTTCTCGACCATTATATACTGAACGGTCGAGGAATGCATTCAAAAAATATCTTTTTGCTACCACGATTTTCTATGAGAATATCCTCGACCATTAATATGGAAACTGTCGACGATATTATTATTGTCGACTGTTATAAACGGCCAAAAATAGTCACAACTAGATATCTTAATTATGCTTGATTTTGTTTGACCATTATATATTTAACCATCGATGATTCTTTTATGATCAATCATTATAAATGGTCGACAATCATCGCAACTAGTGCATTAATTTCACACTTGACTTTTCTTGACCATTATATATTCAATTGTCAATGATGTCATTATCCTCGACCACTTATATAACGATGGTCGAGTAAATTTTTATTATCGACCGTTATAAACTGTAGAGAATGGTCTCAACAACCATGACTGTTTTACAGATGAGAAAGTTAATGACCGGACTTTTGGCAACTATTATAGTTAAAATGGTTGATAATACATTTATTCTCGACCATTACTTAAATGGTTGAAAATGTTCGTCATGAACGGTGCATTTTCTACTAGTGATATTTGAATATTAGATGAAGCCGTCTTCCTAGCATCAGAGACATATAAGGCATTGTGCCTTGCAACGACACTTGAAATAGAGGTAAGACTCATAGCTTGCTCTCTTATAGTTGGACCTCCTACACTTTTGTCGATATTGATCAACATGTTTTGATTCATCGCTAAAGTCCTCTTCTCTAAATTTAACAGCCTACTGGGACCTCTGCAATGATTTGAAGCCACAACTGGTAACCCTATTGAAAAAGAGTAGACAATTAAAAATTAATAAAGCTATTTAATTACATTTTATGTTAATATAAGTTTCAAATTACATGGTTCTTGAGTTTGCAAGACATTATCAAGTAAATTTGTTGCATCCTCTTGTTCTTTGGGGGTAACTAGTGGAGTAGTATTCAATATACTTGTTTCTTGAGTAACTCTACTTGTGTTAAGCATATTCTGACTCAATGTTGAAGTCCTCTTCTCTAATGGAAATAGTCTTGTATGACCTCCGCAGTGGGTTGGTGTCATGGGTGATGTTCCTATGCAAAAAACATTACACGATTAAAAAATAATGCAATTGTCTTGTTTCATTTAGAACTAATAAATATAAATTTAAAATTACCTGCTTCCTAAGTTTGAGACACATGATCCATCATATTTGTAACAACTTGAGGCGAATGTCATTGAGAGCTAATAGGTAACATTTTGCCTCTTTTCCCCTTATTTTTCATGAAGGGAAAGGGACCACCAGCCATACATATCATTGTCATCGCCAATAGAGAAATCATGAATGCCATAACTGCAGACAAAATATATAACAAAAAATAATAGTTGTAAAGTTAAATTACTAATGTCTACACATTTTACGTCTAAGATGATACCTTACATATTTACATTATTTAAAGCAAACATAATAATCCATTAAATAATTTAAAACAAAATAGATATTCTGGTTATGAGAGTAGTGTGTGATCTCCTTTTGACAAGAGGATGGTTCTTCTATATTTTCAATAAGATGTGGTGATGATATCTGTGGGGTTGATATTTGCAATTTATATTAAGGGATTGAGGAGGTAGATGGTTTATGTGTTACAGGATAAATTTCTAAAGAGGGGATCATTTTCTACCTGTTCTATCTATTTAATTTCTTTCATATAAACATTAGTTTTGTACAGCCCTTGGATAACATCTACAGCTGCTATAACTGATGATCATAGATACAAGAATCATTTGTTTCTTGGAAATGGAAAAATTTTATCTGGGCTTGGGTTGACACCTGCTACCCATGGGAACACAACTTATAGCTTGGTTGCTGCAAATGATGCTTTGATTAGTTCATCAGTTGCGCGATACAGTCCTTCAGATTGTGAAAGGCCTGAGTTATTAAAAAGGCGTAAACTGGTTGGAAGAATAATCCTTTGTGGGTATTCTTTCAATTTTATTTCTGGCAGTGCATCAATCAAGAAGGCTTCTAAGATGGCAAGAAAACTTGTTGCAGCAAGCTTTGTTCTTATGGTAGAAAATGCTTCCCCTAATATGAAATTCCATCCTATCCTTGTCAGCACTTCTAGGATTCTGATAACTGATGCCAATGAATCAAAGGATCTCATAGATTATTACAACAGTTCCACAAAAAGAGACTGGGTTGGGTGAACATCTAGATTTTTGTCATCAGCTAGTATTGGAGATGGTTAAGCTCCCATACTTTGCAAATCAGCACCTACGGTTGCCTTATTTTCTTCACGAGGACCAGATGTGAAGGCCTTCACTTTTTGAGATGTTTATGTGCTTAAACCAGATATCCTAGCTCCAGGCTATCTTATTTGGGCTTTCTGGTCACCCAATTGAATAGATGATGCAAACTATGTGGGGGAGGGATTTGCAATGGCATCTGGAACCAATATGGCATCTCCTCATATTGTTGGCATTGCAGCTTTGCTAAAGCAAAAGCATCCTAGATGGAGTCTAGCTGACATTAAGTCAGCCTTGATGACGATAGGCACAACACAGGATCATGGAGGTGGACCTCTTCTACCCCAACAATATTTGGACTTAGAAGCAAGTACTACTCTGGTGCAAGCAACACCATTTGATTATGGAAGTGGTGCTGTTGACCCAAGCGTTGCACTAGATCTTGGGCTTGTCTTCGATGCAACGTATGAGGACTATATCAAGTTCTTATGCTCAATACCCGATGTGGATTACCGAGAGATCCATCATTTAACAAGTTCATCTTGCCACATGAACTTGTACTTTAGTCCCTCCAAAATTTCACTTCATGGCCCAGTTGAGATGTCTGATTGTAGAATGTTCATCTCATTGTATTTCTACAATTTAGATGTTTCTTTTATTTACTTACCCTTCTTGTCATAACCCTACTATTGAAATTGTGTGTTTTCTATGTTAATACTTGATGTTGTACCTTTTATAAAATCATTAAAGTTTATTTTCAACAAAAAGGACAAAATAGAAGCTTAAATACCCCATAAAGCAAAGAACAAACATATATTACCAAGAAATGGGAAAAGATATAGCCCATATAAACTGCTAAAAAAACATTGCATGAATGGTTGAAAGTGTAGTTCATTCAAAAAACTACAATTTGGAGTGACAAGTTCCGTTGTATTTAAAGGTTTAATTCTTCCAAAAAATTAGCATAGTTTCCCCTATTTATGGGACATTTTCCAAATTCCTACACCTGCAACAAAAACCTATGCATGCATACCAGAAAAATATATATACATTTACGATGGGCACACCCCACTACCAACACAATAGGGTGAAAGCAGAAGAACAAAACAAGTGGGCACACCCCACTGCGGCGAATAGTAAAAACATGAAAAAAACAATGAAAAGAAAAACTAAGGCGTTTGCATCAAGGAAGATCATAAGGAACTCAAAAAGGGAATGAAAGAATGAAGATAAAGATGGATTGGATGTTTAAGTTTTCTTTGTTTTTTTTTTTGCTTTTAGGTTCGAAGTACCATGCCTTCTTGAGTTTGGTTTGTACTAAGTTTAAACTTTGTAGTCTATTTCTAGTTTGAACTTTATCCATTTCTAATAGTTAAGTAGGCTAAGGATATTATGCACCTTTTTGTTTAGTTCAAATTTATGAATATAATGTTTTCGTTTAATATACTTTTTTTCTATCCTTTATCATGTTAACAAAAATAACATTCCTGCTGAACTTATATTTTATGTTATTGGAGTTTAGAGGCTTTTTGAAATGGGGACGAAACAAAATTTTTTTACTATATATCATACTTATAATATCTCTTTTCAAATAGCTATTTTTATGAATTAATCTTGTAAAACATCAAAACGGGAGAGATTGTTAATTTAAAGTACAAAATTAATCAAATTTTGATGTTAACAAATTACGTTATTTTTGTTTAACTCTATATTTGAATGATCTAATTAGATATGTGAGATGCATGTATTACTAAATCAAGATGAAGATGTTTAAAGCAAATGTTGATTAGATCAAGGAAGCTCAAGGAAAAGAAAGCTAAAGGAAACTCAAAGAAGTCACAAGGATCAAACAATGTACACCAAAGACTTCAAGTAAAAAGGTATCCATTTTATTATTTTCTACAAGCTTGTACAAGAGCCAATGTACAACACTTAAATAATATATACAGATGTCATATTTCATTTATACACATACAAGTAAAAGTCCTTTTTACAACCATTTTCTTGAAGGATATCTTGTGAGTCAAAGGGATATCCCATTGGGATACCTACTAAAATATTCCACAAGATACCTATTATTTTTGACAACTGGGTTAACCCATGAAAATGGAGGTTAACCCTATTTGATAGATGGGATATTCTAACCTGGGTTAAAGGCACTTAATCCAAGATAAGTGATTCTTGGGTTCATGTGGGAAAAGAATTTTGGAGGGTTATCCCATGAATTTCCATAGGTTAACCCTTGGGACCCTATCCCTCCTACATCATTCCCAACCTATGTTGTTAGAGATAAATATTATCTTTACCCTTGTTAATATCCTATTAATTGAAGTTGTGTTCAAATGAATCTAGCTTTTCAATCATTTGACAATTTACATCAAAAAAAAAAAAAGGAAATGAAAAAAAAAAAAATGAATGTAACCTTTTCGGTAGAATCTGAATTCCTTGTTCCAATAGTTTTATGGTCATTTGCTATTTTTTCTATTAAATGAACATGTGCATGAGAAGTATTTAAATTGGTAATATTGGTGAAAGCACATACACAAAAATATGAATTAATTGAATAACCATGACTAACAATGTATGTTAATGCCATGCAATTAGTTACAAAAAATATCTGCCAAGTTTCATATCTAATAATTTGCTTAAGAGCTATTCATCACTAGAACTGATGTATTCAAGTAAAGTTTCATCCTCTCCTTCACTTTAATCTGTTTCAACTATCTCAAATGCATTGTCATCAACCTCATCGCCATCAACGAACTTAGGCTGAGCAGCACCTTGATTCAAATTGTGAATCTCGTCTTCACTGATTTTTAAAATTAGTTCATCTTCATCATAACTGAATTCTTCTTCATTCGATGCTTGTGTTACATCATTTGATAACTCACTTAGCTCTACAAGTTGGATGGGAACATCAAATATACGACGGTGTTCATGTTTCTGTACCACACATCACTGCGAACCATTCTTCCTATCTTCATGATAGTAGACTTATTGCACTTGCAAAGCTAATACAAACAAATCATCATTGTACCAGGTGCCATTCACCTTAATCGATGTGAGGTGACCTTCAGTCTTGACATTTGACAATCGACGACCTAAATCCCACCATTTGCATTTAAAGAGATATATCCGTTTGTCAAAAATGTATTGAAATTCAAGAATGTCAACAAGGATGCGATAAAAATCGATCATGCGATCTTCATGATTGCCCTGACACATGATTGAACTATTCTGACACTTTTGTTTGTGATTGCGTAGCTCCATGTGATATCTTACTCCATTGACAATGCAACCAATGTAACTCTTAATGTGTTTACCTAGACCACAAGCTAATGCATACAATGATCTTATTACATCGCTTGCTTCAACACCTGACGCATTATATATCAATTTCATCTACAATACACATTGCCTACAGTTATTAATAATATATATATAAACATTGCAAAATAATGTGACTTAAATTACCTTGGACTTAAACCATTCGACAAATTGTTGCTTTTGATGGGCATCAATGTTCGAAGTACTTTGTTGTTGAAGAATGCCTCGATGCTCCCTATTTAAATTAGGAGTACGTGATTACAACTTACGTAATTGAGCTATTATGAGTATGAATTTTTGTCAAACAACTCCATATATTCTTGTAATTCTTTGGAATTACTTAGCACAAACCATATGGCAAATTGCTTCTCTACATCCATTAATTGCACGTTATAATTTGTTGCCCCAATGACCCTTATCTTGTGACTGAATACATATAAAGGGTCAATTGTTTCCACATCAAAGTTCCTTTCTTGTCAGTTAAACCTTGCTCCTTGTCTCCAATATGCATAGAACACCATGTCAAGCATTTGTGCACAACATATGCTTCAGCAATTGAGCCTTCAGGACAAGCTCTATTACGTACAAATTATTTTAAAGTAGACAGGAACCTATGAAAATAAATTTAAACACTATTAAGTTACTTCAAATGCAATAGAAAAAGCATTCGACCTAGAGAATGTAATTATGGTACCTTTCGATAGGATGCATTTAGCAGAATACTACCGGTCCAGCAAGTAGTACCCCTCTTGGTAGGTGGATTGCAAGATGTACCATTATATCAAAGAATGTTGGTGGGAAAATCCTCTCAAGTTTACACATTAATGAAATCATCTCTCTTTACATTTTTCTCATATTGTCAACATTAACCTTCTACCTACAAATCTTAGAGAATATTAAGCCGAGTTATGAAATTAGAAAGAATATATCATTGCGAAGCAATCCACACAATCTGACTCCAAGAACACATTGCAATAGCACATGACAATCATGACTCTTTAGATCGGTAATCCTTCTGTCCATAACATTTACACATCTACCTATGCCAGAAGCATAACCATCTGGCATCCGAATTGCTTTAATGAATTCATAGAATTTTTTCCTTTTAGAAGGGCTCATTACGTAACAGGCAGTCAAAACATCAAATTTTCCATCACTTCGTTTCTTTAGATGTAACTCCTTCCTTATGTTCATGTCATGAAGGTCGAGCCTTGCTTTCAATGTGTCTTTTGATTTCCCATCAACATCTAAAATTGTCCACAGAACATTTTCTAAGATATTCTTCTCTATATGAATAATGTCAAGGTTATGTCTCAATGCTAATGTATGCTAATATGGAAGTTCAAAGAAAATTGATCTCTTCTCCAATTGTGATCTTCACTTGGCCATCAATGCTTTCTCATTGAAAAATGCTTTCCATGTAAACATTTGGCAAATTATCTACCAGTTGTAGCAGTCCTTCAGCTGCAATGTCTATAGTTATTGTTCGATTTTCAATTTTCCCATCAAACTTCTTACTTTTTCTACAATGGTGGTCAATCAGGGGAAACAACGACAACTTGTGTATCCAATTTTTGAACGAAGTCTCTTTGATGGAGTTTGGCCCATACATATAGGACATGACTTGTATCCCTTGGTCTGGCAACCTGACAAGATCTCATAAGCTGGAAAATCATTAATTGTCCACAATAGAACTACATGCATGGTAAATCAATCTTTCTTCACAGCATCAAATATTTGTATTCCATTATCCCATAGTTACCTCAACTCCTCGACAAGAGGCTGTAAGAATACATCAATATCCATACCAGGTGCTTCTAGTCCTGGTATCAATAGAGACATCATATAATAGTTAGGCTTCATGCACATCCATGGTGGAAGGTTGTACGTTAATAATATCATGAGCCACATGCTATATCATTGACTAAATGTACCAAATGGATTGAACCCATCAGATGCCAGTGTAAGATATACATTTCTACCAACCTTTGCAAACCACGAGTAATATTTATTGAACTTCTTCCATGTTTTTGAATCTCTAGGATGGGAGATAAACTTGTCATCAACTGGCTCAGTTTTTTTGTGTCTATCCATATAGATAGCTATCTTAGAAGACTAGAATAAATGTTGCAACCTTGGCTTCAAAGGAAAATATCACATAACATTATGTGGCACTGGCTTATCTTGTACCTCGATGTTCCGCATTTTGAGCATACAACCACTTTATCATTATCCTTCCAAAACAACACGCAACCATACTTGCACACATTGATCTTTTGCTGACCCATTCCCACCTCCTTCAAATACTTACAAGCTTCATAAGAGTGTATTGACAAGTGAGAATGGGCAGGTTTAAATATGCGTTCGTTGTAGTAACGCCTCAATCGCTCGTCAACAAATAAAATTTATTACTCGAATTTAAGTCTGAGGTCAAACACAGGGAGCAAGTATTGCATTCATGCACTAATCTCATTGTATAAAATAAATGAGCATAAGAAATTGAGCAAAGTAGAGATTTTCAATGAATACTAACCTGTCACATTAGTTATTCAATGTATTTCAAGAATGTGGATAAAAAGAAAAACGAATAAAAGACAATGGTGATTTGAATCACCACTTATATCCTCTAAAGTTTAAGCATGCATTCAACCATCAATTATCTCAAATAAACCAATAGTAGCTTGAATGGTACAGTGCCTCAGATGATAGGCTTAGCAATCAGACATCTTAACAGAAGGCAAGCACAAGCCTTCTCTTCTTCTTCAGAACCTCTTCTCCTTCTTTCTCTCAGAGGCACAGCAACCTTCTTCTTTTCCTTTGTCTTTCTTCCTTTCTCTTTCAGTCTTTTCTTTCTTCTTCTTTGGCTTCTACCTTCCTTCATAGTATGGCACTTCTTTCTTATCCTCTTCATGCACAATGCAACAAACCCTTCGAATTTTTTTGCCAAGTGTATGAATCTCTCGGAAGCAAAATCCCCTTAACCCCATGCCCTCTCTCACTCCTTTGGGTTTCCACCTCTTCCACTCCTTCATAAGGCTATGCACGATATCGGGTTATCGGGCACATGCACACCTGGGACCAGGGATGCCTGCAGTGGGTAGAAGCTGAGGTGTGCAAGCTTAGGCAGGTAATCTGATCGGACCAAAAGCACGTGCAGAGTGTCACAAGTAAGGTGAGTGAGGGTAGCAAGGGACCTCACCCCCCTGTGACTTAAGGCAACAAGCCGGTGTCACTTTTCCAATTTATGTGCTGATGTGGTTGCACTGGTTTCTGAGGTGGGACTAAATGTTCGACCATCTTCGTGCAGCAGTAGCGGCTAAAGCTGCTTTGCCAATTGGAGCAGTCACTAAGGGAAGAACTCCCAATTGAAGACCTACTTCAAAGCCTGGAGACTTTTTGCACTCTTTGGATGTATCACCAGGAGTTGTAAGTGTTGAAGAGCGAGCTTAGAGCTTGCTCAAGTAGCTCTGCCAATGGCGTCTGAAGGATTGTACCTAAAACATGAAATGTGGGATAAAAGGCCTGGTTAAAAGGTTCAATAGCATCGCAATGAGGTGAGGAAGTGAACGGCAGTGTCCGTAAGGTGTGAGAGCACGTGAGGTGGCCGAATGGTGACGGAAAGTGAAGTGCGAAGGTGCAGTGTTCGACAGAGGTTGTGAGTGGGTGAAAGGTGGAATAGTTATGGGGGTTTTGTGTGGAAAGGCGAGGTGGAGATCATGGGTTGGTCGGCGAGTTGAATGGTGGTTTGTAGAGGTGAGGTGGACTTGTTGGAGGAGTGGCCGAAGGTGACGATGATGAAGGTAAATGATGTGTTGAGGGATCAAAATCAAAGGATAAATAGAGGAGGAAGAGTAGGGGAGACGAGGGAGCGCTGGAACCTAAAATTATGGGCGAAGGAGGTAGGAGCAATGTTGGCTGTGGTTGGTCAGCGCCGTGGAAGAGAGGTTCTCCAGTGGGGGATGGCGAAGACAAACGAGAAGGAACAGCTCCTGATTTGGCCATCGAGAAGAGGACGAAGGAGACGAAGATATTGGTGCTCTTAAGTTGATGGTTGGGAGGCCAGAGATGACGGAGGAAGAGGCTCGTCGAAACTACGGCGGAGATGGCTGGGGAAGGAGTTTGAAAAGGGTTTTTGGGCCAAAACCTAGCTGAGAAGATGCGAAATGCAATAGGGGTTATTTTATAGACCATAGGAAGCCTTCCCAAGCTTGGAAAGAAGCTTCCAAGCTTGGGAGGTTCATGCAAAAAGGAAACACAAACCTTTGAAAGGTTTGCATGACCTTTTGGGAAAGAAGTAGAGCTCAAGATGTGGTTCAAATTGAAGGCAATTTCACAAGGAATCCCTATTTCAATTTTGGGAGAGATTGATTGATAATCAAGCAAGAAATCCTTGTTCAAAATGTGATGGAGAAGGTTCAACCTTCCAAACATGGAGTGAGGACCTGCGTGCAAAGAATATGATGAAGTTAAGGTGCTCTTTGCAAGGAATTCAAAATGCTAAGAGACTGAATGAGATAGAAAGAGTCTGATTGGACTAAAATGCAAACTTGGTTAAGATGATCTCAGACTGGGTCCAAATTTTGGTACAAACCTAATTTCGACCAAGAAATCCAATGGTGAAGTTGGATTTAGATTTTGACCATGTTTGGTTGGGTAATTTATGCAAAAACCTAAATTATGGCAACTGTCTGTCTTAGACTTTCTTTTAGGTCAAATTGGGTTCTAATGGTCAAATCAAGGATAGCAAACCCTAGAGAATATTTTTCTATGATTTTTAGAGGGTTTATGTGAATTTTGTCCTGACTAGAAGCTCTGTAGATTAAGTAGGTCTATTTTTAGGGTTTCAGATTTCATTTAATTCCAGAAATGTGTGAAAACCTATTTCTATCTACACGAACCCACTTGTTAGATATTTAAGACCATTTGACCTTTGATTAACCCTTGAGAAATACAGTAATTGTTCTATAATTGAGATATGTTGTTAAAACTGTAGTTTTACACCTATTTTCTTATTATTCTCTCAGAATGGATTTGCGGTGAATTAGGGTCCTCTGGCGGTTTTGTAGGAGCATTTATTCCTTGATTATGACTAATTAAAGCTAGATATGGCTGATGACTACGTTATCATCATACCCCCATGACTAACTTTTGTGAGTCCCTTAATAAAAATCTCATGGAATTTACTAAAATTCTAGACCATGCCTTTTTATGCTCAGATTTCTGATGTGTGCTTTCTTTTGTAGATTAGGTCAGAATACTAACAATAGGCCTAGAGGTACTCAAGTACCAACCAAGATCCGAACCTGACCAGCTTTAGCTTCAGTCTGCCGCAAAGGTTTCTAGGGCCCACATAAACTAACTTAAGGTTCATTGAAATCCATGGTTAAAGCACCCAGGCTTAAAACATGGTTAGTCCAGGTTTAGTTTGCAGTGCATTTTTATAAGAGATAGGTAGAAGATTGTTTGCCCTTTTAGGAGAGTTTTCTCTCTCTCTTTCTTCTTATTTCTAGCTTCAGATTGGCTTTACAACATGGTCTGTATCGGATTCCTAGGTCCTACCATCAATCCTCGCAGGGTCCCTGGCTTTCGATGCTTCGAAATAACACTGCCCAAGGAAACCCCCAAAACCCTAGCTTTCGACACTTAGAGATAGTGTCGTCCATGGTGTTCTTTAGCTAAATTCAGCTCCTGGCAATCAACATTTCGGGATAATCCCGCTCATGGCACCTAAATCAGTACAAGGTGCTTACGTAACCCCAGTAGGATATTTAGATATCCTAGGAGACAAGCACGGAGGAGACGATATGTCATTGCGCATCTTTGAGGGAAATTTCCCAACTCTCTGTGTTGGGAACTCATCCAAATCAACTTGTGTTGATAAGCCGCTCCTAATCTAGGTAGCTTTCTTAGAATAGAATTAATGCATTTGCGTGATTTTGATTATTAAGCTCACTAATCCAGACTGTGTGTGGATTAGCATGCTTAGGTTATCGAGTCCCACAAACCAGAGGTCAGTTAACGATGCTGAATAATCCCTAATCCTTAGACCTAATACTTAAGCTTCGCATTTTCCTCAACCTCTTGAGGACTATCCAAATCTTAACGGATACTTAAATTTTTAAGCCTAAACACAACCCAAAAGGCCTAAGATCAGCACTCATACTAATCTTCACATCTCTTAGCACTTTTTGACTTTTATTTCTTTCTTTCAATTTGGTCTAGAACTAAAATAGATTCCATAATCTTTTACTAATGACTAACTCTTTTATTTCAAATTATTACTCCTTTTTGACATTTAAATCATCTCTTCCTCCTTAAGAATGATATGCATATAATTCTCAAAATTTCCTACCCTTTCTCCATTTTCTTGTTCTTTTTCTATTTTTTTGGTTTTTTTTTTTGGAATATGTATTTTTTTGTGAGAACCATTTAGAACTTTGAATTTTTATGTGTTTGCACTTTAACACCCCCATGCCTAAGTTTTGCAATGTCCTCATTGTAAATCGGAAGGTATGAAACTAGTTTGGGTTCAGGGATTAGAACAGGATAATCAAGTGGGCGAATGGGTCGGGATGACTGTTGTGGATGATTTCAAGCTCCGGTACAAGTACCAGAGGTGGAGTCGACTGTTCTAATGGACGAACCCTAAAGTGCAATATGAGTTCAGCAAAAAGACGTGTCAAAATGGTTTTGGGTTTTTCATGAAAATGATGGGTTGCCTCCCATTAAGCGTTGAGTTTAACACCATCAGCCAGGTGCAATAAGCTTAAGGAGAATGGAGATCAAAAGATACCTCAACCAAATTTGTATCAGTAAGTTCAATGAACGACTTGAGTCACTGCCTATTCACGATCAAATGTTCAGAATCAAGGTTGGGTTGACTGATTTCGATGACTCCATTTCCAAAGATTCGTCTTACCAGGAATGGTCCAGTCCATTTAGATTTGAGTTTGCCTGCGAAGAGTTTGAGCTTGGCATCAAAGAGTAAGACTTTCTGACCATGGTAGAAAGATTTTCGTACAATGTACCAATCATGAAAGGCTTTGACCAGCACTTTGTAGACATGCGATTTCTCGTATGTGTCATTGTGTAGCTCCTCGATCTCGCTCAATTGCAACCGATGGTGTATTCTAGCCTTCATCAAATCCAGATTACACTTCCGTACTACCCAATAGGCCTTATGCTCCATCTCAATAGGAAGGTGATATGCCTTTCCGTACACTAACCTGAAGGGAGACATGCCTAATTGGGTCTTGTGGGCGATCCTAGAGGCCCACAAAGCTTCCGGAAGGCGAGTAGACCAGTCCTTCCTATCAGGTTGAATAGTGACCTAAAGGATCTTCTTGATGTCTCGATTTGACAGTTCTGCCAGTCCATTAGTCTGGGGGTGGTAAGCAGTCGAGATACGATGCGACACCCCATATTTTTTATCAGGGACTATAAGTGCACATTATTGAAATGAGACCCGACATCGCTGATGATGGCCTTAGGAACCCCAAATCTTGTAAAGATCTCTTGGATAAATCGGAGGACAACTTTATGATCACTAGTTCTTGTAGGGGCAGCTTCGATCGATTTGGAGACATAATCAACAATGACTAGATTGTATTCGAAGCTGTTGGATCTGGGAAAGGGTACATGAAATTGATTCCCCATATGTCAACGATTTCGCACACAATTATTGGGCTGGAGGACATCATATCCCACAGGCCCATGTTGCCAAGGGTCTGACAACGAGCACATGCCCTACAATACATTTGTGCATATTTGAACAACATGGGTTAGAAGAACCCACACTGGAGAATTTTCGCTGCGGTTTTACACTGAGAGAAATGGCCACTACAAGCCTGGTCGTAACACAATGAGATCACGTCATTGACCTCCTCATCAGGAATGCATCTTCGGATAACTTGATTGTTGCCAATGTGGAGGAGATATAGTTCCTCCCAAACTTGGCCTCGGAAATCAGCTTGTCCTACCTAGAAGTCATCCAATCTGGTAGGACTTTCCCCATAACCAAGTAGTTCACTATATATGCAAACCAAGGGAGACCATGGATGGATAGTAAATGTTCATCCAGAGAATGCTCGGTGATCGGACCAAATGGGTCGATGATTGAAGAAGGAAGACGGGAGAAATGGTTAGCTACCATGTTCTGTTTTCCCTCCTTGTCATGAATCTCAAGATCAAATTCTTGCAACAGCAATATCCAATGGATTAGTCGAGGTTTCATGTCCTTCCTTGCGAGTAAGAGCCTCACAGCGGTGTGATCTGAGTAAATGATGACATGGGAACCCAGAAGATAAGATCTGATTTTCTCCAAGCCAAATACTACAGCTAACAGCTCTTTTTCAGTAATTGTATAGTTATGCTGAGCCTCGTCCAATGTCTTGCTGGCATAGTAGATGACCACAAGTTTTTCGTCAACTTTTTGATCAAGCACCGCACCGACTGCGTATAAAATGCATCGCACATGATCTCAAAGGGTAGAGACTAGTCAGGAGATTGCAAGATTGGTGCTTGAGTAACTCGATCATGTACACTTTCAAATGCATGTGTGCACTCATCGGTAATCTCAAAAGGGACATCCTTTGAGAGAAGATTAGTCAAAGGGCACTCGATTTTTGAGAAATCAGGAATAAATCGATTGTAAAAATCGATGTGCCCCAGAAAGGATCAGATGTCTTTGACCGAGCTAGGTATAGGGAGTTTAGAAATGAAATTCACCTTGGCTCAATCAACTTGGATGCCATTTTCAAAGACGAGGTGGCCCAGGACAATTCCCTCAGGAACCATGAAATGGCTCTTTTCCCAGGAAAGAACCAAGTTCATGTCGATGCACCGCCTGAGGATTTGGACCAACTATAGGAGGCAATCATCAAACGATTCCCCAAACATCGAGAATTCATCCATGAAGACTTCAAGGTATTCACCGACCATATCTGAGAATATGGCAAGAATGCACCACTGAAAGGTAGCGAGTGCATTGCAGAGACCAAAAGGCATTCTACGGAATGCATACATTTCATAGGGATAGGTGAAGGTGGTCTCCTCTTGGTCCTCAAGATTGATAGCCACATGATTGTAACCGGAGTACCCATCCAAAAAGCAGAAGAATCGATTTCCTACTAGTTTCTCGTGTATCTGACAAATGAACGGTAGTGGGAAATGATCCTTCTTCATGGAGGCATTTAGTCTTCAATAATCAATATAGACTCTCCATGAGTTAGCTATACGGGTTGGTATAGTCTCTCCGATTTCAGTCGTAATGACAGTGAGTCCTACCTTTTTGGGCACAACCTAGATTGGACTCACCCAACTATTATCGGAGATCGGGTAGATGATACCTACATGCAACCACTTGATCTCTTTTTTCATGACCTCTTGCTGATTAGGATTCAAGCATCTCTGCATTTCACGGGATGGTTGTGTGCCCTCTTCGGTGTAGATGTGATGCGTGCAATAAGAAGGGATGATGCTTATCAAGTCATCAAGAGTCCACCCAATGGCACTTCGATGCTGCTGGAGAATAGAAATCAGACGTGTCTTTAGATCAGAGGCAAGTTGGGAATTGAGAATCACAAGAAAGGTCTGATCGAACCCCAAGAAGACATATTTCAATTGATCAGAAAGAGGCTTCACTTCCATAACAGGGTTATCAGCAGTAGTGGGTGGTTTAGGGTGAGGTTCAGGAGCAATGATAGGAGCTGAAGGTATCTCTAGGGCTAATTTAGGATCCTCTAAGTGTGGGTTTTGATCCTCTTGTGATTGATCATTATAGATAAGCAGGTTTTCCTCAACACTTGGGTCGTTAACCATGGACTCAATGTCACAAATTTGCTCAATAACCCCACAATTAATTCCTCCTTGGGCCTTAAAGATATAGATCTTTAGTGTCCTACTCTCAAATTTTAACTACAATTGAAGTTGGCTCTGGCTGTGGCCAGAAAAGGTCTCCCCAAAATAATTGGTGTGTTCTTCAAGTTCTTAGGCGCATCCATGTCTAAAACTATAAAATCCATGGGGAAGTAGAAATCACGTACCCTAACTATGACATCCTCGAGAATTCTTTTAGGTGACTTAATAGATCGATCAACCAACTGTAATGTCACCTCTGTTGGTTTAAGCTCAGATTCATCAAGGTGGTCAAGTAGGGATGTAGGTATTAGGTTTATGAAGGCTTCTAGTTCTACTAATGCATGATCAAATTGAATATCACCGATTGTACAGGAGATCAGAGGGGTACCGGGATCTTTTGCCTTAGGCGGGAGTTTACTCAAAATGACGGAGCTGGCTTACTCTGATAATACGATCGGGCTCCCACCTTTGGTTCGCAGCTCACTCTTTGGTGTACATATATCTTTCTGGAATCTTGTGTAAGCTGGTACGTGGCAAATTGCATCCATCAACGGGATGTTTATTTGGACCTACCTAAAGAGCTTGACCAAGTCCTCCTCGAGAGCCACAGGTTTGGGTTTCTTCTTTCCCTTGGTCAAGGCCTCGGGAAATTGAACCTCTGTAGGTTCCTCTTGAATTGGTCCGTGTTCTTGATCTAGGATAGGAGTATCCTGAATGACCAACCTAGGGTTAGGTTTTGAACTACAAGGCTGAGAGTGGCTTAAGTAAGGTTGTTCCTGAGTTGTTTTGCCACTATGGGTTCTAACAGAGTTTAGTTCTGCCTGGTTTTGAGTTCGGTTAGGCAAAAGTGGTGGTTGCTGCTGATAACCCGTGTATGATGTCGAAGCCTCCATCTCGTCGGGTGATGGGGTAGAAGGGGCCTGATAGACGTAGTGAGCCTGGCCCTGAGTCGGGTTCATAATGCTCCTCTGGTTCGGCACGTTATTTGGAATGGGAAGAGGTTGCAAAGGGAGTGCACCAGGTTGGCAGGGATTTGCCATTTGGGCGAGTTGATTGTGAACCTCTGTGATCTCGTCATTGTGCTATTTTTGCATAGTCACATTCGTCTTTTGAATGTCTGGCAAAGTCTGAAGGATAAGAGTCATTTGATCTTCTCGAGTTGGCCCGGTTTGGTAAGTTGGGTTGGGTCGAGGCTGAGGTGGATGATATGGACAAGAAACTTGTGGTCGGGGCCGATATTGAGGTCTCTGATTTTGATTATTCCCTAACCACATGAAATTAGGATGATTACACCATCCAGGGTTGTAGGTGTTTGAGAAAAGATTGTTTTGGATGGCGTTGAGATCCTTGCAGGTCTAAGGAACCTCAAAGAAATCATTTGACGAGGGTTCAGAGTTCCCACAACTAGAGTAGGTGGATCCAGAGTTTCCTTTGAACCCTAGATCAATCGGGGGTAGGTATGGATCTTGAGAAGGTCGATGATAGATGTTGTGCATAGCCTCCCTCCTAGAGGGTGGTTGTGCGAATGGGTTTTGCGCAGAGGTGGCTCGCTGCAGATGTCAAGTTAGCTTATCCACCTTCTTCTCAATGACAGAGACCTTGTCCAGATGACTGGCCATTAACTCCAAGTCAATGGAAGTGGACAAACCCTGCATCTCATGTGCTCCTCGCGGATTCGTCAATGCACGGGCAGTCGTACAATTGAACATGCCCATGGATTCATTGTTGATGGAGTTCTGGCACATGTTCTAGAGAATCTCTCACATGGTGTCTTCATGTTGACCCATGATGTTTCCTCCACAGGTCACATTAACGAACAATCGAATATCCTCACGAACAAGATTGGAACAAGATTGGACTTGTTCCCATTTAGGAACTCCTTGGTGGGGGCACTTTCGCATGAGATCTAGAAAGCGATCCCATGCCTCATGAAGCGGTTCTCCTACTTGCTGCGTGAAATGTGTGATCTGGTGCTGCAGAGCATTTGTCTGACCAATAGGGAAGAACCCTTTTAGGAATTTGGATTGTAGTTCAGCCCAAGTGTTGATTGGACGAGTCATATTTTGGTACCAGTGAGTGGCCTTGTCCATGAGGGAGAAGGAAAACATTTTCATGAGTAAGATATCATGATTCTGAGCTTCTGACCCAATGGTCTAATCTAGATGCTTGAGTTGCTTGATATGCTGGAAGGGATCTTTGAAATTAAGCCCATGGAATTTAGGATTAACATAAATCGTGTTGGGTTTGAGTTTATTATCATGACCTCAAGCCAGGATTTGGACTCGAGGTTCAATCGCCACCGCAGTGAGATTGTAATGATCTTTCATCATAGGGCATTGCAGTAGATTCATAAAGGCTTGGAATAGATCGTTTAGGTGTTGATTCTAATGCTAGAGATTGTTTTCTTCTTTTGCTGGTTGTTCCATGAGTATGGATGAAGGAGATCTAGGCTCAGATGAATCAGAAGATGTGTCAACGTTGTCGGGTGGTTGCACAAACAGGGAAGTCAAGGCTTGGCCTCAACGGGAGTGAATAGCTAATGGAGGCCTCAAGAGTGGTCTTAAGGACCTCCTCCCAAACAAGCACTGATGGAGTAGACGTGGAATAGAAGGTGCAATGGACCCAATCAAGACACCTAAAGATTTTTGGATGGCTGTAGAGGCTTGGGGCGGATGATGCCCCTAGATCAGAAAGTTGTCCACCTGAGAATTACCTGGACATCCAGGAAGGGAGAGTCCTGCAAAAACCCCTACATGGTAGAGCACCCCACGGGTTATAGGGTTTTCCCCACCTGACCTTCCTTGTCACTGTTGATCCAAGTAGACCAGAATGGTGACTTGACCACTTAAGTCTACCAAATTTTAAGTTTAGAGAGTGGGTGCTTAGGATTTCACTTGAACTTTATGGTATTTTTGTGCAAGGTGACCTAATTTGAAGATTGGTTGACCCCATAAGGTGGGTCAACTTCACCTATTTGTCCTTTGAGATTACTAGGCCCGCTTTTTAAGATTCAAGTGAGATTTAAAGCCTGATTTTAAGGTTTGCTCGATTAGGTAAATTCAAAGTCTAGGCACACACTATTTGGAAAGGTTGATTCTTTTTTTTTTAAGCAAGTGTGTCTCTAAAACCCTGAGATGGAAACCCTAGTTGGTCTAATTGGTCCAATTAATTGATTCCAAATGTGGTATCTAGGGCTAAAGCAAGAAGGTGTTAGCCCTAGACACCTTAAACCTCAAGTAGGTGCAAGAATTAGGGTTAGGATGCCCTACTAACCCTCTTTGAATTAGATATCTAAGGTAACTAGATATCTAAGTCAGATGTAACTATCAGGATGCCCTACTAAGCCTCACCTCTAGGAATCAGATCTTAATACCAACAATAGACCTAGAGGTACTCAAGTACCAGCCAAGATCCATACCTGACTAGCTTTTGCCGCAGCTTGCCGCGAAGGTTTCTAAGGCTTGCAGGAACTAACCTAAGGTTTTTTGGACCCAGCGGTTAAAGGACCCATGCTTGTAACATGGTTAGCCCAGGTTTATTTGCTAGTGCATTTTTGTAAGAGAGAGAGGAATGGAAGAAAATTTTTATTTGTGGAGATCTTTCTCTCTTTTTCTTTTCATTATATTTTTCCTTAGATCCAACCTCGGATTGTCCCTAAACACATACTGTATTGGATTCCTTATCCCCACCATCAATCCTCGCAGGGTCCCTGGCAATGAATCCTTCGAGATAGCATCGCCCATGACAACCCACAAAACCCTGGCTTTCGACACTTTGAGATAGTGCCGCCCATGGCGTTCTGTAGCTAAATCCAGACCCTAGCAATTGACATCTCGTGATAATGCTTCCCATGGCATCTGAATCAGCACAAGGTGCTTACGTGCCCCCGGTAGGATATTTAGATATCCTAGGAGACAAGCACCGAGGAGATGATATGTTATTATGCATCTTCGAGGGGAATTTTCCACCTCTCCATGCTGGGAACTCGTCTAAATCAACTTGTGTTTTCGAGCCTTTCCTAATCTAGATCTTAGGATCATTTTCAGAGCAGCATAAATGCTTTTGGCATGATTTCATATTTAAGCTCACTGAATCAGACGGTGTGTGATTTTTTGGTGTTTAAGTCACCGAGTCTTGCAAACCAGAAGTCAGTTAATGGGGTCGAATACTACCTAAGCCTTAGACCTAATACACAAGCTTTGCATTTTCCTTAACCTCTTGACTACTATTCCGGATCTTGACAAGTATCTCAGTGTTTAAATCTCAGAACAGATCTAAGATGCCTAAGGTCGATATTCTCCACTAATCCCTTAAGTTTTACCCTTCTAGGTCTTAATTCATCATTCCATCCAACCTAGAAGTTAGGTAAGTTCCATATCATTTTGAAGGGACTTAATTTCTTCCTTTATCTTTTTGCTCCTTTCTTTTCTTTTCAATTTTTCCTCCCTCCTTTTTCTCATTTTCCTCTTAAATGACCCTTATTCAACCTCCATTTGTTTTTATGTGTGAAATCCTTTTGTGAGATTTGATTTTCATGGCATTCTGCACTTTAATATTCCCCCAAGCCTATGATTTGTAATGTCCTCATTGTAAATTAGGTGGGTTCGAGTTCAACTTAGATTGTACATTAAAATAGGTTCAAAGAGCGGGTGGATGGGTCGGGGTGACTGTTGCGGACGATTTCAAGCTCTGGTACATTACCAGAGGTGATGTCGACTGTTCTAATAGATGAACCCTAAAGTACAATATGATTTCAGCGAAGAGATATGTCAAAAGGATTATAGGTTTCTTCAAAATTTGACGGGTTGCCTGCCATTAAGTGCTAAGTTTAATGCCATTAGCTGGGTGCAATAAGCTCAGGGAGAATGGAGATCGAAAGATAACTCAGCCACGTTCAGGTCAGTGAGCTCGACGAACGGTTTAAGTCTCTGACCGTTCACGACAAAAGGTTTAGAGTCATGGTTGGGTTCATTAATTTCAATGGCTCCATTTCCAAAGATTTTTCTTACCAAGAAAGGTCCAATTCACTTAGATTTGAGTTTTCCTGGGAAGAGTTTGAGCTTGGCATTAAAGTTTAGGACCTTTTGGCCAGGGTGGCAAGTGTTTCACACAATGTGCCTATCATGGATGGCTTTGACCCGCTCTTTGTAGATACTCGAGTTCTCATACGCGTCATTGCATAGTTCATCGATCTCTCTCATTTTCAACCGGCGGTATATTCCAGCCTTCAGATCCAGATTGCACTTCTATATTGCCCATTAGGCCTTATGCTCCATCTCTACGGGAAGGTGACACGTCTTTCCATACACTAATCTGAAGGGAGACATGCCTAATTGGGTCTTGTGGGTGATCCTATAGGCCCACAAAGCTTCTGGAAGGTGAGTAGACCAATCCTTCCTATCAGTCCGAACAGTGACCTAAAGGATCTTCTTAATCTCTTAATTCGACAGTTCTACTAGTCCATTAGTCTAGGGGTGATAAGGAGTTCAGATCCGATGAGACACCCCATACTTCTCAATCTTGGACTGGAAGTGCACATTATTAAAATGAGACCTACCATCGCTGATGATGGCCTTAGGAACCTCAAATTTGGAAAGGATGTTCTCCTAGATGAATCGAAGAACAACTTTATAATCACTAGTTCTTGTGGGGACAGCTTCGATCCATTTAGAGACGTAATCAATAGCGACCAAGATGTATTCAAAGCTGTTAGATTAGAGAAAGGGTCCCATGAAATCGATTCCCATATGTCAAGTATTTCGCACATAATTATTGGGTTCAAGGGCATTATATCCTATGGGACCATGTTGTCGAGGGTCTGACAATGAGCGCATGCCCTACAATACATTTGTGCATCTTTGAACAATGTGGGCTAGAAGAACCCACACTGGAGAATTTTCATTGTAGTTTTACGCCATGAGAAATGGCCACCGCAAGCCTGGTCGTGACAGAATGAGATCATGTCATTGACCTCATTGTCAGGAATGCATCTCCGAATCACCTGATCATTGCCAATGTGGAAGAGATATGATTCCTCCCAAATATAGTACTTGGCCTTGGAAATCAACTTGTCTCACCTGGAAGTCGCCCAATCTGGCAGAACTTTCCCTGTAACCAAGTAGTTTACTATATTAGCAAACCAAGGGAAACCGTGAATGGCTAGTAGATGCTTGTCTAGAAAATGCTCTATGATAGCACTAGACGAGTCGATGATTGAAGAAGAAAGATAAGACAAATGGTCAACTACCATGTTATGTTTTCCCACCTTATCACGAATCTCGAGTTCAAATTCTTGCAACAGCAAGATCCAATAGATTAATCGAGGTTTCGCGTCCTTCTTCCCAAGTGCCTCACAGCGGTGTGATCTGAGTAAATGATGACACGGGAACCCATAAGATAAGATCTAAATTTCTCTAAGCCAAATACTACTAGCAACAGCTCTTTCTCAGTAACCCTGTAGTTACACTGAGCCTCATCCAATGTCTTGCTAGTGTAGTTGATGACCACAGGTTTCCTGTCAACTTTCTGCCCAAGAACCGCCCCCATTGTGTAGTCAGATGCATCACACATGATCTCAAAGGTTAGAGACCAGTCAAGGGATTGTAGGATTGGTGCTTGAGTAACTTGATCATGTAGGCTCTCAAATGCGTGAGTGCACTCATCGGTGATCTCGAAAGGGACATCCTTTGAGAGAAGATCAGTCAAGGGGCACGTGATTTTCGAGAAATCGGGAATGAAATGATGGTAAAAACTGACGTGCCCTAGAAAAGAGCTGTTGTCCTTGACCGAGCTAGGCATGGGTAGTTTAGAAGTCAAATTAACCTTGGCTCAATCAACCTAGATGCTGTTCTTAGAAACAAGATGACCCAAGATGTTGAGTCCATTTTTAAAGCACTATTGTTACGTCTAAGTTAACTTTATTCTTACATTTTATGTTTGTTAATAACTACATTATGTCATAGAATGATTACATGCATCATTACTTAAGTTTACAAATATTCTATTGCATTTTATAACTTATTGTATATAAATAATTATTTTATAAAATAAAACCTCCTCTTGCACACACGCACGGCCAGCCACCGCCCCCCCTCCCCATGCACCACCTTCCCCTTGAATAATTCCCATCCCTTATACTAATGCACTACCCACTCCACACTGATCTTTTCTCCAACCGCAGAACAACCCTTAGGAGATATCTTCTCTCTCTTGGCGGGGGGATAGCCTCTGATTCTCATTCTCTGCCGTGAAGGACGCGAGCACCATGGATCCAACGTACACTGTGGCATAGACATTCTCCACCATTCCCTTCAACCCACCGTCCCTTCATCAACTCTGCGGCATGCATGGTGACAGCGTGCATGCCTCCATGACTACCAGCACCACCACCTAAAACCATCGTCATCCTCTCCTTCCTTCTTCCCTTTTCCACCCTCGGCCTGAACCTAACTCCACATCCACCACCACCAACGCCAACCCAACGACCCATCATCTTCTCACCGTAGCCACCTGCATGACCTATTGCACCTCCTCCAACATAGCCATCCTCAACCTCCTGGCAACTACTCTTCCTCTTTGCTTTCTTCTTCTTCCTCGCCTACCTTCCCCTGTCACTTGAAGAAGGAACCCAAACAACAACCCACCACCGGTGCTCACAGCCACCACTGTCGGCTACGTCTCTCGCTGCCAACATCTTCCGATCGCTCGCCTTACTGCCGCCAAGACACCTACGTCAACCGCACGACCACCAAGCCATTCTCGACCTCCCACTAACATCCGTCCGTCGGTGGCTCCACCCATTCCGACCGACCATCGTCAGGCAGCACTCGCCTACGTTCCACCACTGATACGAAGGCCTCGACTCCGCGCACCGCCATCGGGCTTCAGTCGGCTGGCTGCCACTGCTCCACGGGCGTGAAGAAGAGAGAAGGGAATTACTCTGTTTCCCTTCAAATTAAAATTTACGAACACTGCCATTGTCAAACCTTTATTTTTCTAATTTGTTTAATTAATTAAATTGAGGTGAAATTGCAGCCCTATGCTTATTCTTCCACATAATTATTCAGCCCTTGTAATCCATCTCAATATACATCATATTTAAATTCTGATTTACACTTTAGTCTGCATGCAAGTAAATAGTAAACATATACCCCTACACATGAACTATTTTCTTATGTGAAATTTACATCAGTAGCCCTTGAATTCTCCTTAAATTTGGGGTTTACATTCAGAGCAGCATATGAATTGCTTGATTTGACAAATACTCCTACGAACTCAATTTCTACATAGTTGTGATTTTATTAGGCTGATTCCTCCCTATGGAGACGACCTAACTCTTTGTGGTTAGTTTTGAATTATTAAATATTTTTGAAAAGCGATTTTCTACCACACAATGAACTATAATGACACGTCATTTTATGTTTAAGTTTTCAACGAAAAAGAAGATCGTTCTTTCAAATGGCACCGTTGCCGTGGAGGAAACACGGCTATTAATTTTTTCAGGAATTTTATGTTATTTTTATGCTATTTTGAAAGCTTTTTGAAATTACTAATTGTGGATCTTCTTCTGTGCAAAAACACACAACGAAGGCGGCGGGCGCGCACGATGGAGGCGATATTTTTGGTGGACCTTGGTGCCATCTGGAGGCTAGCAACGGGTGCTTGTGGGCCTTGATCCCATGCACTTAGTCGTACGGGGGAGCCTTTTTCTGATTTATTCATTAGATCTTAGTTTAGATAGATAGTAGAACTTAATTTCTGTCTTGTAGACTCTTGTTGGGCATTCTTGGGAATGTGTTCTAAGTGTTTCTTTATTGCTTATCGCTCTTGTATGCGGAAGCATATTTTTGGGAGCATGTTCCCATTTTATTTAGATAATAGGATTATTCGAATTATTTGAAATGCATATAGGTTAGTTAGTTAGTTATATTAGGTTTTTTTGCTTAATATTATTAAAAATAAAAAAAAATATCGAATTGCCTGCTAGAAACTGCATATCAATAGGGCAATCATCTAGGACTGAATGAGCAACATCTAGTTTATCTTAATTGCATTGCAAACATCCTTGCATTGAAGAAAGCTGGAGTAAGGTACGTCTTTTTCTTGAGCATCAATTACCAGTCATGCATCTACATTGAATCTAAATCTAAGACCACTAAAGTGCTTGAATCAAATTAATTCAGTGGTCACTTTAAAAATTGGGACTGCTAAGAGATTGGACCTTAAAATCTGTGAATTAAAATTGTGTACAAAAGGATCTTGTTTGCAAGATTTCAAATCTCAAAACACAAATGTATGATTGCACACCTGAGACACTATGCAGCTCACACATATGGTCACTAGATAAATTTCTACCTCTCCTCTTTACACCACAAGAGAAGTTAGTCGGAAATGAAGCCTATCCACCAAGTTACTTCGGTTCCTCGTGCGTAGGCTAGATTCAAAACTTCCATCCCTTGTGAGTAGGTTGTAGGCACCAACGAAGGTCGGCCTAGGAAGCGTAATTCTTGCAAAACTTGTTTAGCCACCAACTGAACAACTAAGACCTAGAATATACTAAAAACAAATCCCACTGTATTTGCATTTGTTTTGATAGTGGTAGAACTCTCTTGGAAGTTTCTGATTTCTTTTAAATCCTAAGAGAGTTTAACCTGTTTAATTGAAAGAAATGGACTATCCTTACTCCTATCATTTTAACTAGGATCCCATACCCCGAGCATATCCATCCTTTGATGGGTACATTGACAATGCATGGGATAATTTATATTCATATCCTAGGAGTACTGGCTCGATAGCTCCCACTTTTGAGCAGAGCCTAGGAGCTGGATTTTCCAACCCTGTAATCCCTACTACTATCAAACACTATGCTACCCAACATCCGTGGCTACCTATTTTCTAGGCCCGCACTGTTATGCATAATTTTAGGGCCTAGTTTTTCTTGTTTGGAACCAAACTTATAGGTTCCCTATAAGTCTGGCTGCCAATAGAAAATGCAGCGCTTGTTGGGAGGCAACCCGATGTTTAGAATAACACCATCATCAAGTGATTTCTTTCCTTCCTCCCCCTGTTTTAATTTTACAATGAGGACATTGTAAGATTTAGGTATGGGGTGGTGCATTTTGCATTTTAGGAAGTATTCATGCATTTAGGATAGCATATATATAAAAAACAAGATCTTGAGCTGAATTAATTAGTCCCTAGCAAAATGTCTTTGACATGGAGGTGTCATTAAAGATTTTTCTTAAATTGTTTCTTAAGTTTAGAATCCAATACATTTACTTCACTTGTATGTAGACTGGGTAATGGAACTTTGAAAAAACCAATAAGCATTTTTAGTCTACTGAACCCTTGGACAGTTAATAGGGAGTTAGGTATACTATCTTATAGTAGATCCACCTCATATTTGTGAGAAGAAAGTAGAGAGATTACTGGTGCGCTAAGTCTAGTGCAAGGACTCTTAAGTTTTGGATAATTAGATGATGATACTTCAGAGTTAGGCATAGTTTTCGCTCTCTGTTCTTGTGTGCGTATATTGTGTGAATTCCTGAGAGTCATGAAATAAGGCAGATACACAGAGATTGAGTCTTAATAAAGCTATGACTATGGTGGATGGTTATGACCATCCTTCATAGAGTCATCAGCTGAAGGAGGGTAGTAATGTCAAAGGTTAGAAATACGCTTATCCTATCTATCCCATCCCGATGTCGAGAGTAGGCACTTTCACCAAATAAGCCACATAATATCCTCTTGACCATCATCATCCCTAATAATGCCTCATAAATAAAAGTCTACATTGTGTTATGTTGATTTATAAAGAAAGAAAAAGAAGAAAAGAAAAAGAAACAATTAAATTAAAAAAAAAGAAGAAGAAAAAGGAGAAAAGAGAGAAAGAAAAGAAAAAGAAAAGAGTCCAAGTTTATAGTTTTATCTTCGTGACGATGTTTCTTAGGCAAAAAAAACACATATCGTGGTCCACCAAATATGACTCATACCTACCTTTCAGTATTTCTGATCACCCAAACATTGGCTGAGGACTCTAACTTAGTTGTAGAGTTATTAGGACTTTAGTTGAAGTGTGAATACCATGTGAGGCCACCAAGTATTGAGTACATTTACTAAATCTGGTGAGATTTGTGATCTCAGAAAGAAAAGAAGGAAAAGAATGAGCACAAAGGAATATCAAGAGAGTACAGATATTTAGCCTCTTTCCAAGTTGACTTGTTTCATAGTCTAGAGATGTAGAGTCTGTAGTACTAGATTACATGTAGCACCAAATGAGTGTATGCACCAAATACAAATCCATTCAACTTGATATCTCCTACCTAAGCAAAAAAGCCAGGGTCAAATTACAGATTATCTTCTGCTTTATCCCTGAGGGAAGTAGTTGCCTATCCCGATAGAATTTTATCAAGGGTTAAGTATGAACTTCAAATATAAGTTGGCTTTTCACTTGAATCCGTTACTTAGGCTACTATCACTTCACATGAGTCTGGATCTCAAAATTTTTGGAATAAGAAAAGAAGAAATCTACTGATTACTTCAATTATTTTTCACTTTTGCTAGGGACTAGCAAATCTTAGGCATGGGGGTATTTGATGAGTCCATTTTTAATGGACTATTCTTACGCCTACGTTAACTTTATTCTTACATTTTATGTTTGTTAATAACTACATTAGGTCATAGAATGATTGCATGCATCATTACTTAAGTTTACATATATTCTATTGCATTTTATAACTTATTGTGTATAAATAATTATTTAAAAAAATAAAACCTCATCTCGTGCATGTGCACAGCCAACCATTGCCCCCCTCCTCACGCACTGCCTTCCCTCTCGCAGCAATTGCCATCCCTTATCCTAACACACCGCCCACTCCATGCCAATCTTTTCTCTAACCGCAGAACAACCCTTAGGAGATATCTTATCTCTCTCGGCGGGGGGATGGCCTTTGATTCTCAGTCTCCACCATGAAGGAGCTAGCACCATGGATCCTGCGTACACTGTTATATGGTGTACACTGTAGCATAGATGTTCTCCACCATTCCCTTCAACCCATCGCAACTTCATCAACTCTATGCCATGCACGGTGACAGAGTGCATGCCTCCACCACTACTAGCACCATCGCCTAAAACCATTGTCATCCTCTCCTTCCTTCTACCCTTTTCCACCCTCAACGTGAACCCAACTCCACATCCACCACCACCAATGCCAACCCAACGACCCATCATCCTCTCACCGTAGCCACCCGCATGACCTATTGTACCTCCCCCAACATAGCCATTCACAACGTCCTGGCAACTACTCTTCCTCTTTGTTTTCTTCTTCTTCCTCGCCCACCTTCCCCCATCACTTGAAGAAGGAACCCAAACAACAACCCACCACCGGTGCTCACAGCCACCACCGCCGGCCACGTCTCTCGTTGCCAACATCGCCCGAATGCTTGCCTTGGTGTCCCCAAGACACCTACATCAACCGCACGACCGCCAGGCCATTCTCGACCTCCCACTAACATCCACCGGCCACCAGCTCCACCCATTCCTACCGGCCATCACTCGGCGGCATGCCACCACCGGTACGAAGGCCTTGATTCTGCACACCGCCACCTGGCTTTAGTCGGTTGGCCGCTACGGCTCCACGAGCTCAAAGAAGAGAGAAGGGAATTCCTTTGTTTCCCTTCAAATTAAAATTTACAAATGCTGCCATTATCAAACCTTTATTTTTCTGCTTTATTTAATTAATTAAATTGAGGTGAAATTGCAGCCTTATGCTTTTTCTTCCACATAATTGCTCAGCCCTTGCAATCCATCTCAATATACATCATATTTGAATTTTGATTTACATTTTAGTCTGCATGCAAGTAAAAAGTACACACATACCCCTACTGATGAACTATTTTATTATGTGAAATTTATGTTAATAACCCTTGAATTCTCCTTAAATTTGGGGTTTACATTCAAAGTAGCATATGAATTGCTTGATTTGACGAATACTCCTGCGAACTCAATTTCTATATAGTTGTGATTTTATTAGGTTGATTCCTGCCTGTGGAGACGACCTAACTCTTTGTGGTTAGTATTGAATTATTAAATATTTTTAAAAATCAATTTTCTACCACAAAATAAACTATAACGACATACGTCATTTTATGTTTAAGTTTTCAATGAAAATGAAGATTGCTCTTTCACAAGATAATTCCCTCAGGAACCATGAAATGGCTCTTTTCCCAAGAAAGAACCAAATTCACATTGATGCAACGCCTGAGGATTTGGACCAAGTGCAAGAGGTAATCATCAAAAGATTCCTCAAATACCGAGAAGTCATCCATGAAGACTTCAAGGTATTCACCTACCATATTTGAGAATATGTCAAGCGTGCACCACTAAAAGGTAGCGGGTGCATTATAGAGACCGAAAGGCATCCTACGGAGAGTGTATGTCCCGTAGGGGCAGGTGGTCTTCTCTTGGTCCACAGGATGGATTTCCATCTGATTATAACCATAGTACCCATCCAAAAAGTAGAAGAATCGATTTTCGGTTAGTTTCTCGAGTATCTGATTAATGAACGGCAGTGGGAATTGATCCGTCTTCTTGAAGGCATTCAGTTTTCTATAATCAATGCAGACTCTTCATGAGTTCACTATACGAGTCTGTATGGTCTCTTCGGTTTCAGTTGTGATCACGGTGAGTCCTACCTTCTTTGGCACAACCTTAATTGGACTCACCCATTGACTATCGGAGATATAGTAGATGATCCCTGCATCTAACCACTTGATGATCTCCTTCTTCATGACCTCCTGTAAATTAGGATTTAGACATCTCTGCATTTCACGGGATGGTTGTGCACCCTCTTTGGTATAAATATGGTGTGTGCAATATGAAGGGCTAATGCTAGTCAGATCATCGAGAGCCCAACCAATGGATCTCCGATGCTGCTGGAGGATAGAAATCTGATGTGTTTCCTGATCAGAGGTGAGGTGCGAATTGATAATCATAGGAAATGTCTGATTGGAACCCAAAAAGACATATCTTAGATGATCGGGAAGAGGCTTCAGTTCCATGATGGGATTATCAGCAACAGTAGGTGGGTTGGGATGGACCTTAGAAGAAAAGGTGGGAGTTGTGGGTGGGTCTAAATTGATGTTGGGCTCCTCTATCTGCTTGAGGCTGAGGATCAAGGTCAATCAGGTCATCCTTGGGAAACATGTCCTCAACTACAGAACTGATGTCGCATACTTGTTCCATTGCCCTGTAGTTAATTCCCTTCTTGGCCTTAAATATATCAATTTTTAGCATCTTGTTCTCGAATTTCAATTCAGTTAATGTTTGCCCTAGCTGTCGCTAAGAACGATCTACCTAATATAATCGATGTATTCCTCAGATTATCAGGAGTCTCCATATCCAACACGATGAAGTCAACAAGAAAGTAAAAATTGCGAATCTAAACCAAAACATCCTCGAGAACTCCTCTAGGAGATTTAATCGATCGGTCAGCTAACTATTGAGTCACCTCAGTAGATTCTAGCTCAGTCTCCTCAAAATGATCTAGTAGGGACGTAGGGATCAAATTGATGGAAGCTCCTAAGTCTAAAAGGGCTCTGTCGAGCTCTAAATCACTAATCTTTCATGAAATCAAAGGGGTACTAGGGTCCTTTGCCTTAGGTGGGAGTTTGCTCAGAATGATGGAGTTGGCTTGGTCCGATAGTACGATTGAATTCCCGCCTTTGGTTCGCAGTTTACACTTAGGTCTACATACATCCTTCAAAAATCTCATTTAAGCTGGTACATGGCAAATTGCATCCATCAACGGGATGTTTATTTTGACCTGCTCAAAGAGCTTATCCAGGTCCTCCTCGAGAGCCACAGATTTGGGTTTCCTCTTTCCTTTGGTCAAGGCCTTTGAAAATGGAACCTATGTAGGTTCCTGTAGAATTGGTCCAGGTTCTTGATTTGTGACAATGGTATGTTTGATAACCACCCTAGGGTTTTGGTGCGAATTACCAGGCTAAGAGTGGCTTGGGTAAGGTGGGTGCTGAGTTGTTTTGCCACTATAGGTGGAAACAGAGTTCAGTCCTGCCTGGTCTAGGTTGGGGTAGGCAAAAGAGGTGGATGCTGCTGATAACCCATGTATGATATGGAAGCTTCCATCCCATAGGGTGATGGAGTAGAAGAGGCCTGATAGACATAGTGAGCTTGGCCCTGAGTTGGGTTCATAATGTGCCTCTGGTTTGGCGTGTTATTTGGATTGGGCAGAGGTTGTGAAGGAAGAGCACTAGGTTCGCGGGGATTAGCCATCTGGGTGAGTTAATTGCGAACCTTTGTGATCTCATCTTTGTGCTATTTTTGCATTGCTGCATTCATTTTCTGAATGTTAGCCAGAGTCTGCTGGATGAGAGTCATTTGATCTTCTCAAGTTGGCTAGGTTTGGTAAGTCAGGTTGGGTCAAGGCTAAGGCCATTGATATAGATGAGAACCTTGTGGTTGGGGCAAATATTGAGGTCTCTAATTTTGATTATTTCCTGACCAGGTGAAATTAGGATGATTACGCCATCCAGAGTTGTAGGTGTTTGAGAAAGGATCGTTCTGGATGGCGTTGAAGTCTTTGCTGGTCTGAGGAACCTCGGAGAAATCAGAAGATGAGGGTTCAAAGTTCCACCAACTAGAGTAGGCAGATTCGGAGTTTCCTCCAAACCCTAGATCTGATGGGGGTGGGTATGGATCCATTTCATGAGAAGATTGGTGGTAGATGTTATGCACAGCCTCCCTCCCTGAGGGTAGTTGTGCAAACGAGTTTTGCGTAGAGGTGGCTCACTATAGATGACGAGTTTGCTCATCCACCTTCTTCTTAGCGATCGAGACCTTATCCAAGCGACTGGCCATTAACTCCAAGTCAGCAGAAGCGGACAAGCCCTATGTCTCATGTGGTCCCCACGAATTCGCCAATGCATGGGCATTCATCTGGTCAAGCATGCCCATGGATTCATTATTGATGGAGTTCTCGCAAATGTTCTCGAGAATCGCCTACATGGTGTCTTCTTGTTGACCCATGATGTTTCCTCCGTAGGTCGCATTGACGAATAATCGAATATCCTGACAGAGTCCTGGTAGAAAGACTGGACTTGTTCCAATTTAGAAACTCCATGGTGGGGGCACTTTAGCATGAGATCCAGAAAGTGATCCCAAGCTTCATGAAGTGGTTCTCCTACCTGCTGCTTGAAATGTGTGATTTGGTGCCATAGAGCATTTGTCTGACCAACAGGGAAGAAATTTTTTAGAAACTCAAATTGTAGTTCAGCCCATGTATTGATTGGACAAGTTAGAGTTTGGCACCAGTGAGCGGCCTTGTCCATGAGAGAGAAGGAGAACATTTTCATGAGCAAGATATCCCAATTTTAAGCTTCTGACCTGAAGGCCTATGCTAGTTGCTTGAGTTCCTTGATATACTGGAAGGGATCTTCGAAATTAAGCCCATGAAATTTAGGAATAACATGAATCATGTTCGGCGTGAGTTCATTATCGGGACCTCCAACTAAGATTTGGACTTGAGGTTCGATCGCTATCGCAGTGGGACTACAATGATCTCGCATCATAAGACGTTGCGATGGATTCATAATGGCCTAGCATAGATCGTTGAGGCACTGAAGCTGATTCTGGAGATTGTTTTCTTTTTCTGCTGGGTGTTTCATGATTATGGATGAAGGAGATCTAGGCTCAGATGAATCAGAAGAGATATCAATTTGGTCGGTTGTTGCACAAACAGGGAAGTCGAGGTTTGGCCTCAACAAGAGTGAATAGCTAATGTTGATCTCAAGGGTGGTCTTAGGGACCTCCTCCTAAACATGCACCGATGGAGAAAATGAGGGATAGAAGGTGTGATGGACCCAATCAAGGCACCCAAATATCTTTGGAAGACTACTGAGGTTCAGGGTGAATGATACCCCTAGATCAGAAAGTTGTCCACCTGAGAATTTCCTGGGTATCTAGGATGAGAGAGTCCCGCGAAGACCCCTACACAATAGAGCACCCCTACTAGTTATAGGGTTTCCCCCACCCGACCTTCCTTATCACTGAGGGTCCAGGTAGACCAGAATGGATAACTTAACCTCTTATGTCTACCAATTTTAAGTTTAGTGCATGGGTGCTGAGGATTTCACTTGAACTTTAAGATCTTTTGTGAGTGGTGACCAAATTTGAAGATTGGTTGACCCCGCAAGGTGGGTCAACTTCACTTGATTTGTCCTTGATTATTAGGTCTCGCTTTTAGGATTCAAGTGAGGTTTAGAGCTCGATTCTTGGGGTTTGCTTGTTTAGGTAAGTTCAATCAAGGCTTAGGATACACACAGTTTGGGAAGATTGAATCTTTTTTAAGAAAGTGTGTCTCTAGAACCCTAGAAAGGAAACTCTGATTGGCTCAAATTGGTCCAATCAATTAATTCCAAATCTGGCACCTACGGCTCAATCAAGAAGGTGGTAGCCCTAGGTGAAATGACCAGTTGCCTTTTTAGTTAGATAAGACATCTGGTGTTTTAGTCAGACGTCTGCATACAGGCTCAGATGTCTGAAATTGGGAATTTTCGTATGTTCCTTTGCACTCTGCACGCAAGCGGCGTGTAGAGCTTCTCTCTCCTCCACACCCCCCACCCCTTAAACCCTAAACCCATTCTATTTAAACCCACCTTCTCAATACCCTCTTCTCCTCCCCCCCTCACCACCAGCCACCATCACCTCCAGCATTCTCCTTGTGCAGCCGTGCCGAGGGAGAACGAGAGTGATGAGAGAGAGGGTGAGCATGGGAGAACGAGAGGGAGAGAGAGGAAGGTAGAGCGCGGGAGGTCAATGGACCTTCAGGAGCTCAGTGGAGCTCACGTGGCCGACGGTGAGCACGCGCACAAGGAGGATTGGCTTGGGGAGGAGGCCTCTTGACCCTCTACAACTGCTGCGGTGCGCTGCAGGTGTCACTGCAAGGAGAGGAGCACCGCAAAGGAGGTTCTGGTACTGGAAAAGTTCCAATATCAGATGTCTGGAGCATCGACCAGACGTTTGGGGAGGCACCAGGACTTCTGGAGCTGAAGATGGACATCTGAAAGCATATATTGCATGAGGTATGTGATAAACACTAGTTTACTATCATTGTTTTGTGTTAAAACAATCCTACCTCTTACGGTTTTACTTCGCAAATGGGTTTTTGGGGTTGCATTTAGTTATAAATTAGGATAGGCATGCATTGCATTTTCCTTATCTTTTTAATGTGTTTTTGTCAGTGTTAGGGATGAACAGAAATACAGATCCCTAAAACCCTAGCACTCAGGAAGGCAACTAGTGAAGAAGAAGCTTAGACTAGCTAGAACTTAGCTTGATCTTGACCACCACAGCTGGAATCCGACTCACTTGGACTAGTGTTAGCTCATCCTAACTCCATTCAACTCATCTCCGCTGAATGGCAGCAAAAGAGAGCTCATCTTATCTCACCCTAGCTCAGGTCAGCTCAGATCCAACTCAACTTAGCTGAGTTTAGCTCATCTCTGCTCCCACTAGTCCACAAGGAGCTCTATCTAGCTCATCTTAGTTAACTGGAGTTCACCTTAGCTCAGGTCCAGCTACATCCAGCTCCACTCAACTCTAGCCAGCTGAAGATGAATTCATTCCAGCTTAGGAAGCTCAAGTCCAGCTCCCGGGGACTCAGCTTAGCTCAACTTAGATGAGCTAAGCTACCTTAGCTGTCTCAACTATCTCAATCCTCCCTGGGAGCACTAAACCTAGCTCACCTTAGCTCCATTCAATAGAAGCCAGCTCACTTTAGCTTGGCTTAGTAGCTATTAAAGAACTAGTGAGCTAAGCCGGCTAGAGTAGCCCCATGTTGACCTCTTCAGTAGCCACTAGCTCCAATTTAGCTCTAGACTCTTCATATCCAGCTCCTCTCCTCAAACACTAAGCTCCACATGCCTACTCCTCCAATCCACTACTAGCTAAGCAAGCTTAGATTAGCTTAGCTTAGTTGGCATCCAGCTCCTTGGCCATCCATCAGCCATAACTTAACCCTAGGTAGCTCCATTTACTAAATAGACTCAAGTCCACCTAGCTAGCTCCACCTCTACTCAAGTTGGTGCCACCTTCTTCACTACCCTTTACCCCTCAATCACCACCAAATGAAACCTAGATGTTGGTGCCAAAACCAACCTAACCACCCCCCTTTTTGGCGCCAACTTCAACCCCCATATCCACCCTACACATAACCCCTCCAAGCCACATCCACCATCCACCACAATCACCTTCTAGAAGCCTAGAAGTTGGTGCCAACCCATGGCACCTCTCCATGGTTGGCGCCACTTTTCAGTGTCCCTTGGCCACCCATAACTACCCCCCTTACATCCCTTAGGTGGCGCCAACTCTCCTTAGCCCTAGGATCACCTAACCACCCCCATCTTCCCATCTTAGCCATCCATCTCAAGAGTCACCTTAACCCTCTCATCCTACCCTATAAAAAGACCAACAACCACCACCTTACAACCCATCCTTGGCTAGAAAAATACCTCTCATATTCTACCTAAAGCTCACACCAAAGAGAGAAGAAGAAGAAGAAGATTAAGGGGATATTCTGTCCGCTTGGTGCCTTCCCCTCTTCCCTTCTCTCTTATGCCCACGCCAGCCAAAGGAGAAGCCAGGCAAGGAAGACCTTTGGAGGCGGTCTTGAAGGTGGCCCACTCCACCTTGGTGAAGCTTAAGGGTGGTACATGCCCACCCTTGGAGAAGGACTATTAAGGTGGAAGCTTCCACCTTGGAGGAGCCTTTCAAGGAAGGAAAAGGAGGAGCCCTTTTCAAGCCTAGGAGCCACTAAGCTTGGAGCAAGGAGCTTCCCCTCTTCATCATCATTTCTGGAGGATTTGTGTTTTACTTTATTTATTGCATTTTCTAGCAGTAGAAGCATTCCTCTACTAGGTTTTTATGTAAAACACTTTTTCATCAATCAAGTTGCCTTCAATTCTATTTCACTTTGTTGGAATTTTTTTTATAATCTAGTATGTAGCACTTTTCACTCTTTCTCCCTAATTACTCTAGGCCTCCATGTGTCTAGAGTGAGCTTAGGGAGAATCTCTACTTGTCACTTTAGTAGTAGTATAGGTAGTTTGGTGTTAGTCATTTTCCATTGCCAACAAAATTAGTGTTGTCGCTATTTCAAAACCCTAAAAGAACTACATATTTAAAAAGACCAAAAAGAAAGTTGATTTGCATTCTCGAGCAAGAGATCGATTTTTGCAATCAAATTGCCTCCTTGGAAAACCCTAGATACCCCACTATCTAGGTTATAAATTTTAAAAGCATTTGCGATTTGGCTTGTTACGACTTAAAAACCTGCTTTTACAAATCATGCCAAATTTCACATCACTTTTTGGCATCGTTGTCGGGGAGGCACAGCTTTGCTTAATCATTCTTTCTCTTGCTTAAAGTGGATCTCATCCCCTTCTTTTTCTTTTCTCTTGTGTGTGCAGGTATTGCAGGAAGAAAGCAGGAATTTGGAAGTAAAAGCTCAAAGTTCCTTTTCTTCCCGTGGATTTTCAGGTTAGCTTCTTCTCTCTTGTCACACCTAAACTAAAAGACTACCAAAATACACTAAACTTGGCTATCAGGACCCTAAACAGCTTAATTAAGTGGAGTGGTGCATTTTAAAACTCATTGATTGCCTGTTTACACCACTAACACCACTCCATTTTAAGTATTGGTGTTCTACTTTTTTAGATCGAGACTTCTCTTCGGATTTTAAAAATCAATTCCGACCACCATAGGCCTTATAAAATTGGAAAATTTCACAAAAAAATTCTCAATCAAATAGGTAACAACTATTCCAAATTTCAGACTAATTTGATTTGTATTTAATTTTTTAAAATTCATGGACTGCCGAGGGTCACACCCTCTAATCTTCGTGTTTTGCTATTGTCCACAAATTTTTATAATTTTTATACTCATCCAATATTTCTGAAATTTAGATTTCTAGAATCCTTGTGAAATTCCACACATCATATAAAATACCAAAATTTTCTGACATCGATGGTAATACTGAAAAGTCCAAAAAATTCATGGGTATCATTTCTGGACTTTGACACCAGTACAAATAAAAATTTAAAACAATTATGAAACAAATTTATAAAATCTTACAAAAATATTTTCTGGAATTCTTTAATTTTCTTCAAATTAGTGGTGTTGTTTGAATTGTTTAGACCAGAACTTAATAAAGACTAAAAACAACTAATTGGTAGTTAAATTTCTGTCCAAGGATCAATTGGATTAGGGTTTCCTTTTTCATTTTTAGAGACAAACAGCCAAAAGGAAACATATCCTCACCCATACAACTTGATTTCCTCTTGTTTACGGAATCTCAAACTTGTTTGAAAACTTAAAAAGAAAATTATAAAAATAAACTAAGTTAAATTCAATCCTAAATGATAGAAATATAATAATTGTGTGACAACTTATTTTTCACTAGAACCACTTTCCAATTCCTACACACACACAAAAATTTGAAATAACATGGCAACAACCCAATCAACGCCCTCCACATTCCGTGTACACTTTTGTATCCTAGCCCTAACTAAAATTCATAGCAACTGGACCCCTAAGGTTTCATCAACTTATGCTTGCTATCTAGGTCTTAAGTTTTCTCTAGTTAATATCAATTCTGTCATCTATATCTGGTGTTCAAGCTGAGGGGCCATGCAAATGACCAGGTGCGGATTTGTACAAGCACCTGGAGATTTTCTTAGGAAATGCTTGGGCCCAAACCTCCCCTTAAGCAACTGGGCTAGATTTGTTGACAGAATGGGTATTCACTGTTGATTACTTATTTCCTAGGTAGACCAAGTCTTAGGTTATTTTTAGGGATTCACAATTAAGTTAGGTCTAGATTTTTTTGTTTGAATTACACACTTTCTCTCATCTCCATCTCTTCTCCTCCCCTCCCATTCTTCCACTTTATGCACGGGCGATGGTCTCAAAATCCGCACTTGGAGGGACCATTCAATTTCACCCCATGTGTAAAAAGATCACTTTTTCCTTCTTCTTCTAAAATGGAAAATCAACAAAATGGGTCCACTAATTCTAACCCTTCCACTTCCACCTCTAATCCTACCTCTAACCCCACTACCAACCCTAATTGTGAACCTTCCACCCAAAACCCACCCACCCTTAACTTCCCACACTTGGAGCTCTCTAATCTTGATTTGCCTCAATCACAACATCATGACCCCCTACCTGATCTCTTAACAATGGTGGCTGAGTAGATTGCTAAATTAAATTCCAATCAACAAACATTGATTAGAAACATCCAAAACCTAGACAATCAAAGGCCAAACCCACCACCCCGTCAGCAACCTATTATTCCTCTAAAAGATTTTTATGATACGTCTTATTATGAGGAACGATCAGGGGTGGTCCTACCAGAGGTCGACTTTGAGATCAAGCCAGTAGTCCTGAACCTGATTAAGCACTTCCATGGCCTTCCTAGGGAAGACCCTCTCAGCCACCTTGAAGAGCTGACTCTTCTTACACAAACAACCCATTCCCGAAATGTGCAAGAAGACCTATGGCTGATGTGGCTATTTCCATTATCTCTTAAAGATAAGGCTGCTTATTGGTTCAGGACCAATGGCCGACCCGTCATAACTTGGCCTTAGCTCAAGAGTGCCTTCCTCAAGAAATTGTTTCCCATACGTTGTACTAATTCACTACGAAGATCTATTACAACCTTCCAACAGAAATCTGGCAAAAGTTTCCATGACTCTTGGCAGAGAATCCAAGATCTTTTAAGAAGTTGCCCGCACCATGAGATTCCTTTATGGCAGCAAATGCAGGTCTTCTATAATGGTTTAGAAGATCAACTTCAACACTTTGTCGATGCCTCGTGTGGCAGCAACTTCTTAAATAAGGATGCTGAGAGTGTCTGTGATCTTTTTGAAGAAATGAGTGAAAACTCATTTAATCAAGCTTCCATGAACACATTTGGAAAAACTCAAAACCCGCAGTTCGATGTTCATGAAGTAGGCACTCAATCTATCCCTATCACCCAAGATGATCTTCAAATGATCGCTCAAAAACTCGACCAAATGCATATTAATCAAAAGAAAATTAAGGAAAGACTTGCCACATCAACCCAAGCTCCACATAGTCCACACCTAACCCAACCTAACTTTCCACGAAGAGAAAATTTGCACAATCTCACCACTAACCCTGCTGATTATTACCAATATTCAGAGACTATCTATGATTCTTTGGGGAATTACAACTATCCAGATCTTAACCGTACTCAAAATATTTCTACCATCCAGGAGCCCTTTAAAAATTCTTCCAACTAGAAAAATTACCTGAACTACTCCTGGAATAATTAGGTTCCTTCAAAACCAAATCATTTTAATGGGTATGGTCGAATCTAACCTTTCATCCTGGGCCATCCCAACAAGACATCAATGCCTAGATGGTGAGAACCCTACAGGAAATGCAGATAAAAATGATGGAAGTAACCTGCACCATCACAAATCTAAACAATCAGATTGGGGTTACACCCACTCAAAGACTTGTAGGACATCTTCCGTCTCAATCCATGCCCAACCCTAATCACCAAAGGAACCAATATCCGGGCAAAAATCCAAACTACCCGAATCAACCTCCTACTGATCCACCACCTCAGCCGGTTCCCAGGTTTCCACAACCACAGGGCCACCCACCTCCTCCAAATTAGAATCCGACTGCACATGCAGTTATGTTGAGGAGTGGGAAAACCACCACTGATCCCAGGCCTTCACATAAACCTGGTGAAATCCCCATCACTATGCAAATTGACTCCCCGCATCCCCATCACAAAGAAAAAGAAATACAAAAATCTCAAGACATGATTCCTATCCCTTTTCCACAAGCTCTCCACCCCACCACCAATAGAAAAAAGAAATCTGAGCCTACCACAGAAGAACTCATGGATCTATTTGGGAAAGTTCAAATCAATATTCCTCTCCTAGATGCCATCAAATATATACTGGCTTACGCCAATTTTTTGAAGGAGATCTATACTCCTAAAAGGTAGGCCGAAAATCTAGGACAGGTACATCTTTCAGAGACAGTAAGCTCTGTCATACAGAGCAAGCTTCTTCCTAAGATGAAAGATTCAGGGGTGCCGTTAATTTCAGTGATTATTGATGATACTACCTTTGATAGCACCCTCCTTGATCTTGGTGCCTCAGTTAATATCATTCCCATGATTTTATTTAAAGAGTTTTAGATCGGTGAATTAAAACCCATTGAGGTTACCCTGCAATTAGCCGACCGATCTACAATCAAACCTCATAGGATTGTCGAGGATGTTTTGATCAAGGACCAGAAAGTCTGCAGAGAATTGTGTCTTCCCTGCAGACTTTCTGGTCCTTGATAATGAGGTACCTGAATCATTACTGGATGCCCCAATAATCCTTGGACGATGTTTTTTGGCCACTGCAAAGGCAAATATCAATTGCTACACAGGCAAAATGGATATCACTTGCGTCGGCCAAACTATCACTTTAGATATTTTCAAATCCTCCAAGAGATTCTATGATGATAACTTTTTTGAGGACTTAGATACAGAAATTTCTAATATGGTGGAGGGGACAATGTGGATAGATACCCTTACAGACCACAATCTTTTTGAGGACTCTGATTCAGAATCAGTGGTCGGCGAAATCTATGATATGGAAACTTGTCTTGACCAAAAAAACCCTTCCTGATGAACCCCCAGATTACCTTGACCCTCCCACTCTTCCATCACCCCACCCTTCCACACTAACTTCACCAAATCCTCCCCATCCCTTTCCCGACCCCTTTCCCATGGACGTACCACTAGACCCGCCCGAGTTTGGCATCCAACCAGATTTAAAACCACGGCCAGACTCGGGCTACACTTATCATTTTCCATCCAACTTTGATCCCAATATTACTTCTAATCAATTTTCTAGGGATCTAGATGAAGACACATTTTATGCGGGCATCCAAGTGTCCAACTATTTACATGATTTTCTATCTTCCATGCATACTTTCACGCCCGGCTGAATGGCATAAAAGATAGCATTGGATGGGAGGCAACCCATCATTTTTCCTGCTTTCCTTTTTCCTTTCCTTTTCCAAGTTTTGACCATCCTAAACCTGACCGCTCTTCATTAAGGTGATCCCTTTTCCCTCCTAATACGTGAGGACATTGCATATCTTAAGCATGCGGGGGTGTTTTTAAAATTTGATGATCGATTTAGGATTTTCAAAACCTAAAAACATGCATTTTTCTTTAGTTATTTTATTTTCCTTTTTGCATACTCAAAAAAGATAAAAATGTTGAAAACTTTTTGAGGAAAAATTTTGAAATTGGGACTAAGGTTGAAAAACTCACTTTTGGTACAATGGGATTTAATCTTTAACAAACTAGGGATGAAGAAGTAGATCTGATCATTAGAATTTTAGGGTCTATTTTTAGACTAGATCAGATATCCTTCTCTAAAATTTCACCTGAACTCATGATAGTTCAGGTGACTTGATCATCTTTTGTAATATGGAAAGTATCTGGCTTAGTTTCTAATTCAAAAACTTGCATTTCTTGTGGAACTTCTTGTGTCAAATTTCACACACAAGCCCACACTTAAAAACAACTAAAAATTAGGAAAACTCCCTTGTTTGGACTTAGTAAAAGTCTGAAGTAGATCATTGGTTTGAGTTCCCACCATCGAGAAAGAGCAAAATGCCTCCTTTGAGGACGCGATGTCAACATGTTACCACCTCGGCACTACTCCATATCTATATTTCATATCTTTAGATGGAGCATTAAAGTGCATTTTAGCAGCTCAAGTGTCTTTGATGGTGCTCTACCTATAGTACCGGAGCAAGAGCTTGATTTTGCTTGGAGCACCCTTTTACACCGCATTGTGTTTTGGGATTGTGAGCTCCTGGGTGGTAACATGGATAATGCTATTCCAAAGTACTGGTGCCAGAGCCCCCTCGAGGATTGGTAACGGGAATGATGATCCCGACACATCTGTTGTAAGACTAAGCTAAAAATAAGCATGGGGGAGGAAAAAAAAAGTTTTAAACCAAAAACTTGCCCTTACAAATGTTGGCTTTTCACAAGCACAGACACAAGGTTTCAAAGGACATTACAAGTTGCGAATCAGATTCATGAGCCAGAAAAATCCTAAAAATAGAAATTTCAAGTCATCTGAATTAACATGGGGTTAATTTGTGAATTTTCTAGAGGATATATTGATCTCATTTTGTCTAATTTTTGGATCCAAAAATAAATCCTGATGTTTATCCTTAACAAATCCCATGCCTTCTATGTTTAGATCAACCAAGGTCCCTTAATCTTTTTCTCCTCAAAAGTCAAAAAAATTAGATTTCCCAAAAATTCCATTTTATAAATTAAATTTTTGCTAAGAAACTAGCAAAAGTAAAGCATGGGGGTGTGATAAACACCAGTGTATCATCATTCTTTTACATTAAAACAATCCTAGCTCTTAAGGTTTCGCTTTGCAAATGGATTTTTGGGGTTGCATTTAGTTATAAATTAGGATAGGCATGCATTGCATTTTTCTTGTCTTTTTAATGTGTTTTTGTGATTGTTAGGGATGAACAGATATACAGATCCCTAAAACCCTAGCACTTAGGAAGGTAACTGGTGAAGAAGAAGCTTAGACTAGCTGGAACTCAGCCTGATCCAGCACACCACAACTAGAATCCAGCTCACTTGGACTAGGGTTAGCTCATCCTAACTCCATTCAGCTCATCTTAGCTCACCGTAGCTCAGGTCAGCTCAGATCTAGCTCAACTTAGCTGAGTTTAACTCATCTCAGCTCCCACTAATCCACAGGGAGCTCTAGCTAGCTCAGCTGAGTTGATTGGAGTTCACCCCATCTCAGGTCTAGCTACATCTAGTTCCACTCAACTCCAGCCAGCTGAAGATGAATTCATTCCAGCTCAGGAAGCTCAAGTCCAGCTCCTGGGGACTCATCTTAGCTCAACTTTGATGAGTTAAGCTACCTTAGCTATCTCAACCACCTCAATCCTCCCTGGGAGCACCAGACCCAGCTCACCTCAGCTCCATTAAATAGAAGCCAGCTCACTTTAGCTTGGCTTAGTAGCTAGTAAAGAACTAGCAAGCTAAGCCAACTAAAGTAACCCCATGTTGACTGACAAGAGTGGAAATTGTGAGTTTGCGGAAAACAACATCATAGTATAGTAGCGAAAACCACTCGTCAAAGATATTTGCAACAATGAAACTCGCGTAGATTTCTTTTCTTTTTAGAACTTGAGTCCCGGTCATTCATCTCTGGGAGGTGTGAAAACAAGTCGAGATTTGGATCGGCTGAATCTAACCTAAATCTAATCTAACCTAATATTTTTGTCTTTTTGTGTTTTTGATCTTTATTTTGAAACACGAAGTGAAAGCATGACTCAAAGTTGTAAGCCGTGAAGATAATAGCATGCATATAAAACCATTAGATAAGAATATCATGCATCAAAAATTAAGTCACTATAAAATTCGGATACATGGAAATAATGCTAAACTAAAGAAAGGGATCAACCAAGAGAGGCTAAGGAGAAGCCTTCTTGGCCGTCCACTAAAGAGAGGAGGATGGGTGTTGCTCCCAAGTGGAGAGAGGAGGGTGTTGCACCCTTTCTCTACCAATGGCCATCCTTGAGGAGACCTTGAGGGGGGTCTTCTCTATGGTCGTCTAAGAGGAAAACAAATGGGGCGTGGACCCTCTATGGTGGAGGAACAAGGCACGCCCACATGGTGTTGCATCCTCATGCTCTTCTTCTTGCCACCCTTGAAGAAGCTTGGAGGAGAGCTTCTTCCTAGCCATCCATGGAGGGAGCCTTGGAGGAGGAGGATGAACTTGAGAGGGAGAGGAGGAGGTGTGGTCGCAAGTTTGGAGTGGAGAGTATGGATGGGAGATGGTCCAATTTCGTGGCTCTTTCTTTTCCCTTATGGAAGGCTCCATTTCGTTGCCACTTTTGGTGGCTCCAAAATTAGCTAATGCCACATTTTTAGGATCTAGGCTTGACACAAGTTTTTATGGTTTCCAAGAGAGTGTGAATGGGTTTGGTAGGGGTAGAATGGGAAGGTGTGTGTGTGTGTGTATTTTTCGTAGGACTAGTTTGTGGGTTTTGGTAGGATTAGGTGCTAAATAGGTTGGGTCAATCTAGATTAAGTGGGTGTGGACCTAATTAGGCTTAGGAAAGTCTAACTGTATAAGAGTGAACCTCATTAGGTCTAGGTCAAGTCTAATTGGATATGTGCATGTGATTAGGCTAAGGTAACCCTAATAGGTATGAGTCAATTAGATCCTGGGTGGATCCAATTGGGCTCAGGTGCACCCAATCAACTGTAGATTGACCCAATTAGGTATGGGATGGTTCAATTGGGTTAGAGATAGGATAATTAGAGCTATTGATAGTGGACTAGGTTTCCTAGGGTATCCGGTGTGGTTCCTAGGTCAAAATAGGCAAGCTAGGTTTCCAACACCAAAATCAAGAACCAGAGAGTAGTATCAGATGTCCAGGATAGTGGTCAGACGTCTTATACTACAAAATTAGATGTCTAGACACTAAATTAGACATCCAATTTTGTGTCAGTATGAGTTTTGGCTCCCTGGATTGTTATTCTGCAGAAATCAGACGTCCAGCCAGATGTCTGGACATCCTAAAAGGTGTTAGAGAGAGGGTTTTAGGCTTTCTAAGGTGGGTTTTGGTTCCTAAGTGTTTGGGAGAGGGATAGGGTGAATAAGAACATGGATAGTGCTATCCATGTTTGGGTTTTGAGGCTAAGGTGCCCTAATGGAGGTCATTTTGGGTTTGGGAAGGTTGTTTTAGGGTTTCTAAGGGTAGGGATAAGGCTATCCTCCTCACTTATCTTATACGGATCAATCTTCATCTTCCTTTATTACTTTATTCCACTATCTCCATCCTGGATTACTTTATTACCTGCAAATAGTAATAAAAACCATTAAATAGCAGGATATCTCATCTTATTCTAAATAGACTGATGCAATGCATGATATGCAAGATATGAGTGCAATATCCACAAATTAAACTAGGTTCAAACATTATTTAGGCTGATTAGGACCCATGATTGCTGTGCAATCATTCACCTCTTCAGTAGCTGCTAGTTCCAATTCAGCTGCAGACTCTTCATATCCAGCTCCTCTCCTCAAACCCTAAGCTCCACATGTCTACTCGTCCACTCCAGTACTAGCTAAGCAAGCCTAGATTAGCTTAGCATAGCTAGCATCCAGCTCCTTGGCCATCCATCAGCCATAACTTAACCCTAGCTAGCTCCATTTACCAAATAAACTCAAGTCCACCTAGCTAGCTCCACCTCTACTCAAGTTGGCGCCACCCTTTTCACCACCCTTCACCCCTCAATCACCACCAAAGGACACCTAGATGTTGGCACCAAAACCAACCTCACCACCCCCCTTTTTGGCGCCAACTTCAACCCCCATATCCACCCTACACATAACCCCTCCAAGCCACATCAACCATCCACCTCAACCCCCTTCTAGAAGCCTAGAAGTTGGTGCCAATCCATGGCACCTCTCCATGGTTAGTGCCACTTTTAGGTGTCTGTTGGCCAACCATAACTACCCCCCTTACATCCCTTAGGTGGCGCCAACTCTTCTTAGCCCTAGAATTACCTAACCACCCCTATCTTCCCATCTTAGCCATCCATCTCAAGGGTCACCTTAACCCTCTCATTCTACCCTATAAAAAGACCAACACCCACCACCATATAGCCCATCCCTGGCTAGCAAAATACATCTCATATTCTACCTAAAGCTCATGCCCAAGAGAGAAGAGGAAGAAGAAGATTAAGGGGATATTCTGTCCCCTTGGTGCCTTCCCCTCTTCCCTTCTCTTTTGTGCACACGCCAGCCAAAGGAAAAGCCAGGCAAGGAAGACCTTTGGAAGAGGTCTTGAAGGTGGTCCACACCACCTTGGATGAGAAGCTTAAGGGTGGTACACACCCACCCTTGGAGAAGGACTGTTAAGGTGGAAGCTTCCACCTTGGAGGAGCCTTTCAAGGAAGAAAAAGGAGGAGCCCTTTTTAAGCCTAGGAGCCACTAAGCTTGGAGAAAGGAGTCTCCCCTCTTCACCATCATTTCAGGAGGATTTGTGTTTTACTTTATTTATTGCACTTATTGTAGTAGTAGAAGAATTCCTCTACTAGGTTTTTATGTAAAACACTTTTTCATCAATCAAGTTGCCTTCAATTCTATTTCATTTTGTTGCAATTTTTTTTTATAATCTAGTTTCTAGCACTTTTCACTCTTTCTCCCTAATTACTCTAGGCCTCCACGTGTCTAGAGTGAGCCTAGAGGGAATCTCTACTTGTCACTTTAGTAGTAGTATAGGGAGTTAGGTGTTAGTCATTTTCCATTGCCAAGAAAATTAGTGTTGCCGTTATTTCAAAACCCTAAAAAATCTACATATTCAAAAAGGCCAAAAAGAAAGTTGATTTCCATTCCTGAGCAAGAGACTAATTTTTGCAATCAAATTGCCTCCTTGGAAGACCCTAGATACCCCACTATCTAGGTTATAAATTTTAAAGGAGTTTGTGATTTGGCTTGTTACAACGACTTAAAAACCCGCTTTTACAAATCACGACAAATTTCGCATCAGTACGTATCTTCCAATGCTACTTTCCACCATGCAGATTGTAGCACAAGAGATGTCGGGCTGAGATTGGGCCTGAGTTTTTTTCGTACGCAGGTGAAGGGCTTTGGGAAGGTGCGTGGTGTGCTTTCCCAAGTACTTTTGGACGTCTGGTCATGTTGCCTGACGTCCGGAGGTACTTCCATACAACTGGAGGCTTTGTCCGACATCTGGAGTTGCCCCCAGATGGTTGCGGAGGGATCCAAATGACTGAGGATACCATAGGAGACACAAGGTAAGATCTGACATCTTTTAGGTCATCTGGGACTAGTCCCAGATGTTTGATTTTGGACAATAACCATGTTTTTGGCCTGTTTAGGGCCCAAACAGAATCAAATTTTAGCAAATGAAGTACCATTATTTTCCACTAGAGTATCTCTACGTGTTCGTGTTGAGTATCTATTGTTTTGACCTCGTCTGATGTAAATTAGTCGCTGGTACAGGTTACTAGTTGGTGGTGTGTTCGGGGCTCGCGGATACGATGAGATCTGCAGTGTAGGCCCCCATTCCTCTCATGATACCTGGTAGAGTAGTTTAATTCATTTGTTAAGATGTGAATAAAGAATATGCCTTCTTAGATTAGATTGATTGAAACTCTAGGATGTGGAATGAACCCTAGGGTAGAAATGTATGAATCTGATGTTGAGCTACTCTGTTTACTTTAGATGCATGTTAAAGTACAAGCTGCTTGTATGTGAATGAGAAATTGAACTGTGAAACCACAAGATGCATGTATATGATTGAGAATTGAATTGTGAATACACGAGCTTCCTGTATATGGGTGAGAAACGAGTTATGAAACATAAGATCTGAATATGGATAAATGAGATGAATATAAGCATGAAACCTACGAGGAATTAGGAGTAGAACTCCTGTGTTTGAAAGGAATCTAGAATGTAGACAGGAAGTGAGCTGGCCCTTGTGTACACGGTACCAAGGAGAGCAACTGTCCCTTTTAGTGTAGAGCGGAGCTAGCCACCCTTGGGTTTAGACCCGGGGTTAGGATTTGCCACTCTAAACCGACTCTTGTTGGCCCTTGCGTACGTGGTACCGAGGCGTGCTACTTGTGTAGGGAGGAAACTAGCCACTCTATGGGGTCCGGGGTTAATCTAGCCATCCTACACCGACTTTGTTAGGCCCTCTAGGCAAACTGGGCTAGTCGGACAAGGGTATGCGGACTGTGGAGGGGCGAGACCCCTATTTGGTTTGGAGGGACAAGATCCCTATTCTGAGAGGGCAAGGCCCTATACTATCCCATGCTGTACTTTGAGCATACCCGCTAGCGGAAATGACTGACTGCGTGTTAGTGTGGGGTAGCTACCCGTGTGCTTATCATGTGTGTCATAGTCATCGCTACGTCTCGATAATGACCTCGGGGTGGTTGACTGGGTGTAGGACTACCGCGGGTGACTCTCCCGGCTAGGAGAGTACTACGTGTTCCTTCTACTCCACAGAAAATACTGCAATCAAGATTGTTCCCACGAGGAACAAGCAAGATCAAGAAATACTTGGATCCTTTGTGAAATAAATGAACTAGAAATACATTGATGAGATAAATAGAAATGGGAATAAAACCTTCTTATTTGCTTTTACTTTACTTGCATATAAATAATGTAAACACCACTCTACTTAGCATTCACTAACTCTATTTTTTTGTAACCCTATTTAGGACTAGGAGTTGAGCAGCCTGAGTTTCTGGCTACAGAGATTGTTGGGCCCAGCCGAGCCCAGCCATAGTAGTTTCTTTCCAGCTCTTTTGCTTCTACTATAGTTGTGACTACTGGACTTTTAAATTATTGTTCCTGTTACATTTTGGTTTCTTTCCACTGTTGTTGTTGTGGTGGCATGTACTATTTTGAGACATTTGTTCTACTTTCCTTTACTGTTTCATTTTTCCTTCTGCTTAGTTATATTACATGTGTAAATGTGATTTATTTCCTACTTTTGGTTATTTCTCATTGGACGACTAGGTCTTGGGATTAGTCGAGGCGAGCTAGTCCCAAGTCCTGTAAGGATCCGATAATCGAGTCGTAACAAGATGGTATCAGAGGAACGTCATCCTGAGAAATGAACCAATTGGTCTGAGAATAACCACTCACGTGCATATAACTAGGGTAGCCACCACAACGTATCACTTTGATTTTTGTTCTGAGTCTCTTTCTCGATGTAATCTGGTATTGTTGACAACTCTTTTTCTATCTCTTGTATCTCCTTGCAGGGGATGCCTCGTTGGGTAGTTCCCGAGGTAGGCCGTGGTCGTGGCCATGGACGAGGTCGGAGGGGTGGACGTGCTGAACCTGAGGCACCAGTTGACCCACCTCTCCTCCAGGGCATTCAGGCGAGGATCTCGCCTAGTTCATCAGAGTCATCCTGCGAGAGGAGCTCCACTAGCCTCCTCGGGTACCTCTTCCTGAGGACGTGGAGGGGGATTCCTCGGTAGGATAGAGAGACTGTCACAGCGCCGTACGAGCAGGAAGGCGAGGGGGTGATCCTCCACCACCCCCACCACACTCTGACACATCTGAGCATGAGCCCTCCTTGCCTATAGGCATGCTCATTCCCCCACTGCAGCTACACCATGAGCTTTTCGAATAGTTCTGCAAGATGAAGCCCCCCTCCTTCAAGGGGGATGAGAGCCCGTCAGAGGTAGAGGACTAGCTAGAGCAGATAGAGAAGGTGTTCGACACCCTTCACCCTCTTGCAAAGTGCTGCGCGGCCTTTGCCACATACCAGCTAGAGAGCGCAGCACACAAGCGGTGGAGGGTAGTCAAAGGCCAGGATGGGAGAGAGCTAACGTAGGACCAGTTCGTGGCTCTCTTCTGCGAGCAGTACTTTCCGCAGACCTGGTAGGACCAGAGGAGGTGGGAGTTCCACACTCCCCGGCAGGGGACAATGAAGGTTAGGATGTACCGCATGCATTTCCTGGAGCTATCATGTTTCGCCTCGATAGCTATGTCTACTGAGGAGTAATGCCTGTGGAGGTTTATGGAGGGGCTCCAACCTGTGATTCGGGGGTATGTTAAACCCTTGAAGCTGCCCACTTTCTCTCACGTGGTCGAGGCAACCATGACTTATGAGGAGACCAACCCGGCTGCGTGAGACATTGACGACGTATATAAGAGGCCCTACCAGCCAAAGTACTCTCAGGGTCATCGAGAGAGGAGGCACACGACGCCTGCAGGAGAGCCATCTCATTCTGTAGGGCCACTAGTGGCCTTTGGGGGCCCCAGACAGGGGCCAGTTGCCAGCACCGAACCCTCGCCCAGTCTCCAAGAGGGACCTACTGAGGGACGAGGTTGAGTACCCCTCTGCTACCAGTGTGGCCAGCCAGGCCACATCAAGAGGGACTATCCATCTTGGGCCAGAGCACAGCAGATGCTCCCCGCACCAAGCACTGCAGGCTATGTTGGCAGTCATGGTCACCAGGCACGTGGGGGAGGATAGCAACCATGAGGAGGGTACCGGTCAGCTACTACTCGCCTGACCTAGAGTGTAGTTGCTTCGTCTGCAATGAGAGCTGAGGGGCGTATCAATGCCCGAAGACATAGAGACACTAGGGCTTTGGGTTCTATGGTGGCAGGTATGGTTATTGTTTTTGGTAGATTAGCGTACGTACCTTTCGATTCAGGTGCTAGCCACTCCTTTGTTGCTACGAGTTTTCCCGTCAGTTTGAGGCAGGGCAGTGTACTGTTAAAGGATCCGTTTGTGATCTAAGGCCCGGATAGCCAGTTGTTTGTAGCCTAAGAGGTCTACAAGGACTGTGAGGTCAGTATAGGGGGACGCAGCCTCCCCGCTGACTTGGTTTTGATCCAGATGGAGGACTTTTGCATGATCCTAGGGATGGACTGGCTGTCCGCCTATCACGCCCTGGCGGACTGTTTCACGGGAAAGATCATCTTCTCCATACCAGAGTTTCCTCCCTTTGAGTTTCATGGCCAGTCGGTGGATGGAGGCTTCAGATGCATCTCTGTGCTTCGGGCAGTGAGGCTTTTGACCCAAGGGTGTGAGGGCTTCTTGGCCTGTGTAGTGGCAGAGCCTAGCCCTGTGGCTAACTTTCAAAGTATCCTGGTGGTTTGCAGGTACCCCGACGTTTTTCCAGAGGAGCTGCTAGGACTACCGCTTGAGCATGAGGTCGAGTTTGAGATCTCACTGGTACCAAGGACCAGCCCCATTTCTATTGCACCATACCGAATGACACTAGTTGAGCTGTGAGAACTCAAGTCACAACTACAAGACCTGTTGGAGAAGGGCCTTGTGAGGCCCAGTGCATCCACGTGGGGAGCCCCTGTGCTGTTTATGAAGAAGGATGGTACCCTACGACTTTGTGTCAACTACTGATAGCTGAATAGGGTCACTGTCAAGAACAAGTATCCACTGCCAAGGATCGATGACCTCTTCGACCAGTTGCGAGATGCCATGGTGTTCTCCAAGATAGATCTGAGGTCAGGTTACCACCAGTTGAGGATCAGGGAGATTGATGTCTCCAAGACGGCTTTCCATACCCGGTACGGGCACTATGAGTTCTTGGTCATGCCGTTTGAGCTGACCAATGCCCCCGCTGCCTTTATGGATTTGATGAGCCGTGTTTTCAAGCCGTACTTAGACCAGTTTGTGGTGGTGTTCATCGACGACTTACTCGTTTACTTGTGGGATCAGGCATAGCATGATCAGCATTTACGCATGATCCTGGATACCTTGAGGCGACGCAAGCTGCATGCCAAGTACAACAAGTGTGAGTTTTAGTTGAGACAGGTGACTTTCTTGGGCCACATGATTTCGAGTAATGGATTGGCTATGGATCCAACCAAGGTAGAGGCCGTACTCAGGTGGGAGAGGCCACACACAATGACAGAGATACGCAACTTTTTAGGACTAGCAGGTTATTACCGACTGTTTATCAGAGGATTCTCTTAGATTGCACGTCTTATGACCCAGCTGACCTAGAAGGACATGCCCTTCGCATGGACTGATGAGTGTGAGGCATGTTTCCAGGAGTTGAAGGAGAGGCTGACTTCAACTCCTGTACTTACCATCCAAAACAGCAGTGGCAATTTCGTGGTTTACATCGACGCTTCGTTGCAGGGGTTAGTGGGTGCGCTCATGCAGCGGGGTTACATTTTCACTTACGCTTTGCAACAACTGAAGCCCCTTGAGCATAGCTACCCTACCCATGACCTAGAGCTGGCAGTAGTTGTCTTCGCGTTGAAGACATAGAGGCACTGCCTTTATAGTGAGACTTTCGAGATTTTCACTGATCATAAGAGCCTTAGGTACTTGATTGACCAAAAGGAGCTCAACATGAGACAGAGATGTTGGTTAGAGCTCCTGAAGGACTACGACTGCAGCATCTCCTGCCACCCAGGGAAGACCAATGTGGTCGCCGATGCCTTGAGCCGAAAGGCACCCGCCCAGCTAGCCAGCTTACAGGCACAGAGTTGGAGACTCATGGAGGAGTTGGGCAGTTGGCGACCTCGGGAGTCACGAGGGTATTGTGAGGCAGTGACAGTGATGTGGCAGACATGACTAGAGTTGATAGATTGCATCATCACAAGGCAGATGGCCGATCCGTACTTATAGATGCTACGAGACAGGGTGTTGACAGGGGACCTAGGAGACTTTTCATTCTCAGATGAGATACTACGCATGAAGGGACACTTATGGATTCCTAGGGATGAGGAGTTGTTGAGAGAGCTCCTAGTTGAGGCGCACGAGTCCAGGTTCACCATACATCCCAGGAATACAAAGATGTACCAAGATTTGCGACACAACTTTTGATGGAGAGGCATGAAGCGGGATGTTGGTGAGTTTGTTCAGCTGTGTTTAGTATGCCAGCAAGTGAAGGCCGAGCACCAAAGGCCTACAGGGCCATTGCAACCACTTCTTGTGCTAGAGTCGAAGTGAGAGAGCATCACCATGGACTTGGTGGTGGGTCTACCAGTTACCTAGCGGGGACACGACGCAGTTTGGGTGATCGCAAACCAGTTGACGAAGATGACATGGTTTTTGCCGATCCGAGTCATTTTTGGGCCAGCACAGCTAGTAGACCGATACATTAGAGATGTGGTGCACCTGCATGGAGTCCCACATGAGATCGTATCCAACAGAGATACTCATTTTACTTCCCAGTTCTGGGCTGAGTTTCAGCAGGCCTTGGAGATACATTTGAGGTTCAGTACCGCTTACCACCCCCAAATGGATAAGCTGTCAGAGTGTACCATATAGACACTTGAGGACCTTCTACGTGCTTGTGTACTAGACTGGAGAGGCTCCTGGGAGGAGCATTTACCCCTGGAAGAGTTTGCATACAATAATAGTTACCACTCGAGCATCAGCATGGCACCTACAAGGCTCTGTACGGATGGAGGTGTACTGCACCCTTGAGTTGGGTCGGGGTGGGGACCAAGTGGGAGGTTGGTTCCAGACTGATTCGGCAGAGTCAGGAGATGATAGAGTAGATCCACAGATGACTCTGCACTGTCAATAGCTGGCAGAAGAGCTGCACTGACTGGAAATGTAGAGAGGTACAGTTCGAGGTTGTGGATCACGTCTTTCTCTGTGTTTCTCCATGAAAGGCTTACAGCATTTTTGGGTGAAGGGGAAGCAAGTGAGAGGTTGGTTCCAGACTGATTCGGCAAAGTCAGGAGATGATAGAGTAGATCCACAGACGACTCTGCACTATCAATAGCAGGCAAAAGAGCTGCACTGACCGGAAGTGTATAGAGGTGCAGCTCGAGGTTGGGGATCACGTCTTTCTCCGTGTTTCGCCCACGAAGGGCTTGCAGCATTTTGGGGTGAAGGGGAAGCTTGCGCCAAGGTTTGTGCTTCCCTTTGACGTCCTGGAGCAGGTAGGACCCATTGCTTACCGGCTTGCCCTTCCACCCTAGCTTTCTGGATTGCACAATGTGTTCCACATGTCCAACCTCAGGAAGTACGTCGTCGATCCCAATCATGTTCTGAGCCACGAGAACATCGAGGTAGGGGATGACCTGACCTATCCCGAGAAGCCGGTACAGATACTAGACAGAGCCGTCTAGAGTCTGAGACGGAAGTAGGTACCACTAGTGAAGGTTTTATGGAGAAGCCAGCGGTATGAGGAGGCGACCTGGGAGCCTGAGGCAGAGATGCGAGAGCGGTACCCAGAGCTTTTTGAGGGTACATCTCTTCAGACATATTTTGGTCCTCTTTAAGTTTGTTATGCATTTTTACGTTCCTTTTTCTACACCCTAGCTAGCTCAAGTTTCGAGGATGAAACTTCCTTTAAGTTTGTTATGATGAAATGACCCATTGCCTTTTGAGTCGGATAAGACGTCTAACATAGTCCCAGATGTCTAAAGTGGGAATTTTCGTACGTTCCTTTGTGCTCTGCGTGCAGGTGACGCGTAGAGCTTCTCTCTCCTCCACACCCCTCACCCCTTAAACCATAAACCCATTCTATTTAAACCCTCCTTCTCAACACCCTCTTCTCCTCACCCCCTCACCACCAGCCACCACCACCTCCAGCATTCTCCTTATGCAGTCGCGGTGAGGGAGAACAAGAGTGACGAGAGAGAGGATGAGCGATGGAGAATGAGAGGGAGAGAGGGAGAGAGAGGAAGGTAGAGCGTGGGAGGTCGGTGGACCTTCGGGAGCTCAGCGGAGCTTGCACGGCCGGCGGTGGGCACGCGCTCGAGGAGGAGGGGCCCGGGGAGGACACCTGCTAACCCTTTACAGCTGCTGAAGCTGTTGTGGTGCACTGTGGGGGACGCTGTGAGGAGAGGAGCATCATGGAGGAGGTTCCGGTACTAGAAAAGTTCCAATATCAGACGTCTGGAGCATCGACCAGATGTTTGGTGAGGCACCAGGACGTTCGGAGTTGAAGCTAGATGTCTGGAAGCATATATCGCGCTAGATACATATCTTCCTACTCTACTTTCCGCCATGCAGATTGTAGCATAGGAGATGCTCGACTGAGATTGGGCCTGCATTTTTTTCATACGCAGGTGAAGGGCTTCGGGAAGGCACGCGGTATGCTTTTCCAAGTACTTTTGAACGTCTGATCACATCACCAAACGTCCGGAGGTACTTCCAGATGATGGTTACAGAGGGATGCAGACGATTGAGGATACCGCAGGAGACACAAGGTGAGATCCGACCTCTTTTAAGATGCCTGGGACTAGTCCTAGATGTCTGATTTTCGATAGTAACCATGTTTTTGGCCCATTTAGGGCCTAAATGGAATCGAATTTTTGCAAACGAAGTACTGCTATTTTCCACTCGAGTTTCTCTACGTGTTCGTGTTGAGTACCTACTATTTTGACCTCGTCTAATGTAAATTAGTGATAAACATCATTTTATCACCATTCCTATGCATTAAAACAAACCTAGCTCTTAGGATTTTGCTCAACAAAGGGGTTTTTGGGTTGCATTTAGGCATTAATTAGGTTAGGCATTCATCGCACTTTTTGTTTTCTTTTTAATGTGTTTTTGTGAGTGTTTAGGATATACAAAATGCCAAATCCCTAGAACCCTAGCACTCAGGAAGGCAACTG